>JAFIDM010009631.1:183999855-184020077 GCA_023159025.1 Thereuonema tuberculata
TCAATAGTTCTGTTCGATTTATTTATTTGCGATTGAAAACTTCTAATATAGTTAGTGATTTTATTTTAAAAACTGAATAATTCAAATAAATTATGTAAAAAAAAAAGAAAAGATCTATATACTACTTCAAATTGGAAGCTTAACTTTATGGAATCTTATGTAATTTCAGATGTAAGCGTTTATGGAAGAATAAAAAATAGTCATTGGTTAAAAAAGTTTACATTTCAAATATACGAATGAAATCTAAAGATTACTCTTGCTAATATAGTTTTTGTATTTCGGAATTTGTTTCTGTGTTAAGTAACCGTCGCAAGAACTTGGAAGACAATTGCATCACTAGCCTGCCTTTAATTTAATTTAAACATACTTTTTTCTTCAATTTGTGTTCTTCCATTTTCTTTCTTTGTTTTTATGATTGCTTAACTGTATTTCGATTCCCATTCTTTCGTTCGTATTGTGTTACAAAAGCTTCTTCTCGCTTTTATAAAAAAATATACAGTATTTATAGTAGACAGATCGATGAAGCGTACTGGATGGATAAGAAATTAAGTAGGCTTTACAGTGAAGAGATCATCCTCGCTACAAAATGCGATGAATGCAGCGCTGAAATTTCAAAACAAACACCTGATCATGCATCCTTAGCTTCTTTCTTCCTTGACACTTTCTCAGTAAAACATACGTGGTATGATTACCCTCTTTCAATCCAATATAAAAGAGCCTTAAGAGTAGGAATCGATGTGACATTCAACAATCATTTAGAGGCAATCAAAAACGCTATGCATCTATTAGCTGCAGGGCAAGAAGCTGTACTCCTAACTATTTATTGGAAAAATGATAGAAGATTCAGGCAACATCATATTTTCAGATCAATTTTGTTGCTAAATATATAAATCCTTACAGAGTTCCTATAATCTAAAAGATATGAAATTAAGCAAAGCAATTTCCTGTTGAAATTTGAAACAAAATGACCATTAAATTTCTCAGTATTGAAGATCCTTAAGCAATCTACAAAGTCTTTTCGGGACACTATTTAGGTTTATTCTAGAGATATTAGGTAATTTTTTTTGTAACTGTTTTTAAATTCGATATAAAATTTAGATGTTTCTTTCGTATTGTATCAAAAGTATTCTTATTTTTCATTTTACGGTAAAATAAAACCACTAAATTCACTTTCTGGAAACAGAGAAAAATTAATTGCTTTTCGTTCAATTTTTTCTCGCCGCTCCCAGTAGGAGGGGGAGGGGGAGAGTTGACTGCGGCAATGGCCCACTTCTGGCACTAAAAAGAAGGCAGCAAAATGAGACCTTACTGTTTTCTTCTTTTTTTTTTGGTTGGAAGGTGTGACTCCCTCCTCTTTTATTTGTATTAAACTCCAGGACAATGACGCGACATTTTCATCACTCGTCCGTTCATCAAAAATACCTAATTACTGCCCATATCATTAGTTTTCATAGAGAAATCACATTGTTATAATTCATTTTCATTAATATTATTAATGTTATATAATATTAAACATTTTTAAAAAGAAGTTATTGTCGTTTTGCAATGAGTAACGATGTTACCTAGGGCTTTGTAGGGAAGTGAGAAATTAACACAAACACATTACAAAGATTAAAACAAATGAAAAAGATTTTGATGATATTCTTTGTGTATGAGTTAGCCATTGCGGTTTCTTCATTTTTTTTATATTTACTGAACGTTAATTGCATTTTTTAAAGATTGTTTATTTCCAGAATGAACTTCAATTATCGAAATTGAAAAATTACTTCTGTTTTATTTCTCAAATTTGTTTTAATTTTATAGAAACTGTCAAATTATCGCTGAAAGGTATACAAAGCGGAGTATTATGAGATTTAGAAACGTCATTCCTTAACAGCTTTATTAATAGATAGTTATTAAAAGTTTAGTTCGATAATTCCTTTAGGTTACTTATTTATATCAATTCTAATGAAAGAAATTGCATTCGAAATATACATTCCAAAAATTAGTGGATATTTATCAGAGTTAGATTATAAATTTTTTGCTTACATTAAATTCTGCTTACATTATTTCAAAATTATTTTAGAAAGTCAACAATTCAAGAAACTAAAAAAAAAAACCAAAAAAAAAACCATTAAATTTCTTACTATTGTTTTATATTTTTCATGAGACCGAATGAGTTTTCATCCTCGACATCAATTTTTGTTGGAGTGGGAAAAGACAGGTTAGGATCGGAAGGCAACCTTTTCTTGTAGACCACCAATAATAGAAAATCAGAATATCGGAGTATCAGAATATCGATTTTGTCGCAAATAATAAGAATACATTTAGAATGCAGTTGCTTTCAAAAAATTTAAATTTTATGCTGTCAAACATCTTTGTCAATAAAAAAAAAATTTAGACAAAAAGAATTTGTATAGAATTACTTAGAATTCCAAAGTTATTCAAAATCAATTTCCTACAATCTCCACATCATCACTACCTGTGTTAACTTCTTGTTTACTATCAGCAGTTAAAAAACCTTTTCATTCAGAATAAGGGAAGTGCGTCAGCAAAATTCATTTAATTATTATTATTTAATTTTGTAAATGGTAATAATATAATAAGGATGATACTAAAAGTATTTAGCTTTCAAGTTGTCTAATATGAGTTTCAAACTTAAGATACAGTTAATCCTTAGTCCCGTCTGCATTCTTGATGCATTAGACAAAGAGTATGATTATTTTCCTTGTAAAAGAAGAGCACTCAGAACTATTTTACTTAAGCTGTTTTAAATGATTCAATCTAAAAATGAATCTAAGATTCTTCCTTGACTATGGAAGTTATGGAGGAACTTCAATCATCTTAGATATCAGAGTTAATGAAAACATTTTCTGAAAAAAAATTTTCAACAGTAATTTTAAAATTAAATTTGGGTAAAAATATTCAAAATGCATCAACATGTTGAAAATAAAAGCGAAATTCAAAAAAAAAAAAAAAAAATTCATGTTAGAGAAGAAAATTCGAAAATTTCAGTACAGTGGTTTTTGTAGTTTACTGAGAGAATAAAGGAAAAAAATATTAATGTTTTCATCGATTATTAGATGCTGCAAATTTTCCAGAGCAGATAGCATTTTATTACATCACTTTTTTCTACAACGTTGGCCATTAAAACCCTACGAAGGGTTTTAAAAATTATTAATGTTTTTGTGATTTTTTTTTTAAATATTCATTTGCGATTTTATAAGCAGCAGCTAGGAATTTAATTACGGAAAAAAATCACAAATGAATATTGAACAAAAAGCGTAGAATTTTACGTTCCAAATCAAAACTTAATTATTCTGACGCGCCGTCACTTCAATGTCAGGAATTCGCCCTGGATTCAATGATTCGTCGCTTGATTGGACGTTTCCAGTAACAGGGTTCGGTAAGTGACTTGCCACGATCCGGGAGACCAAGTTCACTCAGCACAGGGAAAAATATTGAATGCGTGCAGGCAAGAATTCAAGAAGATTCAGGAGCATCCACACGAAGACGCTCTAGCCAGCTGGGAGTGTATCGAACCTTACTGCGGCGCATTCTGAGTACACATACAAGGTGCAAATGGTGGAGGAATTTAAAGCGATAGAATATGGACAACGTCTATAATTTGTAGTTGGCCAGAGAAGATTTTTTTTCCTGATTATGAGAGTTGAAATCTATTTTCACCTGAATGGATTCGTTAATAAACAGAATTGCAGATGTTGGACTACCGAGAAACCGAGGACTATTTACCAGCATCAATTAAATATCTTCAGATACATTGTCTGCTGTGATGTTACTTCAGGGAGGTTTATCGGTTTTTACTTCTTTGAAAATCAACATGGCAACACAATTCAACTTGACCATCATGTTCGCCCGATTTGACGGCACCTGACTGTTTTCTTTGAGTTTACGTGAAGAAGAGGGTGTATGCCAACAAGCCCCAGACAATCCAGCAACTCAAGCACACATAGAAATCTGAGTGCTACCGCCAGAAATATTGACTTAAGATGTTATGTTAAATGCTGTGGAAAGAGCTCGCATTTGCAAAACCAATAAGCATTTATGTGACGAATTTATTTTTCAGACATAATTAAAAAAATAATTAAATAAAAAAAAATAGTAATTTTTTTTAAGCCTCTCCGTCACTAACGGACCACTATATATTATAATTCACTGTTGTTATTGGATAGATAAGTAAAAAATTGTCCGAATAATTTAATATATATCTGACATAATGAATAATATAAAATTGATTCTTTATGATTATCTCCTGATAATTGCAATTAATAAAATAAAAAAAAACTTAACTCTTTTGAATGTAATAGAAAGGAATTCTTCATTGCATCCCTAAACAGTGCTCAGATTTTCTTCCTTTGATAATGCATTCAGGAAAGAGTGTTTTCGAGGAAGTGATGTTAGAAATTAGGGGAAAAGACTAGACTTTAAAAAAATCGGAAAATCAACCAAGCAAATAATAAAATCAACTTCCTCGTTGCAAAGGATTTGTATTCGAAGACAGGGTTTGTTTTTATGTTTTTTTCTTGACTGGAGAATTTTATTATGAGAGTTAACTTGCTTGGAAGGAAAGATTAGAAAGAAAGGGAAAAGAGTTAATATGATAAAATCCTGTTGAGCTCCTAGTTGATGAGAATCCAGTGAAGAAAAGGAAGATGCACACAAAGATAAACTTCTTTGTAAACATCGCTGACAAAAGTGGAAGAATCTTGACCCAGCATGCTTTAAAAAACTTAATTAAAGGGAGAGTAGATAACGAAATCAATGAAACATGTTGCTGTGAAAGTAACTGTTATAACTCTCTCCGTGAAATATGTTTCATTCTATGGGTTTCTATAGAACATGTGTTTTATTTCATTGTATAATTGTATCATGTCTGTGTTAAAGCCTATACTAATTTCACAAAAATGAAAAAAAAAACCTATATATACATTGATTGAAATTAAAAACAGATTTTGTTATAGAATGCATTTTCTTTTTCCATTTTTTGTATACCATTAAAGTAAAAACCTTTATTTTTTTGCCTTTAAATATCTGGTAGCAGTAGCCTGACTTACAGTTTTTGCATGTTCTGTCTTCAATCACATTAAAATGTTCAATATAATTAGCTAATGTTTTGTGTAAGCATACATTACAATAAATTTTGAAATGTTAGTATCAGAAATAAATAATTCCATCACATGTCCGTTATATTGGTTTAAAATAACCAATTTTCATTGGTTGATTTTTTAAAAATTGATTTCTTTTACATACAAAAGACATCTATCGTAAAGTACAAATTTTCTGCATTCTTGAATAAAGTACAGTAAACTCCCGATTATCCGCGGATTGGGTGGCGCGGCAACCACGGATAAGCGAATTCCGCGGATAATCCGAAATAGGACGAAAAAGGACGAAAATCAACACAAAAATGCTTTTAACATGTTTTATTTACATTAAAATGGCAGTACATACATTATTAACCAATTACTTTATTTTATTTTACTGTATTTTCTTACTTTTTAAGAAAAAAAAATAGGTTAATTGTTTTTGTTTTTTCGTATCGAAACACGAAAACCCCCTATTGGACGTCGCTAAATGTGCCTCTTTTATTGTTTACCTTATTCTAGATTTAAAAAATATTTGTTGATTCCGTAATTTATTGTGCAGTAAAAAAAAATGGAAATAGGAGAGGTTCGCAGATAATCCGCAAAGAGGATAATCCGCCCGCAGATAATCGTGAGTTTACTGTAGATTTTAAAGAAATTGCCCAGTTTTGAAATATGTTATATAATATTTCTTTACACTGCGCAGTTAGAAAACTACGAGAACGTGCATGATTTAAGACAAATTCCAATTACGATTAGCATTTAATGCAATTGGTTGAACCCGATTTCAATGTCTAGACAATATTAGAAATCCGAATAATAAAATTTCTTTTTCACCTCTGGATTCTTTTTAAATTGTTTAATTATTTCTAACAATTTTCTTTCTAAAATGTTATACTATTTGTAAACATAACAAAAATTTGTTATGCTCAATGGGATGAGATCAGTAATTTCATAAAAATTATAGAATGTCTTTTAACATATGTTTGAATTTGTTCACAATTTCTTCTAAGATATCTAAGTCTAAGCGTTTAAATTATCTTGAAAATGTTTAGGCCATGTCGACTTAATTTCTGACAGCAAAGCTTTATTTAAATTCTTTATTTGGGGGGTTGGGCTGTAAAATTACTTTGTACTAATAGGCCACTCCCTTGTCTCCCCCTGGTAAGTATGAGATAATCCAAGAAGAATCGATTCCAAGCGGTTTTGGCAAAAAGAGAAATTTTATTTCTTTTTGAATGAACTCGTTATTTGATAGCGCGCGCCATTGTTGACGCCTTAATGTTAAAGAACTTGAAATTTAAATTTTAATCTAGTAGACTAACAATTAATGAGTTATTTTCTTTTTTCTCTGGCTCTTCTCTCATTGCGCCACACACACAAAGGGAGTGATAAGAAACAATAATTTGAATGTAGTCCTCGTGGCCTAATGGATAAGACGTCTGACCTCAGATCAAAGGGTTGTAGGTTCGATTCCCGTCGCGAACGTTTCATTGCAGTAATATTTTCACAGGAAATTAACAATTGCATAGCAAATAAAAGACTTTTGTAATATAGATTGATTTTTGGAATTTTTTTTTTTTTTTAGTCTAATTATTTTTCTTTTTTTTTTTAACCATAATTGCAAATGTTTTCTTCTTGTTCTTAAGAGAGATCCTTAGTTCCGCACATTTCTATTAAAGACTTTAGATTTGAATTTTATCTCCTTCTGTGAATGAGTCGAAGACTTAAGATACAGTGGTGTAGTTAGGTTTTAGTCCTTAAGGCGAAAGATCACAATACAGTTCCAAAGTTAAAATAAAACAGTGGGTCCCATTTGCTAATAAAAAAAAATGGTAAATATTGTAACTACTTCATAGGTTACCTCATATTACCAGACCGGGCCACTATTATCAAGGTCGGACAAAAGACATTATGTTTTACAATAAATTCAGCAATGACTAAACCATGCATTTCAATAAGCCTCTATTTTTAATAATTCATTTGATTTTTTTTCCGATGAACAATAATATTTCAATAATCAACAATATATTTCTGTGTCATTCCTATACACAAGGTGACGAAATATATTAACGATAATGTAGTTTCACAAAACTATGCAAGCATTTCCTGTTTACTCGATTTTTTACAATAGCTTCCACTTATTCTATTTGGTGCGAATAATTTCTCCGGATTATAACATTGACTAATGAATTAAAACAAATTTTTCTGATTGAAACCATTTGATCGCAACTGCCAATTCATTTGCAGATATTTTGACTTTACTGCATTGACATTTGCCAATCGGCAAACTCTTTCATCATAATAGTCGACATAATTAATTTCCAATAATTACATAATTCTTAACATCCAAATTCTCTGTAAACTGCCCTTTAATTGAAAGTTATTGATAGCCATAGCAGAAGTTCAAGGCTGTGAAGAATTAATTCACCGTGTCATCATTTCCAACTGTCAAGAATAATCTATAATTGTTCTTAATTTTTAAATTTTAAATATTCCATTTGAAATTTCCTTAAATATTTTTCTCTGTTTAGCAATCATGTAAAATTCACCAAAAGCAAGAATAAATTATCTGAAAATTGGTAAAAATAACAAATCAATTATGAAAGTCATTATTGTAATGATAAAAATAAATATAATATGTAACATACGCTGATCGAATCAATACTTAGGATGAACTATTCAAAGCTATAACATCAAATAAAAATATAAATAATATTTTTTTATCGAAGCAATAAACCCCACGCCTTTTCTCTGTCCACCGTATATGTGGGAATTTGCCTTTGACCCATTTCAAAAGTAATTCCGATTTTTCGCTGTCTTAATAGAAAACGAAAATCGAAGCTTGCACTTAGAAGGAAACAGTGGAGGAAAAAAAGGTTCGTGTGTAATGACACGACATGAAAGTTCTCTTAAATTTTTCATTAAGTCCGTGTTAGAGTGAGAACTCCGTTGGATTCTATAAATACACTTCTTTGATATCAATGAAATCAGGGAAAGTGGAGAACTTTCATTAATGTCACTCCGTCATCCCGTGGAAGAATGTGAAAAATTGAATCAACACTTCTTGGAAACCAGAATGGAAAACACATTGGGATCACATTGCAGCGAAGGAAACCCACTGAGGAAAATCCGAACGAAGCAGAAAAATGTAAAGGTGGTAGCGTCTATTCCCTTTACTCGTCTTTTCTTCTTCGGTAACAAAATAAGAAAACGTAAAATGTTAGCTAATTAATCAAAAATTTAATTCAAGAGTAACCGCCTCATATGCATTTTTTTAGTCAAATATACTTTAAAAATGAATTCAAGTTCCTTTGGAGGGATTATTTATTGAAATATTTCATTGATAGTTCGCTTGTCATTGTTACCTAGATAACAAGACATTAATCCATATTTTCTTTCTGTTGAATTACCCTAAAAGTTCCTTGTAATTAGAACTATTCACTATGATGGAGACCTAATAGAAAGAAAAAATATGTGAATCTCATTGGTAGCCATCTAACAAAGATTCGCAGAAATCTGACTGTAATTTACTGTTAGAAAGCAAATCAGTGCAGTTTGAAATAGAACTTGGAAGTTTTCACTTTGGATATACATTGCACCCCAACTACACTGCCATGTTAATTATTATAGATTAGCGATTTGCTGGAAGTATAACAAAAAAAAAGACAAGTCGAGACATATACTACTTTTAGGGATTTCAAGTTTTCAATTCAAGAGATTTTTATGGATTTTTTTGTTTTAATAAGTTTCTTTTTATTTTAATTTAATACTTAATTAAACTGTTTTAATGTGCAAGTAAAAATTAATTAAACACACAGACCATAATGCACCTTATACACATATATTAACAATTAAAATTAAAATATATGTGATATTTTAATTTTAATTGTTAATATATGTGTATAAGGTTCATTATGGTCTCTGTGTTTAATTAATTTAATTTAATACTGTTCGAATAGTTATTTAAAATCACTGTAGTCTAATATCAACCAGATAACAATAGGATATCATTATTTATTATAAAAGAATATTTGCTTTTATATATTTGTATTTTAATAGAGGTGATCATGTACAATATGTCCAAAACACGTTGACTAATTACTGAAATTTTAATTATATTTTATAATTACACTCCTAGAAATTCTTAATAAATACAACTTCTTTAATTTCCACTATATTTCATTCTTATTTGCGAGGAACTTCATCAGATAGTAATAGAGGACAAGAAATTTTTCTTATTCCTCTACTATTTCTTTAAGATTACAAATATTTAAATTACAATAGTAATTTAAATAAATAAATAGTTCTTATTTTTTAATCCTAAAGAAATAGTAGAGGAAGAAGAATAGTTTCTTGTCCTCTCTTATCACATGATGAAGTCACTCGCAAAGAAGGTTTTTTTTCCTTGTTCTTTAGTTGCGAAAACTATACAATCTCCTTGTATTTTCAAATTATAGCATCTACTGAATATCAACAGTAAAATTTTTCCATTTTCTGAAAGTATTGTTAATCCACATTACCTACTGCCTTCATCCAATTATTTAAAAAAAATATTTTGGCACATTAATAAAAGAATTAAAAGGAATTTTTAGATATTAATAGAAATTCAATGTTTCGATTATAATCCATTTATAGAAATTTGGGGAATTTTTGTCATATTCATGAGCAAATTTCTCGATAGGAGCCCCTTAAAAATATTTAAAAATAAAAAATAAAAAATTGCCTCGTCTCTTATCGGTAAATTTGCATGTGAAGTTTCAAGAACTTTCATTGGTTAAAAATTATTCTATGGACGGACAGACGCAAACGTCAATTTTACTTATTAACTTTTTAATTTTAGATAAAAAAAAAAGTTAAGAATCATTTCTTCAGTATTTTCTTTTCTAAAACCTTTTCATCATTTTAAATAAACTTAGTAGTAGAAAGAAAAGCTCCTTAAGTTATATAGTTTACTATAGGTTTTCTTCTCATATGAGAAAGTTTTTTTTTTTTACCTACGTCGTATGTATCAAAGCTTATTGTTCAAGCTTCATTAGACTAGTTGAAAGAGCTCAAGATGCGGGAATTTCTGAATGATTGAGAAACCCGTTCTTTGCTTTACATTGAAATATAAATTTAAAAAAAAAAAAACCAAAACAATTAGCTATGCTTAAAAAAAATGTTGGATGTTAAAAATATTCGTTTACATTCAGGTTTCTTTCAAAATTAACAATTTTTGGATTAAAATTTCTGCCAAAAGTCTAAACGTAATAAAAAAGTTTTATTATGGCTAAGAATTAAAACAGAACAAAGAACCTTTTTGTAAAGTGAAAAGCTATAAATTTCTGAACTATATTAATATTATAAAGAGATAATGTTTCTGAGTTTGTTTATTTGTTCTTGATAAACTCAAAAATTACTGAACCGATTTTGATGAAACTTTCATTGGTGTATTCTTTATAATATCTGGAGTAACATTGCAATGTTTATAAGGACAACATAACGGAGCTGAGCGATGAATAAAAATATGAAGCTTGACGAAGAAAAAAAAACACCCACGCGGCACATATAAGCTGGCTAAACTGCAAAACATATGTCAAAACCATGTATGAAAAATATTGTACCATTTAATGTTTTGTTTTGTTTTGTTTTAGTTTTTATGTTTGTTTTTTTTTTTTTTTTTTGTGTATGTAAAAACTTTGCGCAGTATAATGACTTCCAGAGGAAGGCAAAACGGAAACCCATCCTGAGAAAGATACTTCCCAAGAAAACAGGATCCTACTAGGGATTCGTCATGATGGGAAAACTCTAGAGTCCTTTGAACCTGCTGCAAACAGCAGAACACTAAAGAAGAAGTATATATCTAAATTTTACAAATAATTCATAATAAACCTGTTCAGGCTTTTAATTTGTTGCAATTTCATACCATCTACTTTTGTGACAAATATTAGCAAAATTTTAAAGATATGCAAAAGAAAATAAAGCAATGGACATCTCCGCGGAGGTGGGACGGGAGGGGCTAGATGCGTCCTTTGGAGCTGCATGGCTTGTTTGTGTGGACATTAACCTTTTAACCCTAATTATTATAAGGATTTCATAAGTTTCATCATTTTTTCAGGGGTTTTTGTTCTAAAGTAAAGGCATCTTTACTTTAGATCTTAAAAGCAGATCTTATTGAGAAAGTATATGGGATTTTGTTACATTATCTCCAATTTCAATCGAATTAGTTAAATAACATCAATATAATTTTGAATTCTCTCCTTAGCGGGCTGCAGATGGAATATTTTTTTAATAATTAAAAAAAGATAAGAAAGAGAGAGAGAGAGACCGGCATCGAACTCTGGCTAGATGTGCGAGTTATAAATCAGAATACAGCAATTTTTAAGTTTCGAAATTGAACGAGATTTTACACAAGGCGGTAATTTCGAAATACTCACCTTAGATTATAATCATATTTCATGAGCATTCCAGCCTTTACTCCTGAATATATTGTACATATATATATATTTGAATATAAAGAAAATCTTGCTCTGAAATGGATAAAATTTGTTTTTAGTTGTGTGCTCAAAACCCTCCTTCGCTAATCAATCATTGGAATTTCAATGCAACACAGATGATGTGAGTCAGAAATGCTTACTTCTCGTAATCATTCTTAAATTTCGTAAGTTGACCAATATTTGCTAATTTTTCAGGATTACTTAATGAATGCTCAGAAGATGAATGAGTTTGCTGCATTATAAACATTAAAAGAAGTTCTTATACTGATGTCAAGACTAAAATCTGATGAAACATTATTTCTATCTCCGGAAATAAAATTTAAAATTTAAAATTTAAAATGCTCCAGAAAAATGAGGAAAAATATAGTTCTATTTAGGAATATTATAGATTCAATACATTAATAATGTTACATTATTAAATAGAAACCAATGTAGTTCTTCAAAAAATTTTAAATCCAAAACGAAAGCGTTCAAATATTAAAAGAACAAAAAATTCAATGTAACGCACCTTCTTGCGCCGATAATGTTGATCAGTCAGTCCACTTCCCAACCACTGACGACGAAAACAGTGACGATGAAGATTACAATCTACTTCTTGCCTTTCCACGTCGAAAAGCCGAGGGATGATTAAATTCTCCTGTGCAGTATCTCCAATGGATGCATTTGCGCAGGTGTCAAAAAATGTTTGGAATTCAAATGCTTGAATTCCATCAAAATTTACTGTCTAATATTATCTACGATTACAGTATTTCAATTTTTCAATCTTTCATTTTAATGCACTACTTTATCATTAGTTTTCATTTTTCTCAAAAAATTTAAAACTTCAATTAGGAACTTGCTTAAATGGTTTCCATTTATGGAAATCTTTTTTTTTTCTTTATTTAGTAACTTTATTTGCCATCTTCTGGATTACAAAATAATAATATGCATCGTTCTTATGGTCACATTTTCATTTTTGGAATCTGTAGTCAATAATAAAATATTGAGTTAAAATTGTTCTAATTATCATTGATTATTGCTAAATCTTGTTAGTTATGTGATGTTATATTGTGATAATGTTAGAGCTATGAAGTTAGCTAAGATGATTATAGTCAAAGAAAGAATCCACATGTATATCTGAGATATCACGTAATAAAGGATTACGTAAATGAAGGCGAGATTGACATTTGTACAGAAAAAAAACCTGGCAGACATATTTACTAAAGCAGTAGGCAGAGAAAAATTTTCTAAATGTATGTGTGACATTGGTTTAATGCTGTAAGAAAAAAAAAAGAAACATTCAAGTGTAACAAATAATCAATGAAGTGGGAAAACTGTAGTCAATAATAAAATAGTGAGTTAAAATTGTTCTTATTATCATTGCTAAGGCTTGTTAGTTACATGATATATAGAATTAATGTTTTAAGAAAGAGTGATATTATTATTTATATTGTTTATTGTAAAAGTAAAGGTCGAATGTTTTATTTGTTAGAAGCTGTTGCTTTTGATGTTCAGATGAAAAAATGAAAAAAATCCGACATGATATGAATCTAGTGATTATTTTTTAAAAGCTAAATCATTATTGTAAATAACGTCAAAGATTTGATAAGTGAGTAACAATTTAATCATGATATTAGGTGCATTTAGGCTGTAGAAATTTAAAAAAAGGAAGATAATATAAGATAAATTTTCAAGTGTTCTACTTAAGCAACTTAGTGCTAAAGCAAGTATTCAAATATATGCATCCCATAAATTATATTCACTTGTTTATTTGCAATTTTAGGATAATTTGTAATATTGACCTAAGGAAAAAAAAAAGAATTTCTTCATAAAACACATTAATTTAGCTTAACTTTTAGTATTGTACAACAACATCAATTTATTTGTTTATTTTTTTAATTAATACTTTGGCGAATACGATTGAATGAGATGAAAAGAACTTGTTCTCATCTTTTTAATCACAAAAATAATAGTTAAATTATTCGTTGAACTTATCGTCCAACAAGGAAATTAATATTAATTATAGTTCAATAGTTCTAACATTCGCTGAAATGAGGAAGAAACTTGATTCCAGTCAGAGTTTATATGTATTACATTTCGAAAACCCTGAACTACAACGCACTATCCCAGATACAGGAAAGTCGTCGTTTTCACAACTCAGTCTTCCATGACTTCTTAAATCCTGGAATGCTACCCAATCTCGCTTACTCGGATGATAATCGAGCGGCTTAAGGTGGATCCAAGTTGCACACACTTTCTAATATTGTTAATAGAAGCGATTGCCTCAAATGTTCTGCGTTCGGTTAATGGGTCTTCTGACCTGTTGACCGCGAACTCCTACCAATGAGACGGTAGCCTCCGATTACGCTTTGTTACGGATGAGAGCTCTTGTCCTGCTGCTGATTTGTTTCTCAAATCTTCGATCTTCGAATTTGTGGTTGAGGTTTATATCTCGCTGTCTTGGAGCTCTGGATACTGAGGCGGCTATCTCCGCTGAGGTAACTCTTGAATGGGCTCATGTCTTGCTGACGTACTCATAGCCGCCGACGAACAGTGACTTAAATGCAGAAACTGAAATCACGTGAAGGATAGCGGAGCCACCAAGAAACTAGTGCCAAAATAAAAAAAACATCCTCTTAGAAAGAGTCGCGAAAACAAGAATTTCTTATTGCGACTTTAATAAAATATCTATCATTTGTTTAATATTTTGATAACATTCGAAATCATTTAATGTGATTTATATGTAAGTTGCATTGTATTACAATGGTAAACCAAAATACTGTTATTAAAGTTATTAATCCTACTTTGTAGTTAATTCATTTCAATTTGATTTAATATTTCTAGTGCATTATAAATACTATATATAACAACTTTAAAAAAATCATGTAATATGTAAATGTATATAATTTCATCTTTATATTATTTTGTTTCATGCTCTACATACAAATAAATAAAAGAGAAATTTTACTTATATTTGGATTCGAACAAACACATACGCACTAGAATACAGAGGATGATCATTTTCTGACCTCTGAATTCACCGGTAGTAGTCGTTTTTCTGAAAGTCTGTGCAGGTGTTCACTAGAGGTCTCTTAGCACAAGAGACATGCTGAAGCTTGAAGAATCGGTGTCTCTTCGGGACTTACTGCTTTCAATGAATTGCTCTTCATTACCTTCATCACCATCATCATACCTGTCTTCTAGTATAAAATTTTCATGGTAGAAGAGACGTTCAACAAGCAGAACGATCGTGTTTATGCCAAATTTGATAAAGGTATCCCATGAAGCAAGTGGAAATCCAGGTTATGCGACGTGAGCTCACAATCCAGGTTATGTGATGGTTTGAGCAGGGGTCAGTTGGTTAGGCAAATCTGAACTCATTTCGTTACCCAAAGAGATAAAGTTTCGGCAAAAATTTATCTAAATGAGATTCAGGAAGTCAAGCCTCTCTTGCTCAATGGACAACCCACAAAGCGAAAGTCATTCAAGTTCGGTTGACTGACAAAATTCTTGATTCATTTCAATCGCCCAGTGGCCAGATCTAAATTCTTGGGCTACTCCTTATTGTCACAGTTGGAGCTCAACGTTTGCTGTAAAGCCTACACAATCATCACAGCTCTGAAGATATCTTTGGGCCAAAAATGGAAGAAGATGTCTACGGACGTCGTGCATAGTGCTGTCGAGGACTGGAGGTGGAGCCCTGTATTAAGCAGGGCTGGCCATTTGAAAAAAATAAATTTATATTTATAGTAATTGCGTATTGATGAAATACTTCAAAAAATTGATGTGCTATAGTTGCACGTAGTGCTTTGATGTTAAATCTTCGCTACGCTAAATTTACGTCATCGTACTTACCTGGTGAAACTTTACTACTAAAAGAAAACAATATTGCTTCTGTTGCACTTCGGGAATAGCGGAAGTTGCAGAATTTAAGGAAAGGCCTAATGACAAATCAAAAATTTGCGAAAAACGATTTTGCGATTTGAAAACACGGGATTATTTTCATTTTCGTACAAGGCGAGGACGCAAACATCAAATCAACAACTTGAAACAGTTGCAACTGTTGCACTGGAACCAAAAGATTCACACGCGTCCATGCACAGGCAATATCCAGGCAATTTGATATGTCGTAAGCAACGGGGTGGAAAATTAAGCGTAAACTGCTGAAGTTTTTCCCGTACAAGATCAGCCACACTCAACAACTGCTTCAAGGAGAAGCGCACGCTCGTCTAAACTTTTCTCTGATGTTCCTAACTCGAGGATGTATGGAAGTCGAGGATGCATAGCCTTGGAACATCCTATGGAGTGTTGAGGCACGTTTTCATTTTAATGGAATTATAAACACACAGAATTGCCGTTTTGGGCGTCGGAGAATCCCCATGTGTCTCAGTAGATTCTTTTGCACTCACATAAAGTCACAGTGTGGTGTGGTTTTAAAGCTTCGTTCACCATTGCATCGGTGCGTATTTTTTTGAAGAAATAACACCAACGTGAATGCTGGGCGTATCAACGAATGCTGCTTGATTTTGTTATTCCACAACTTCAACAGCATGGATGCCTCGGATCCACCAGATTTAAGCAGGATGGAGCACCCCCCCCCCTCACATTGCATTGGGTATACAGCAAGTCTTACGGCAGCATTTCACAGAAGACAGAATAATTAGTCGAGTGTTTCCTACGAGTTGGCCAGCCGGTTCACCTGATCTCACTCCCTTTGACTTTTAGTTTGGGGGATATTTGAAAAGCTTGGTGAACCAATGAGGCGTGGATGACTTAGTAACGTTAAAGGATTGAATAATGTTGTACGTCAGGCAAATCACTGGAGATCTATTGAGTTCTGCCGTAGGAAATGCTGTTCACAGAATGTAGTTATTGCAACAGTTGCAAGGAAAACATTGAATCACATCTATAAATGATGCCAAATACATGAAAACTTTCTTTATTTACTACACCTAATTTTCTCTAAACATGTAACTTCAGCACCGTTTTTTCCTTTTTTGGCGATATTTTGAACTATTTTTTGTTTTCTTTAGAAAGCAAAACCCATCAAATAGTTTTCACGCCAAATTTGGTGGAGTTTCGCCCAATGGGTTTTGGTAATTGGGCTCTGAACACGTTCTCTTTAATTATGGCCACCCGGTATTTCTATTAGCACTGAGAAAAATCTCGGATTTTTTTTTCCTTCTACGTAAAGCTTAATTGTAGTTTAAAATCAAAAGTTCTGCTTAATCGGCTTTCACATTGGAAAAAAAATATTTTATTTACTCATTATTTAAATTACCATCGCATTAATTAATCAGAATGACAGATGACAGGATTTCATAATTGCCGAACAGAAACAATTGTATTAATGAACCAACACTGAATACTCCTTTGAACTGATTTCTTCGCATGATTTACTGCTATTGTGAATCGCTTTTATACGTTCTAATCAGGTTTGCTAATGTTGATTTGCAAGTCAAATAAGCTCAATAAGGAGCTTTTATTGTCTACTGCAAACTTTCATTGTTTGACAAATCAGGATAAAGTGAGCTTTAAATTGTCTGTTTGTAAATCTCAGACATTTTCATTATAATATTGTTTCCATAGTTAATCGGATTCTAAACAAAACAAATTTAATGTACAGAATTGTTGTTAGAAAAAGGGAAAGTTCCCATCATGCACAAAGTAAACAACAAGTTCTGATCTTGTCATTAAAGAGTAAATCTGTCTGATGATTCATGATAATGATGAACCAGCTATTCCAGATTCTCCGTCATTGAAAAGCTGTAGGCATTACCCGTTAGAGGGTTTGTTTTTTATTTCTTTTTTTATTTATTTTTTCCTTTTCTTTTCTTTGTGGTCAAATTCCTTTTGTTGTAGCCTGAGCGCTGTGCAAGGATTTGAATTCGACATTTGATTCTTGTTTTTTATTTTCTTACTTTTAGTTTTTGAGGGATCACTGTCTCCATCTTATATTCTCAATACCTCCCCTCGTACACCTTTTGAGTCTTGCACTAGCTGATTAGCTCTGGCTGAGGAGAGCCCAACAAGCTCGAAGCGGCCGTCCCAGAGTATCAGTTCGACTCAAAAAGGCATTCTTATGTGACAACTATTTTCTTTTAATAACTTTTATGTCTTACATTGCCAGTATACAAAAGTTTGCACACTAACTGTATTTTGTTGCATGATATTGTAATACTCGTGATCGAAAACAATCATTAGATGAAAATCCATCAAAATACCAACCACTTTTACATTTTTTATTCCGAATAGTAAAAAAAAATAGCCCTTAACGTATCAACAAAAGGGGCATAATATTATGTAAATGAAAGAAATAAAACAAAACGAATGCTGTTTAGACAAAAATAGTTTTAAAAGTTTTAGTAAATAAGCTAAGCCTATATTGAGAATAGTAGTGGTTGGTTGGTCAGTCATTCCAAGATGGATTATGAGAAAAGAAAGCTTTCATTGATTCTGGTTGGATTGTCATCTGATAACATAACTTCTTCTTCACTGCCCTTTGAAGTCTGAGCTGCTTTTGAAGTGGAAGGTTTAGGTTCTGCAGATGATGGATGAAAAAAATAAGAAAAAAATGTTGTTTATCCTCACGCTTGCTTTCTTTCTTCTATAAGGAAGTTTGCTTTGCTAAGTTTGTGTTTGTAACAGATACTTTTATAAAATATAATCTATTATTTTATTCCAACTAAATAACCAGCTTAGAATAAGAAGAAAACAATCTTTCATCAATGAACCAACTTTATATCTCTAAAGATTAGCTGGTTCTACGATAAGGAAGGAAAGCTTTAGTTAGAAACTAAGTTGGAACTTCGATAATCTTTGTTTACAATTATTTTTAAGATCAAAATCCATTTTTGCACGTAAAGCTACTGAAGTAACTAGAAAGAATAAATAAATTACAAGAATTGTCTTTTAATGCGAAATTTTTAAAATGAATTTTTATAGAATAGCTTGGAAGTTCCAATCTTCAAAATGTGTTTCCTGCATTCAACAAAGGAAAATAGTTAATGAGTAAGCAAATAAAGAATGGCTGATTCTCTCATCAGACACTGATAACTTTGCTAAAAATTGATGAAAGCAATCTCCTCATTATCAATATTAACTGATATCACTTGAATAAAAATCTCAAGAACACTGGGTAATTATATTGAATGATTCATTATTTTCATCGGCGCAATAAAGCTTTGTCTAATGACGTCATCATCTTTATCATTATTGAAATAATTACTCATTTAGGGAATTGATTCCCGGAGAAGCTTTAAAAGTCTAATAATGTTCTTTTTCTTTTTCGTTTGAACAAGAAACAAACATTAATTAATCAAAAGATCTTCGGAGAAAATGAGGCTTTAATTAAAAAAAGTGGTTTCGATGACTTTCATAATTAATTTCTGGAAATTTAATTGATAAATGGAGAATTTCTTCCAAAGTTGAAGAAAGTGGACGATTCCGGTGAATGAAATTATGATTATTGTCTAAAGTAATTTATCAAAGGAGCCCAGGAAGTGGAAGGGCTTTAATGAAAGATATTTAGCTTCAGCATTTTGACAACTCTTCTGTAAATTATGATTTCATCTAAAACCGTTGTGTGTTTTAAATCACTATAAATGCTCTGCTCATTTATTATAGATAAGAAAAGAATAACAAAACTATCACCGAAACTTTCGCGATCATCAAGTATAAAAATCAAATCTGTAATGAAGGATAGTTGCAAAAGTTTTGAAAGACAATAAAATTGAAGAGCACTGTTTCAACCCTGTGATGAGGCAAGAATATTGTCCATTGAATTTTATTTATTTATTTATTTATTTATTTATTTATTTATTTATTTATTTATTTGTTTATTTATTTATTTCCTTTCTTGTTTAAAACAAAATTATTGCTTGGCATTTTCTTGCAGTTGTTTTTCGGTTTAATATCACAAGATATTAATTTGTCCAATTATTTTTTTTATGTAATTAGTAAAGTTTCGTAAATATTGCTTAGAACATTAAAATTTTGCAGTTTTCAAGTATGCATCACTATCATAATTACTGATAAACTCAAGGACATTTAGAAAAGAAAAAAGAATAACAAATGAATAATTAACATCACTGCTTCTCCTACTTTTCTCGATCAGCCCCACTCATTGATGACGACGTCCACTCTCAAATTAAGTAAATTTATGGATGAAAGCATATATACATGAGTTGATTGATTTATTTATTTATTAACGTAGTTGTGATTCGAATTAAGTGAATATAAAAAATAATGTGCTCGTAATAAATTATTAAAGGATAATGCATTCTTTACAACTACATTTAAAAAAATACAGAAGAGACTATATTAACAATCTATATTACTAAAATCTTTTATTTCTCTGTCTGTCTGTCTGTCCGGCGCAATTTTCTGTGAGAATGGAAAATAGAAATAATTTTTACGATGAAACATCCGCGACAGGAATCGAACCTGCAACCTTCTGATCTGAAGTCAGACGCCTTATCCATTAGGCCATGGAAACTACAAGTGTCTTCAAATTGTTTTTTTGACTTATCTGTCAAAACTGAACTGACTTTGACTGAAAAGTAACAATCTATATTACTAAAATCTTTTATTTCTCTGTCTGTCTGTGTGTCTGTCCGGCGCAATTTTCTGTAAGAATGGAAAATAGAAATAATTTTTACGATGAAACATCCGCGACAGG
>JAFIDM010009631.1:184020087-184046130 GCA_023159025.1 Thereuonema tuberculata
TGCAACCTTCTGATCTGAAGTCAGACGCCTTATCCATTAGGCCATGGGAACTACAACTGTCTTCAAATTGTTTTTTTGACTTATCTGTCAAAACTGAACTTACTTTGACTGAAAAGTAACAATTGTAATAAAAAAGAAAGTCAAAAAAGAAAGAAGCAGTACTTCATTAGGTAGAATACTGAGAAATCACTATTTGTAATTTAAAAACCACTGAAAAGTATCAATTGGAATGAAAAAAAGAGTCAAGAAAGAAAGAAGCAGTATTTCTATTAACTAGAATACTGAAAAAATCTTTATTTGTAACTCAAAAACCATCATTATTTGTAACTCAAGCACCACTCAAAAGTATCAATTGGAAAGAAAAAGAGAGTCAAGAAAGAAAGAAGCACTATTTCTATTAGATAGATTACTGAAAAATCACTATTTGTAACTCAAAAAGCTAGGATCACATCAAAGTCAAAAAACTAACGATAAATTTGCGGCTCTTCAACCAAGATGAATGAGAGTGTCGATAACATCAATCGAATGATAAGTCTAAGAATACAAGGAGAGACTACAGAGCATACAAGTGCGAATAAAATTGATACTTCTGATAATCCAGCACACGAACATCTCTATCTGTTCGAATATCTGAATGAATTGAATCTCAGCGGTATTCCTCAACATCGTTTGTCATTGAAGAGTGGATCTCCAATAATACTGTTGCGAAACATCAATCCCAAGTTTGCATACTGCAATGGAACTCAACTTAAATGCCGTTCATTCGATAATGATCTCTGAGAAACCGAAATTATAACAGGAACTCACAAAGGAGATTCTGTTTTCATCCATAGGATGTCTATGGAACCATGCGGTAATCTACTTCCATTCACTTTCACAAGAAAACAATTTCCGATCAGACCTTCTTATGCGATGTTTATCAATAAAGCTCAAGGGCAAACTCTAAATAAAGTTGCCATATATTTGGAAAACGTTATCTTCACTCACGTACAACTTTATGTCTTTGAGTCACAATTCAACAGAATATGGTTATCTTCACTCTAAAGAATAGTCACAATGAATTTGTCGCGAAGAATTTCGTATACTAGCTATGATCTTCATTTATCATCTATATCAATCAACGTCCATCTGAACATCTCTTCTTCAAATATCTATATCGAACAATCTGATGGTCTAGATTAGTAGATAATTTTCACTATTTGTAACTCAAAAACCACTGAAAAGTATCAATTTGAATTGTATAAAAAAGAAAAGAAAAAAAAAAGAATCACTATTTCTATTAGGTAGAATACTGAAAAATCACTATTTGTTACTCAAAAACAATCACTATTTGTAACTCAAAAACCACTGTAAAGTATCAATAGAAATAAAAAAAAAGAGTCAAGAAAGAAAGAAGCACTATTTCTATTAGGTAGAATACTGAAAAATCACTATTTGAAACTCAAATACCATCACTATTTCTAACTCGAAAACCACTGAAAAGTATCAATAGGAATAAAAAAAAGGAGAGTCAAGAAAGAAAGATACACTATTTCAATTAGGTAGAATACTGCTCAGAAGTTTGATGTTTTAGCTATTAGACCCCGAGGCCTACATTCTAATCTCTATAAAAAATAAAAATATATCATAGATATATGATTTACACTATGGTTCTAAATGCAGTCGTAGATTGAGAGAATATAGACATCAAAAATTAAATTTTAAAAAAATTTTTAATTTTAGTTTTAGTTTCCTTGATGTAATTTGTGTATGTGTGTTTTTTAATAAATAAAAAGTTGTTTTCCGTTACATAAGCGAGGCTTCCGGAGCGAAGCGACGAGTAGCCGACTAGTTAAGATTTAAAATAAAGACCTTTTAACAAATTAAAATTAATATCGCAATGAATAGATTGAATTTATTCTCTTTTAAACATTTCTGTCAATTACGACAAAAAAAAAAAAAGAAAACTAGCCTTTCTAACATTCCTTAATCAAGTTACTGCTTGCCCCTTCCCAAGGATTCGTTCTTAGGATTCGTTCTTCCTTAGGAACTTCCTTCCCTGAGAAGAAACTAGCTTGAATTATTAAGCACAATTTCTTTTTCTTTTCATAGTGTTTTATAATGCTATAAGGTTTTCATTTGTTTGATTGTAAGAGAATGAACGCATGCATTCACTAATTTCTTTACATTTAATAGAGAGGATTTTCATTTATTTAAAAATGAATTCGAATTTAGTTTATAAATTTTTCATATTTTAAAATTCTCTTCCATTCAATTACCCCATTACTACTTTTTTAATAAAAAAATTAATAAAAAACACTATTGAATTTTGTTTGAGTTAACAAAATATCATTATAATTTGTTTTTCAATTTATAACACAAAATTGATGAAAGTTAAAACTAAAACTGCTCAATTTTTCTGAATAGAGAAAACAAACGTTGAGTAATTGAATAATAAGTTTACTGATTTCTAGGATTTGAAGACTTGACCAAACTTTCACATCCATTTTTATCAGAAGAATGAAGCTTCAATTGTGTTTCAAACTTTCTGCGGAAAGTTTCTTTTCCAGAACCTTTCAATTATCTTTGGGTTTATGGAAATCTGAAATTCGTTACATCAGATAGTTTATTTCGTCTAATCCATAAATTCAGGTTAATTGAAAGTCAGTCTCTTCATTTCAAATTTACATGCGTTTGACAAATGAAATTCTACAGAAACAAAAAACTCTGATTCAAACCTGTTAAGCCGCATAAAATTATACCGAAGAAATTTAGTATTTTGAAGTAGCAAAAACAAGCAATTAAGGAAAGTAGGTTCAAATTCTTTCAGAAACTTTTTGTTACTGTTATTGTGTTTAAGGTGATAAAATCATAAGATAAGAAAACCTGGTTAAAAAGAGCAACAACAAAAGCACGCAGCAAAAGAATGAATATGTTAAGCGTTTTTAAGAAATCATTAGTTGAAATCTTATCAAATGAAACGAGTTAAAACATTATTGTTTTAACGTAAAACAATAATT
The DNA here is from genome assembly GCA_023159025.1 of Thereuonema tuberculata. NCBI lineage: Eukaryota > Metazoa > Arthropoda > Chilopoda > Scutigeromorpha > Scutigeridae > Thereuonema > Thereuonema tuberculata. The sequence goes on from JAFIDM010009631.1 coordinate 184,023,087, forward strand.
ACCCAAGTAAAAATGGATTTCATTAGTGAATATTTTTTGAGGTTTTACATTCTGTATCAATATTGTTGATAATCTATATTACTAAAATCTTTTATTTCTCTATCTGACTGTCCGGCGCAATTTCCTGTGAGAATGGAAAATTGAAATAATTTTTACAATGAATCGTCCGCGACAGGAATCGAACAACTTTCTGATCCGAAGTCAGACGTCTTATCCATTAGTTCACGGAGACTAGAACTTACTTTTTATTATTTTTTTACTTATGTTTCCTTCCCCTTCCCCCATCAATAATGAATGCATTCAACCTTCTTTTTTTTTTAATCTCAAGATTGTTTATTTATTTCCGATCCGTCTGTTTATTTGTAATTCGAAAATGACAATTAGAGCTATAATTGCTGAAATATTGCAATATTTTAAATATAATATTCTTACTTAATCAAATTCCATATGATATAGAAAAACAAGCGCGTGTACACGGGGGATGGCCTAATATAAATAATAAATAATATGATTCCTGATTTTTTTCCCCTCGATAACGATAAACGTGTAGACAAACTTGGCATGATGATTTGAATATAAATTTATGGAACGCCCTCTCCACTTAAATATAAATTTCCTGTTTTTTGCAGAATGTGTGCGGAGAGCTCTTATGTGTGCATGCGAAGCTCAACAAAGCAGCAGTTCCTTTTTATTTAATTATAACTGGCATATTGAAAGGTGAAATGGAAACGAGGGAGAAAAGTTATGGAATCCTCAAGTAAAATTAATTTCTTTCGCAATATTAACACAAATAATTTAAAAGTGATGAATACAACGCTATAAGCTATTTGTTTGAGACTATTTTTTATGAAAAGAAAAGGAAATTCAATATAAAAATATTTTACAAAATAACATTCAAAATTGAGATTAAAAAAACAACCTTAAAAAATTGAAAGAGTAATATTTTTCTTTTTCCTTTGCAGCAATGTAAGTTTAGCTTATACGGTTGTTGTATCGAGAAAAAGGCAGTTTTACAAGTCGAAATAAAGAGTTACATTTCGTATTGATAAAAGCTCCGTATTTCACTTAATTCTATAAAGTTAATTTATTTTTAGTGATAAAGTGAAATCTTAAAGCAAATCTTTTCTGTTTCCATTTTGCAGGAAAGTAAACTATTAAAAGCGCTTACTTTCAGAATAGCCTTCAAGAAGCACAATGATATTTACGCTTTATAAAGCAACAATACCTGGAAACCAAGCTTTGCTCGGTAAAATAAAACGAAAACAAAGTAAAAACAATGTAGACAATCACCTGGTTATTTAATCCCCTTTCGGGGAAATGGACAGCTACGCAGTGAATACATGCGACGTTGAAAGGAAAAAGTTTAAAATTATTTTTAAGTAAAATTATTATTTTATTACAGGTAAAAACGCTTAGAACACGAATTTATTAAGAATAAAATAAAACGAAAATAAAGTAAGAACACTGTAGAAAATCACTTGGTACCAGGTCCCAGTTCAATCATTTACGCCTAAATCAGTTTTCCCGAAGTCGAGACCTAGCTAAATCGCTTTCTCTCACCCGAATACGGTAGATTCACATCATTTCATGAAAATCCTTAGGACCCGTTTTCAAGATAAAATTAACAAGGATTGCTCGCTTTATAGTGTTTGATAGCTTATGTAACTTTCTACTCTTTATAAAATGCTTAAAAATTAATAAAAGTTTTACAGATGCCGTACGGAGTTGCTTGGTTAGCAGGTTAATGATGCAAGAACAGCAGAAGAAATAAAGAATGATAAATAAAATAAGTTATCTTAATTCTTACCACCATTACAGTATTCTGCGCAAGATTACTATCTACTCAAATTGCTGAGGACAGTAACTATTTAAAAAGCGTTCAAGTATCTTATATTTGAAACCTGCGAATGTTCAGTTGTTCATTCGTTTTTGCCTGAAGCACATTTCAAAAAGTCGATATCAGTCAGACTGTTTTTATTGCCGAGTCATTGTACGAATGGAGTAACCAGTCGTCAATTCACCAGTTTAATTCATTCATATTTTTTGGGGAAAGCCTTATTCTTCTTAGTCTTACTATTACGTAATCTATTTTTGACATTTAAACATATTTCAGTCATTCATTTCACAAAATGTTTGCTTCGATTTATTCTCTGGAATAAAATTCTGAGCTTGAGGAATATTGGGGTTCAAATCCAATGAAGACGATAAAAATATGAATGAGAAAATCATTTCTATTGATAGCATTGTTGATGAATAAGAAGGTCTTATTCTTTTTAAAAATTGAATAAGAAGGTCTTATTCTTTTAAGTAAATTTGTTTTGTAAAGAAATAACCAATCCTTGAAAAAACTGCAGAGAACGATATGAACGTTCAAGAATTTTTAGAAAACGATAGAAACTGCAACATTTGATGACTTTAAAATTGATCGGGACATTTAAGTTAAGCTAATAAAATTAAAACATTATCTTGGTATTTGGATCTATTTCGATTAGTAGGTTTCGATAATGTTCATTAATGACATTCAGAAAAAAAAAACGAATTCTTTGTTTTGCTGTTTCTGCTGCTCGACAATACATATCATCCTATTTTCCTTAAAATTTCCTTCTTTATTTTTATTTTTTTAAGTCATGGATGTAATGAAAATCTCCGTTTGCTTTTGAATTTTTGTAATTTCCGATACCGTATAAAAGTTGGATAGTTTCCTGTCTGGAAATGTATACTGAGTTTCAAAAAGATCTATGCAACGGTTCCAAAGTTTCAAAGATTACTGTGAACACACACACACTGACTAAATGATTTTATGAGCCTCCCTTTCTTTGGAAATAGAGTAATAAAAAAAAATCTGTGTTTTGATCCATTTGTTTTTTTTTGTTTTTTTTTTTTTTTGTTCTTTTGTTGATCAGCTCTTAAAATACAATTTTGTTTGCAATGAATTTCTCTAATGCTTGAGAGAGGAAGAACATATTTTTATAGAAACAAATGTTACTTCGTGATTTTATGTTCATTATTACTCTTATAATTTTTTTTTTTGATACTTCAGAGGAGGGGTGACTATACTTCTCTCCGTTTCTAATTGCAGAGTTAAATAGAAATCTTACTAAGCTTATCAATTTCGCAATTTTCAATGAGAGAACAACGCAATTTTCAATGAGTCTAAGTGTTCTGGTAAAAATTATACGTCACTTCACAAACTAACTCAACCAAGAGTATATAATGAATTTCCTAATCCTGGAAGTTAAATTGGAAGTAAAATGGGTTCATCAATAAATTAAAAGCAACGGTAATAAACTAGAAGATTTTAAATGTCAAAATAAATAACTACAGTAGAACCTCGATTATCCGAAACTCTTTTAACCGGAACCTCGTTTAACCGACGTCGGTTTCCTTAAGAATTTTTATTGGGGGGGGGGGGGTAATTATAGCACCCACCCCCCCTCCTGTCGGAAATTCCATTCTATTGTCCCCCTTTACCGGAAATTCCATTCGTCTTTAAGACCATGTTCATTCTGCCTTTCTATTGGTTACTTTCTGTCCGACTCAGAAGCGTTGGCTTTACCGAAATGTAGAACATTCATTTATGCCATGGAGCCCACTAAACGAAAACGCAATAGTTATGACGATAACAGCGAAAGTGATGAAGGTGAGGTGATCGAAACTTCTAAAATGAGCAACTCCGATGCTTTTGCTAAAGGACTGGTGTGGTTGGAAGAACAGACTGACTTGATTCTACAGAACTTACGCTACTGAAACAACTTCGGGACAGAGTGGTTAAACGACGTCAGTCTTGCTTACGGCAGAGCAAACTTCCGCTTAAGCCAACGTAAAGTATGTATCGTATGTCGTATAAACATTTACATTGCATTTTCTGACTTGTGTTACACCTTTTGAACAAATTCATTGTTTATAATTATAGTACGTAATATAATTAAAAACATCACATTTAGTTATTTTGTACATGTACAGGTTTAAAATCCAGTGTTAAAATTTTTGCGGTCTCCTGACGGCCATTTTTAAGTGCTCTCTTTTATCCGGAATTTTCGATTTACCGACGGAGGTCCAGTCCCGACGACTTCGGTTAATCGAGGTTCTACTGTATAGCAATTTTTTCCATTGGAGATATGAAATGATGTTTTATTTTAATTTGAATGAAACATCTTTACTAATACACCACTGAACATATTCAATTCCTGGGACCTAAGCCGTTAATTTAAAACCGTTAAACATCCAGCTGAAGTAGAGCTAATACAACCCAAGAAATAAAATTCCTAACCATTTATGAATATCTTCTGTAGTTACTGCCATTGTACGACCATTAACATGCTAAAATCTCTTTGTTCATACAAGTTTTCCCAATTCAAGGATCATTCATGGACAGCCATTGAAAAAGAAATGATCATTTATAAGATGGTTATTAAAAATGTAATTGAAGTAATTTGAATCCAAAGATGTAAGAAACTGGTGAGTTCGTTAAATGTAGATTTTAAACTTTGTTATTTTATTTCAAAAAGCATGTTTTATCTGAATTTATTTCTTTTCAGAGTATGTAGTTTTAATTGTAGAAAATTGTGTGACGATTAAGTCCAAGTGTTTTTCTTTTTAAAATTCTCTTTTTCTTTGAAATTCTTTTTTTTTCCATTTCTTTTTCATTCTTAACATCACTACTTAATTAATCTGATTTTCTGACAGCTTTTAAGTAAGATCACAAACAAATTCTTCGCAGTTTCTCAATTAAAATTTTAGTGTTTTTTGCTGAAACCTGATAAGTTGTTTTCAATCCTTAAAGGAGGTAGAATTAATTTCATCTTAAAAATTTTGTTTCAGACAAAGTAAAAAATCCCTATTGATTGAAGATAAAACCAAAATCACTGAAAATAAAACCAGCGAATGAGTTAATTAGCAACTTGTGTTATGTTGTTCTTTTATTTTATTTTTATCTAACAGGTAAGAGAAAGACAGTTTCATGTTTTTGAATTACAAGTAATTTGTAAGATAATTCTACGAAGCAATTCTTATGCAAAAGTCCAACAATAAGGCTGCAATATATATATATATATCAGTGGCGAATATAGAATATATTTTTTTTTTGGCGGGGTGAAGATTAATGTAAGGTTAGGTTAAATAATTTTAAGTAGACATCCCATGATACTTTATATTTGCTGCTCATATTCAGAGGGTAATTTGCGCTGAATGCTGAATTCATTATTGCATAAATGCATGATTCATTAAAATAATTCATATTACGGTACTTCGGTACTTATTTTTTTCTTTATATTCATTATTTCGGAGGGGGCCCCCTCGCCCCCCCCCCCTTATATTCGCCCACTTTATTAGGTCTGGCCACTTTATTAGGTACACCCCTGCTGTGCGCATGAATGTCTGGACCCGTCGTGTCTCACAACAACTCTTCAAGCCAGTGGGGTCAGTGTCATGGTGTGGGGGATGTTTCCTGGCCCACGTTGGGTCCGTTGATACCTCTGCAGGCACATTAGGATGCTAGAGCGTACATGTTAACAGTTTATCCTCATGCAGGATAATGCGCCGGTCACTATGGGATGGTTTGAGGAACATGACGATGACTTTTCCTTGCTCCTGTGACTCGCTCAGTCCCCGGATCTCAGCCCGATTGAAAATTTGTGGGATGAGCTGGAACGGGCTGTTCGCTCCAGACCTACAAATTAAATCTTCCATCAAATCTTCAGGAACTGCATGACACACACATGTCTGCATGTTAGACAATACCTCAACAACGTTTTCAGCATCTTGTGGAATCCAAGCCAATTCGTCCAAGGACGAATTCAGGTTATTTTGAGGGCTAAAGGAGGTCCAACAAGCTACTAGGTAGGTGCACCTAATAAAGTGGCCGGACAGTATGTATATATATTTTTGTTTTGTTTTAATATAATATAAAAAAATTCCCAGTTTTTTTTATTGTTTTGTTAAAAAATTGCATCAATTATATTACAATCTTAAGTAATATTTAGTTATCGTATTTTGCTATCGTATACGTAATTCACTGAGCAATTTTAAACAAAAGTAATAATATAAATATTTATTTTTCAATCGTTTTTTAAGTCTTTTTTTTAAAGACTTAAATCAAGTTACTTTTTTTTTTAGATCTTCTTAGTGAAAAAAAATCTTATGGTTAGTAAATAAATCAATGGAGAATTGCTTCATTCTCAAAATAAGTTTCTTCCTTGTGTCTTCTAAACTCGCAGGAACGTTCGTAATATCCCTCTATATGCATCGTAGAGAATTAGAGAATAAAACTCTAAAATGAAGTATATAATACAGTTTTAATCTTATTATAAATTCCTTTTATTTCTTATTGATCAACAATACACAATACCTCAACAGCGTTTTCAGCATCTTGTGGAATCCATGCCTCGACGAATTCAGGCTGTTTGGAGGGCTAAAGGAGGCCCAAGACGCTACTAGGTAGGTGTACCTAATAAAGTGGCCGGACAGAATATATATATATATATATATAAAAGCAACTTTAGATTCAATTATATATATATACGTCGTTAGTATATTGATGGTTTGGAACAAAAACTATTGACAAATAGTCTAGAACTGCTATTATTACAGCAACAGTATTTGTGTGATTATTTGTTTAAAAGAAGAAATCCGTAATTTTTTAAGTAACTTTACTTAGGAAGTACATGAATGTAATGTAGGATAAGCCGATAACAGTATGATAATGTATGAAAGAAGTAAAAGAATTCGGTAATTGAAATTGAAATATAGATGGTTAAATGTTATTAACTTATGCAAGTAATCAAATAAAATTGAGAAGATGGAATTAGTTGTGCATTTCAAATACTCCGGAATAACATAAAATAATAATGATTAGACTCAATTTTTTAAAATAAAGTGAAAGTAGAAATATTTATCGAAAAAAAATGTGTGATACATGTGAAAGGTAAGAAGGATCTTTAAAAATTTTACGACTTTAAAAATTTTAAGAATAACTAAATATCATGCATGTAGAAGCCATTACTGAATGATTAAATTAGGAGGAGGATGAAGTTAAAAACAATCAAAACGAGTTTTATCATTTGAAATAAAAAATTAAAATTTGGGAAAGCTAGTGAATGACAGAAAATAACAGCTAAGGACAATATTGAAATCACCTATTTAATGAAATTTAAGAAAATTAAAATTCAAATATGTCCATTTTTTAAAAAGCTAGACCAGAAATAAATAAATGAAAAAAAATAAATGACATTGTAAAATTATTGTTCGAAAATTTTGGATCCATTAAAGATGACAGTAAAAATACTACTGAAACTACTACTACTAAATACTACTGAAAAACTTCACCAAAGCAACAAAGAAAAATTAAGAAAAAGGATCTAAAGAGTTGTTATACAAATCAAAGAACTAGCAACTGAAATTTAATACGTTAAGATACTGCAGAAAATCAGAAGATTGCAAAAAATAGGATTAGAATGTCACAGGACAAATTGATATGAACTTTTGAGGGTTAATCACAACACACAATGTCTGTGCTAAGATCATTCAGATCAATATCTGTGCTAAGATCATTTTGGCTTCTATATGTGCTAAGACCAACAACTAAACGAAGAGATAATCGAACAGAGGCTCATAAAGAAATGAAAGAAATGGCAAAGAAGTGAATATGATGATATATTCCCAAGGCAGTTCATAGCTGTACACTAAATTACTGGAAAATAATTAATTAAGTGGACTTAACAACATAATAGCATTTTTTTTTCTTTTCATAAACAGTAATTCAAAAGATATACAATGGTTCCTCTTTTTCAGAATATTCTTCTTAGCTTGCCTCATTGTTTTGTTAACCAGCAATTTTTGTCCGCCAACAGTAATATTCAGTTTCAGTTAATAATTAAACTTCGAATTGCAAATGAAATCACTGCTCCAGGAAATGAGGCTTTTAGGATGTAACATTTAATGCTTAATTACAAGCATTGTAAGCAAATAACACTGCAATGAAATTTAATATTACTAACTTGTAAGACAATTGCAAGCTGTAACATAAATATCAGATTATATCGTTGTTGTAGGCTAACATTAAAGATGGTAGTATCCTTTCCACTTATCATTTTGTATGGATTTGATTTTCAAAATTAAATATATTAGAAATGAACTAATAAAACTCCAATCACAATCATTTAAAAAAAATAAGAAATTATTAAACTGATGTAATTGTCAAAACTTTTTGAAGCAAAATGTTTAAAAGCACAGGAAACGGGTTCTTCTTTGCTAAGAAATGGGAGGAATGTTTTTCAATAGGAAAAACAGGTCCCTCATTCCGAACTCACAGCTATTCGATTTCGTCGATTTCCTGTGAATCTGTTACATTAATTTTGACTGCTCTCGTCTGACAGCTGTCTGCTTTTATCGATTCAATGCACTCCAAGATTCGTCCCATTGTTACGTCATTCGGATTCTTTACAGAGATTTGCCAAAACATTTAAAGATATGTAAATAATCCTTTCAAACGGCTGCTTTATGATCTCAGTCATTTCCGTTTTTCAATTTTCTTTTAACTACAGACATTTTTAGTCCGTCCAAAGGTAATCGAACAACTCCAAAGCTATTCATTTCAGAAAGCTGAAACTTTAATAGTAAATTTACAAATTTCTTTCTTGATTAGTAAGAAAATCAAATGTGAGTTTCTCATTGATTTGTATCTTTTCGTTGGGAACTAGATGTTAAAAAAAACCACTTAATGTAAACATTAAATCTCTAATCACAATAACTCAGCCTATATTTAAGATGAAGTTTTAATGCTAAGATTAGTTGGTCCACTATACAAAATACAAAAAGGATTAGTGTAGACTATTCGAAGCAAAAGAGAAGCACTACATCTACTAAAGCACGAAACTTCTTTCAAAAGAGACATGTTAAATTTAATAATCCATGTAAACTACTATTGTCAGAAATTCTTCTGTCCCAACTGTAAGGAACTATTGTAAATTGAAAACTATTAACAAAAGTCTATTTAATAAGATAGCACGAAATTAAAAAAATATATAATGTGCCATGAAAATAACTTTTCCTAACTGAAAAGCATATCTTTTCACAAAATACAAACAGAGGTGTTTGCTTCGTCTTCTCTTTCTCTCTTTTCGTCGTCTATGATATACTGTAATTTCTAGGTTTGTACAATAGATCTACAATAAGGCGTGGTAGTAGTGGGGTGTACCTATGGCCGTATTCACAATAAATAAATAAAATAATATAAAAACATTAATTTAGGTTCAAGATTTTAAAAAAGAAATTATAATCCAGCATTTACAAGAAGAAAAATGAATCAATAAAAAACAGTGTTTTGTATCTCAAATTTCATTTGTTTATTTCCATTGATTTCACTTGCTTCTTAATGGGTGGACAAGTCAATTTATGAGTGTTCTACAGTGAAGTTCATTACATCACTAAAGAAGGAAAAAACTACCTTTTCTTCAATTACCATCAGATCATAATTTACGTATTAAACAAAAAAGCTGAAACATACTTCGATGTAAGCTATTGACTAGATCAACGCTGTTCACAAATGCAGTTTTGAAAGATACTGTCCAGACTGATTAACTTCTAAACCAGCGGTTCCCAACCTTTTTTAGCTGGCGACCCACCTTTCCTTATCGTTTTTCAGCTGGCGACTCACCTTTCCTTATCGGAATACCTCCACATATATAGGAATAGAAGAATATAGAATAAAACCATATTTTATCGTATCCCTTCCTTAAATATGATCGATTTTCGATTTTTCTGATCTTTTCTGATGGTTTATTCGATGGTTTCTGATAGTTTTAGGATCAAGTCGCGACCCACCTGTAACCCTTCCGCGACCCACCGGTTGGGAACCGCTGTTCTAAACTATAGATTCTCGATCCTGGGAATGGGCCGCCGAGATAAAAAACAATAAAAAAAATAAAAAATGATCCTGAAAGATCCAAAGTGTTAACCCCTTGTCCTTTCACTGAATTTCTCCATTGGCCCGTTGGTGAATTTCTCTAAACATTAGATTGAAATAATACGGAGTTGTAAGAAATAAAATATAAAACTCCCTTACGGATACAAAAAGTACAAGATGTTTTACCGTTGCAGTATATCGAATATATCAGTGTGAGGATGATAATAACAAGCAAGAAGTATCAATTATTTGGCTTCAATATCTGCGACCACAAATGTCATTTTAGCAATGATCTGAAAAATATATCATTATCGAGATCTGATTATATCTTCAAAATATAATCTTAATCTTTGAAATTTTATTTCCAAGCAAACTTGTTTTTCATCAAGCTTGGATAAATAAAATAATGTGAATTACACTGCTGGCCATTAAAAAGTGAAACACCAAGAAAAACGCATGTGATCGACCCGAAATTTCATAATGCCTAGATCATGGGAGCACATGTAAATATAGAGAGCCGCTAGTATTGGAATTGCAGTATTGGAATTGTGTTTGCTCGCCGTTCTTGTGCACAGACGAATTCAGTATGCCTCGTCGAAGAAATCGCAGCCGTACCAATAGGTTGATAGCGGGAGAATTTTGGTATATCGAGACTACGGATTATCTTTCCAAGAAATTGATGTTCATGGTGGACTAAACGCGGCCACAGTGATGCGAATATGGAATCGGGTGGGTCGAAGATGGACGAACTCACCGATGTGAAGGATCCCAACAGCCTCGTTACACCACCCAAGAGGACAGACATCTTGTGCCCATTGCTATTACAGATCATGCAGTCACATCCCAATCACTAGCTCGAGAATAGGGTTTGTTGCACAGCAACCAGTCTCCGCACCAGCAGGGGAATTTTTGCAGTATCAGGGGAATTTTTGCAGTATCAGGGAATTTTTGCAAGGCGCTCATTGCTTCGACTACCTTTTATTGTTATAGTGCCTAGAACGTCGCGAATGGAGGGATGAATCGTTTTTTCTGATTAATCCCACTTCTGTCTGCAGCATCCTGATGGTCGCATTCGCGTCTGGTGGAACCCGCGGCGAAAGACTGAATGAGTCCTGCATTATGGATCGCCATACCGGTCCGGCACCTAGCGTTGTGGTATGGATCATTGGATTCCAATCCCGCTCGCATTCCGATACATTGAATAGCCACCGTTGCATCTCTGAGGTGTCGGATCCTTGTTGTTGTCCCTTATCTTCAAGGCCTGTCTGGGACTACTTAGCAACAGGACAATGCGCGACCGCACGTGGCACGCAACGTTCAACAATTCCTGGATGGCCACCATGTTCAACTTCTTACGTGGCCGAAGCGTTCACCGGATCTGTCGCCTTTTGAACATGTGTGGCCCATATCGCACAACGACTGACACACCACAGAAAACCCGCTGCTACAGCAGATGAACTGTGGGACCTTGTCGAAACCGCATGGACTGACATATCCCAAACGCACATCCAATGTCTCTTCCTCTCTATGCCGGGCCGTGCAGCAGATGTTATTTGCCGCCCATGATTCTTACATGATACTGATTTTTTTCGTTCTGCAAGTCGCACCGAGCTATAATTGTAATCATTTAACCGTTATACCATAAGTTGTCTGTAAAATAAACATGGCTTTGATAGCTCTTGTCTTTCGTCGTGGTGCACTTTTAATGGCCAGCAGTGTATAATTAGATAACATTTTTCATTACGATGTCAATCTAAGAAATACCTCGATTGTTAATTTCTTTTTTTCTTGTTGACTGAAAAATAAATTCAAGAAAACAAAAATGTTATGAAGAATGGTTAAAGATATTGTCAATAGTTTAAATAGTAAATAAATAATAATTTGGCGTGCGGAAATAAACCAGTGAAGATGTGGAACCTGCTGTAGGCGCTGAGCTGCCACTTGGAGGGGTCGGGTTTAATTCCCAGCGGAGGTCGGAGATTTTTCTCAGGTCCTAGAGTTCATCCAACCATCTGGAATCTAGGGATCGGGTATCTTTCTCGGGATTAAAGGCGGAGGTCGTGAGGCTGACCACCCACCCAATTTCTTCGCAATGGTTGTGAATCACTGCAACAGCCAGAAGAGATGAAATAACATACAAAAAAATACAAATCGATTGCAACTCGCCCACTATCTTTTAATCTTTAGATCATTCTAACGATCTGGCTATTTAGCTTCAAATAAAGATCTTTAAATTCAACGAACACGCCATAACGTTATTACTTAAATTCAGGATTCTTTCAAGGAATTCATTGTGAATCAATTAATATCGCAACAAACTAACATCTGCAACAGCAAAATTTAGAATAAAATTATTTCTACTTTCTAATTATTCCTTCGAAGAATAATAATTGTAACAGGAGAAATTTTAGTTATAAAGCAATAGAAATTTATTTTTCTGATTACATAACCTTTATTACATGAACAGATTCAAAACTTATATTGTTTATAGGATATCTACTAAATTTTTTTTTTAATAAATGACAAGACCCCCAATTTAATTTTGAAGAAAAATAATTCCTCACTCCTTAATGACTTCTCCAAGTACAAGGTATGATTTGAGGCTGTTTTTCACAAGCTACCCCTACCGTCTTAACCTTCAACAACATTTCAGTGCTAATTTTCTTTTCTTGCCATCGATTACTGATTTCCCTCTAGAGTGCGCTGCACCGAGCAATTTCCAGGGATTCAAGAGGAATCCAATCCCAGGGGATTAATGTGTCTGAAATTTTTTCCCTCAAAACACTGTTCCATCTAGTGTACAGTTCATTAGCTTATCCTTGGCAGCCAGCTACGACCATATATTTCCTCCTTTTTTCTTAATTGACAACTATTTTTAGTTTTGAAAACAGTCCAGTCAGTGCGTTCCTAATTTAATGGGAGACTGATGTTCAAGACAGTCTTAAAAATTCGTGACGGAAGAAGCGAAGCGCAAAATCAATTGTATCAGCGCGAGTTTTGCAAGGCAAAAATCACTTATTGATCACAATCTCAATATCAATAAATGATTCATAGGGGTTGTTTTAGTTGGTAGATGTATCTATTGCAGTTAGATTGCAATGTAACCCATTCCAGTATTAAATATAAAACTATATTGCTATTGTTAATTCTTTTATTTACTGCAGATACAATGGTATAGAACTTGTATTTTAAGAAAAACAGTAAACAGGAAAACATAAAAGAAAATATTTGATATTAAGAGAAAACAAAATAGGAAGAGCATTCAGTAGAATAATACAAAAAATGAGAAAACAGAGAAAACGAAAGAAAATGAATAATCGCTAATTATGACATTTGAACTTTTTAAAAATCTCTGCTCTCTAAACAATAATTCCGGAAGTAGAAAATGGAATAGTAGATTTTGTAGATCAGTTTAAGGCAATTCTGAGTGATGCAGAAGTATAAGGAATTCAAATCTTTTGATGAAATAGTAAATTTACGAATTTGTTAAGAAAAATTAATAACAAACAATCACTTATTGCCAATCTTATAAAGTCATTATGAAGGTCAATTAATTTTGATTAATGGCTGGTAGCACAGAGAGAGATCATCAAACAGTTCCTCAAGCCTTGAGAGTTAATATAATTCCTTCCTAAAGAGTGCAGATACTTCGAGAAATTAAAAAGTTTTCTCGCTTTTCTTATTAATTATATTAGCATAAAGAAGAAAATTGTTCTTGCAATTTATAGGTTTTAATTATTAATTTTATTATGAACTTTAATGTTAATTACATCCATTATAAATAAAAAATATTCAAAATGTCTACTGGAAGTTTCTGATTTACTATATAAATGTAAATATACACAATAAAATTTAATAAAAAATGCAATAAATCTTCAGAATAAATGTCAAACATTCCAAACTTTAATAAATGAATTAATAGATTGATTCAAACAAACTTCTTAATATTAAAAAAAAATACTCTAATTGAATTGAAATAAAGTTGCTTTATATTTTTTAATAATCTTGTTTTATATTTTCTTCAGATTTTCAGTAGATATATTCTGCTACAGCTTCTATTTCTAGTACAACTGTTGCATTTTGGATAATATGCTTGGCTGAAACTGATCGAGAAAACCAAGGAAAGCAATGTCAGAAATATTGAAAAATTAAAAGAGGCTCCATTTTATATTTATAAAAGGTAAAAACAAAAAATATCGTTTTCATCATAAAAATGTAAAGAGAGGGGAAGTAAGAGAGGGAAAGTGACTATGACCGCAATTGAAGATAGATTTCTCCCATTCTGCTTTAACCAAACACCTACAGGAACACAGTAAGCGTGGCCTCATTGAGAAGGACCACAGAAGCGAAAAACAGAATTTAAAAAAAAAATCGAAAGCTAAGCCGTATACCAGAATAAAGATACCTCTATTTTCGATTCTTTATCATCCAAAATGAAATCAAATTTACCAGGTTTCATGCAATCAACCTATCTAATTATAAGAAAGCCTATCAATGAAGATATCATTATTGGTGACCTATTAGAGGAAGAAAATTTAAAATAGATTGGTCGTTTTTATAAGTCTTCTTCAAGTTTATACATAACTTCATACTGATTCGAACTGTTTGAGTTTAACTTGCAATTTCCGTTTATGTTATTAACTTTATCAATTAAAAAGTAAACACCGGGATGTCTTCTTTAATTACTTATGATTTAAAATAATCAAAATTTCCCTTAAGCAATTTCAAAGCTATTATAGAAACTGAAATTATTTCTAAATATTGTTCTAAAAAATTAAACTTAATATATTAAGAAATGAAAGGAAGAATTAAACATTTCGAATTACGAAGAATCACATTTCACTTATTAATACTTCTTTGTTAAATACATGAGTAAAAATAATTGAAATAGTTTCTTAAGTAGTATACAAATCTATAAATAGTCCAAAAATATAAAATTTAACATTTTTCTTTAAATTTCATTTATCCAACAATGATTGTCAATTGTTTATCATATCAGTGTTTTGCAACTAAGCAAATCTGGGATTTTTATATGGTGATGAATTTCTGCCTGAAGTACATAGAGCTCTTTTATACCCACCCTTGAAAAAATAGAGAGGAAAAAATAGTCGAGATTGCTGACTGCATTGTGTAATCTCTTCGTTCAAAATTCATACGTATAATCTTCAATTCAGATAGTGTGTAATCCGTTACATTTCGTCGATTAAAACTAGCTCTTGTCCTATTCTTGTAGTTCATTAGAATTAAGAACAAATCGACTTCAACAACTGGCTTAGAAATGTAGTTGAAGAACGCAAGGGCAATGCACGTCTTGAAAAAGCAGGAACAAAGAACTGGTGATTGGCAAAGAGGAAACAATTAGGAGCGGAATGCAGATCGCTCAGTGTTGACACTTAGCTTGGATATCTAGAGTGTATTTTGAAGTGTCATCTCACAATCGACGATCTGCTAAAGAGAAGCTCGGGGTAGCTTTGCAAAAGGCAACCTTCCGGCTGAGCAAATGACTCAATCACGGAGATGGCATCTGGCAAACAGACAAATGAACCAATAACGCACACAGGAAGCAATGACGTAACTGACAAGACTAATAAGCCAATTCAAGCAAACACTGCCTAGAAGACAAACGGCCTAAGGCAGAGATTAAATTGAAGAGACGAAGTAGGATTACTAAAGAAATATGTAAAATAGAAGATAAATGGCATTTTCAACGTTAAATCATAATAAAAGAATGAAAATAAGGGAAACATATGCAAAAGTGTTCTCTTCGGAATAAAATTCAATAAGAAAATAGACAATAAGAAAAGAAATCTTTGCTGCAACTATTCTTAAATAGAGATATTTTAAATAAAATTCAATAAGACTAAAAAAATACAGAATCTTTAAATATTTTTTTCAATGTATTCTTCTATTGATTTGGAAAAGGTATTATCTTGGTACTTTCTGGATTTAGAGACCGAACTATATTAGACGAAAAGTCAATTAAACAAACCAACATGTGCTTCTTATATAGATAATCCTTACTGTGTTGATGTAAGAAATACATTAGACATCATTTAGTAAATTGTTGGAGATCTAATAATGCTCTTAAATCTAACAATGCTCTTAGAGCGTTTACTTTACCTCAAACCTACTAAAATGCATTGGCATGGAAAATTGCAAAAACATCAAAGAATTTCAATTATACGTGAAAAATTATATCCTAAGACAAAACTGAAAAACAAAATACAAATTGTTCCAAAGACTGACAGTTTGAACTTATCAGAAGTCATTTGTGATAATTATAGTGACAACAGCGTTTTTACCAGACTCAAATGTTGATACCCTATACATTCAATTTCAACCAAAATTAAATAAGGATTTCACGTTCAGTAACGCGTTCTCTTTTATTGAAATTTTTTCTTGAAATTTTAGCTTTCAAAATGTTTCAAAGTTATTTTTGAGTAATGTTCATTGTAAGATTTAGAATTACAAGACGCACAATTAATCTTAAATACTGCCTTATTCTTCTTGTTTTCTAGTTTTTATTAACATACTAGAAATTGCAATTTTTTTTTTTATCTTCTAACCATAATAATTTTTTTATTTGTTTCTTTTGTCTTTTTTTCTTCTAAAAATTTTGTTGTTAAGCAAACATAATATTTTAACACAGTTATTATGATTCTTGTACAATAATATTCTTAGGTGTAACACTCCTTGATGATGCGCAACATAATTTGGTAAAGCCAAACTTTGAATTCAGTTTTTTTGTACAAAAGTTTCGTTAATCTACATTACTAAAATCTTTTATTTCTCTGTCTGTCTGTCTGTGTGTCTGTCCGGCGCAGTTTTCTGTGAGAATGAAAAATAGAAAGAATTTTTTCAATGAAACATCCGCGACAGGAATTGAACCTGCAACCTTCTGATCCGAAGTCAGACATCTTACCCATTAGGCCATGGGAACTACAACTCTCTTCATATTGCTTTTTTGACTTATCTGTCAAAACTGAACTGACTTTGACTGAAAAGTAACAATTGTAATTAAAAAGAAAGTCAAAAAAGAAAGAAGCAGTACGTCATTAGGTAGAATACTGAGAAATCAGTATTTGTAACTTAAAAACCACTGAAAAGTATCAATTGGAATTGGATAAACGAGATGAACGAGAGTGTCGATAACATCAATCGAATGATAAGTCTAAGAATACAAGGAGAGACTACAAAGCTTACAATACAAGTGCGAATAAAATTGACACTTCTGATAATTCCCCACACGAACATCTCTATATGCACGAGTGTCTGAACGCATTGAATCTCAGCGGAATTCCTCAACATCGTTTGTCATTGAAGATTGGATCTCCAATAATATTGTTGCGAAACATCAATCCCCAGTTTGCATACTGCAATGGAACTCAACTTAAATGCTGTTCATTCGATAATGATCTCATAGAAACCGAAATTATAACAGAACTCACAAAGGAGATTTTGTTTTCATCCATAGGATGTCTATGGAACCATGCGGTAATCTACTTCCATTCACTTTCACAAGAAAACAATTTCCGATCAGACTTTCTTATGCGATATTTATCAATAAAGCTCAAGGACAAACTCTAAATAAAGTTGCCATATAATTGGAAAACGTTGTCTTAACTCACATACAACTTTAGGTCTTTGAGTCACAATTCAACAGAATTTGGTTATCTTCACTCTAAAGAATACTCACAATCAATTTGTTGCGAAGAATTTCGTATACAAGCTATGATCTTCATTTATCATCTATATCAACTAACGTCCATCTGAAATCTCTTCTTCAAATATCTATATCGGACAATCTGATGGCCTAGCTAATAGATATAGATAATTTTCACTATTTGTAACGCAAAAACCACTGAAAAGTATCAATTGGAATTGGATAAAAAAGAACAGAAAAAAAAATAATCACTATTTCTATTAGGTAGAATACTGAAAAATCTCTATTTGTTACTCAAAAACAATCACTATTTCTAACTCAAAAACCACTGTAAAGTATCAATGGAAATAAAACAAAGAGACTCAAGAAAGAAAGAAGCACTATTTCTATTAAGTAGAATACTGAAAGCTCACTATTTGTAGCTCAAAAGCGACTGAAAATTGTATCTATATTACGAAAATCTTTTATTTCTCTGTCGGTCTGGTGCAATTATTGTAATTTACAAAAATAGAAATAATTTCTACAAGTTATCTACTGGAATCCAACATGCAACCTTCTGCTCCGAAGTTAGACGTCTTAGGCATTAGACCACAAGGATTACATTCTAATCTCTATAAAAAATAAAAATATATCACAGATATATGATTCACACGCTGATTCTAAAAGCAGTCGTGAATTGAGAAAATATATACATCAAAAATTAAAATAAAAAAAAACTTTAAAAAAATTTTAGTTTTATTTTACTTGATGTAATTTGTGTGTGTGTTTTTTTTTAATAAATAACAAATTGTTTTCGATTAATGAATAACGCGAGGCTTCCGGAGCGAGACTGTGCTGAGACTGTGGTGCAATGTGTGAGGCACCAGACCAGTGGCAGACAGAACGATGGGTACAACACGTACTCGATCCTGCCTCCACTGCTTCTGGAGCTCGTGTGCTAGATCAGTGTATTTACTGATCTTGTCTGCGTGAGTTTTCTGCATGTTCTTGCTGATAGGCACTGCAATATCAATTAGATAGGTCTGTTTGTTGACCTTATCAACAAGTGTGATGTCTGGTCTGTTGTGATGTATGGTTTTGTCTGTGTGAATGGGGCGGTCCCAGTATAGTTTATATGAGGGTGATTCTAATACGCTTTGTGGTATGTACCTACGCACCTCTAACACCTCCATCACTACAGATCCCATTCCCATAAGGAGAGGTATTTTCCAGGGAGACTCCTTGAGTCCTCTTTGGTTCTGCCTCGCCTTGAATCCACTGAGCCATATACTAGATAACACAAAACACGGTTATAGGCTTACCACAGGCACTGTGACACCATATAAAATCACACACTTACTCTACATGGATGACATTAAACTCTATGCCACAAACAATGCACAACTTACTAATTTACTACAAGCCACCACACAGTTCACCAAAGACATTGGGATGGAATTTGGAATTGACAAATGCCGCAAGTTACACATAATACGTGGGAAGACTTCGAATTTGGAGGGTTTTGAACTGGACCATGGTTTGGCCATCCAATCCATGGAAGAGGGAGAGACCTACAAGTACCTGGGCTTCCAGCAAGCGCGCGTCATTGACAACGCAAACATCAAAAATGCACTGAAGAACACATACCTTGCTCGAGTTCACAAAATCCTCAAAACACAACTCAACGCCAGAAATAAAATTAAAGCTATCAACACTTTTGCCGTTCCCACACTAACATATTCGTTCGGCATAATTCCATGGACAAACACCGAACTCGAAGACTACAACGCGCAACACGCACTACATTCACGAAACACAACATGCACCACCCCAAGTCCGCTACGGAAAGGATGACTCTTCCTCGCAAGGAGGGAGGCCGAGGACTCATCAACCTCATCACCCTACACGAAAAACAAGTGCATACACTTAGGGAACATTTCCACCAAAGAGCAGAAGACTCCTCACTTCACTCAGCCATTGTCAAGGCTGACACACACCTCACACCCCTGAACCTCGAAAACTCTTCTCCAACACTCACCACCCCTGACACCCACACTCAGCAGCTGCGTGAATCATGGGCTCGTAAGGAACTCCATGGCAGACATCATCACGAACTCAGCCAGCCTCATGTCGACATGGAAGCGTCGAACAGATGGCTGACGAGTGGTGAGCTGTTTGGGGAGACCGAAGGGTTCATGATCGCAATACAGGACCAAGTCATCTCCACACGCAACTACAAGAAACACATTCTACACGATGCAAACACACATGACGACAAATGCAGGAAATGCCACACTACGCATGAGACGATCGACCACGTAATATCTGGATGTCCCCTTCTGTCCCAAACAGACTACCTCCACCGACACAATCAGGTAGCATCGATCGTTCATCAACAGAAACATTATTATTATTATTATTATTATTATTATGATAATAATTTATAATTTACATTATTATCATTGTAAATTGTATGTTGATATATTTATCTAAAATCTATTGTATAAATCTCATGAATCACTTTTATAATAATTATTCGTTGTTATGAATGTTATTAATGACTATATTATAACTCTTGTAAATATTATTGGGTAATGATGTTAATTATTATTACTGATTTTATTTTAAAAATTAATATAAAATTGTTCTTACTTAATGGCCAGAACTCGTTGATATGGATTTCTGTGTCCCTAACAAGACTGTACTGTATTATCATTTTAAATAAAAATAAAAAAAAATAATAAAAATTATTATTATTATTATGTAGGAAGTGCGTTTGAAAAATGGTCAAATAATAATATACTAGCTGCAACCCGTGAAATATTCACGGAAGTAAAACAAATTCCACCTTTTTGAAATACCGTAAAATTTTTCAAAAACACAAGATACAAAAAGATGTTCTAAGCTCATTTTTTATAAGGAGATTTGTTTATACTTAAGTATCCTGTTTTTACTTGTTTTTGAATTATAATTTTTGGATTGATTTTGAAATAATTAAAGATTATTTTATTTTGTATACAAGTTTACCAACATTAAATCAACTAATTTTTCTTTTCAAAAAGACATTAGTTAGTGCATTTGTAATTATTTTCTTTCTTTTCTTTTCGCCTTGCATTGGATTCGAACCGAGGACCTCCGTAATCACAGTCAGGAACGCTAGCCACTGGACTACTCCACTTAATACAATATTCTCTCTCCGACTCTCTCCACTTTGATTGATCACAAACATCCGTTTTTTGCCTATATTATACAGCTCCATTAGCAACAATCACAACCATCGTAACAATCACACCACGCCGAAGAATTGAGTCTGTTGCATGCGCAACAATAACATGTACAATTCAGCTCTACAACAATCACAACAATCGCAACCAATTCCCAACAATCACATTTTTAATAATAAGGAAATTAAAGCACACATTGATTACAAACATACCTAGAAACATCCGGACTGACAGTTTTTGCCTATTAATAGGATGATTATGATTTTCGACATTTCATACTAAAGACAATTTTAGTTAGACTAAAAAAAAAAAAAAAAAGGCCATTAGATGAGTTGTTAATAAGCGGAAATGAACAAAAACAAAGATAATGAAGATTAGAGAAAGAAGAGCATGGTTTGATCTTTGACGTTAAAGGGAGAATAAAAGGGTGAAGAAGCAGAACAACAACTGTAAAAACGATAGTAGAACCAAGTCCTATTAGGAAAGCATTAAGTACGAAAGAGGACAGGAGACGGATTAGGAAAGTCTGACAACAAAAAAGAAATGGGAGAGAACCAATGATGATAATTGTAGAGAATTGATTCCATCTTTTCACAAATTTTTTTACTATGAATCTATTCCGATTATTTAATATTAAAGCTCCTGAAAGAACTTAGCTTAAAATATTATTAATTAAAAAAAATCATTTTTTTTTATAAAGTCTGCAGGAAATTAAGTTACAACTTCTGCCGAATATAAAACAGTACAAATTATCGATTTTCAATGAATTAAATTGGCATTCTTACTTAAGTGGTTTAAAGCGGATTAATTTTAATCGTATCAAACCGCAAAAAATTAAAAGATTAGCTAAAAGGATTAATAGCCTTTGTTTAAGACAAAGATAGAATGTTTAAATTCCAATGCTTTTCTATGAGAATTTTTGTGGCCTTCTCGTACTAACTTCTTCACGAAGAATTCACTTGGAAAAGATTTTAAATATAACAGTTAGATCGTCTCTAGTCCTTAAACATTCATAACGAGATTCTAACTATTAAAAACTTTAATAATAACAAGTAATACATATCGTATTATAAAAACTTGAAAATATTTTTAAAAATATTAAAACTATATTTAGATTTTAAAAACTATAAGAACTGAACTACAGAATTTCAATGAAAAGGGTACAAGTAAATAGTTAAAAGGAGGAAGATGGGATTTGGGATATGGACAGTGAAATCAAAGTATTTAAGAAAAGTTTCTGTTATGTCTCAGTTAATCTTGTTGCTTTAATGTATACTGTTTTCATTTAATAAAAGAATATAAATTAATGAAATGTCGTTTTTGCTTTTCTCGGGAGAGAATATCCTCACAATTTAAAGTTATATTTAATATGAAAGGTTTTGTGAAATTTATACAAAATTTTAAGCCTAAGATAAAATAGTAAAAGATACATAAGAAAACTGCAGCGAAAATTATAATCACTGATTGAAATGTAGGAATTTTTATTTATTTAGTGGTTCAACTCTCCTCACAAGGGAACCTCTCCAACCTTATAATCGCAGATTTTAATGAAACTTTGCAGAATGAATCATTAGATTGTGTTTATAAAATGAAATAAATCTTAGATGCGGAATCGACCTCGAAGGACCACTTTTTTTGGGACAAAAATGTTCGAATATAGGTCGTTTTACCTCTAAAACACCAGATGGCACTAATGATTTGTTGCTAACGTCTATATCTAGTAGTTTCCTATATATTCTAATAGCTAAGTTAAGTAGCGCCATCTGATGTTGACTCGTGATATAAACTTATTCAAAGTCTTTATTTTGTTTTAAATTTAAAGTTTCCAAATTCGGAAAAATTCTTATACGTAAATTAGAAAGAATCAGATATAAGAGGAAACCTTCTACATTAGTTGGTTATGATTTATAATATATTGATAAACCAATTTCATTTACAACACTGATCAATTCATCGGCGTTAAAAACACAGCGTGCGTTGAATCTAACGAATTTCAATGCATTTTTATGAATTAAAAGTTCTGATGATTTACTTCAATAAAATATTTTGTGCATTGGGTCCTTTATTAAGCAGTCTCCTCCTTTGATTTGGCATTATTTTTTTTTCAATAGTTTAAAAATGAGAGGTGCGTAGAAGGTGTCTGAAGTAGTCAAGTACATTGAGAGTTTATAATTTCGAGAGTCAAATCCGTGGAAAGGATCTAATTTTTTTAATAAGTATTACTATTTCAAATTTAAAAGTGTTTTTATTGTCTTAATTTTTGCTTTAATAAGTATT
>JAFIDM010009631.1:184046530-184083839 GCA_023159025.1 Thereuonema tuberculata
TACTAGATATAGACGTTAGCAACAAATCATTAGTGCCATCTGGTGTTTTAGAGGTAAAACGACCTATATTCGAACATTTTTGTCCCAAAAAAGTGGTCCTTCGAGGTCGATTCCGCATCTAAGATTTATTTCATTTTATAAACACAATCTAATGATTCATTCTGCAAAGTTTCATTAAAATCTGCGATTATACGGTTCGAGAGGTTCCCTTGTCAGGCCAAAACCTATTTTTCCAACATAAAAATTAGTGTTCGATTTAACCACAAATGACCGAATGCTGTAATGGTCATAAAACTATCTATATAAAGGATTGGTAGCTCTCCTCAGTCACTGCTCAGACTTCGAAGTGGACAAAAATTTAATGATGTTTTTCTTTTGCTATTTGACTGCTATTCTTGTGCTATTTTCAAAACCATCATTGTGAAATCATCATTGTGAGATAGATGAAAAACGATGTTTTAATCTGATGAGATATTTCTTGAAAGCAGAAACATATACACTCAATCACCAAAAGTCATGGCACATCCCACCAATCAGGTTTCCTGTCCGTAATGAGACAGATCCCGCTGCTTTCATTCTCGGAATGAGTTGCACAGGACTCCTTGATATCACGCAATCATTGTAAGCAAAACTAGCTGCAGAAATGGCAGCACGCCGAGAGCTATCCGCACGGTGGATGATTGTTGGTGCCAGACGGATGGGTGCCTCAATATCAGATGTAGCCAACATCCTGCAATTTTCCCGCACAACCGTTGCAAGGGTCTATCGAGTGTACACCCAACGAGGGGTTACAACCCACAACAACCCACGCCTCGTTGATGCCAGAGGTGTTCGCCGGGTCACCCGGCTTGCAAGTGCTGACCGAAGGGCGACAGAAGGACAAATCACCATGCGGTCAACCAGGGACGTCCTACAACTGTATCCGTGACGACAATTCGGTGAACGTTGCAGGCTTTAGGAGCAGGAGGCAACGACGGGTGCCACTCTTGACAGTTGCACATTGTCGGCAACGCCTAGCCTGGACCAACCAACATCGACATTGGACCACTGAGGACTGGCGAAAGATTGTCTGGTCCGACGAGTCACGGTTTCAGCTGTATTGGGCCGATGGCCGTGTCCGTGTCTGGTGCAGGCCACAGGAAGCCATGGACTCCGCTTGTCAACTGGAGACCAATCTGGCAGGTGGAGGCTCCATACTGAGGTGTTTTCTCGTGGCTTGCAATGGGTCCATTGATGCATCTGACATCCACTCTGCGTGCTACTTCCTACGTCGATCTGCTTGGGGCCACCTGCACTCCTTCATCAACTGTTTTTACCCCGCGGGCGACGGCACCTTTAAACAAGATAATGCACCTCCATACACGGCCCTTGTGACACGGCAGTGGCTGGAGGAACATGCTACCGACTTCACGACAATGATTTGGCCTCCACGTTCCCCAGTTTGCAATGCCATTGAACATTTGTGGGACGTCATCAAACAATCTGTCAGGTCGTCACCAACACAACTGATAAGTGCAGCATTGTTATGGAGTGCAGTGGGGGCGGCATGGCTTGCAGTGCCTGTCCATGTGTTCCGAGGACTGGTAGACTCTCTTCCACGACGGGCCGCCGCCGATATCCGAGTCAGAGGGGGCCCATTACGTTATTAGGCAGGTGTGCCATGACTTTCGGTGATTGAGTGTATTTTCAAACATTAGTTCCTCTATGTAACGGATTGAATTCAACAGAACAAAATTCCAAATTTATTATGCTTGTTTCTTTCTTCCAAAAAAAGTAATAAATATAGAATGAAACAGGATACTACCGATTATAATTTTGGTTTTTCTCAAGTTACTTCGATGTTATTAAGAGTAAAGAATATAACGACGTACTCAATCAATCAATTCAGAGAAAGAAGTAGCATCTTAAATTAAAAATCAAATACAGACTAACAAAAACCATCTTTACATCGACCTCTAGAAAAAAAAAAAAAAAAAAAAAACCATTCAATTTCGCTGTCGAAACAATGCTACTTGTGATGTTTATGTATGTAGGTCAATGCAAAAAACTGATGAGCAGTCCCTTATGTTAAAAAAAAATTGTCATTGCTTCAACATTTCTATTTGATTTGCTAACTGTTCTTGACTGCATTTGCTTATTTGCTGAGTATATCATCAGAACTTCAAACTACATCAAATTTGTTTATGAAAGAAAAGAATAATCATAAAAACTGACACAGTGAATGTTTCCATCAAAATCTGTACCACTCTTCTCTGCCATTCAGCCGTGAGGTTTTTAGAGCAAGAGAAGAAATCTTCACTTATAACTGGGAATCATCTTCGGATTCCTAATGTCTCATTGTTCAAAAGATTTGTACAGAAAAATTGTTTTTTAAATTGAAGTTCCCAGTGTGTTTGGGTTCAAAGTCGGCTCTTCTCCATTTGGGATTCCACGAAAGAAGTTGCTCAGTTATTTGTTTCCTTGAATTTGCCAAGGAATAGGACCCTTGTCTATTACCTAAATTTATTTGTCCACATTTAAGAGCTGCGATCTAATAAAGAAGTATTTAGATTCTTATAATTCTTTTATTTAACTACGACTGTACCTTAAAGTTACACTTACCCCTATATCATTTATATATGAAGAACCATATGAAATAACGAATTTTTGATTTTTTTCGTTTTATACATAGAAAGCACGTACTGTTAATCAGCACCAAAATTTGTTGAGAAAAACAAAAATATATTAAGAAAAGGCAAAACGAAATGATGTTCTCGTTCATTCAAAAAATCCTATCTGTAAGGAAGTGCAAATATAAAAGTAGCTTTATCTACTTTTAAACTGAGAATTCAATTAAGCTAATTTGAAAACAACACTCAGATGGCTTTAAATATATGTTGTACTGAAATAAATAACTATGAGCATAAGTTGTTAAATTTCTATGTAATTTATTTCAATATAAGATTTTTACTTGTTGCCTTCATTTGCTTATTTCTCTTTTAAATTATTGTGCTGATCATTAATGATTCTTTGGGAAATTAAATTCGACAGTAAATCAAACAAGAAATATTGACAACACTGAATAATAATTTACTTTAGTTAATTATAATATATCGACCTATTTTAACTGACATTCTGCCATAAGAGCTAATGTTCACTAGAGGAAGGATAGAGGAGCTTACAATACCCTGTCATCCAAAGATATCTTACAACTTTTACAACTGTCAACCTTGTATTACTGCAACACTTCAACACAGATTCTACACAGATTCAAGGATCAGACTCCATATATTTGAGTCTTGCAAACAATTGAAGATGAATAGCATTGATATTTATACCTATTGCAGACTATTTCACATGTAATATCCCTTTCTCTATATGGTTTCTTAATCTTCAGTCCATTGGTATGTAGGAAGGTGTTGGTGGAAGTTGCAATCTCTTCTCTCACTGCATCAGAAAAAGAAAGAAATCCAGCAGTTTTACCTGTTTTATTTTTTTTTAAGAGAGCCATTTGTTTTGTTTGTATCCCACCCTCCACAGGAAAAAGAGCAACTTTTTTTTAGTTGAGTGGAGAGGACCATCATATTACTCCCCCCCCCCCCCATTCAAATTCGTCTGTGCCTCTAGATATAGCGACGTCGGTGGAATTTCGCAGTAAACTAAAACAAGATTCATCAAAATAAATAAAAAGCATTAACCCATTAAATCTAACAGGGCTTTAATTCATATTTTTAACGATTTTGTGTAGAGTTAGTTTGAGCAGAACACAAACTACTCGTTTTCTTCGATAAACAATTCGTTTTTATAAACTTAATTATTTCCCTATTAGCGGATAAACCCATTAAGGCTCCTTTCTTCGTTTAATGCTTAAAATTCTAAAATAGCAGTGGTCAATGCTACAAAATTTAAAGTTCGCAATTTTGGCTCCGAACTAAGTATAATGATGATGATCATTGTCGATAAGCATCAGTAGAAGTGTATAACGGCTATTTTTTCTTCATTTCACAACATCTGGAGTTTTCATTCGCGGACTGAGATTTACTAGGATTTAAAAAGAACAATACACAATAATAAAGAAAATGTATTTAAATCAGTAAGTTTTCAAATTTAATGTGTTACTTCAGTAATAGCTATAAAAGGCAAATGATGTAGAATTTCCTATCTATTTTAATTTTTGGGAAGCTTTACAATAGAATCGTTGTATAACTATTCAGAAGACAGTTTAAAATAAAATACTGGCTTTAGAAGTTACGTGTTTTCTCTATTTAATTTAAATTTTCCCTCTAAAAAATTCTGGACGTTATTCTTGATACCGTTTGGTGATCTAAACTTTTCTATAACAATTATTATTAATTACTGCATTTTTTAAAATTTTTAATAGAGCATTTGAAAATGATTTTCTATGTGTCGCTATGTTTTTTGCCACTTTTGTTAATTTTTTCAATTTCGACGTAACGGAAACATCAAAATTGGTAATAATAATTGCTCTGCTAATTAGATTCCAAGTCTCATTTAAAATAAACTAAGAATATAAGCTCTGATTACAATGTAATAGAAACAACAAGAAGTTCTAGAAAGAACTCAAAGCCTACTTACCTTAAAATGTTTTTTATTAAAATTTCCATTTTTTATTTGTCTTTTTTTAAAAGTCCATGTTTACTCTTAAATTATAATATCTACTGAATACAAACAGTTATAATTCTCCGTTTCCTGAATAAAATTAAGTCAATCCGAATTCCATGTTATTTAAATCGATTAACTTTAATCATGGTCAAAGCAGTAGATTACTTAAAAACACTAATGACTATTATTAGACATCATTATTTCAGTTCTAATGCTTTTCATTGAGAATTTTTGTCACTTTCAAGCGATGATTTATCGTCAAAGATCTACACAGGAAGAATTTAAAATATTAAAGTTAGATTGTCTGTTTTTCTTTTAGTTAGGTAAAAAAAGACGATCATCCTTCCTATGCATATTTAAAGATGGTTTTTCTTTAAATATTAGTATTAAAATCCATGCAGCGGTTCAAAAGCTGTTAGGAGGGGACATTACACCTATACAGACTGAATTATTTAACAAGCCTCACTTTTCTAGGGAAATATTGTAGGATAATAATAATTAAAAAAATTAATATTGATCAACTTCAAATTAAATGTTTTTTTTTGTTTTTATTAAAATGTTATGAGAAATCGTTTGCTCTTGGATTACATGTATTATTATTAAATATCAACATAAAAAAATCCTTTTCCAATTCTACTTCTTTGTTTCTTGAAGATAAAATAAAGAAAGCCTTGTTAAGTGTTGACAAACTATCAGAAGAACACCTTGGCATATCAAACACCAAATATGACATCTAAAATGACTAGGGAATAATACTGTTTCAACATTTCAAGAAAGCAAAATATCACATATATAAGCATTTAAAATGAAAATTTCAAAATAAATAGAGTATAGACAAAATAACTCCGATACCATTATCCAAAGAAAATGTAATGAATCTTCCTAATTTAGCGTCCCGCTCTCCGCTCATACGGCATTTTTCAAATACATCCTTGGATGTATGATATGACGCTTGCTTCGTTTATTCGGAGCTTTTTGGCATGAAGCTGTGACGAGCTAAATACTATAGTAATCTGAAATACTATAGTATTGGGCAAATCAAACAGTAGTGGAACATTCCACATCCCTATGCAATCATAGGGCGTGTCCAAACGTCACTGTCTATTTGAATATAAACTGCGTAGTAACTGGTATTAAGTTTTAAATCAGTCGAGGCAATAATGATTCTGAGCAAGGAAGAGAGGGTAATTTTAGTCGAATATTATAACCGTTCCCACGGTCTATCACAAAAAGACGAACCCAGCCTTGCATATGTGAATCGGAAATCTCACTAATTATTATCATGAGCATATGCTGTATAAACTTTCATTCATTTTAGTTTTTAAAATGAACTAATTAAAACTCTTGATTTGATTTATTTAAAATTTATTTATTTAAAAATTAATTATGTATCGATACAACGCAACTCGTTATTTGAAGTTTATTTATTAAAATTGATTAAGTTATTTTCTTTTAAAATCTGAAATTTTCTTTCTGGATTTACGGAAGAAGTCTGGCTTTTTTCTACTAATGATTTATGATTCTTTTAATTAGAACTTACTTTTCAATTTCTAATAATTATTCTCTTCGAGATTAAAATATTACGATTAAGCATTCTGAGCTCTCTTCTTACAAGTAACAACTAACAAAAAACTATTAAGACGATTTAAAAAAAATCTAAAATAGTTCAATCATCGCTTAAATCTGTAAGCCTTATTTAGACATAAAAATTGTGTGTAAACAAAATCTCCATTCACTTCAAAACTTTGAAAAGTAATAAAAAGTTCTCATAGCTGGATTCTCAAACTTTAATTTCGAAAAATTATATGTTGGATGTTTCACTTCCAATGCACGAGATGATGCTTCATGGACTCCACCGAAAATATGACAAAGAAACTTTTACAAACACTTTAACGTCGTATTTAAGTATAATGTTTAGCATTTGGAATTCAATAGAATTCGATTTAAATTCATTATGTTCTTTTGCAGCTTTAGATGCATACAGCGCATTGTTAAGCTTTAATATTCAAAACTATGAATTTCTGTTGTAGGACAGTAAATTTAATTTAAAACTTGTGATTATGTTGATAATAAAACTTATGAAATAAATTCCCAAATAATATTCAAGTCATTCAAAATTCCTGCTACTGTGTATATGTGAAAAAAATATAAGAAAAAGACTTACTTCAGGTCGATTTTTTTTGGCAATTCCAACTTTTGTTATTCAAACGTAATTCCTATCATCAGATAAACAAAAATATAAATTCTTTCTGTCCTTACGCACTGGAAGTATTACAATCACGGCTGTATCATCAACAATGCAATGCAATCATTGCAAGAAGTTTTCCATACTATAGAAATGTAAATTGTTCCAGGCCTTTTTTTTTTTATTCAGTCTGAAAGTTTGGTCATAAATGAAATAGCTCTGAACAGTAGCATAGATAAGCTAAGATCTAATCGCCCAATTTAAACACAAAAAATTAATTCACAATCAAAACTTAATTTACATCACAGCATTATTAGTTGTGCTACAAAAGGCCACACTTTCGAAGCCTTAAGAAAAGTGGACTTTTAAGATATGTGTTTCTAATAGATGTTAATGAGATGAGATCTAGGCAGTAAAGTTAAACTCTTAAATAAGAAATTGATGTAAATCAGTGCATTATCCTTTGAAGGACATCGTGTTTTGATCCTTATTTAAAAATGACTCACAAAATGGTTTTATATTTAGGCAAAATTTAATAAGACGTACACAATAATTCTAAACTTTCAAACATGAAATTTAATTATTCTTTGAGTTACTTCAATGCACCGACTTTCTCCATAATAAAGATTTCTTGTATAGAGGCTCAAAATAAAAGCTATGAACACAAAAAACTTATCAGAGCTGGACAATGTCACTTACCTTTGAGATATAAAATTTGATATTGATCAATGCATTAATCTTTGAATTAAGAGCACAGCATATGACCTGTATTGTGAAGTGCCCATAAATAGGGACTACAAACACGAAAATCTTCAGGACTGGATTACTGACTCTCATTTAACTCTCATTTAACTCTCAAATACAAGGGTTAATACTGATCAATGCCATGTCTTTCTTTAAGTTATTTGTTTCATTGCTTTGCTCTTATGTAAAGAGCCTTAAAATGGGCCGCTACATTCTAAAATCTAATCAGATCTAAGTAATACGAAACTCTTAAATATGAAGCTTTGTATAGATCGGTTAAGTATTTTTGGAATTATCCCTACACACACGAGACATCACCCAAAAAAATGAGTCTAAATTTGTTCTTGGGAGCAATATCTGCATTTTCCGATAAAATGGAACATGGATATTCATTATGATTAATGTCCTGTTTTATATTTAGATTTTAAAAATTAAAAAAAATATTATATATATTAATAAAAGATATTTTGTTTTATATGTCCTGTTTTATATATAGGCTTTAAAAATTAAAAATGATTTGATATATTAAGAAAACTATTTTGTATTTGCATATCGCTTATATGATTATCATATTTCCCCATTATTATCGTATTGAGAAATAAAACTGGATTTAAAACTTCGTAAGCAACTGAATCTAAAGTTATTGATTCAACTCAATTCTATGAATGATAGAAGAATCTAAACATAATCACTGAGGATAGAAACTCAGTCCTTTTTACAAAGTGATCAAAGAAAGTTACACGATCCTTTGCCGAAAATAATAATAGAGATGAATGGGTAAGAGTAAGTGAGCTTGCAATTTTGAAGGCACTGATATTGTATTATCAATCATATAATGTGGCGATCAATCGTATAACAAAGCTGATGTGGCGATCCGCGCTCTGCAGGTTTTCCCGGGGTTCTCCCATTTCCCCTGCATTTTTCACACCATCCTTTCTCAGTATTTCTCTCCGTCTGTCGTTATTTCCGTGGGAATAGAACAATAGATCTTTCAGGTCGCGGTGCGCGGCTTCTCTGCCACCCATGTTCACCACCCAAACTAACTAACTAACTAACTAACAAAGCTGATGAGAAACAAGGGTTACATAGTATAAATCTTGACACAGACTTCTTCTACTAATATTTATAGCATTAAAAGTAAAAAAATTAATTAAAATAAAGAAAAAAACGTAAACATATAACAAAGTAAGAATTAAGCTAAATAAAACAACTAACAACACTTAATTAAGCATTAGTCTGTAGTCTGTTGACACGATTCTCTTAAAAACTTCCTGGGTAGTATGAATAAATGCAAAGGAGTGAAAATTAATGAATATACCCTGGAATATAAATGTTCCATTACCGGAGTTTTCATAACATGAATTCTCTGTAGCATGATTTTCTGTTCTCTCTATTCATCAATATCATTTTGACTAATAATTAAATGTTTAATATTTACAAATTATAAGGCACTTATTCTTACATAAAGAAAAAACAAAAGTAGTCAACAACGCTAACGCTTTCTAATTAAGAAAAAATTAAAGAATATATTAGTAGGCATCAGTTTAAACATAGTCATTGCCATTTAAAATATTATTGAAACTTAAGAACTATTAATCGTAAATAGGAAGAATCAAAAGCAAAAGCAATATCATTTAAATTAAAGAAGATAGCAAAACACTGTTCAATGATAAGTATCTCCATAGGCATAATATCCTCAAAAAAATAAGTAATAAAATTTATTTTCTATTTATTTGAAATACCTAAGATATATCTTTTGTAAATATATTATTCTGCAATTTTTTACAATTACAATTATGAACAGAATTGTTTAAAGGGTCTCGAGGCCAGAAATATAAAATTTGAAATCTATTATACATAATTTCATTATTAAATCTCTTATTTTAAAATCGGAAACTCTTTCACATAACATAAGAAGTGCATATGCAATTTTTTTTAATCCTAACATTTTTATGTAAAATCCATTTTCTGTCAAACCCAGGAGCTCTTTCTTGATAACATACCATGCTGGGTTTTGGTCAAGGGCCAAATCGGTTGGTTCAGCGTAAATCACTTGGAACAAACATTTGATAACCTGCACCCAGGATTATTAAATTGGTGATCCGTTTACATTTAGATTTTAACATTTACCTGAAACTTTTTTTTTCAGTTTTAAAACTAAAAAGGGGCTTTTTTTATTCATAATATACCGTATTTCCTTAAATATTTATGACAATTCCATAACTAATATAAGTACTTATATTTCGTATAAGAGCCTGTGAAAATCTCAAATCTGCAATCGAAATTTGCATAAAACACTGTACCACATCACTAGCTATTTCCTACTGTAAGACGTCGTAGAATACATACGGCACGGCGACTGACTACAAACCTCTCTGACTGCAGTCCACAGGAAAACTCAAAACTGTGTCCCGAAGGCTTCATCAAGGTCATCTTCCCAACGACTTAACGAAAAGGGTTTTGGTTGAATTGAGCTGGGGACAATGTACTTTTCATTGATCAGAGTTTGTCCGATTTAGACGCCAAAGTGATTCCCAACGAGCATTGATATGGAGAGAATCTGGAACTCGATATCATTCCACTAACATGCGGGAAAGAGACAGATAATGTGAGCAAGATAGCAATTAACGGCTGACTGATCTTTGTACATCCAGGTTCTATCGCTATCAGGCATCGTAATGACATCTTGGACCAATATTTTTATCCATTTCTCACAACCAAGGGTCTTGATTCCATGTTGATGGGCAATAATGCCATTTCCCAAATAAGCTAACTTGGTTGACAAATATCTACTGAGAGAAACAATCATTCGTATGGAATGGCAATCGAGATCACCTGACTTCAACCAATACAGCATCTTCAGATCTGCTATTTCACAAGAATGGCGATTAATTCTTCAAAATGTTTTAGAGAATCTTATTGACTATAGAAACAGTGGATGTCAAGCCTGTATTTCGGTCAGAAGACATCGAATATCCTGTTAATAAAACATCACCACTGAACTTTTGAATTCCAATTCCTTACATTAATAGCTTACATTGCACATTTCATTAAACTGTCAATGAACTTCTTTCTTCTGTCAGGCATTACTGCACTGTTGTTACAAATTTAAAGAATTTTATTTTTCTCTCAATTTGCTTAAGTATCTACAGTGACGCTCGAAAGCTTAAGTAACTGACAAGCCTGAATAACGTAGGCTGTCACGCCGTGTAAATTTTCCATTTTCTTGTAGTGGTTCTTCGAAAATGTTATTGAATACTTCTTGTCTATCTGAAATTAAGCATCCAATATTCAAGTGTCCGATTCGCAGTTTTGTTATTAGATGGCCGGATGGTTGTGCTTATTTAAGTGACAAAGGAAGGTACAGGAGGGACTGGCAAGAGTAGAATTTAGTTGGTTTCTGTTCTTCGAAGAGTATCTTCAAAGATTGTGATTGGTTAAACAGTAGTCAAAGGTTTTGGTAATGACTGGCTAATTTGAATCAAATCTAAAAGATAACTGTTAAATTACTGGCAATAGAATCAAAACAACATCCAATGGATAAAAATTGATTTGAGAAGTTTAACGAATTAATTTGTACAGTTGATCAATAAGAAATAAAAGGGATTTATAATAAAATTAAAACTGTATTACATACTTCATTTTAGAGTTTTATTCTCTAATTCTCTACGATGCATATAGAGGGATATTACGAACGTTCCTGCGAGTATAGAAGACACAAGGAAGAAACTTATTTTGAGAATGAAGCAACTCTCCATTGATTTATTTCCTAACCATAAGATTTTTTTTTTAGTAAGAAGATCTAAAAAAAAAAGTAACTTGATTTAA
The DNA here is from genome assembly GCA_023159025.1 of Thereuonema tuberculata. NCBI lineage: Eukaryota > Metazoa > Arthropoda > Chilopoda > Scutigeromorpha > Scutigeridae > Thereuonema > Thereuonema tuberculata. The sequence goes on from JAFIDM010009631.1 coordinate 184,057,890, forward strand.
GTCTTTAAAAAAAAGACTTAAAAAAACGATTGAAAAATAAATATTTTTATTATTACTTGTGTTTTAAAATTGCTGATGTGAATTACGTATACGATAGCAAAATACGATAACTAAATATTACTTAAGATTGTAATATAACTGATACAATGTTTTAACAAAAAATTTAAAAAAATAGATTTTTTTTTATATTATATTAAAAACAAAACAAAAACATATATGTATATATATTTACTTACATATAGGAGAGATCCGTGTATTATGGACCATCGTGTAATACGGACCCTGTTGAAATTTATGTGTTCACCACTAATTGGCAGAACCATCCCATTGCCTTTATACTGGCCGAACACGAGGCGATATTTTAGGACAATCAGGCCCAATTTGATTGCTGGCAACCGTTTGCCCCAATTTGATTGCCCCAACCTGAACAATATTGCCCCAATTTTATTGTCGGTACCAAAGGAACAATATTGGCCCAATATTAGTTGGCTCAAAATATTGGTGGTACGAAAGCGAATCAAATGAACGGATGACATCACGTGACAATGCTGACGTCGAAGGAGGCGGTACTTTGAACATCGGAAATTCAGTCACTCACGCCGGCCATTTTCTTTGAGAAACAAGGCTTAAAATCAGCAAAATGGGTCGGCCCAAAACAGATAATTCCAACAACAACATTTTGTCAATTGATAATGAAAGAATCGTAATTGATTTCTACAGAGGGACGGCGTTTAATACTATAGCAATTCTGTACGAAAACACGCTCTCTCTTTAGCTCTCCCTAGTGAGAGGCGCCGTAACCATAAAAATTCAGGGCAATATTGGTTCAGGAGAAACTACGTGTTCGCGCTTGATAAAGTTGTCCGCAATCAAATTGGGCCAACTTGTCCCAATCATATTGCCATAAAATCGCTCCGTGTTCGCCTAGCTTTAGTGAATATTATTGTTATCCAAAGCAGGAGGTGACTTTTACATGTGTGTCTTCATTTGGACAAGTATTAAATTGTGTTTTCCGTTTTATATATTCATGATGTAATAGGTATCTTAGAATGAATGTATTACTTTCTGCTATTAGGTAATTTTAATATAATTTTCACGTTAATAGTAGCAAATGTACTTATTTTCTTCACAATCCAGACATGTGTTTTATGCGCGCCATTTTTGCTTAGCGATATGTGATTGGAAATAATGTTCATGCTTGTAATATGAAACGTGCGCTGTTGTGTAATATGGACCACTGGTTGCTAAGCATATTACTATGAGCCTGAAGCTTGTTTTTTTTAATATATTAAACGAAAAGCACAAATTAGGGCTTGCTTAATGTAATTCAAGTCGTACAATTTTTATGATTTAAATTTTTCAAAATTCGACCCATAAGGGGGGATAAAGAGGGGCAAATTTTAAAATCACCATATCTCATAAACCAATCCAAATAAAATCGTGAAACTTCACATGCCTACAGTATGACTACTGTTTAGTGCATTATAATGAAAGTTTGTTTGTAAAAATTATTTTAATCAATTTCTTGTTATGTTTTGTTTTTGGTTTACTCGGTCCATATTACACGAACGTATGAGTAATATGGACCACCGACACGAAAATAAAAAAATTATTTCAAGCAATTATTAATAGTTATCAGAGAACTTTACCACGTTTGAACCTTGTAGCTATACAATTATTATGAGCAGCCAACAAATTAAATCTTTTTAAGTTAATAATTTAAGGTTTACGAGCATTCTTGCTTAGGGGATCCATAATACACGGATCTCCCCTATACATATATATATGTGTGTGTGTGTGTGTGTGTGTGTGTGTGTGCGTGTATATGTAAGTAAATCATTAAAAAAAACATTACTTAATTATATCTGAGAATATCTGTTTAAATATTAAAAAAAATAATGATGCAAAATGTGATTAAAAGGAAAACATTCGTTAATTCTGAACAAATAAATCTACATATTTATAATGATTGTCATATTTTGGACAGAGCAAATTCGTGAGATACTATCCAGAAAGATCTTGTAGACATTAACATCTCCTTAATCGAAATGAAAGCTAAAGAAAACTTAAAAAATAGAGTGGCTTCACACATTTTGAGACCATTAGAACTTCTCCGATGATTGTCTTGCGCGTTTTCCCGGTAAAATGGGAAACAGTTAATAACATAAAATGATAGCTTCGAAATACACACACAAACCAAAAAGCAGTCTCTGTGAACAATAAAGCTGTCCTTTCTCCCATACCAATGTCGCCACTGTTTTCGCACATGGTTACCTGTAGCAACCATGAGAGTCGCCCGCGATTTGAGAAATCCTCATTCAATATTTGCTAAATCCGAGAAAACCTTTTAGTAAACAGTAATGGATGAAAGACAACAGGCGGAAAAAAGAAAGTGAAATGCGTGCTGGAAGTGGCTATAGAAAATCAATCCCAAGGTAAAAAAATTATATATCATTGAGAAATACATCTTATATAGGCAATATATACCTGTACCGTATAATATTTATATACATAAATATAAATAAACGGTGTTATAAACCAAAAACAAACAATTAATGGATCCAGAAATGAATAGTTTTCGCGCAAAACATAGTTTGCAGTAAACATTGAATTGTTATAACAGTCAAAAAAATTAATTGTTGCTGCAGCCGTGTTTAACTTCATTCACATTCGCTAATTAATTGACATGTGTTTTATTCAACACCGTTTATTAAATCATTCGTTCCCTATTTTGCTTATTTGTGTTTCATTTTATGAATATTTGCAATACGTTTTCTCGCATCATAATGTGCCAACAGAACAAAACAAGAAACAAACGCATCTACATTGAATAATGATGTAGTACGTTTTTCTCGAAAATGATTCATTTCGGGACCCATGTTTATAGGAACATTTTTGTTTGTTTCTTGAGTAGAACCTACGACTCAATTTTTGACCCACCTTTGAAATCATCCTTATATTAATATATGGGGAGATCCGTGTATTATGGACCATGTTGAAATTCTGTTCACCACTAGATGGCAGAACCATCCCATTGCCTTTAGTGAATATTATTGTTATCCAAAGCAGGAGGTGACTTTTACTTATGTGCCTTCATTTGGACGAGTATTAAATTGTGTTTTCCGTTTTATATGATCATGGATATAACAGATATGTTAGAATGAATGTATTACTTTCTGCTGTTAGGTAATTTTAATATAATTTTCACGTTAATAGTAGCAAATGTACTTATTTTCTTCACAATCCAGATATGTGTTTTATGCGCGCCATTTTGCATAGCGATATGTGATTGGAAACAACGTTGCTCCGTCCATGCGTGTAATATGAACCGTGCGCTGTTGTGTAATATGGACCACTGGTTGCTAAGCATATTACTATAAGCCTGAAGCTTGTTTTATTTTAATATATTAAACGAAAAGCACAAATTAGGGCTTGCTTAATGTAATTCAAGTCGTACAATTTTTATGATTTAAATTTTTCAAAATTCGATGCATAAGGGGGGGTTAAGAGGGGCAAATTTTAAAATCACCATATCTCATAAACCAATCCAAATAAAATCGTGAAACTTCACATACCTACAGTATGACTACTGTTTAGTGCATTATAATGAAAGCTTGTTTTTAAAAATTATTTTTATTAATTTCTTGTTATGTTTTGTTTTTGGTTTACTCGGTCCATATTACACGAACGTATGTGTAATATGGACCATCGACACGAAAATAAAAAAATTATTTCTTGCAATTGTTAATAGTTACCAGAGTACTTTACCACGTTTGAACCATGTAGCTATACAATTGTTATGAGCAGCCAACAAATTAAATCTTTTTATTTTAATAATTTAAGTTTTATGAGCATTCTTGCTTAGGGGGTCCATAATACACGGATCTCCCCTATTCAATTCCGAATTCACCTATCCTTTATTCAAAGATAAAGCCTGTACACCTGGCTTTATCTTTGAATAGATAGAAACACATGTTTTCCTTTTTTATTATAAGCAAACAAACGTTTACACGTGTTCTGAACATGTGTTGAATAGATCAAAGATAAAGCCTGCACACCTGATTAAGCATAATGATGTGTACAGGCTTTATCTTTGAACTATTCATGTTTTCCTTGTGTCACTTGAATTACATAATAAGCGGAAATGTATAGTGGCTTCCATAAATAAAATTTAGTAACATTTCCTAAAAAAACACACACAATGTTTTATTTTGACAGCAATGTCTTATCCAAAAATACGTCGTCATCATATAGATTTTCAGTAAAGAAATTTAATTTGGGAATTCGAAAAAGAGAAGTGGTCTGGGACTTGCAGCAGGCCTCGAGTTTAACAAAGGTAGAGTAGATGGAATAACAAGACCACTTCCGCAGTGTTTTTTTTTTTTCTTTCGTTGTGCGGATGACAATAGTAGAACCAGCTAGTCAATCAACGGAATTGCTCTGAGCCCATGACAGTTAATGCCGCCAAACAGTGAAAGCGGAATCAATAGCCGGCAGATCTGGTTTCAAACAATCTCTCTTACTAAAGGAAAAGAAAGAGAAAAAATAATAAAATTTATGAACGTCTCCATTACCTGGAAACATTCCTTAAAATTCAGTGTGTTCTCTTTTTACTTTCATAAATTTATACACGAAATAAGAGATACTACCAAAAAAAGATCACCGCAGGATGAATATTGCCTTGGCAGAGAATTGCTTTCACAATTTTTTACTTTAAAATTCACTGAAACTGAACAGAAGGGAAATCCCGTAGAACATACTGTAAAATAAAAAGAACTGAATTCATTGCATTGTAATAAATTAATTAAAAATACATGAAATAAACTGTGTTCATACTAATAAAATTATATAATCTATCTTTTCAAAATACTGTTTCAAAGTAATGGAATGAGAAACCATCAGTAAAGACCTCGCTTCTGGTATTCCATTGTTAAATCCTGTTGTCTAACAAATTAATAGCCATCTTACTTGTAAATGCAAGAAAAAAAAGTTCGTCAAATAAATAAATATTATTTTTTGGGAGGATTCGTTATTTGCGAAAGAGGAGATTATGAAGAAGCAATTAAGATTAAATTAAGACAACTCCTCCTCCTCCTCTCAAGGCAATTATGCCTTATCCTCTTACTACGGAATCTTTCATTTTGAACGCTGATGCTTGCCTTTTCGGAATAGGAGAAGTATGATAACAAATTTATAGAATCTAGAATCACTTTGTAAAACATTTTCGAATTCAGAAAAGAAGTAAATACGAGCATCACCTGTAGAAAGTTATCGGCCATTGCAAAGAGGACTGATCATCACAATCCATTGGTAAAGGTTTGCCTTCGGATGGAACTTGATCTTTGAAGTAAATTCGAAATTGAAAGGCTCGTAATGGATAGGCTACAACGATTCGTACACGATTTCAAGAATAAAATTTCATCATCAAGACAGGACAGGCGTTTCTCAAATAAATGCTGATTTGCTTTCCCTATATCTTTGTCCAGAAGCTTTTAAGCAACCTTTTTAATGCGAAGAGCATTAAATTTTAACATTTCAACGAAATCCAAAGAAACAAGAGCCGAAGCACCTTCACCTCTCACCCAACCACTAAATAAATAAATGAATGAGTGAAATCGACAATTTTGACAGAAGCTGCAGCTTAACCGGCAGGAGCCGACACTTGCTTTGGGGATTATCAAAGAGCTTAAAGACATTTCGATACCTAACAACACCTCACAATAGATAAGTAAAAGCTACGTTCAATGAAGACGATCAATGGCTCTGTTTAGAATTACATCGAGATCAGATCGAAGATGAAAATATCAAAGGAAAGAAGGAGAGTTCTATTGAGATTAGAGAAGGAAAGAGTTGTTGGGATTAATTTATTTTATATTTAAGTCTCTATAATGAAAAGACAAATCACAAAGTGAAAGATATTTAAAGTGCATGAACAAGCATATAAAAATATTACATTGTTTCCTAAAAATTATAAAAGTGAAGAAAAGAATGCACCAGAATGTTAAGCAAAGAAGGCTTGTTGTAATCAATAATTCGCTATAAACAGAACGACATACAACCTTTTTTAATTTGACTGAAATCAGTACAGATTTAGTAATAGTAAAAAAAGAAGAAGAAAAACTAACAAAATAACTGTGTAGAAAGTAATCACTATCAAAGGTTAATGATCTTCAAAATAAATTTATTAATTAGAGTCATATCAAAGAACACGAAAAATAAAAGCATCACACTACGACCTAAGTTGTTCTGTCATAATTTCGTGAGACATTATAATATTTTCTAATTAAGGTTTTTCAATTTCCCTTAATGACATCTTTTCATATTGAATATAGAGAGTCATTCAACGAAATCACTGAATAACATCGCTTGATATTCAAATATATAGCAACAATGGAAAAAAAATCAAAGGTCATTAGTAGGGCAAGGCATTTAATGACCTATAATTTGCTAATAAATGACAAATAAAAATGCATTTATGACCTAAAAATAGTAAAAAAATTACAGAAAAATAAAATGACCAATAAAATATTTGAATTTATTACATTAAACCTTTTTTTTTTTTTACCTTTTTTAACTTTGACAACCAAAAAAAAAAAAAAAAGATCTACATGTTTTCCTGGGAAAATTTGTTGGCTTGAATGAGGACAAGCAAGAGGACAAGCTTGAATAAGGACTGAATAATAAATAAAATCTCAAAATATAAAAAAAATGATATTGCCTTCCAAAAAACTACTAAAAATTGTCAAAATGATCTAATAAATGCCAAAAAATGTAAAAAAAATGCCCTAACGAATTGCCTTTATTTAACCAATTTAACCAAACATTTTCATATATGAGAGCCATGTTTCAACCTTCATAGAAAAAAGATGCAAAATCATCAAATGCCTTGCCCTAGTCATTAGTTTTGTTCGGCTTTCGATTGCAAAGAGGAAAGTCATGGTAGAAATCTGGATAACCTGGTTCGTTTGCTTTCCATTCTATAAAGTAGATGTCCAATTTGTTTACATTTTGTTTTAAAAAGGAAATGTTGTAATACCTGACCTAGGATATGTTGTGTATAAACAGAATTGTGTTTTCGACAAAATTAAGGGTAGAAAATAATAAATAAGAAAAAATTTAGAAAACGATATTATACTAAATGTCAAAATATGGGCTTCAGAAATTGTTATGATATTACTTATATAGCAAAAGAAGACGTTAATCTTCAGAAAGCTTTTGATCTGTTAGAGTGAGTTGTTGCTAGATGACAGCTAGAGGATTGCTGCACTGAATATTTCTGCTACCTATTCCAATGCAGCCCAATTTCCAGCAGTTAATAGTAGCCTCTCTTATAAATAGATAGAATTACATGTAACTTCTGTGACTAGAAAGAACCCGTATCTGAAGGTAAGTTGATATTTGTAACCTTAACGGAAATTAGGAGGGAGTTTTGATAAATTTGACTCAACAGCTTTTTCATTTTGAAAAGTTATTAACTTATTATTGTTAGTAGTAGTAGTAGTAGTATTACGTAGTGTAGGAAATTTTGTAAAAGAAAATTAGTTTTGAAACAAATGACGCCGACACACAAATAAAAGCTAAAAAAGTTTAACACATTAAAAAAGGGGAACAAGGACCAGTTTCGCCTTTGTAACAGGGATTTCTCAACTAAATAAAATACAGATGTGCAAGCTCTTAAATACAATTTTAGAATAATGAAAATAACATCGAAATTGTGAATGTTGACGTTAGACCAATGAAAGGCCATGGCTGCAGAAGAAATAGTAAACTGCGTAGAAGGGCATGGAAAATTAGTTTTGTTACATATTTTCATAATATATTCAATTAATTGGAGAACAAAGCATGAAATTTAATTTTTAAAGCATTAAGTATGATTATTTATTATGTGTCCAAATAAATTAAATAAAAAAAACTTGGGTCATTTATAGTCATGTCTATATCTTAAGGTGATTTTGAAAACTGTTTTGTATGGACATAATATTTTAATCAAAAGACATTATTAAGTTGGAAAAGAGAGGAGGTGAGGTGGGGGTTGGGGTTGGGGGGTAGAAAAATTGTAAAAGAATCATAATCGAATGTGATTGACTTTGGTAAAGGGGAGGTTAAAGAAGCAAAAATTGATCTAAATGGCAGACAACCTCTACGATCACCTTTTTCCTGTGAAAACTAAAAGCATCTCAAGTAGTTGAAAGCATATTTATCGAATGTTTGTTCTTGCAACTTTATTGATTTTCATTGAAGAAGTCATTAACATCGGAAATGATTTTTCGTTTGAGGTTGTTGATAATTTTTTCTCTAATAGAATGAGTAAGAATCTTGAAATGAATAAAGATTGATGAAACAAAACAACAGAAAAAGAGAAAACTTTTTTTTATTAAATCAACATTTATTGCAGCCCTACTAACATCTATCTGCTGGCTAAATAAAATAGATGGTTTGTGCAATTTGTAAAGGTTAACTGAATAACTACAGTAAGATGATGAATTTTTGTCATTTTAAGGATACCTCGGCCATCCTGAGACAACAACTGCGGTATATTACAAAAATGCTGAAACTAACAGATAAATAGATAAGTGTTCAAAATAAGTAAGATTACATTAATAGTCAAATTCACAAATCTCAATGATATGCATAAAGTTTAAAATACTATTCATGTCTGACATTTTGAGGTCAACAACAACCCTTATTGGAATAATTGAAAATCAACTATTTACAGAGATTTTATGCCAGTCGTTGAAAGAGAATCATCCTATTAATAGGCAAAAGTTGTATGATCTTTGTAAATTTGTAAATGTGTAATTTGAAATAACCAATCACAGAGCAGCGTTGGAACACGTCAGGCTTGACGTCACGCCCATGTGTAAAGATGGCATTTCATGGCGACGGATCGCGATTACATAATTATTATCAGCGTATTGAAATTTTCTTTCCCACATAAATGAAGTTTACACTGAAATGCATGAAGTTCATGCGTCAAAATTTATCGGAGAGTTTGTAAAACCTCGGTTTTTACATAATTTCGGCTGTGTAGGCACTCGCTCAATAATCAACAAGTAGGCGACAATGACGATGCACGCGCCATCATTGTGGTCCAGACAGGATTATTGGTATTGGCTGTTGGACATTCGTTATTGTTATTGTTATTGTTATTGTTGAAACTGGTAGATAGATTTTTTATTTTCTTTTATTTTAACAAAAATTTGGCTTAGTCATTCAAATTATATGTGGGCTGTTGCGGAAGTCATGGCTTTTAAAAAATGAGCTTAGAACATCGTTTTCAATCTTATGTTTTTCAAAAATTTCAGGATATTTCAAAAATGGGGCATTTTTTAACTTCCGTTATTTTTGCCTCAATTTCGACGTGCCTATTCTTTTAGGACAGCAGGTTGCCATTATGTTTCATAATAAGAAACCTCAGCGTTTCATACTACGAAAGTGGTAAATCAATTTTTATTTTATTTTTTATTTTAACAATATTATAATATCATTTTAACAAATAAGCCGATATTCAAATTACATATGGGCTATTGTGGAAGTCATGGCTTCTAAAAAAATTAGCTTAGAACATCTTTTTCAATCTTGTGTTTTTCAAAAATGTGGAATTTGTTTTACTTCCGTGAATATTTCACGGGTCGCAACTAGTATCCTTTAAATGGATCATCCAATTGCTGTTAATCTTCGAAATAAATAACAGTTATAAAGTAATATATTAATTACAAATATATAAATTTAACAAATTATTCAAAATAACTCATTAATTAAACTTAAGAAAAAGCATCACTTTTTTTTCGTATTAAAGGCAAACTTCGGTCAAAATCAAAGGTAGGTTTATACCCTACAAATAAATATCTGATAAGCTATTAATAATTAGCTTAGAAAAAATGTAGCATTAGTTCACATAAAGCTATCAAAATCCAATTCCTATTATTGAGCTTGAAGAATAGTTGTGGATTAGATCATAAGGTTCTTTGCTCGAAGCCTTTGAGCAAAGCAATTGTCATAAAGATTTTCAGAATGACAAACTCGAAACCCAAACCAGAAAAAAATGCAATCATTATTGTCTTCCTTAGGAGGGATGAGGCACAGGAGGACATTCAGCTCATTTTTTAATGGAAGAATCGATGGAAGGACGAAGGTCCGCTGAGAATTAAGCTGTAATGAGAAAAACCTAATTTCCAGCTCAATAAATCGAATTCTTCTAAAATTGAATTTCTTAGAATTGAAAAAAAAACAAAAAAAACATTTGTTTTATTTGAAAAAATACAGGAAAGAAATACAAAATACTGTTCCTTTCAGTATATGGAAGATCGGGGTCAATTGTAACAAGCGCTCTGTAGCCTGAGCAAACTTTCATTCAATCCCGTTAAATGGCGTGGGGATTCGTCTTATACACAAGAATGATTCACCGAAAAAAGAAATCGGCCATTCAATTTGTTCTGAAATTACAAAAAACATCGTTTTTACTGCTAAAAGTAAGTTTCCTTAGTCGTACTAATTATCAACTGCAACCAAATGTATTAGAGATAAAAATGTGACAAATATACAGGGTGTTTCAAAAATACACGGCATAATTTCAGGTATGTATTTCCCACATGTAGACAATCAAAATAGTTCATTACAACATATGTCCGGAAATGCTTCATTTCCGAGTTATGGCCTTCACAACATTGAAAATCACCGGAACGTTTTTCGTTCCGCCGGTCGTTGCCATTACAGAAGATGTTCAAAATGACCACCTCCTGCTTGAATACAGACCTCACATCGATGTCTCATTGAACGTTTTTCTTTCCGCAGGTCGTTGCCGTCAAAGGACACATTAAGAGGGCACTCTGACAGATCATTCCGAGGCGAAGGTTAAATTCAGTGGTGTGTTTGGCGTTCGACTGTGTGTCATGTACACAAATCAGGAGCTGGCAGAGATGCACTTCATGTACGGTAAGGCAGACGGCAATGCTGCGCTGGCTCGTCGTTTGTACCAGGAGAGGTACCCACAGCGACAATGTCCAGATCGGAAGACATTTGTAAGTCTCCATCACCGTCTGTGCGAGTATGGAAAATTTCACTCTCCTGGATTGGGAAGGGGACGACCAAGGTCTACAACTCCAGAAGAACAGGAGGAGATTCTGGAGACTGTGAACAGAACTCCTTCTGTCAGCACACGAAGGTTAGCGTTGCAAGTGAATGTTCCCCATACGACTGTCTGGAGACTGCTGAAAGAGCATCAATTGTATCCTTATCATTTGCAACGTGTACAGGCGCTGTCACCAGCAGATTACCCTGCACGAGTTAGGTTCTGTCAGTGGTTCTTGCAGCAGTGTGCTGCAAATCCGAACTTTCCTGCCTTAGTATTATTTACAGATGAAGCACAGTTCACACGAGATGGCATAACAAATTTCCACAATCAGCATGTATGGGCGTATGAAAACCCAAATGCAACTGTTGTATCTCATCACCAGGTGCGGTTCTCCCTCAACATGTGGGCCGGTATCATTGGTGATCGATTAGTTGGACCCCATGTACTTGTAAACAGACTTACGGGGCAGGCGTACACAAACTTCCTGGAAAACACCATACCTCATGTTTATGACGACACTCCACTGATCGATCGTCAGCACGCTCACTTCTTGCATGACGGCGCTCCTGCACACTTCAGTCGTACGGCTCGCCGGTACTTGGATCGAACGTTTCCTGATCGATGGATAGGTAGAGATGGCCCAATTGCTTGGCCTCCACGCTCACCTGATCTGAACCCTCTCGATTTCTACTTGTGGGGCCATTTAAAATCATTGGTTTATTCGTCTCCGGTGCCTGATTTGGAATCCCTTCGGAATCGAATTGTGGCACGTTCTGAGGACATACGCAACATTCCTGGAGTGTGGGATCGTGTTCGCAGGTCATTGAGACATCGATGTGAGGTCTGTATTCAAGCAGGAGGTGGTCATTTTGAACATCTTCTGTAATGGCAACGACCGGCGGAACGAAAAACGTTCCGGTGATTTTCAATGTTGTGAAGGCCATAACTCGGAAATGAAGCATTTCCGGACATATGTTGTAATGAACTATTTTGATTGTCTACATGTGGGAAATACATACCTGAAATTATGCCGTGTATTTTTGAAACACCCTGTATATAAAGAAGGCAGATAGAAATGCTACATTTCTGTGTCACAAAATACGCTATGACTGTATCCTGCGCTAAATAATTGAACACCACATGTGAATTGAGCTGTTGGGGACGATTGTAACATTGCTGATGGGGACAATTGTAATGCTGGGCGAACACGTACCAATATGCGGCAATATTGGTGCACAATATTGGTCATTATTGATATTGGTAGTTGGTATTGTGCGCGAACACACAGGTTTTCCTTTACGAGTATTGGCCTGGTTACGGCGTTGCTCACTAGGGAGAGCTAGAGAGAGCGTGTTTCCGTACAGAATTGCTATATTATTAAACGCCGTCCCTCTGTAGAAATCAATTAAGATTCTTTCATTATCAATTGACAAAATGTTGTTGTTTGAATTATCTGTTTTGGGCCGACCCATTTTGCTGATTTTAAGCCTTGTTTCTCAAACAAAATAGCCGGCGTGAGTGAGTGATTTTCCGATTTTCAAAGTCCCGCCTTCCTTCTACGTCACCATTGTCACGTGATTTCATCCGTTCATGTGATTCGCTCGCTCACCAGCAATATTTCTCGCCAACTAAAATTGTTGCTTTTTTTCCGACAATCGCCAATGGGCAATATTGGGCAATATTGTTCATTTTTATTGCTGGAAACGGTTGGTACCAATAAAAATGACCAATATTGTCCACCAATATTTGCGCATATTGGTACGTGTTCGCCCAGCATAACAGCGTTACAATTGAGCCCATTCTTTATATTTTTGTTTTTAGGCTAATATTCTGTATAGATAGGCCTACATTTAAAAAAAAATAAATTATATAATTAAATTAAATACACATTAAATTACAGTTTAAAGTGGAAAAATAATATGAAATCATACGTTGCAAAGCCTGATGAATAAATAAAGATATAAATACATGATTAATTAAAAAATATTAAATATTATCCTACTCATTTTATTTACATAAGCCCAACTCATATTTATTTAAAAGCCTATTGAAGTAATTATAATTATATAATTATAATATACATAAACAACAATATCAAGCAAAAATATCAAGAGCACTGTTGCCCAAAAGCAACAATATCAAGAGCACTGCAAGTAGGGATATCTGTATGTCAAAACGTAAAGGCAAAGGGACGGTCAAAGAAAAAAGACTCATCAAAATAACTCTGCAAGAAGATTAAGACTAGTAATAAGGCTGCAATAGATTCCTCAAATGAAGAGGAAGAAACATTTTGCTTAGTGTGCTGTGAAGATTACAGAAACAGCAAACCCAATGAGAAATGGGTTCAGTGCCTGTCTTGCTCCGAATGGGCAAAAGAAGATTGCACTCCTGGTGAAGCAGTATATTACTGCCAAAATTGTGATTCTGACGATAATGATTGAAATACAGAACATTGTAAACAAAAAGTAACCTTGGTATAATGATAAAAAACTTAACGTGCCGATGTATTAATAATAAACAGCCAACTAAAACGGTACCAATCAATAAATTAAAACAAGACGCAATAAAAACAACGTACGTTTCGATGCCCCTTCTTACGGGCTTCGTTTTCAAGTTAATTAAAAAGACCCCCCCTACCTTAAAATGTTCATCCCTTGACGGGAGTCGTTGATCAAAAAAAAAAAAAAAATCGTAAGAAGGGGCATCGAAACGTACGTTGTTTTTATTGCGTCTTGTTTTAATTTATTGATTGGTGCCGTTTTAGTTGGCTGTTTATTATTAACCTTGGTATACTTCATTATCTCAATTACATTTCCTTCTGCTATCTGTTACAATTGCCCCCTACTACTGTTACAATTGCCTCCGATTTGGGGTCAAATGTAACACTTATAATGTATCCATTTAAACATATTTTTTGTCACTTTTATATCGGTTTGACGAGTTGTCAATTTTTGTGTAAATGCACCTAATGTTGAAAAAAACTTACATAATTTTCATTTCTGTACATGTCTGATTATTTTCTTGAAAAAAAAATATTTGAAAAATGTTACAATTGACCCCAGTCTCCCCTACTTTATTGAATATTTTTTTAATTTATTACTTTTTTACAACTTCAGAATTAACTTAATACACGTATCCAAACCTCTAAGTAATTGCATTAAAATATTCCGATACTTACTGTATTTCCGCAGGCGACACAGAAAATTTGATGCAAGATGCAAGTTTGGATTGAGTTCCTTAAGTTATATCATTATGATATAAAATAGGGAGAGTTTCCTACGGGGAGAGAAAAATTGAATTTATTCTTTTCGATTACATCTGCTAGTAAAAGGCTTAAGACTTGATATCTCACATCTGATATTTCAGTGCTCCGATAATATGAATAGATTAGAGCAGAACTTTTATACACATTACAATGACGCATTACATTGATATGCCAATTTGTCAATGTCTGCATGGAAAGCGTTTATGTAAATAATTATTTTTTTTAACTTTTTTACCCTAGATTCTTTACAGGCTATTCGTAAAAAAGGTCCAATGTAACACGAAGATAAATAAGGAATTATGCTACATATTTTCTTGTGTTGTCTGCTTTACATCTAAGTTAAGTTATTTTGCATCGTAAAATTTTTAAAGACAAAGTACCAATACAAAGACCGAAATTAATGGTTGCTAATTAATATAGACCTATCTCTGATTTAAAACATCTTCATACATAAGATCACAAAATGAACCACTTAGTTCAATGTTTTCTAATTAATTATGGTCAACTAATAGAAGCAGTGATACCACTCAAAGAACATAAAGTAGATGAGAACGATTTAATGATATTACTGTCTGCTGTGCCATATTAACAATGAAGCATTAACAGAAGTCAGAAGATTCGATGCAACGTGAAAATAAATGCAGCTAGAACAGAGTTACTCAATACTCTTAAATGCCCTCTACGATATAAAGTTTAAAGTAGAAGAAAGATAATTGAACAAGTGATGCTTAATTATCGAGATATCAAAATTACAAGTGATAAGCTATTTCCAGGAAGCAAACATATAAGAGAATAAAGATGTCAGAATTGCGGAGTGCCTATGAAATATCATCTGGAGGATGATACAGAATATAGTTATTTTGACAGTACAAAAAAAAAAGATATTTAACTGTAAAAAGAGCAGAAATCAGAACAGAAAGAAAAACTACAAAAACTCCTAATAATCTCCGAAATAAAAATGCTAAGAACTAGCCAGGAAAAAGAGATTGGACAGAATTTATGATGCTGAAATAAGCTCGTTCTAGGTGATAAAGTCAAGGAGGAACGAATGGAGTGACAGGAACTAGAATGAATCCTTCAAGAATAGCAGAAATTGTTAACAGATAACGTCCCTTCTAGAAGACAAAGAAGGTATCGATTTCTAAAAGAGGGATCGGAAATTTTTTTTGATGTGCAGAGCTATTTTTTTTCAAAATTTAATAAACTCCAAAGTACAAAGAGTCATAGTCTCAGCCAGAGAAAAATCCAAGAACTTTTCTGTAAACTGAGACCGTCAAAGTGTAAAGCTAAATAGGGCCCAGGAGTAACTCATTGTCAACTCCTGGCCTACACTCGATAGAACAACAGTTGGAAAACTCTTTCAATGAAAATTTTCATTCCGAAGAATGAAAATCCGACTTGATGACAAAAAAGTAACTATCTACAACGAAAAAATAAAATAAAAAGAACAGATCGCTTCGAGGAATAGGTAATTTTTAAGTTATCAATTTTCCGACTGTTTATTGATAAGCTGTAAGGTTGTTTTTTTGTTTGTTTGTTTTTTTTTTTCCTAAGCTAATTATACAACAGCAATAGAATATTACACTAGTTACTTTACAGAATAGTAATATAGAATAAATAATTCTTGAATTATCATGATTTTGGCGGAGTAAACAATGTACTCATTCTTTCGCTTCTTAATTTTTGTATAATATATATACACTTTATTAACTTTCAGTTTTCTTACTATAAAGCATTTTACAGCAAATCTGACTGAGGGACGTGATTATTTCGACTTAAAATTTATATTCTAAAACTTTTTTCTCTAATATGCATATTAAGGGACAGCATCTTTTGATAACGATTGTGCGACCTTAGACAAATATTTTAAAAATATTGTTTCAAAAGCAGAGAAGGAACTCATGTAATTAGCTTTGCTCAGAATGAAGTCTAGAATCAAAAACAGGAAAAATATTCAGCTGGAACATTTAGATTTTGCTTGCTTCGTCAGTAATTATTAGTGTTTTTTATAAATAATAATTGCAAATTTATTAAAAATATATTTCCTGAGATCATCCTCTGAAAATATTATTATCAGCTTAGAGCTCTATTTTCATATTTTTTTTTATTTTTATTATCTCACGACTGGATTTTTCATTTCTCTTAGCTTTCACAATATACAGTATTTAAACTGAAAAGCAAAGCAGAATGTCAACTTTTGAAATAGAATTACGTAAGGGATATCAAAGAATATTAATTAGAAAATATTCACTTTGCCGCACCAGGTCCTTTCGGGAGCCATATGGAAAACCCGTGGACCAATGAAATCACAGAAATAAATGAAAATTTGTTTTTTGCTCCATAAATCTCTTCAATTTATTCTTCTCTCCCTCCACAACAGTGCCTCATAGCACTAAACATTCAAAACAAATGCCAATAGAGGTTAGTTTATTTTTATTTTTTATTTTTTTTGTATTTTCTCTGTCTGACTATGTTCTGTCCAACCCCGAATCAAGTTTTTTTCTTCTCTTAAATGCTGAATTATAGCAATAAAAAATGCTGAAGATTTACAATGTTCTTAAATGAGAACTACTGGTTTCTACGTGACCATCTAGAACATATGTTTTCATTCTATTTGGCGATCACTTTTAGGAACAGTCACCAGTGAACACTAGTCATCAATAACTAGTGAATCTCGATTAAGAAATTATTTGTTTACCTTCTTTTAGCTAAGAGATGAAACACATTTACATGCATAAAATATTCTTACAAAAATCTAGGTGAAAATTGTTTATTTTTAAGCTCTGGATTGAATATAATGAACGAATGTAAATCCGATGCGAGTGTAAACAGACAACGGAGAAAAAAGACAAACAAAGGAGAAAATTGAAGAGAAATATTTAACGTGCGTCGTTGTACCTTGAATAAAATGACTGAAAAAAAAAAAAAAAAAAAACCACACACAAATAAATCTTTTAAAACTTAAAACATTAAAAAGAGGTCGTGACTAGTTTCGACTTCCTTTAGGAAGTTTTCATCAGACAGAGTCATTCACGTTGAAGCACTGTGTTAAAGAAGTGTATCGCGGCAATGAGAAATCGGCGAGTCGATAAAAAGACTGGATGGGATAAGTGGAATATACTATTAGAATTAGAAAAGAGAACGTGGTAGGGAAAGAGAGGTTGATGGAGGAAAGCTAACGTAGTAGACCCAAAGCCGCTGCACAATTAATGGCGATCTGATCATTATAGCAACTGCTATTTAAAATGAGTAGAGATTCATGGAATTTTTCTTAAGTAATTATCAACCTCAAAGCCAAAAATTAGAAGGTTGTCGATATAGATAGAGTTCATGCCCAGAAAATAAATTGATTACTTAATCTAAATTTGTTCTACAAAACAAACAACATTAATTTCTATTAAAATTGGGATATGGAAATTTAGTATGATTAATGTCCTGTTTTATATATAAGTTTTAAAAAACTAAAATGATTCAATATTTTATAAAAAAATATTGTGTTTTTACATGTCTCTTGCATGGTTCCCATTATTACATATGGAGAAAGTAAATACAGATCAATTAAGATTTCTGATTAAATTTTTGGCAAGTTTTTGAGTAGTTTACGGTTTGAAGGAATACATAAAGGTTCTTCGGACACAAGAGTAAAGTTTATAAAATTTGAATTAATAAAATTTAATAATATATAAATTTAATAACATGTAGTCATTAAGACCATTGCAAAAAAAAAAAAAAAACCTTTATTACAGCAGTAGTGAATTTTAGTAGTTATTCTAGAAATTCTATTGCAGTTATTAAGGCACCGTCACATATTCTTACAATAGAAAATGTTTATTTAAATCTTGTCATTTCACTCCCCTGATTTTCCATCTGTTCAATTTGTTTGATTGAAACCTTTCAGCTATTATTTTAATTTTTATATTTTTATAAATTCTTAAAAAGAATTTTTTCACATTATGTATTTTATGAAATTTTTTATCCATGTTTGATTTTTTGTACATTATTTTTTTATTAGAAATTGATATACTGTAAATACATATACTTAAAACAAATCCACTATTACATCAATAATTCCAATAAATATTGTATCAAAGTAGCTCGGAAGTTTAAAAACAAATCTGTTTTCTAATTTTTATTTCAATTAGACTGAAAATCATTAAAAACAAAATCAACCCTTAGCCATACGGGAATTTATCGTTTGCTTCAAAACACTGTTTAAGCATCTTTCAAACTCCCAAGTTCAAAATTGTCTACGTCAGCATCTTTGAAGGCTGCGGCAAGTCACGTTCGGTCCAAGCAAGCCGTCGGGAAGCAAAAGGTTAATGAGATAGAACAATCGTTCGTCCCTCATCCTTATTAATTTGGAAGGAAATCTAAGTGACTCGAGGGGAAGTGGGGGTGGATAAAAGAACCAATAGATAACTTACACTCGGATAGCTTGGATTACCAAAACATCACGAACGGAAGCTGATTTAATTGCTGTTAAAACTGTGAGACTCCTATTTATAGCCCAAGAAATCCGTGTTTGGAAAGCAGGGATTACCTGTACTTTCGTATGGATGTTAGCAAAGAAAACAATGTCATTTGTGAACCTGATGGAAATCTTCGTTAAATATGAATAAAGAATTTGGGCAAAGAACTTAACTGTCAACAACATTTGTTGACTCTACCAAAAGGAGATTAAGGAAAATTAAAAGTTGAAAATTTTTCACTAAATTTAGATAATTATTTAGATAATTATCTAAATTTAGATAATTAATTTCCAGTAGCTAAAAGTGGTCATGAAGTAAAACACAAGTTAAATAGTTAATCAATTTTAACTTAATTGAAAAGATTTCAGAAAAAGGAATTTCTTCAAAAAGGAAAAAAAAAATCAAGAGTATTATTCCACTTCACGAAAAAAACTATATTAGTTAAAAAATTAAGTAAGTAAATCATGCTGCTGATTGTTACAAAAAATAACTTATAGCATTTTATATTATATTAATCTAAATTAGCTTATCTACCGAGCTTTATCTCTAGATGGTTAGTAATGAGATTTTTTAACTTAGAATACTTATTTTTGAATGTAAATTGGAATTCTGCTGGCAAAATCTTAAAATCTTTTAGTTAAACGTAATTAAAATATGCAAAATTTTCAGTAGTTAATCTAGTACTTAATCGTTGCACTTTAAGAATGAGTGATCGCGTAAACATAGATTAGGTTAGGTGTATCCCACAAGGGTATACTATGGCAAATCGGGGCGCTGGAGGTAAAGCTCCAACGTTTCAGTGACCGGGACTGAGATACGGTCAGGTGGTCAGCCCAACGCTCTCCCGCCTGTACTCCCGGGTAAGAAACCCAGTACCCATTCTGCAGAGGGCTGAGTAGGCTCTAGGACCTTTTAGTCTATTTTTTTTTTATTTACAAAAATATACAGTGTAGTATGTTTTCAAATTAACCATATTAATCATTGTTCTTTGGTTACTTCTCAACATAATGACTAAGCTTATTGAAGCTCTTAACCATTTGTTTTATATCTTTCCCGAGGAATTCTGTCGGTTGATTATTCAGCCAAAGGAAAGCTGTCATGAGATAATCCACTTATTCGAAATGCTGGTTTCTCAGATCTTTTCAACTGCTCGAACACATGAAAATCGATAGGGGAGAGGTATAAGCAGGATGCTGCAGGAATTGGCAAATCCAGGTTTACAGCTCAAGGACCGTGACCACGGCACTGTGAGGTAGCGCGTTGTCAAGCAACAAAATCACACAATCTAATTGTTTTCTTTGAATTGCTACACGAAGACAAAAAACAGAAAGAATACGGTGCAACATTAACTGCACCTCTACGAATAAATGAATCCGCAAGCAGAGGCCTTGACAATTCCAATAATACTACATCTGGCTGGACTGAAGGGAATTTTTATATTAGAATACAAGTAGAATATTTTTCTATAACATGCTCTCTTATTTCTGGGTGTGAAATGGCAAAGTCAAGTTTCGTCTCTCTTCAGGATGTGTCGCCTTCATTCTGATAGCGCTGCAAATTGTCCAAACACGCCTTCAATCGCTCTTCTTTATCCTCAACCGTGAGCATTGTCAGCACCCAATGAGCCGAAATCTCCGGAACCAAATGAATTCTGAATGATATCGACTACTACCACACGAAATTCCAACTTCTATTGCAATATTATAGAACTGCATTCGTGGTTGTTCTTTATCAGCGCTTCCCAACTTATTTTAATCGCGGAACCCTTTTCGCCTCGTTAAAAATTTTGGAATCCTATCATTTTATATTAATTATAAATAAAACAGTTGATCAAAAAATGAAAAATAACTTTTTTAAAATACTAAAAAGAAATTAATAATGGAAAAAGCAAATATTATTAACTCAAGCAAGTAAGTAATTAGAAGGATTAAACTTCTCCTTTTCTTTCAATATTCTTTCTTAATTTCATTTAATTGTGTACAGCTGAATTCTAAAATCAGGAGTGGTATCCAACTTACTTCTGTATTTTTTTTTTTTTGTCGAAGTGTAGAGCGAAAATCCGCTTTCACACAAATGGCAACAAACAGCGAATTGAGATACTAAATAAATCACGAATTCCTTTTTTGAATAAATTTGGATATTCTTCTTTTAATTACATCAAAAATCGTGTAATGAAACTTCATTAAATTTAACATTGATTTAGCTGTTTGATGTCAGGTCGATGAGATTTTTATATTCTGAAGTAGATAATTCATCTGGTTTATTTCTTTTATTATTGAAAGGATTGAAAAAAAACAATAGTTATAGTCATCTTTTAGTACAGGAAATTATTCATCTAATTCTACGGTTATTAATTTTAGAGAGAAACATAATTTAATTTTGTGAATACATCCGCCAGATAAGCAATTTGATTCAACCACGAAACGTTTCTAAAGCGACACACTAATAGAAATATGACATTGTAAAAGAATATGGCGAGCTCTTCTCTTAATTCAAACAATCTCAAAAGAACTCTCACAAGTGATAGCCATCTAATTTTAGTATCTGTCAGCAAAAATGTGTGTTGACTGCCCATTTCTTGACATATAATTTTGAGTAATCTTGTTTCTAAAGATCGTGTTTTCACAAAGTTAATAATTTTCACTGCTTCATCTAAAATACATTTTAAAGACGAAGGGATATTTCGATCAAGCAGTACATTTCACCAAGAAGAATACAATGACTACTTGTACACGTTTTAGCAACATTTTTAATTTGTATTAATGCTCCTTTCAAAGGTCCTATCATTGACTTCAAACCATAGCTACATACATCGCCGAATTTCTCCCAACTTATTCCGCGAGTCTTTTTAAAATCGTCGATACATTTAAATATCATTTCTCCTGTTGCATTGGTTTGTAAATTTTCACAGAGTAATATGTCTTCTTCATTAGATTTATTACAGGAATAGCTAATGAAAACTAGGTTTGCAATGTCAGTTGTCTCATTTCATTGTAAAGAGAACTCATCACATGACTGGAGTATTAAAATAAGTTCCTCCTCAATATCCTTTGCATATTATAAATTCTGCGTGAAACTGGATTGTTTAAGAAAGAAATTTTATCAATCTTTTGACAGGATTTCTCATCGAACATTCACTGAACTACACCTTTTAGGCATGGGTTTATGAGAGTTTCAGAAATTGTTATGTTCACCTGTGAGCTCTATACAGGTCTGTAATTTCGTCAGTATCAGCGTTACCAATCTTCTTGTCACTAGAGACATGTGAACTCCTTGCTACACTTTTTTTTAAAAAACTCCTTCTCTCAACCAACGATCCACGATTTGGGGTATTTTAAACGGGATATGACTCAACTAGTTTGCTGTTATTTTATTTTCCATAAATGCGAGCCGCGCAGAATCTGTGCGCAGGTCTCCTCTCCCTATGGAATATTAATCATTTTTTTTGAAACTTTATTTTAATAAATTTTTCATACATATTTTAAACTATTAATTAGAACTCAAAAACTAACTTTACCGGTGGAACCTAATCGGAGGAATACAAGTTGGGAACTAATCCCTATATCATGGCTTCAACACGATGAACTATGTCTTCAGGGCATCTATAGAATTTTACTTTGGAGAGGGGCGCGGTCAAGCCAAAGAACTGACTAGTAACAGCAAAAAAAAAAAAAAAACGTCGTTTTCAAAATTTTGGATTTCTTGAATATGAACAAGTGCTCTACACTGTATTTCTGTTAATAAGCAAACAGACTTTGCTCTCATACAACCTTTGTATAATGTTTTTACGAAATACATGATAAATATTGCTAATTCTTATTACTGAATAAAACTAATGAAGAAAAAAAGAGTAACTAAAAATAAAGATATGAAACAATGGAATATATGAAAATAAGAAAAAAAAATCACTTCAAATTACTTGATTTAAAAATTAAAAATCTTAAAGTGATCTTAAATTCTTAAAAGTCAAAGTGATCAATTAAAGACTTAGATTGACTTTATCGAACAATAAGAAAATTAGTTACCTAAGTAATTGAAACTACAAACTCCCCTGACTTAGCCTTAACACTGATTAAAAATATAACATCTATCTTAAATTCTTAACTAATCATTAACCATCCTTTATTGTTGTTATTGAAAGATCCATAAGGATTTCATAATTGATGACTTACATATTCATCTCAAACGATTGTTGATGCTTAATATTGTCTTGAGAAACTGATAATATATATATATATCAAAATGTTACGATAGAATTGTATGGTAGAAAAATCGAACTTGAAGAAGGTTTCAGAGCTTTTCGTTCTCCTAAAAGTATTTCTAAAATCTACCATAAACATTCACATTCTGTGGTTTAATTTTACCTCTGTAACGTTGACAAATTAAGAAATCACTGCAGCTAAAACATAGAAGTTTAATCCCAATGTGGGCCATCCTGACTTCAAAAGCTAATTTAAGTCATATTCATAAAATAACGTAAAAGTGAAAGACTGCAGTAAATATTGTGATCAAAAAAGAAAGTACAGAATAATAATAATTTAATAATTTTCTCATTAGAATAAAAAAGAAAAGAAAAAGGGAAAAACAGATTCATTTACTCAGAATTTCGGATAATTACTGAAGTGTTTTGAAATCATTACGATTTTTTTATTTTCAAGAAGATTTAAATTTTATTTACATCTATTATTTCAGTTCACTTTCGGATGAATTATCACTAAATTTCAAATGAATGTTTAGATTCATCGACGATAGTTTATTTCATGTTGTAACTATTTGAGAAAGCAAATTTACCTTCAGGAATCCAAAATTGTCGCTGATGCCTATTAACTACGTAGATCAATAGCTCAAATTTGACGAACGCCCATACACATTTCGATGAAAATTGAACAAACAAAAACTAACGCAGGTAATATTCGATTTATTGTGATTAGGACGTTTTAACATGGTCTATAATAACATTTTTGAGCTGTGGACAAAATACAAATCAAAAATTAATAGAAAATTCAAATTTTATAGCCAAAACATATCTTCAATGCAGCAGCTTCTTTTAGGATGAATAGTTCCCATGATCGCAGATGGTCGCAGAAACAAACTTTTCGATTTAAAATTACAATCTACATTTCTGTTTAAATCTTGTTAGGCTCTAGAATGCGTATTAAATGATAAACTCAATATAAGAAGGAAGTACAAAAATTTAGACTAAATCAAGAATTGCGCTTTGCCAACCACCCGTTTATCGTTAGGTATAAAAAAACTATTTTTTATTGAAAGAGATTATTTGTAAAGTACCCTGCCCAAATAACGCCACCATAACATTTAAATTACTGTAAGTCTGGAAATAAGGTGCATCGAAACACGAAAATTATGACCAAGAAAGTTTAATCTTCTGTTTGAAGCATACCATAATGAAACATATGATAACTTTTACTGGAGAAGTATGAGAACTCAAATAAAAAAACTTTGCAAACTGGCGTTATTAGGAACACCTGGTCCAATTAACGCCACCTACTTTCTAGTAACTTAAGTTATTTAAAATTAAGAATTATTCCATCATTGTAAACATTATTTGTACAAAATTACAGTAAAAAGCAACTAAATTTGACTTTCAGTAAAAAATAATAAAAAATCACTTGAAATTAACACAGTCTTTCTAATCTGTAGCTAAACCAAAAGAGGAAATGTAAAAATTAATTTGAAATTCCCCTCCTTTTAAATGAAATGAGACAATAAGACAAAATACCACAAAAAACAATATTTTTCAGTTAACTCAAAAAGCTTTAGAGAAGTAAGCTTACAAAAAATAAAAAGTTTATTAGTGGCGTTAAAGCGCTACTGAGCACATGGATCACATGATACACTTGTTTGTCTACAATTTCCGAATTTTAAAAATAACTTTATCTTATCTACATAGAAGAATCTTCAAGAATCAAGAAAATATATAGTTTTATATAGTTAATATTTGCTGAACATTAAAAATCTATATTTTATCTTACCTTGATATAGTAGTAGTCTTTCAGAACCAGTCCTCGACACGAAATAGTCGAAATGTAATTTCACTCGAAAATGTTGGCGGTCTGCTAATAACTCACTTCAACACTAGATGGCATGTCAATGCAAACTACTTTAGTGCAGTACCGCCATCTCTTATGTTTATGAAGAATTAGATAGGTGGCGTTAAAGGTATACATGGCATTATATTGCTTAGGTACCTTATAAGAAGAATTAGAGGCTTTATTTTAATCTTTGTTTTTTGTTTCTTTTTTTTTATCATTACTTTTAAGGATTATTTGACTTCGTTTAGCAGCTATCAATTGTAATCAATCTAAATTAAAAGATACGAATTTATGAATTTCAAAACTCCTAGGAAACCGACTTCGAAACACAAACATGAAGATTGGTAATTCAAATTCCATCGTATTGCTTTCCATCATATTTTAAATGCACGGAATAATCTCCTCAATCAATTTACATTAAGCTTCCATCCTCACATCTTCGGAATCTTTGTTTAATATTATCTGAAAAAGACTAAAACACGGCTTTCCTTCTTAAAAAAAGACAAGTTTATCTCGGAATTTATCAGCCGGAATATTGAGTGTTACCAGGGGAAATTACTGAGCTCTTTACGGAACATTCCTAAAACAGATCTCGAAACTTGATAAATCATCTCCCTTGAGAATAGTTTTGTAATTTTCTCTGTCCTTGTGACAGTGATGTTTGTGCATTAAAATAAAAAAAAAAACCTATTCTAGAAGCTTAGAATTGAAACTGCTTCAAACATGGCCACTTATTTTTGTAAGAAATAATAATATACCTTTATTAAATATGATTTAATAGTTTATATATATATATATATGTGTGTGTGTGTGTGTGTGTGTGTGTGTATGTGTGTGTGTGTGTTTGTGAGTGTGTGTGTGAATCCTCAGAAAAATAAAATAAATAAAATTTATCAAGTGATTGGACGTGTTAGAATCAAGGGTTAAAATTCCACGAAAATGGAACGTATAAATACAACGTAAATTTTGATTTTATGTAGACTCACATTTCCAAAATTATGGTTTGTAAAAGAAAGTTTCATCATAAGGACTGTTATATGGAACTGTAGGGATTCTAAAGTAGTACGAAGATAAACAGTTAATGAAATC
>JAFIDM010009631.1:184084239-184098475 GCA_023159025.1 Thereuonema tuberculata
ATAAAATAATTGTCAGACATTCTTAATAAAATTACAGATGAATTAAGAAAACATTTCTTTCTTCATTGGAATTCAGGATTAAAATGCTCTCGAGACTTAGAACAGTCAAATCTTGAATGTGTTCAAAACACAAATTAAAATACAAAGATCTTTTTTTGATCATCTAAAGGTCCAATGGCTCTTCTCATTTCAGCCATTCTTTCTTAGATGTTGCTACTTCCATAATACCGAGCCCTGACAGGATCATTCTTAAAGATAAAACGAAGGTAGTTGATAGAATTCAAAAATTCTTACTAGGTCGACCATCACTAATCGGCAATCACTAATCCGGCACTAATGTCGGCTAGCGTAATTTCAAATTTCCCGGGTCACTGCACTAACCTGCTGCTACTGTTTGGTGGCACTACTTGCTGCCTAAACACTGTTTGTGTCACTTACAAATACTGGTAAGCCATTCCAATATCTTTTTCTTCATTTATTGTTATAACCTGCTCACTTTTAGCTCCAGTCATGGTTCCAATGAATAAAGGAAATGCTTCTTCACTTTGGACAGAAAGTGTCGACAGAATTATCTGAACCATTTATTTTACCTGTGTTTCTTTAAAATTTCACTTGATTTTCATTTGATGTTTCTTTTGTCTTTATTAACCAACTTGTACTGATTTTACGGGGCATTTCAAAGGTAGGATGCGGTGGTTAACCGTTGAGTTAAAGGTCTTCCTAACTTTCTGTGATCCGGCACCCTATCGGTAGCAATGTTGCCGGATTAGTGATAGTTGACCGGTATTACGATTTTTTCTTATTTATGAACTTGGTCTCTGCCACTCTATTTTCAAATTACTGTATTGTAACCAAAGTAAATGGCTGCAGAACTGTAACTGTTAGAACTTTTTTTTACTCATAATAGATCATAATTTGATTAACATAGAAGTAATAATGATAATTGTTCCTGTCTCCATTTTTAAAGATAGATATCAAATTTTCAGTTTATCATATTCAGACATCATTGCCAACATTCATTTGTGATCTGAAACCCTACAGCGATGAATTCCTATTTTAATTATACTTTCAGCTTCTAAGAATCGTAGGGTTTTTTGATTTTTATTATTGTACAATAGATCGTAATTAGTTTGAGTTATAAATTAGAGCCAATCAATACTAATAGTATAGGACCGATAGAATCAAACATGGGGTCAGATTGGAATCCTTTCCTTGAGGCCCCACAAATAGTGGCAAGCAAAACTAGATTTACTGACATTTTGGGTCTCGAAAGGACTTGGGGGTGGGGGTGGGAGACGAAAACGCGTATTTTCATTAAAAACTATCTGCAAATTTTGATCGTGGGTCAAGAAGACAGTGAGTGAATTAGTGATTCAAGGAGAGAAAAATCTTCGCTATCTTGGATGATCTAGGGCAAAATGTTTCTGCCGCAGTCTTATGGAAAAACAATTTTTATATGTTAGGATGTAAATTTAAAGCATGACATTTTTTAATATTCTTACTAATTTTTTTACCTTGAGAAGCGAGGGGTCGATTGGGCGAAATTTTCCAAATTGATTAAAAAACAGGATTTCTATAAAACTAGTCAAAACTTCAGAACAAAGTTTCAAGAGTTTTTTTATCTTTCGAATGAAAACAGATTAACTCACGGGGAAATCTTTGTTCAAGCGAAGCTTTTTCATAATAAAGCCTCAAGCAGTTTTGTATCCCACTTTAGTAAAAACAAGTCTTTTCTACTTTGATTTATAACTAAAACTTTCTAAAATCGAAATTCAGCACTAAAATGAAAAGAAAACTTAGAAAGTTTATGGTGAGCATAAGCACATAAGTGATGGTATGGTATGACTGAAGGATGGACAGAATCTTATCTATATTGCACATCTAAATACTGCAACAATTGGATAATACTACATTGACAATTTTAGAATGAGAGCAATCTAGTGATACAGGATCCCGGAAGTAACATCATATCCTTCCAGATTTTACGACTTAAAGCACAAAGAACAGCGTAGAGAATATAG
The DNA here is from genome assembly GCA_023159025.1 of Thereuonema tuberculata. Taxonomy (NCBI): domain Eukaryota; kingdom Metazoa; phylum Arthropoda; class Chilopoda; order Scutigeromorpha; family Scutigeridae; genus Thereuonema; species Thereuonema tuberculata. Next base: position 184,086,261 of record JAFIDM010009631.1, read on the forward strand.
GAAATCTGTACCTACAATATATTAAAGTCAGGCTGAAATGTCAGCGAAAATACCTATTTTAAATTTCTACAAGCTTTAAATACTCTTAACAAATATTTCGATTTGTTCAGTAGACGCTTTTGGCTCTGAGCTATCAATTGTTCATTATCATAATTGCCCTGGTTTATTTTAAACAGGGCTGTATTATTTGCTAAAAATTTGCTAAAAATCGGCAAAATATGCTTAATCAAAGTGATATAATATCAAAGATCATACACTTGTCGTCCAGTAGATGAGATTGTAATTCAAAAATAAAATTACACTTAACTAAAGAAAGCTACACTTAGAAGGAAGCATCCCGAAATCAGCCCAGTATATTTTAAATAAAAATTGAAATTTTATTAACCTTGAATTCAGGAATTTGAAAATGATAGGTCGCGGATAGGAAATTGACTTTTGGCAAAAATGGGTCATTGTCCAAAAATTAATATTCTAACTTTTACATATGAAAATAATATTTTACTAATTTTTTCAATAAATTTACGAAGAAAATGCAAGAGCAGAGATGTGATTTATCTCTGAAAAAAATGCATTTAAAAAAAAAATTAACGGAAAAAAGATAAATAGTTTACTGAATATTTGAAAAGTACGATTATGAAAACTTCTTTTGCAAACTTTTGTTAGTAGTAAAATTTGTAATGCAAATTTCACGTATTAAAAATAGAAGACGTTTTGATATCAACACCTCGCAAAACAAACCACTTTCTACTGTCATCCGTCTTCAGTCTTCAAATCCAACTTTAATTGAAACTTGGATTTGGGTTTAGTGAAAGTTGAAATTAAAAACAAATCAGTGACATAAAAAAAAAGAGGCACACGCAATAAAAACACATTGCTGGATGATAAACGAAAATCATATTTGTTTTTGTAAAATATTTTTTAGAAAAATCCATCACCTCACTTGTTCCCTTAGTAGCCTCATTTCAGTTCCCGATGTTTAAGGCAAATAAATCACCAAAACAACAGTCGTTATAAATTAAAGTAATTGGCAGAATTACTGCTGGCGTCATAGCTAACTGGTACTCAACGTTTTCTTAAGAAAATAAGTCTTTTTATGCTCTTAATCTCCCTTTTTTTTTTTAATTAACTTTCTTTTTTCCATTAAAATGAATATTTTACTTATTTAATATTTTAAAATAAAATAGGTATACTTGTATTTCCATTTTTAGATTAAAAACATTAAAAATAATAAATAAAGTTTACAAGTAGTTTTATTTAGAAATTTCTCTTTCAAATTTTAATTGGCATCTATTTATAAAGGTATTTTCAAAAGTATTACGAATTTTATTTCTATTTTGTTAAGCGAACATCAATGTTTTAATAAATAAATTCTTGTAAAAGACAATTTTAATGTTAATTATGAGTTAATATTTCTCACTTTAACTGATGTTAATTTTCCTCTCTGGTCTTTTCATGAAAGTTATTTTTTAAACAGTAACTAAATTAAAAAAAGTATTTAAAAGTACTTAAAAAAAGTACAAAAAATATTTAAAGTAAATAATAGAACCACATACGTTTCGACTATGATTTGCTACCTTCATCAATATACCTAACACCGGATGATGGCTGCAAACCGTAGTCGAAAAGTATGTATTTTTATTATTTAAAATTTTTAAATATTAATCTATATTGTTATGGATTTAACTACAATTCATTATTGGACTCACTCTTCTATTTAAAAATTATTACAACTTTCTTAGAGAAAGTCAAATTAATCCGCCGACTTAATGCTTTCTTAATATAAAAAAAAAAGAAAAAAAAAAGAAAAAAATTACTTAATATATTCAAAAATACAAAAACAAATGCAAGAATAGGAAAGTGAGAGCCTACCTTCATCTTCTGTTGGAGAATAGCTCCTATCCTCCATCTTGTAAATGGTGTAACGGGTGTTTTGAAGTACAAGTTCAATGGTCCCCAATTTCTTTCGGAAGCGTCGACGTCGCCTCCTAGGTGGGAGAGGTAGAATGTCTTCGTATGGTGGAGGACTCGATTCGGGGGATTTTATCTCTTCGGGCACATCCGCAATTGCTTCTTCCGGTTCAACTTCCGGTTGTTCGGTTTCAATTATTCCCTCGTAGGGTTTAACGGTAATTACACTCGATGGCATCGGCCATACACCGATCGGCAAAACAGGCGAAGAAGGAGTCAACTCCTCCGCTAAGGTGACGTAAGGAGGTGGACTTGGCCTGTCTTCTTGCTGGTTCTGACCCACTGTCGCCGATACAGTTCCATTCTCCTGGCTGCGAGGTGATGTGGAACACACAATAGCACCCATTCTCTGACAATGATGAAGAACGATCTGGGAAAAGTCTTCGAAAAGCTGAACAGTCCTTGATAGATATTTGGCAGCTGCTTCCATACTTCTTACTAAAAGAAATTAAAAACAGGACATTAAAATTTTGCAGATTGTAATAAAAGTTTGAAGTTACATCCAATAAAGAAATCTTGTAAAAGTAATATTTTGACCCAAAACGTAATTTCCTTTTTTCGTTTGGCGAAAGGTTTGTTTTTTCGAATCTGAAGTACAAGAAACTTCAATTTGGAAATGATATCTTGACTTTTTACAGAACTTTCCGTTCTTATAAAACTTTACAGTTTTGTTTTCTTTGAAAATTTCTTAGTTTTTTTTTTTTTAATGAAAGCCAAAACTATAAACTTTTATTTATTTACCTTATTGTTGCTTAGAGAAAGATCTATTCTTGTTTGCAACTTTTTGGTAACACAAATAGATACGTAGATATCTGTAATGTGCAAAATTCTAGATTAGGGATTACATAGATATTTGCGTCTCAATACAAAACTTGCCGACATTACAGTGCTATCCTAGACATTGATAACTTGAATAAAGTGAGCCTCACTTATGACAGCCTTTGAAATAATTCTTTTTTGATGCAAATAAACAAGATCAATTTGATATTTCAGCAAAAGAGATTGATTGAGTTTTATTGACATACATATAATTACTTCCATCGCAAAAAAAATACATTGGTAAGGAATTTAACGTTATATTCAATAGAAATAATTAGTTCTAAGTTGTTTTCCTTCGTTGGGTGCCGATGGAAGGTTAAAGGATGCAATTAAAAGTTCGTATATCATTCGCATTGTTGTGATTATAATTTGCAAAGTTTCAGTAATGAACGATAAGGTCGGGAACCCAGATGTGGAATTAACTTCAATCATCACTTAACTTTAATCCTTCTTTCATGTTAATCAAAGCTACTCGTAATTGATTTTTAAAATAAATCTTAAAATTTGTTACAAATTTAAAATTGCAAATTTCAGTGATGCTAATAAGAAAAAATTCAAATTCTCATATACTTAGGAGACTCATCGCAGTAAAATGTGCCAGTATATTAATTATGAATTCGAAATTATGTTTCATGCGATTAATAATTATAGTGACAGCAAAGTGACTTCCAAAAATTCATTAAAAAAAATAAAGAACAAAACATTCCAACAAATCAAATATTTCAATGCGTTTCAAGATGATACATTGAGCAACTCTTTGGAAGCATGCAGAACGTTCTTCGTTCAAAGTTTTTTTTGTTTCCTCAACTTAGTTTCTTAGTTTTTTTTAAAAATCGATCCATTCGACCGTTTTGCCGCGATAGATCGTTGATTAAAACCGGACTCATTAAAGCATGGATTGTCAGCATTAAATGAAGAAAAGCAATGTTGGAACATCATGCAGCTGTGGAACTTGTCAATCAAAATACTGTGCTAATTATTCGGAAATGAGGTAACACGTGGAAGCAGTGTGTTGTTTGCTATGAAGTGCTTTCAACTGAATGCATGAATTAAATGGAATTACATTGTAGCCTTCACTTAAAACAGGCTCAAATAAATTGATTGTCAAAATAAATAAGTTATTATAAACTGATTGTCTTCAATTAAAAAAAAACAGAACTTAGTGCAAGATACACGGAATATCGTTCCAAGCTTAAGTGATGGCAATGCTGGATTTGTCTCATTAAGTGGCTCTACTTACCTATATCTAGAAAAAGTCACGATAAGATATAATTTTTTCAGTAGGAAAAGCTATGGCTTGGTGATTAAATCCTACCAGGGACTGTCTTCCAATTTCTTGTGTAACAACATTGATGCGATGAAACGATGAAATGGCTACAAACATAAAAGAAAACTTGATTGAAGGAGGTGCAAATGAAAGTGGATATTACAGCCTTCCAGCACGATGAAACTATTTATATTTCGATCTACTTCCTTTTATTAGGTTGAATAGATTTTCAAATGCGTTGCAAACGTCGAAGCTGGTCTCTTGTTAGTTTTCAGCTCGAGAATGATAAAAAGAGTTAAGAAATCTTAGAAACAGTATAAAGTATTACAAGAAACTTATTGCATTGCTGAAATTGTCGCACTTTCAGCCGTATGAAAATTGCAGCATTGAGGAATAATGAGTAGCTTATTCTGAATGGCATCATAAAACTTTTCACACTTGTTGCAATTATTTAACATTATATTTTCTAATAAATTCAAAAGTTGAATATTAAATATTCTTTGGAATACATCGCGAAAGCAGCAACGGTTATAATATCTAAAATAATTGTGTTCTGCTAGTAGACATTTTCGTGCATGATTTATTTCCAACTTGTAATGACTTCACCGAACCTTCTGTAGAAAATTTCCTCAAGAAATAATAAACCATTTCAAGGATCATTTGCACCGTTATCTGAGAAAATATTTCCACACAAAGATTCACCTAAGCCTACATTAAGACTGTTTAAGAAATAATTCTCAAGGTGGAAAATATTTTTTTTTTCACTGAATAAAAATGATCTACTTTTGCAGTTATGACAGCATAGATCAATAAACTTCTCTCTTCACAGATCATCTGTCTAACGTACGACTTCACTCCTGCCATTTCATATAAAATATGAAGAAAACAAAACATTCATTTAATGCATGGAAATGTTTTTCTTCGCACATTGTCAATATGAAAAAGAATTCAAAAATTATAAAAAACATAATTTTTAAGCCTTTATATCCAATGTTTCAAGTTTATATGAGTATTTTTAAACCATTGTTCCAACAGTATTTCGTGTGTCCTATGAAATTTTATCCAAAATTTTACTTACATTCTTAAATTAACTTAATAATAATTAAGTAAATAAATAAACGCTACTGATTGAAAATTTACCTTTACGCATTACAAATGATAGGTTAACATGTATTATTCAACATGAACAAAGAGAAAAAAGTGCACATTTTCACAAGCGCAAGTTATTATCTATGGGAATCTAGTACAGCTGTTTCAACTTTATTAGGACTTAACATCCAGATTTACCAATTTGATAAATATCTCAGAGAACGTTAGGAGACGGTGAAAAAAAAATAAAAACAATAAATCATAGAAATATTGCAACTAGAGCAGCTTCAAAACCCTGGTCTTCTTTGTGCTTAACATGGAAAACATTTCTTTAAAACAAAAGAAACAACAAAACATAAATAGACATAAGTAAATAATGTACTATGTAACGTGCAAAAAGTTAATAGGTTTCTTTTTCTTTTAATGATGCATTACAGTTTCAGCTTCTTAGAATATTGTTTTTAGGTTATCTTGCAACAGAGCATTGATGGATATGAGTTTTTCATCTTAAAATTACATTTAAAACGTTTTTTTAATCCTTTTTTGTTTGATGTATATTCAAATTGTATATTGCAAAGTTAAAATACAGTTGTTTATCTAAATATGATAATTGCTTTAGTTGCAAATTTTACGAATACTCTAGTAAGTGCTATTCTATTCCATATAACTCCACAAAGAAGAATGGTATTTTTTTGAAATTTCAATTTCTATTAAACATCATTATTACTAATTGTTTTATAAGCACATTTTATTTGCAATATCCTAGTAATATTGCCAGCTCCCAAGAAAATATAGCAAATGTGCTTCTGTGACGTATTATAATAATGAACTAGTTAAATTAAATTTAGTATTATGGTGATATAATACTTTCCAGAAGCAACGTTCTGTTATTTGAAGTTTGGAAGATATTCTGTCTGAATCAAAGATCAAGAGAAAGTTTTGCAGTCATTCGTCGATAAACTAAGATATAGAATTAACATAAAAATGTTAATAATAGATAGATTTAAGTAATAAAAGCCAAAATTTCATTCAAAGAGAACACCCAAATTTGAGATTAGCATACACCTAAAATATACTTAAGTTTATGAGATAAAAGTACTGGGTATACAGAACTTGAAAGCACTTTTTCTGGAGTCTCCTAAAGTGGATGAAGAAAAAAAAGAAAATAATTCTTCTTTTTCTACAAGGATAGTCAGAATGGCGTCAGTGCAAACACAATAGTCTGAAAGGAAATCAGTGATGTTAATATATTTCTTTACAACCTGCGAAAACAAGCGGATAACATTAGATAGATGGACAAGAGAAAGAAAATAAAGTTTCATGGCGTTTAAACGAGCGCAAATATAATAGCGGTTCTCTAACGAAGGATTTCTCCAAATAGCCGTAAGCTACTCCTGGATTAAGTCCAATTGAATCTAATTAAGTTGCGATATGAGCTAATACTAATACCATTTGGAGAAACCTTTCGTTAGACTTAAAGCCTTAGATGTAAAACTTACTGAGGGGCAAACTGTCATTAAAATTCGAATCCAGAAGGATCCAAGAATGTAAACGGTTTTCGTGTATATCAAAGAATATATATCGAAGAATGTATGAATATATTCATTATATATGAAACTTTCCTAGTAATGAGTAAACATTGACGATTGTAAGTAGTAAAATTTCTTTAAACACGGAGTTAATGTAATCGAATGTGACAGAAGTTTTAAAATTTGAAACAAATTGAAAAATCTTTTGAAATTTTATTTCCTTTAATTAAGTAAAGAAAATAGAGGAAGATAAAAACGCCAGTACTTGATAAACTATCAGTAATTTGCATTTTCAATTTATGACCCTGCAAATAAGATATCTAAGCTGTTTTTGAATGACTATTGTTATTATTATACTGGTGATTTCATTTGTATTAAAAATCAATAAATATTCCTCATGTTACCATCCTCATATTAAGACTGAATAATGGTTTTGTTAACAAGGGATTTTTGTAATCTCTACATATGAATTGTAGTAAAATTAGAGGTTATAATGTACACTTAATAGGATTATTTTCGTATTTTAATTGTTGAAATTAGGTTCAGTTATATTTAAACTTCTAGTATAGGCAAGCATAATTTGATTTCAGACTATATTTTCGGCTGTCAATTACTGATATAATTTTAGGATTCCTTTTGTAGAACTTGAAACTATGTATCGAAACTTTTGTTTCAAGTTTGTTGATATATTACATTATGTTGTCATCTATTACGTTTTTAAGAATTTTTTGTATTCATTCAGTACTGTTCTGATTTATTTTCCAATTAGAAACTTTTAAGGCAGTTAGTAATTTAGAAAAATTAAAAATTCCAATGCGGATTACAATCCTACTTCAGATCTTTAAGTTTAAGTTTGTGGAAATAATTGTAAATTCCAAAATTCTTAAGACTTCTAAATTATTCCACTGTGTAACTGACAGATTTATTAGAAAATGATGAAACAGTTGCCATATAAATAAGGTCCAATAAATAAATGACCAATTGTGCAATTTAAATTACTTTTCTTTTGTTGAGTTCAGAAATGTCAGTTTGTGTTTCTGTTGTTTAAATTATCAGAATATTTCCTGTAAAAGAAAGAACATGCTGTAGCTGGTGGTTTATTTATGCTTGATCTGGTCGATCAATTACTACAGGAATGCAATGTTCAAATTTCAGTGAATATTTGAAGTGTTGACAATTGCATTCAATAGTGACGGTCACAAGTTTCTCTGAACTGGAATTCAGGAAAAAACAAAAGAAAAACTAGAAATGTACGACTTTAAAATTTGTGGAATACTTAAGAAATAATATAATCACTCATTTACGCTAGTCTGCGCAGTAGATTGTGTTAAGAAGGATGGCTTATTCAATATTACCTTTCTTTATTGGCGCGAATAGTAATTACACAGAAGAATACAATTATTTTTCTTTTAATTGCTCAGTATTGTTATCACTTCTCACGTTCATATTTTCCTTCACTTTTATCCTTGAAGGGTCTATCGCACTAACCCTATTAGTTTTGAAATACTTTCGGTGCAATAGAGCGGAAGAAGAGAAAGAAGCAGACAAATATAGGAAAGAAAGTAAATATCCAAGCCGACGCTGGGATTCGAACCCAGATCTCGAAGGAGGCCGTCGCCTAACCACTAGGCCATGCCGGAACTACTCGCAGAATATAATAAATTATGTCATTGAAGATAGTATTCGTACTGCAGCATAACGCTACTCAGTATCCCACATTTACATAAAACATGAAATAAAAGTAGAAAAAGATTTACGGGTGCCATCAGTCTTGTTACTACACAATTCAGATTTAATGAAGATAGAAAATGTAAAGGATGTAGAAAAGGAAAAAAGAAATTCAAGCATTTAATAATTTTTTCAACCAAAGCTTTTGCTCTGATGTGCACTGCAAATACATTTTGAAACTTAATATATCTGGCAATAGATCTTACATATAATATCATGAATATTAAAATATGAGTTCACCTTACTTTTCTTTTTACCAAATTCAACTACACAAAATTATTAAATGAAAAATGACTCACACTATATTAAGGGATAGTTAAAGCAGTGTATTCTCTATGATATTGTAATAAATATTATTTGTTGAGAAAAAAATTCGAATTCTACTGTATGCAAGTTTTTTACAGTATTTATAATATTATTGTGAAGAAGGTCACATTGCTGATTAAATTGTTCAATTAACTGATACTTTTTATAATAACAAAACCTTTTCAAATCACATGAAAGCAATATTGTTTGACAAGAAAAGAATCTATTAATTTTCAATTAACCATTATTGGAATAATATGTAACAAATTTAAGTAATCAACTGAAGTTATGTTTAAGCTAAGTTGAATTCATTTTCCATTATAATTATTCACAATATTTACTAATAGGTTAATTTCTGTATTTTAAGAAAAATCGTTTGAAATGCCGGTATCTTCCGTAAAATAGAAAGGTGTCAATTGATTTAATTAGAAATCATGAACTGAAAACAATGTACAATTGCAATAAAGTACTACTTCGATTTTAAATATATTGATGTTTTCTAACGTATGTATTTATTATTTTATATTTTTTCCCAGTCAATAAACTTGTAGACATCTCCGATTTCTATAATAACTGAAAATCAAAAAACGTATAGTATTTTAAAACTTCACATCTTAATGCTTAACGATTTGCAAAAAAGCACCTCAAGTTCATTTTGTAAATAGTACAAAGTCGTAATTATGCTATTTAATTATAAAGATTTATGATCCCATCTCATATTTGACTAAGAAGTAGCAACTAATATCAGATAAGCTATTTTTTTTTCTTATCAAAATGAATAGTAAATTCATACATACAATAATCATCCCTGAAAGCTCCCTAGACTTACCACTTTCGAACTGTTATTGGGGAAGACCTGTCAATCAAATATGTGGGAGGTGTTACACCGAATCCGTGAAATTGCCTATTGCGTGAAATCGGCAAATAATTGCCGAATTCATGAAAAGTGCAAGCCCGTTGCTTTATTCATGAAATGGGCAAATTAGCTGCCGAATGCGTGCAATGAGCAGTAAGTGTATGGAATTCTTAAATTGTCATTTTGACAGTTGTAGAAGTAATTTTGAAACGGATATCGAATTTAACTTGAATCTGTATTAAGATGCATGGATTTGGGTTGTGTCATAACTTGGACATTTTTATTTATCTGCTGAATGCGTTTTAGTAAATTTAAATATTATAGTATATAATTTGATGTAACCTTTTTTACTTGAAAATTAAATAATTTTCAAGTAAAAAAGGTTACAAATATCAACACCTCTTTTAATCTAGCTATCTTTATTTAACAAACCTTTAAAAATACAATATTCAATTACAGTGCTATCAATCGGTTCTCGGTTACAAATATCCACGCCTCTTTTGAAATTTCTTTATTTAACAAATCATTTAAAAATACAAATCAAATTCAATTTAACACATGATTGATGTTTCTAAATTTCCTGAATCCTTGTTATGAATCGGATGAAGCACGACGGTGACAGTCTGTATGTGTTCAAAGAAACTCGCAATCGAAGAAACTAAACTAGTGCGCTTGCGCAGTGCAGTGCGCCGTAACATATTGAAAATCGACCATTTTCATACGATGATGTCGCACGATGCAAATCGTGAAAATTCATACGATGATTACGCACGATGCAAATCGTGAAACTATCTTTTAATAAAATTAGTTTAAGGTATCGTTTTCTTTCTATTTTCTTTCAATTCTACGTCCTTTAACTGGACGTTTTGCTCAAGTAAACGGTTAGTTACAAAAAACACCACTGGAGCGCCACTGTGTACTTTGCTCAATACATGAAAAAAGCAAGAACATTGTTGCTCAATGCACGCATTCGGCAGCTAATTTGCCTATTTCATGAATAAAGCAACGGGCTTGCACTTTTCATGAATTCGGCAATTTTTTGCCGATTTCACGCAATAGGTAATTTCACGGATTCGGTGTAACAGAGGCTCCATTCTTTGAAATAGCAATTGAGATATCATTTTCATACAGACTGAAAATAAAACTGTATTTATTACTTGTATTTTTATTAGCGATCCATTTGGGGGCTGTTGCGTTTGTCCTGCACGACCATCCATGTCTGTCCCCCACCTAACAACCCCTGGAAGGTCGGATAGGCAAACGGACTTCACCATCGTGTTCAGAGGTCCAAACACTATAGGAATGAGGTATTTATTTCTGCCTAATCGGAAAAATTCCAAAAGAGTCGACTGTTTGTTTCCCCAAATTTGGAAATTTTTTCCTCGACAACTACTGACCCGATCGACTTGAAATTTGGATATGCTTTAGTTTAGAGTGTCTACAATACAATCGATTTTTTATTCGACAGTATCTATAACAGTTTAGAGGCACAGTCGACTGTTTCCGCATTCTTACTGATAGGCAGAAATAAAAAAATATTCATTGTATAGTAGCCACTCTAAACTAAAGCATATCTAAATTTCAAGTCGATTGAGTCAGTAGGTGTCCAGGAAAAAATTCCCAACCTTCACCTTTTTTTTTTATTTCTTGTGTGCAAATAATATCAGCCTACTCTGAGCTTTATTTTTCTGGCTCTTCTCTCGTTGAATCATACATGTAGAGGGAGTGATAAAAGATACTTAACAATAATTTGAATGTAGCAATAATTTAAATGATAAGACGTCTGATTTCGGATCAGAAGGTTGCAGGTTCGATTCCTGTCACGGACGTTTCATTGTAGAAATTTCTATTTTTTTAAAAATTGATTATGCACACGTTCAATGTCCGAGTAAGTTTTAATGGGCTGCCCTTAATTTTATGCTTTAGCACAAAAATTCTTTTTACTTGTTTCTTTATTTGTTGTCAGATACGACTTCTAAGTTTAATAAGTACGAATTACGAACGTAATTGATTTATTTATCTTTAAAAAACTCCCCTATTAAGCGAAGTTTTATCAAAAATAATTGAATAATCTTAAAATGGATTTATTTAGCTTTTACACATTGGCTATAAGACAAAGTAATATTTTCCAAGTATTGCAAGAATTCTCAGTCTTATATATTTTGTTTATTATAATAAATTAAGTAAGCTTATATAATTATAATATATTCATAATTCTGAAAAACATATTAAAAAAATCAATTATTTTTTTAACACTATTTCTTAATTTATTAGGAATTATTGATGAATGTTCAAAGGCATTTTGAATAGTATTTTAAGGTTTATCATCCATTGTAGTATCCATTTAAAGTTAAATAGATGCTATAATAGTGAGCCCAGATTACTTTAAAACAGATGATAAAATGACAAGAAAAACTTCGGTTCTGTCATTAGCATTATGAAATTGATATCATTCACTTTACTAGGTACTGGATAAGCAACATCTTTAGCAATGATTGTTGGATAAATAAAGCTGCGTTTCAATTCTAAACATAATTATAGTTAATATATATACAAATAATAGTAACAAAAACATAATAAATATAATACTATTAATATAATAAGGCAGCACGCATTAATAAAATTAAACTTACACTATATGTTAATAAACTAC
>JAFIDM010009631.1:184098485-184113959 GCA_023159025.1 Thereuonema tuberculata
AGTTGATTTACAGTTGGTATGATGAATAAATGGAGGTTTTTGTTTTTTTGTTCTGTTTTTTTGACTAATGAATCATCATAAAATGATAATGAAGATCTAAAAATACACTGAAATTTATGAAAAACTAATCCTGAAGATACCTAATTTTAATCATACTGATTTACAAAATCAGTCATAAAACAACTTACAGTAGTTGTTGAAAGGGTCAAAAAATTCTAAAACTATCAAGTAATTTTTTTTTCCTAAATCTGGGCTTAGTAATAATTGTCCCCCCCCAAAAAAAAAAAACATTTATAGCATTTCATTTGTCTCTTTTTACTGAGCTTCCGAAATATTCGAAGTTTCTGCCAATTATGTAACTACTCTATTTGAACATTTTCTTTTTTGTTTGTTTGTTTGTCCGCGCATCACGCTAAAATGTCTGGAATGATTTCCTTACAATGTGTACGACGCTTAATTATGGCCCACGTAAAATATAAGCACTACTATTTAATATCCACCTTCCCCACAGTGTTGCATGCCCATTCTCCTCTACGCGATGGATAGCTGAGCTTAAACTTAGTTTCTATATAACCTATTTAATATTGCATCAGTTATGGCATAATATAATAAATATTATTGCTTTCTGTGTGAATGAGATAGAAAGAATCAGAAATAAAAAAATAAAAAAATAGCAGGAACGTGAACCATGGTTCCTGGACAGAAAAATGTGGTCAATATCCCAATAGTCAATCCTGGAAGTTTAGTTACTTCCTTTACACATTAAACAGGTCTCATAAAAATGTTGCTAAGCAATGGACTACAATGGTGCTGAATTTAAAAATTATTTGAAGTATAAATTTCTAAAGTTAGTGATGCTAAAATAAAGGACGGAATACTTGTGATCTCTCAATTAAAAGATGTAATGCAAGATGAAAATTAGAAAGAACATTTTATGTAAAGCAGAAAAGCAGCATGGCAATCAATTCTCAAAATTTACTGGGACCTATCGTCATCACTGGCATACCGGGGGTGGGGGGGTTGGTAGAATTAAAATCCCCATCTCCATTTTGGACCTGTTTTTTTTTTTTTTTTGGTTGGAAAGTTCATTGGTACGTCTGTAACCTTCTTCCTCCCTTTCCGAGAAAGAACAAAAGCTATTTTTTTTGTGGGAACACCTGGTACACCTATGATCATATAATGAGTGAACTTATAAAATCAATAAGGCTATGATATGTAACAGTCTTTATAGATCCACTTCCAGGACTTGCACTTAGAAATCTTCCAGAAAATCTCGAGATCAGTGACGAGCAAGGAGAGCGCTTTCGCCAGCAGATTTCAACGATGGAAAAGATAACAAGCCAAGTGGAATCCCAGTATACTGACTGATTATGCTGCAAAATTAATAGAAGCGTTTAAAGACGAAATATGACAGAAAATGATTAATTCTTGTTTTATAGATAAAGCAGAATACATTTTTGTATTGTTATGTAAGTATTCAATTTTACCAAATTGTAATAGTGTGTAACTTAAAAATCTTGTCTGATAGAAAAAATCTTAAAGAATATTTGAATTCAGCAAAAATACTGTTGGTTTCACCAACTTTACTTCTGTGAAAAAAAAAAAAAAATATTTCGTTCCAAGTATAATCTGGAAAAGCTAAAGTTTAATGATTGGTTAGATTATAACTGATTTTATTTTAAAGTCATATTTTTATTATTTATGATAATAAGAAGAATATGACTTCAACTAAATTATAATTTTCTTATTTATTAATTTACGTTAAATTAATTTGTATAAATCTGTTCCATTTTCTTCGACAAATAAACATAATAAATTGATTGGCGGGGATCCATGCAGATATGTTTTAATTATCGTTGCTATGATTCTTAACCTCCTATTTTTAGCAACCGAAAGATATTTGTGTTTGGCTTTCCCTCAGCTTAGAGCGTCTTACATTTTCGAAGGTAAATTGAATTTTATTCAGCTGTGCAGCTTAGGGATCCTCGAAACATGTAAGTGCTTTGAACTATTCCTCCTTCCCCACTGCGTTTTTGAATGCGAAACAAAATTTAAGTATCCTCAAACCCTGTAAATAACGTGCGGCCATAAAAGTCTTCCCTAAACAACCTGGGGAATTGAATTCCATTCGACGAAAGCAAACATCTGAATGAATGATTACCTAATGATACCGTAAATTATGGAGTATATTTGAGATTTCTAACTACAGGCGAGCTTTCATTTTTATGGCTACCATTAAACCATTATAGCTTGATAGAATGAATTCAAGTTTAGCTAATATTATAATGAAAATGAAAGATAAAGTAATAATAAATCTGTTAAGAAAACCAATCTTTCTTATACCATCAACTATAATGAACGCTACGAATATGAAAGTTTTCAATGTTTTTCTTATCTTTTTTTTTTTTTTATAGGTTCTACAAACTGTCTTGTCTTAATCATCTTTTAAAAAAATGGAACTTTCCATTTACCAAACAATTGTTCAAATTGTATCTAAAAACCAATGGGTTTTGATCATTTCAAAACCTAAACTAAAAAGAAAAAGAACCTTTCCTACTAAGAGGCCGAAACAGCGAAACTTGGTAAAGATCTGTTTCGATTCCCGGCCTCGGCGGAGGCGGGAATTTTTCCACGCTCCATTCTCCTCCAAACGGGTCCTAGGGTCTACCCAGCCCTCTGTAGAATGGGTACCGGGTTTCTTTCCCTGGAGTTAAAGGCGGGCGGGCGTCGGGCTGACCCCCCGGCCCCAACTTCGTCCCGTTGGTCGAGCTGCGGGAGCCTGACCTCCCGCGATCCCACAGGCCAGCCATGGCCTATCGAAGGGAGAAACTTTAACTTATCTCAAAGTAGCATTTTAAAGCCTTAATTTATTCACTTTTTTATTTTTATTCTTTTTTTCATCGTTATAAAGTATCTGTCATTCGAATAAGTTGTATGTTTTAAATTATGGACGAAACTAATAAAAAAAAAAAAGTTAAATTTGAATCTTTTATAAAAGGTCTTCGTTGATTTTCTACTTGACATTCCTTTAAGATTAAAGAACAAAAATAATTTAAAAAAATTAAATAAAAAAGCAAATGCCGTTCCTGCATGGCCGACCGGTCTAGACGGCGGTCTGCCGTGTGGCTGTTGTGTTGGAACCTGGGTTCGAATCCCGGTGTGGGCATGGCTGTTTCTTTTTTCTTCTGTGTTTCGTCCGTTTCTCCCCTGGGACTTACTCTCTCAGGGATATTTCTGGACGAGATGTGAATTTCCTAGCCTCACCCTGACGTTGTCAGGTAGGGCTAGCCCGTGGTCCACAGTTGACCAAAGTCGATGAAAGGAAGGAAAAAAGCAAATAAAAAAAGCTGTAAAAATAATCCCCTTAAAGTTCGTTGTATTTAGAAAAAGAAAAAAAAACTTAGAAAAAAAAGAGAAATACAAAATATGAAAGCTCTACTTGAGAACAAAATGACACTAAAATTTATTGACAATGACCCTTATGATAAATCATTATTACTTAAATGTAAATGCTAAAACTACGACAATAAGATTCAGCAAAATTACAAAATTAAGTCAATGGTTTGTGAAAAAAAAATATTTACAGATCCGAATAATCAAATATGAATTATATACAAAATTCAATGTAGTCTTTCCTGAAGTTCTACGTAGGAGAAACAAGCCCTATCATCAGAGAACTGCTTAAAGATCACAGCCAATACTTAAGATTAGGTGAAAGTGAAAAGTCAGAAATGATAGATTATAGTTTAAAGTTTGCACATTGTCCTCTAAGACAAGTACGAATTTTAACTATCAATTGATACACAAAATTGAGAAAAATAATGGAAACAATATTCATTAGAAATATACTCATGAAAACATAAATACAAATTAAAGCCTTAGAAGTAGACTAAATATTGCTTTGTATGCCAATAAAAATCACCCAATGAAATAAATATCAAGGTTTTTTTTTTCTTTTTTTTTTAATTGATCCACAAATTTTTAATTATTCTCTTTAAAACAACAAGGTTTCAAAGTTTTTATTTCAATCGGTTATTTAAGTTTAGTAACGTTTGAAACATTGCTGACATTAAATACTATACATCAGTACGCATGTAATACATGTAATACATTGGATAAATAAAAAAAATAGAAAATTATATACATGCTATAATATTTCTTTTTTCAAAACCGTTAAATTATTTCGAAACTGCTCAATTTCCTCCATTTGATTTTATTACTTTAGGATTTATAATTTTTTACTATATATATCTAAGAAATCAAACTATTAACTAATAATTCTATAACTGAAGTTAAAAATCACTTCTTAGAAGTTTATAATGAAGTTATGGTTTCTTCTTAAATTATGATTATTTAAGTATTTGTCGAAATTGATTATTAATAATATTTTTTTTTAAGTTGAAGCTGTAGCTGACTCTTTGAGAAGAATAATTCTATTTTTTTACTCTTAAATGCGTAATTTTTCGAGATTTAGTTAAATGAAACACATGTTTAAAAAATAAAAGTTAAGTACTGCTTTATGTATCTAAATTTAGTTAAACTAAAGTATTATGAAGCATTTAATCATCGACCTCTCAAGTCAAACCACATTGAACCACCCACTAATGACGTCATCACAAGAAAGATGGAGCAGACTCTTTTTCGAAGTTCCACCCACCATATAAACTTTAAATTTAAGAAAATCTGATCGAAATGAACTAAGAAAACAGCATTTCCTATTAGCACTTCTTAATAAATGCACATACTTTTAAATTGTTATGCAATTTGTGATTGGTTGATTCCCTTCTTAAATTCATGATGAAAAAGGTTCACTGGTTAAATTCTATTCTTTACTAGCTTTAAAATAATGAGATGAGTTCGTTATTTCTATTTTAAGAGGACAAACTTTTCTCTGTAGATATTTGGGTTACATTATTTTAATTTCTAGATTAATCTTCGCCATATAAAAGCGTAGTATTTTAATAATATCTTGTTACTGATTAATATGATCTCCCTTGATAATAAGAATAATTAAGTTGCGATCAGGCCCAGAGGACCGCGCAATGCAACTGGAGGGTAGGCTCTAGTGTTCAGAACAAAGTTGAGGACGGGGGGGGTCGGCCCGTCGCTCGCCCGCCTTTAACTCCCAGGAAAGAAACCCGGTACCCATTCTATAGAGGGCTGGGTAGACCCTAGGGCCCGTTTGGAGGAGAAAGAAGCGTGGAAAAATTCCCGTCCTCCGCCGAGGCCGGGAATCGAACCCGTCAACTCCAACCCGCAGCCAAGCGCCCTTACCCACTCGGCTACCGGGCCCACAATAAGAATAATAACAAGGAAAAATACGATGTCTTAATTCAACATATTAAGTATAGTTACAACTGAATTAGTTTTGATAACATTCATGAAAACAAGGTAAATAGAAGTAATATTGACCGATTTTTACCAAATATCTTAAATTTGATAAAAATTCATAAAACCGTTAACTGTTGAGTTTTACCAAAATCCATTCAGTGGAAATTGTATTGTTTGTTGGGGATGGGCAGATGGACGATCTATGCGACCGCATCTAACACGACCGAGTCATCAAAAGCACAACGGAACTTTCTACATCAAATTATGACGAGCACACACTTCACAGCCGCTTCACTTAATGTAGAAAATCGATTAAAATCTCTTAAGTTGTTTCGAGTCGTTTGTCTGACAACACAATTTTCAAATCGTTAAGTTGGTTTAACTTTTACTGAAGTAATGGTTTCCTGAACTTCTTAAAATGAACTCTAAATAGATTTTTCCAAAGAAATTCCTCCTTTCAATATTTAAAGAAAAATAGCATTATGTTTATTCCCGTACCAAGCGCAAGATATAAAAGTTCCCATTTTCCTTTTCATAAGCTACTCAACAGTCTTTTAACTTAAGTTCAGAAGTGAAGCAACAGCCATTAAGCGACGTTTAAAAATCTTAACGTTTCCACGAGCTGAAGAAACAAAATTAAGTCTTTCACGAAAATATTTTATCTAAACCTAACTATTTCAGTTTCCAAAACATCCTTCATAAATGATGAGTTTTCTTTTTCTTTATTGGCAAATCAAACAGCACAGGTATTTCAAAAAAATGCAATCTGCAGAAGTTGAACTTTATATCTTTTCAATTTATGAACAAGACCAAAAAAAATTCTATAATTTATTCCTATAAAATTTCTCTATAGTTTATTGAAGAAACCATTTATTTGTTTTAAATTTTCTGCTTACGAAAACTTGAGTCTTATTTACATAATTATGACATTATGTAACCATTAAAATAACATAATACAATAATAAGTATACATACCATACTTCTTCTTAATTCCTTCTCTTTTAGAATTCATAATATTAATCATCATCACTAATACAAATAAATGTAAGAACTTAAAGTACATTTATTACAAACGCAAATTTTCGAGAAGATAAATCACGTCTCCTCTTTGTCAAGTCTACATAATAATAACAAGTTATGATAAATTAACAATCTTAAGAAGTGAGCATGCGAAACAACATCAATGAATTGTTTAAATTTAAACAAACCTTATAATAGATTTTAAAAAATCCAACAATAAATGTAATTAACAATCTAATTCTTCGAATTTCACAGTGTTAAGACAACGTAAACACAAATCATTTATCAAATCATAAGCCATTCCTACTAAACTGTGATTAACTTCCACTCCATCATTCCTATTTAAATTTCTATCTTTCATATTTCTAATACAGATGCTTTCAATTATTTTCCTTGTTTTACAATCTTTTTCAACATACATAATTTTGATTTCCTTATTAATACAATGCGTTTTATTAATACAATGTTCCGCCGCTTCTGATTTGTCAGCCATTTTATTTCTTATGTAATACCCATGTTCAAGAACCCTTTCCTTGATTGTTCTTTTGCTCTCCCCCAGATAAAAAGCCCCACAATTCAAACAGAATATTTTATAAACTACCCCCATTTCATTTCTCTTCTCACTCTTGTTTAATTTATTACATAAAATGTTTTTTAACTTATTATTGTATTCAAAACCAATATTGATGTTAAATTTCCTACATATCTTTTTTAGTTGCAAACTATTTTTATTGAGATATGGGATAAAAAAAATCTCTTTTCATTATTAACATTCATTTCTTTAATTTTAAAAGTGTTGTATTTATGAATAGCCTTATTAATGAAATTATCATTATAACCATTTTTTCTAAAAAAAATCTTCATATTTTCTATTTGTTTACAAAAATCATCTTCAGTACTGGTAGATCTGTCGATCCTTTGTAAATAATTAACAATTATATTGCCTTTTATACTAATATCATGTCCAGATTCAAAATTAAGGATGCGATTACTTTTGAAATCCTTGCTATAATGTTTTAAAATAAAATTATTTTCCTTTTTTATCAAACATATATCAAGGATGTTCAATTTGTTGTTTATCTCTTTTTCCATTTTGAATTTAATTTCTTTATTGCTTTTGTTAATTTCCATAAAGAACTTGTCAAATTGGCGGACTGTTCCATACCATATCACTAGGATGTCATCTGCATATCTGAAATAATTCGTATTATATTTACCATCATCTAATAATTTACATTCATATACGAAAGATACAAATTTAAATAGGAATGATGGAGTGGAAGTTAACCATAGTTTGGTAGGAATGGCTTATGATTTGATAAATGATTTGTGTTTACGTTGTCATAACACTGTGAAATTCGAAGAATTAGATTGTTAATTGCATTAATTGTTGGATTGTTTTAAATCTATTATAAGGTTTGTTTAAATTTAAACAATTCATTGATGTTGT
Organism: Thereuonema tuberculata; assembly: GCA_023159025.1. Classification (NCBI taxonomy): domain Eukaryota; kingdom Metazoa; phylum Arthropoda; class Chilopoda; order Scutigeromorpha; family Scutigeridae; genus Thereuonema; species Thereuonema tuberculata. The sequence continues at coordinate 184,106,287 of JAFIDM010009631.1, forward strand.
TTCGCATGCTCACTTCTTAAGATTGTTAATTTATCATAACTTGTTATTATTATGTAGGCTTGATAAAGAGGAGACGTGATTTATCTTCTCGAAAATTTGCGTTTGTAATAAATGTACTTTAAGTTCTTACATTTAGGGGAGATCCGTGTATTATGGACCATCGTGTAATACGGACCATGTTGAAATTTATCTGTTCACCACTAGATGGCAGAACCATCCCTTTGCCTTTAGTGAATATTATTGTTATCCAAAGCAAGAGGTGACTTTTACATGTGTGCCATCATTTGGACGAGTATTAAATTGTGTTTTCCGTTTTATATGATGATGGATGTAACAGGTATGTTAGAATGAATGTATTACTTTCTGCTGTTAGATAATTTTAATGTAATTTTCACGTTATTAGTAGCAAATATACTTATTTTCTTCACAATCCAGACATGTGTTTTATGCGCGCCATTTTGCATAGCGATATGTGATTGGAAACAACGTTGCTCCGTCCATGCGTGTAATATGAACCGTGCGCTGTTGTGTAATATGACCACTGGTTGCTAAGCATATTACTATGAGCCTTAAGCTTGTTTTATTTAATATTTTAAACGAAAAGCACAAATTAGGGTTTGCTTAATGTAATTCAAGTCGTACAATTTTTATGATTGAAATTTTTCAAAATTCGACCCATAAGGGGGGTAAGGAGGGGCAAATTTTAAAATCACCATATCTCATAAACCAATCCAAATAAAATCGTGAAACTTAACATGCCTACGGTATGACTACTGTTTAGTGCTTTATAATGAAAGCTCGTTTTTAAAAATTATTTTAATCAATTTCTTGTTATGTTTTGTTTTTGGTTTACTCGGTCCATATTACACGAACGTATGTGTAATATGGACCACCGACACGAAAATAAAAAAATTATTTCCTGCAATTATTAATAGTTATCAGAGTACTTTACCACGTTTGAACCATGTAGCTATACAATTGTTATGAGCAGCCACCAAATTAAATCTTTTTATTTTAATAATTTAAGTTTTATGAGCATTCTTGCTTAGGGGGTCCATAATACACGGATCTTCCCTATTTGTGTTAGAGATGATGATTAATAATACAATAATATTTTTATAAATGATAATATTAAAAGATATATTAAATACGTAAATACTTAAGTTACTGCATTAATGGATTGTAGCAACTGTTTTTACTATTAGTAGCTCTGAATAATATAATAGATATAGGAGCTACCTCTTATAAACTACAATGATGTTTGCTTATTGCAATCCAGTGTTACAGCGATAAAAAAGAAGCATTGTATTGTTAATGAATTAACACACACACACACAAGACCTTCAACTTAAGATATTTAAATGATCATTTGTAATTAACTAATTATTTATTTGTGCAGAATTAGCTTAAACAACAATATAGAAATATATGTTTTATGTCTTTGTCCATTGCTTTGTATATTGAGACAAGCTGCCAAGTGATATTTGTTGCCATTTGTTGCATTAGTATGATATTATGATCATAACAACTTTTAATATACAAAAAATATTAAAATGATTTAAAAAAAGATGAAGTTTAAATAAAAACTCCATAAATCCGAAATTAAAATGAAAAAAAAGAATAGAAACCTATCTTACTATAAGGTCTTTATAATAGATAAATAATACAAATGAAAGAGTATTAAAGCAAAGGCATATCTAATAGCAATTGATCTTATTAAAATCACTTTTACAAAATACGTATTTTATACACTTTCAGTAATTTTACCATTCAGTTCAATTAAAGAACAGTAACTTTTCTTAATAAAGGTTTCCGTAACTGATACAAGAGGGCGTCTTTGCTCAGAGAAGTTCTCTCATATTAGCAGATGTAAACATTATGTTCTTCAACTCAAAAGATCTTTTATTACAACTGGCTGCATAATTTCAAACATTTAAAACGGTTTTTATACAAAATTTCAAATTGAGATTAATGTTTAATTACCAAAATAATTACCGCTCAAGAGCAAAGTTTTAAAAATCATTAAGCTGTGAATAGACTGAAAGGAAATGAAAGTTGAATGAAAAGGCTGAAATGAATAGTATGAAGTACTATTTGATTCATTAAGCTTGTGACATTACAATGTTGAAAAAGTATTTTTTCATTTATTTATTCATTAAATTATAATTACAACTCTATTCGGACTTTATATTCTTATTAATATTTTCATTACTACTAATATAATGTTTTCACTTCTCTGACTCGTTTTAGTTCCAAATTAATAAACTGTATTAATAATAATAAACTGTATTAACCATTTCTATTACTTTATTGTGTTAATAATTGAAGAAATTACGTAATCTCAACAGTGACCATCACTAAAAATAACTACGATATACAATAAATAAAAGAATTGTGCATTCTTCTTTCGAATGTTTTATATCATCCTATTAATAGGCAAAAATTGCACGGATCTTTGTAAATTTGTAAATTTGTAATTTGAAATAACCAATCACAGTGCAGCGTTGGAACACGTCAGGCATGACGTCACGCCCATGTTTAAACATGGCGTCCGAATATTCGTCCCACTTCACGGCGACGGATCGTGATTACACAATTATTATCAGCGTATTGAAATTTTCTTTCCCACATAAATGAAGTTTACACTGAAATGCATGAAGTTCATTCGTCAAAATTTATCAGAGAGTTTGTAAAACCTTGATTTTACATATTTCGGCTGATTAGCCACATTCTCACTATTCAACAAGTAGGGGACAATGACGACGCAAGTGCCGTCATTGTTGTCCAGACAGGATTATTGGTATTGGCTGTTGGACATTCGTTATTGTTATTGTTATTATTGAAACTGGTAAATCAATTTTTTTATTTTCTTTTATTTTAACAAAATTTGGCTTAGTCATTCAAATTATATGTGGGCTGTTGCGGAAGTCATGGCTTTTAAAAAATGAGCTTAGAACATCTTTTTCAATCTTTTGTTTTTCAAAAATTTCAGATATTTCAAAAATGTGGCATTTGTTTTACTTCCGTTAATATTGCCTCAATTTCGACTAGCCTATTCTTTTAGGACAGCAGGTTGCCATTATGTGTCATAATGAGAAACCGCAGCGCTGGCTACTACGAAAGTGGTAAATCATTTTTTTATTTTTTATTTTAGCAATATTATAATATTATTTTAACAAATGAGCCGATATTCAAATTACATATGGGCTGTTGCGGAAGTCATGGCTTCTAAAAAAATTAGCTTAGAACATATTTTTCAATCTTGTTTTTTTTCAAAAATGTGGAATTTGTTTTACTTCCGTGAATATTTCACGGGTCACAACTAGTATGTAATAATCAACAATACTATAGCCAGCATCTGATCAATGATGGTAGAGTTTAATTACGAAAAACGACATAAAGCCTATATTTTACTTATATTAAAGAAAATTATAAGAAGAAAATTATGCATTTTTGCATGATTTCTTGTTTTTAGTTTTTGTTCAATAATTTTCATTATATGGGTCATTCCACAGAAAACGTACCTTTTAAGAGACAAAAATGTTAAAAAAAAAATATTGACAAACAAATCTGAAATTTATTTTCTAAGCAGTATTATTGCTCTATGAATTATAAAATGAATTGTTACATTGTTTCTTCCTTTTTCATGAAATAAGGAATAAAATAAAATTTTGATATGGACGGAGGATACACAACTGTAACAGAGTATAAGATACAGTAATGAAATCTACCATATTTTAAAAGCATAACTCATAATTTAAGTAAAATTTCAATTTATTCTGAAACTGAGTGGTTAAACAGAACATTAACTTATCGCAAAATAGCAGAAAAGAAATTTACCGATAATAATAAACAAATATTCCAATATCATAAATATTTTAATTAATTATTGAGATAATGAAAATAAAAAATATAGTACATATACTAAATCAATTATTGAGACTCATAGTATTTAAATAAATGATTTTGTACCCTCTGTTACGAAATTAATATCCTCCATTCAATGTTAATGTAACGCAGGATACATCTACGGAGGATACATTTTCTGTAAAATTTCCCTAGTTTGTCATGCTTATTGTGAGGTTAGCTCGTGAACATCCTTTAAAATGTAATTGAATCGTATTTAAGAATAATTTCAACGAGTTCTATGTATTTTCTCAATGTTATTTATTTGTCTAAGTTGAGAACGGAGGATACACAAAGATGAGAACCGTCTTGAGAATCCTGAAGAAACTGTTAGATAGAATGTAGTTAAACCATACTATTTTACTCCAAACACAAGACAGAGCTAAAACAAAGTGGCGTCTTTTCCTCCTTCATCCACTCTTTGTGAATACCATTGCCATCTAATGTGAATTTGTTAAAATATCTTCAGAACGGAGGAGATAGGGAAAGTCTGTGACAAACTTTCAAAACTGAAAACATATGTTCAAGCTAACATTTTCTCATTTTTTTTTATGTCGAACTGCAGTTCACCTTTTAATGTAAGAAATACAATGTGGCTCACTTATTCAATATTTCCTTAAATTCATGCAATAATTAACCACCCTTCTGACGAAGCACTTGTGACACGTAACGGAGGTATACATATACATTCACTGTTGTTTAAAAATTTAATAGAAATAAAATGAAAGAACAAAGAATACCAATGTTCATATCTTCCTTGGTTTGTATTGCTGTTTATAACCACTGAAAGAAGAACTTTGAATATTTCTTAAGTAAATAAGTGCCTTGTACGTAAAAAGGTACGTTTTCTGTGGAATGACCCATATAATAAATGTACTGGAATCGAAAAGAGTTACTCTTGCTTCCATCTTGATTCTCAAAGATAATGTTTATTTTTCCTTCTGGTCTGCAGCATTGTACTTCTTACTTACTGAGATAGTTCTTAAAATTCTTATTTTTTTTCCTTAATTTATCTCAATTTTGTCTGCATTTATTCCATAATCTCCAAAATATTAGTTTCATTTTGCAAATATTTTTAACAAAATACCACGAGTTCAATTTTTTGTAAAAAAAAACCGAAAAAATTGTAAAGATAAATATGTTCAGGATTTATTTATTTTTTTAAAATTTGTAATCCACGTTTTGTAAAGGTCTGAAAAGGAGTTTCAATAATTCAAATGTTTTGAGGTTTTCGTTTCCATTTTTCATTTGTTTTTGCCTATTTAAATCATTGAATCCATTCTCCTCCGTTTCTCTTCGTTTCTTGCTTGTTTTGAATCAGGTTTTAAATAGTGCTGTTTGCAATGCTTTTGTTCAGGCTGATACGACTGTAATAGATTCGCATCTTATTACTATTTCTTTCTCTCTATTTTTCGATTCAACTGCGAATTTCATTTTCTTTGCTTTTATTTATTTTACGTATTTCTTTAAATTTTGTTTCTAAATCAAAAGATAATCAGGTTTCGAATTTCTCAATGATCTGTAAATTAAAACAAGGATTAAAACATAAACATTTCGTTTTGGCTAAAGATTTTGTTATATCTTCTATTTATTTCATTAATTTATGTAATTAATCGATTCAATAAAAGCATATAATTATGTTTTCTGTTCTTATAGTCGATAATTTAAAAATAAATACTTATGTTCGATTTTCGTCAGTTTTTTATATAATTTTTTTTTGGAAGGAGAGAAGGGCAAAAGGATGATGGATTATCACAGTACAATTGACAATAAAAAAAGACTTGTGCTAAATGAAATGCATGAATTTTTTTGTATACGACAAAAGGAAAAGATTTATCAGCAGTTTTGGGAAATGTTTCTTTCAATCTTCTTATCCGTTTTCTGTTGTTTTTTTTTTTTTGTTTTTTTTTTGGATAATGTTAGCAGAAAAACGAAAAGGGTCTGTGAAAGTACAAGTCTTTGGACATGGTACACAGTCATCGACTTAAATAGCCACAGGGAATCTCTCCAGTTTCCTTCATACTTGATATACTTTCCTTCATTTTTTCGATAACCGCTGTATCAGACTAATGCGGTTTTCTGTTTTTTTTTACCTTGTCCAAGTGGCTCTTCCGTACCAAGAAGCCTACCTAACAAGTGAATATAATTTTGTACTATAGCATAAACTTAAGGGCGACCTATAATAATAAAAAAAATTAAAAATAATAATTAAAAAAGGAAGTACATTAACGTAAGGAAAAATAAAAAAAGTTAGGAAAAAATAAAAAAAAAACCAACGTCCAGACCGGAATTGAGAAAAAAAGATTAAGAGAAAAAAAAAGTAGGCCTACATATACGGATTCGAACCTACAGTTATAAGTTCGAAACAATAGCACCAAGCTATTGCTAACAACTGAAATTAGATGGTTGCATTTTCAACATTTAATCTAATAGCGGAAATCCAATGAAAACAATGCCAAATATCTCGAACTTGGGGGGTGGGGGGGTCCCTGAAAATACCCTATTACTATGTTGTTCGGGCCTCTGAACACGATGGTGAAATCCGTTTGTCGATCCGACCGTTCGTTCAGGTATTTTTAGGGTAGACAGACACGGACGGATGGACGGACAGGACAAACGCAATAGCTACCGATTTTGGTCACTATCACAATAGCTCCCAAATGGGTCGCTAATAAAAGACTATGAAAGAATGGTAAAAATGCTTCCAAGACAAACCGAAGAAACACGGAAAATTCTGTTGCCGTAGTCATTCATGATAATCACCGGATGCGATTCTGGGATGATTAACTATCAATGTATGTTTATCATTCATTTCTTGCATTTCTTGTGAAGACTAACCTTCGGTTCACGGAGCTAAAAGTATTCACAAAACTGTTAGTTGGTGACTAAAGAAATTTAGTTTTAGGAACAACGCAATTACCCTAGAATCATGTGTATTTCTACAATGTTAATACATTTACTTTCAACCTGTATCCTGTTCTAAATTTTGAAGATATGATTTTGTCCTTTACAAGGCAGGACTGAGCCTCCATATTTAATTTTTTTTCTAGAATAATTTCTTTTGTTGTTGTATCAGTTTTAGTGTTTAATGAATTGGACAAAAGACTTGAGATGTAGATAGTTTTCTACAATGTCTGTAAAACTTTCCCACTTGAATATTTTTGGAAGGTCTACGAAGCAAACAAAAAAATATAAGCTTTAGAGAATTCAACTGCTTTTTATCTTCTGACGAACTATTAATTCAGTATCTGTTAAAAAATGATTTACTCTTAGGACATGGGCAAACAGCTGTATTCTATTTAGAATAATTTTCATAACTGAAGTGAAGCTCCTGTACAATTCTCGGGAATCCTCTTACTCCCTTTTTTTAAAAAATAAGAATTGTTTTATTTTATTAAAGTAATATTTAACAATTTCACAACATCATTTATAACATTATAAGCATTTCTCCTCCAAATTTTAAAAAAATCATTAACAATGTTTTGTAGACCTGGAGCTTTTTTCTCTTTTTTAAATTGCTTTGAAATTACAATTTTAACTTTCTCTTTGATTTATTGTAAGGTATAATATTATCGCGATTCTGCTTCTTGATATTCACGTAATCTCATTCTTTACACAAATTTTCGAAGAATTCAATCCAACTTAGGTCGTTATTCATTGCTAAGCGGTCAAGGCATTATCTCTGCCTTAGTTGGCATGCCTGAATCTGGGTTCGAATCCCTGTGCCAGCATGGATGTTTTCTTTCTTTTCTGTTTTTGTCTCCTAT
>JAFIDM010009631.1:184113969-184130509 GCA_023159025.1 Thereuonema tuberculata
CCATTAGTTAACACTCGGGCTTGTACATAGGTTCTTAAGCGGTCAAGTCATTATCTCATTGACTTAGTTGGCATGCCTGAATCTGGATTCGAATCCCTGTGCCAGCATGGATGTTTTCTTTCTATCCTTTTTTATTTCCTTTAAGTCTTTTCCTTATTCCGGCTGCCTATGACCATTAGTTAACACTCGGGCTTGTACAATAGGTTCTCACTGCCTCAGTACTAGTGGGATGTACCCACAGCCCTTAATAATACGTCATTATTTATGTCATCTCATAAACCTCTAACTGTTTGGGGTTTTTTTCTAAGCATTTCCAAAGTTTTGTATTTGATCCATATGTTTGTGTGTAAATTGGGTGGCCAGGAAAGAAACTTTATTTAATTCAAAGTTTAATAACTTCAACAATTCAAATCCTATGCGATTGAGATTTGGCGCACATTCACAGATGGATTATTCATGGATATAATTTATAATTGCTACAAGTTTCACATACGTAGATTCTGTAATTTTGTTGCAGCTAAAAAATGAAAAACATTTGTTTAAAAATAGCATCCGTGGGAATTTTTTGAAATAACTCTAAACATTCAGATTGTGTGACATGTAATACAACAAATGTTTAAAATAAATTTACGGCACGTAAATCATGTTAAATATGAACAAAATTATGTAATATTTTTTAAATTTAACTTTGAAGTTTACTCTGAGAGCTACATTAACTGTTAGATAATGAGATATTCACTGATTGTAATGAGCTGTATCTGTTGAGTATTATATCTTCATCAAGACGGTGAACCCTCCTATACAAGCCGGTGACCCAGAAAAGTATGAACGACCGCCTCAGTCCCTCTATTGTAATACGATGAACAATTCAGTATGGGGTAAAGAAGGTTTACCGTGGTCTGAAGTCAAATTCACCGAAAATGGACTTAAGCAGAAAAATCAATAGAGCATGGGAAGATATCACCTTAGAATTGGTTCGGAAGTGCATCTCCTTGTGAAAGAAACGATTCAGAGCATTTTTCAAAATATGGAGGTGGACCATTTATTTAAGCAAAGTATGTTAATTAATTCGATATTAATTGTAAAAACATGAGCAGCAAATACATGAAATAATAATTAATAACAATATACTAATTGATAAGTATTGCATTTATTCCATCAACGGATAATTAGTTGTACTTTTACATTCTTTTCCGTCTTCAATGTCTTCATAAATTTCCTTAAAATTGCTCTTCAAATAGAACACAGCCATCTCAAGTAAAAGTATAATTTTTGTTAAATTTTGTGAAATCGATTTTTTAAAATTTCTCTTATAGATAGTTGGCGTGTTGTAGTTGATAAAACTCCACTGGAGAAACTGACAATCGGTATTGACACCCAACTGCTTTCTTTCTAACATTAATGTCAGATGCAGTCAATATGATCAAACAGGCGTCAGGTATATCTGTCAATACCATCTGTTCCTACAAACTATTCATGACTGTGATTTAGATATTTGCTTTTGTCATAATAGAAATTTTATCCATCTAATACTAATTTGCTATGGCCATTGCAATTCAGATTCTATTAAAGTAATTGTAAGATTAATTTCGAAAATGGATTCTATAAATAAATCTTAAAATCTCTAACAAAGCTACTAAGTTTTTCGCGATTGATATATTCTATGATGTTAGATTTCAACGGAATTGAGTCAGTTGTTGTTAATATGACATTCGAGGTACTAATTCCAATTCTATTTTTTGATTAACGTAAAATCTAATTTAATTTGAATGCCTTTTAAGGTTATATGGCTTTCAGAAGATTTTTCAATTTCTCCTTTTCTCAGCTTATACAAAAAGAAGAAAATGTATTATAATTTTAATTTACCGATTAAAAGAACATATCTTAAACTTTGTCTGTTAAGTTATTATTAAAACAAATATTTTAAAATTTAATGGCATTTAAGAAATTTTCAGTTTGATAATGAATAATTACTATGATTGATTCATCGAAATGTGATACATATCACATTTTATCAGAATATATGCAAAGGAAAGTCACTTGCTCACGGTCACAGACAGACAAACAAGACAAACATGAGATAATAAGTGTTTTGATCTCAGGTCTAAATTTTCTTCTTTCTAACTTAACCCACTTTACAAACAATAAATCCAGATGTAGATTTGGAAATTATCTAATAGCAAATTTTGACTGATCTGTAGCTCAAATTGCAAAATATCGTCTGAAGGCTTGAGAAGCCGGATTCAGTGCCCGGCAAAAACCGGGAATTTTTCCCTGATTATTTTTTACCTTTTAGATAGGTTCCAGGGTTTATCCAGCCCTTGTCAAATAGGTACCGGATTTCTTACACAGAGACTGAAGGCAGCCGAAGACCGATCTACCCATCCTACTCCAACTATGTCCGTTCGGTGATCTCAAGAGCTTTATCTCCTGCACTGCCTACCGTCTGTTGATACTTTAACCTCTAACAATAAGACTAAAGTAAATATATATATATATTGCGATTTTAAATTTGTCGGATACGTACTTTAAATTTGATAGAAAACTCCATTTGATGGAAAATAGTTATATTTGCATTGCTCAGGTCTGGAGAAAGGAGGAACGATCAACATTCGTACCCAAACATTTCACAGTCGGCCAGGAAGCGTGTGCTCAAAACTAATTGGTTTTCTATTTAAATACTTTACTTCACTCCAAACAAATATAAATACACTAATAAATACAATAAGAGATAAATGAAATTTTAAAATTTAATTAGTGATCTGTTTTCCCAATAATGGTCTATTGTTTTAATTGTTAACTATGTTTTTTATTATTTTGAAACAAAGACACGATGTAGTGTAAGGACTGTTTGTTATATTTTGTAACGGTTAGAGAGAGGAAAAGATTCTTTTCTTTCTCCTCTCTTATTTATTTAATATTTTTAGTTTCATTATGTCGAGACCTAGAAAAAGTCTTTCGATTGGATAGACGAAATATTTCTGGTGTATTTATATTTGTTTGGAGTGAAGTAAAGTATTTAAATAGAAATGTATATCAGTTTTTGTGTAATAGGTTTTCTGTTGTAGAGTCTATCAGTGACGGATACTGATAAATTTTGAGTCCTTTTAAACCGCGAAAGAGATAAGCATCTGTTTCTGGATCTCTGAAATCACTGAACTTTAGTACATCTAACTTCCTTTTGTTTTACATATATCTAAATCTATAGTTTATTTATATCTTTGAGTTATCCCAATACATACCTTACATAACTCTGAAATGATTGATGCATATAATCAGTTAATCAATTCATTTATCAGAACCAATTTATACTTGAGAATACAACAATGTAGATACTCACAAAAAGAAAACAATTGTTACTAGTTAAAAACTGAATTACACTGAATATTATAAAAATTTTAAAGGATAACGTGTGGTTATGAAGAATTTTTATAATTGTTACTAGTTTTTAGTGAAACTGAAAATGTTTATAAATACGTATCTTGCATTTAGATGACCCACATCCTTATATTAAAAACTTATAAAAATAAAAATAAATTACTAAAATAATATCCTTTTCTTATTTATTTTAGCAAAAATATTAATGGAGCAGCATCACTGAAACAAGTAATGACTGGCGATGACTCAAGATTCCAACGTGATACAAGTATTGACTAATACCAGCTTTATTGCAGAAAGTGTTTAATTGTTATATTAATGATTACAAAATTTAAAAAAAATCAACGTTGCGAAATCAACATTGTCATGCATTAGACTTATCAACGCTTGTTACTATTCTACATACACTGAAGAAAAACTGAGACAGTCGCTTCCGTTTCCAGTATACGTCATCACACCCCAGCATTAAATGGTATCTTCCGCAATTGAGTACATAAAAAGGCAGATATCTCTGCAAACCGTTGTCATATAATTCGCAGTGAAATTCAATTCTAGGGCCACACGTAACATCAACGTTCGAATAGTAGTGTTCTTTTTCTTCTATGAGATACAGAAGATTATGGCCCATTCGAGTCCCTTTGGTAATCAGACAGCACAGGGCTCTGCCCTTGTCTAGACTTCATTAATATTAATATTGGATTAATATTAATATAATAGACTCTCCTTTTTTCCACGGTACTTAATAATAAAGCTTAAACACTGTTTATTTACATAAGAAATAACTCAAAATGCACAATACAAATGGAGGTCCGCGCACCCTAAGCCATTATTTCTGTAATCTGGGTCAGGTGTTTCTGCCTTATTAGGTTCCATCGATCAGATTTATCCTTGATGATAGACAATGTTAAGGACGCCATTTCCGCACCCGGGACTGACACCCTAACAAAAACACAACAATAAAAATATTCCAGCACGGCCTCAAACCACTCGTCTGACCACTATCTGGCTCTAAGGAATTTAAGTAAGGAACGAAGAACTCAAAGAACAAATAATTCAATAAAAATAAAATTTAACATGCATTTAACGTGTACTTCCGATGCGAAGGTGGCGTCCTTCACATTGTCACGCACTAGAAGCCTATCATCAATGGTAAATTTGGCTGATGATCCTAATACGGCAGAAATATATGTCCCAGATTCCAGAAATGATGGCTCAGTGTGAGAGAACCTCCAATTACTGTAGGTTGTGGCTTTTTGAGTTATTTCTTATGTTAACAAATGCACGTTTAATTTAATTTTCACTTTTTATTTGCATTTTATTTTAATTTTTGAAGCAAAAAGAAGCTCAAATAACTTACATATATTTCAGAACTATACATTATAAGCCAAAGAGTCGCATTTGACTCGCGATCCATGGTTTGGTTTGGCTGTTTATGTATGTAATTATTTTTTATTGTTTAAGAAAATTGGCATAACAAATGAGAATAATGAAGATGCTAATTAGAAGGTGCATTTGAAATTTTTCCCTCAAATAAACTAAGATAAAATAAAATTACATTATCTTAATACCTACTAAATATCTCAGAAGCAAATTACTTAAAGAAAATAACTTCATTTCTAATGCAAGACAGAAGGAGAAGGAATGGATGTGATACTATACGGTGGATAGATGTTTCAATGTACTTTAATATTTAAAGTAAAGGTTGGATAAAAATTCCAGTAAGCTCCTGAGACAGAAGGCAGCGTAAAAGTTAAGGTTCATGTGTTCATTATACAATAGGGACTTAGTTGAGGTCGGAAGGCTAGTTAGATGTTCGCCCGTCTTCCTCCTCGGGAAAGAAATCCGGCGCGCGTTTGATAAAGAGCTGAGTAAATCTGAGATCTATCTTGAGGAGAAACGAGAAAAATGATGACTTCGCAGGAGATTGAACTTTGTTTCTCTAACCCATAGAATGTTAAAAATTCATTCTGGTGTGTTGATTGCAGAATCGGGATTCCACTAATTTCGTGTTTATAATTTCGTTAAAGAAGATTTGCCAAGCAGGAATTTATATTCAATATTACACGATTTGCCATATTTTGAGCAAACATTATATCTTCTAGAAACGCGGTCTAAATGGAATTGTTGACAGAGCAAACTGAACCATTATTTGTCAGAGTTTGGAGCACATGGTTTATGTCATTGTCCGATGACGTCATCGTTCTTAAATGACTAGCCTTTGATGTGTATCACAGCCGCTTGGAGGATGAGCTAAGGGTTGCTAAGCAACGCTGCTGAGAAAGATAAAAGGCAGTGAACTGACCCTTTGACCAACCCGATTAACTTTCAAATGCTAAAGATAAATGACGCCCCCAACTATTGAGCCACTACTTCCAAAGTAATTAACATCTATAAATAAATTAAAAATTAACAATAACATCCCATCCCCTTAGGCTGTAAAGGTCACAGTAAATTTAAGATTTAACCTAAAAGCTACATCACAATATCCTATTGCTTTAATGATATTCTGTCGTTGGATTTCAAAGGAATGAATCGCATTAATATCTCATTCCTTTCTCCTTTTACCTCTGATTAATATAATGGAACAATCTCGTGTCATCCCTGTGCGGTTACAAATGACATTTTGTTCAGTAATTAATTGGTCTTCACAAAATGTCATATGACATGATCGAAATTGTTCAGTCTTTATGTGGCTGTTAATATATTTTTATCATGTCTATTATCGTTTTACGATTATAATAAAAAGAAAGGACAACTATTATCGTCCGTGTTCCTAATAAAGTCCATCAGGTTTCAACTCTTGTCAAGTGTTTCATTTTATTGGTTCCGTTTAGGAACATGTTCCAAAAATATATTTTTAGCCAACTATATTAGTTCGACAATAATAGTATTAACGTCACTCCAAGGCCTAGTTTTTACTTAAAGGTCAACAGAAAAGTTTGCCAGTGATTGGCATAAATAACAATTGTTTTTCTAGAATATTCGAGTAGATAATCATTCGATTCATGCATTCATAATACTAAATTGCAAAGCAGTGCAATATTTGATTTTCTTAAAGGCAGCATTTACCAGATATCGAATGGATAATATTAGGAGTCAGTTATTACTGAAGTAATATTTAATTTCTTGAAGTTTTCCTAGAAAACAAAGGAAATTGAGCTTCTTGTTCCAAAATTTCATTTACAATTGTAACTCATGAAGAATCTTTGCTTTTTTTACAGTTGTTCCGTTTGGTGATCTGGGAATTTCGTAATTTGACATTTCATTATCAAAAAAATGATAATCCGTGTAGCGCTTTTTAAATAGAGGAGAAGGTCCAAATATGGGCTACCACTTTTATTTTTAAGAATTTCACCAAGAAAAAATTAAGACAATAAAATTGTACCAGTTTACTTAATATCGAAAATGAGTCTACATTGAAAAAAAGGTTGAAATAAACTAAAAAACAAAGAAAATTGCTTCAATTGTTTTTGTTTTTTTTTAAAGTTACAGAAATCTGTTTGAAATTGTGGTTCAAATATGGCAACTAACAAAAATTTACTGTAATACTCGATTTTTTTTTTTAAATGTGCAAAAATGCTCAAACAATTAAATTAAATGTTAATTGTCTGTTTCCAAAGTCACATAAACGTTCTATTCAGCACCTGCAAAATCACTGGGCCCACATAAAACACTATATACATTTGACCCAAAGTTCCCTCCCGTTCTGGAATTTCTCAGCCGCTATCATCTTCAGATAGATTGAGTCTTTAAACTTTTGAATAATGTTTTGGAGTATTACTGGGCATTCTGAAAAGAAGAAATCATAGATCAGTTGATTTTTTTTTTGCTCCAAATAAACAAAAAGATCTAAATGTGTTCTAGCCCATAATTAGACCTCTTTAGGTAGCCTGTATTTAGACCATTTGGTAAGAAACATTAAGATCGGTTCCCGCCATTACCATGGGTTCTATGCAATAAATAAACTATGCTAGAACAAGTTTATAATGTAAGCAGTGTCATGCATTTTACAAATCAGCTTTTGATACAATAGAATTTGATTAAGAAAAATAACAAAACATAGCTGTAAAATGTTTCAATGTCATGAAATAGGTTGATTGACACTTATCACCACACTACCTCTGAATATAACTTGACTTTAGGTGACCAACTGTTCCACTCATTTCTCTTTGTTAATCAGACACATTTTCACTTTATTTCCACTGCGCTGCAGTATCTCCCATACCCGAATACTTCAACTAGCCCATATTTAGACCCTAGCCTTCTCCTTTGGACCTTCTCCTCTACTATTGCTGATCTGCATTTGATATACTCTTAATTACATTTCCTTAAAGTTACATCACAGTGAGAAAAAAGTATTTACTTAAAGTATTCCAAATTACAAACGTTTGAAATTTTTTTACAGATTTACATTGGTTACAATGGTAGGTAGATTTCTTGGTAGGGAGATATTCATGGTCTCCCATAGTAATTGCAGGACCCGCTTTCGACTTCAAAACATCCAACAAAAAAAAAAACTTCCTTAGCATTCCTAAACATTTTTAATAGACTATTCTCTTGCCTATTTTTCCGCTTTATTTGACAGTCGGTTAGTGATTAGAATACTGTAATTTATCTATTTAGTTTTGGCATACGGTAAACGTCATGTTATTACTGTAATTTCTAATTTCAAAACGGTAAATATATGTCATGTTATTTATTTATTTTTTTATTTTTATTAATTTTTACAAAAATGATAGAGAATGTGGCAATAAAATGAACTGTCTTTCACACATTTTTGTGAAGCAAGCATGATTTTTGTTGTACGACGTTGCTTTAAAAGTGCAAATTTAATTTCGTACCATAAAGCTCATGGTAAATTACGCATTTCCCTTTAGAATTCCAGTCAGTCCAACTGCTTTCAAATGCTTATTTTCCTCAAAATGCTTCGATTTTTTTTCCCTCTGACTTATTCATGAGGGATAAAGGTCGTTCGTGGCAAGTTCCAATACAGTAAACATAACTTAAAATTACTCAAATAACGATATTTTTTATCAAAAATAAGCTCTAAAAAATTGGGGGGGGAGGTATTTATTAATTTTATTAATTTCTAAAATTAAGATATCAGAAATTGTCCGTTAATAAATATTAAAATTGCAGTCTAGAATTTGTGAAAAACATTTCCACTTCCGTTTTTTAATAATGAAACCTCATGAAAGAATGAAAAATAGTTATCTTTATGTAGGGATGGCCTAGGTCTAGACCAATAGAAAAAGGTTTTAAAATCCTATGGTAGGTAACAAGGCAACATCCTGAGAGTTACAAGCATTTCATCATTGATATTAAATAGAAAAGCATGATTTGTTGTTGTTGTTGTTTTGTTTTTTTTTCTTAAGAATTTCCTTTATCTCCAGGAAAAATTTAAATCTTATGTAAACATGCTTCTTGGCTTATGGTTAAAGCATCCACAGACCAAGTTTGCTTTAGTTTCCATATTTGCCGAATACAGTTAGAATTTGGTAGTCAATCCTATGCTCGACCGCCTTTAATCAGATCCTCATTTTATAGAGAAATACCTCATTTTACAGAGATTAAAATTGAGCAGAGAATGTACGACAACAGGAGAAGGCCTTAGTCAGGAGAAAAACCAGTGGATGAAAGCTTCAAGATTTTTTTAAATTTATTTATTAAAAATTTAAAATTCATATAAAAGCCTTGGAAAAGAATCATCAACGTCTGGTGAATCTGCTAGTCTACCAAACAGAAATGTACATAGTTATAAAATAAGAGTTTAATGCAGACGTTTAAATAGAATTTCGACAGTGAATGACCTTACATGAATACATGTCAGTAACCATCGAACCATAAATTCAGAGCATGTCAAAAACTCAAATTAGTTTTATTTTTAAAGCTATTTTTACAAATCAATTTAATAGCCAGGTTGATATCAAACATATACGAAACCTATGAAAATAAATCATTATTCTAAATACTTTAGAGTGATACAAAAGTATTTTATAGAATTTGAACTAAATCCAAAAATTAATTGGCTGTGGGAGAATAACAAAGTGCTACTGGAAGATTAAAAGCTAGTCAGGGACAAGTGGACATTGCGAAATGGCTTAATGTTCCAGGAATTTAATCTGCTAGCTCGGAGGACAATTCGAAGAGACAGATGATATCGTTTTGAGACTAATGAAAGGCCATCCAAGAGTCACAACACGTCAAGATCGACGTTATCTGTCTTTAACTGCCAGGCATCGTATAGCGTCTAACTTTCATCGAGTTTCGGAAAAGCAATATCAAGGTAGAGGGCATTTCGTAAGATGGAAAAGAATGAAGGAAAGCAACATTCACTTGTGGTTTAAATTTGCAAACATTCTTTTACATAACAATCCAGTACAGTCAGTCCCGACTTTCATTTGGAAGCGAAAAAAACACTCGTGATGTGCACATTTCTATGAATGTTCTAGAAAGTAAGGTACAGTGCCATGTGTATCTTGTTACTGATTCCATTGTCTTCCAGTAGAGTAGTGAATATATCAAATGAGAATTGGAAAATAGGAATTCAGGGCGAAAGTATAGGACCTATAATTGTTTTAGGTCTGCTTCTGATACAACAAGTCATTATGTAACACTGACCAGATCTAGACGGTAAAAAGGCGATATCCAAACTGTAATTGAAAAAATGCAATTAAACTATACAGCTCGTAATTGTCAAAATAATCTTAATTAAATTAAGAATGTTTTAACTTAAGTTATTGTGATAGGAATCTTAGAAGTTGCAAATTTACTACATTCAATGCTTTATTCATTAGTTCATGCTTTTTTTTTTAAAGAAGTCTAAACTTCATATTTAGCTTCACAAATTATGAAATGTTTGAACAAATATTTCAACTTAATTCTCATGCGTTTTCCCATGAAGAGTTAAATGGAGACTATATGGTATACAGTTAAACTCTTTCCAAAGAACGAATTCATCTAATAGCAACCGTCAATTGCCTGTAGAACCTTCATTGTTACTTCCTGGAATATAAATCTCAAAAACAATATATCCTTAAATCTGCACCACTTCACAGCTACTTAAGAGTTTATTGTTAAGTATCAACAAGTTTTTCTGTATTAAGATGCACTTGCAATTTCTTAGCATTGCTGTTCTTCATGGTGACCTTTGGTTTCTCGTATAAAATTGGCAAATAGTTCCAAAGCAAACAGAAGTACACTATCAAATTCACACTATTAAATTGATTCTGATAAAATAATATTCTATATTCAAAAGAAAAAATATCATAGATATTTTAATATTTTGTGAGACTTCCAGTATACTGTAGTTTAGGTTCCTATTTAGAAGAAACAGGAACGGTTGAAACTTACTTCGCTGTTTGCTGGAAAACACAGTTCGTGCAATTTGAAAACAAAAGTGAAGAATGGATACTTAAGTTGAAGCTTCTATCTACTTTTATTGAATATGAAAGGGAAGTTTTCTACTACAGGAAATCAAATGTGAGATTTGTTTAGTCATTTGTTTTAGTCATTTGTTTAGTCATGTGTCATTTAGTCAACTTATCTCAGAGTTGTTGCAATATAAACAGTTAAAATAGTCTAGCAGTTGATGTACGTACATTAATCTTTCCTGCACACT
This sequence comes from Thereuonema tuberculata, assembly GCA_023159025.1. Taxonomy (NCBI): domain Eukaryota; kingdom Metazoa; phylum Arthropoda; class Chilopoda; order Scutigeromorpha; family Scutigeridae; genus Thereuonema; species Thereuonema tuberculata. The sequence goes on from JAFIDM010009631.1 coordinate 184,124,969, forward strand.
CCTATACACAGTACCTGCATTATACATGTGTATATGTACATTTCTCTCAAAAATCATACAAACCTCTTTAGTAAATGTTTTTAAAGAATGTTATTTTGCCTTTTTCTTGACGATTTTTATTTGGTTGGTTTTGTTTATGAGTCTAAAGTTTCCAAATGGAAATCAATTTTTTTCAGACCCTGCAGATTCGGTGGAACTAAATTGAATGTAATCTTGAACTAATCTAAAGTGAATGTTACAAAGACAGTTAGAGATGAATCATGGCAAATAATTTTGCTTCAACTAGCCAACAGCTGTTCAATTTTACTTTTTAAAGGAGACGCTAAATGAGATTAAACGACAAGAAAATCTTATCAAGCTTTATTATTTAACATCGTAAGTTTGATTTGAAATTTAATGATATACAATCTATCTTTGTTTACTTAGGTTTTTAGGGAATCATACAATTCCAGTGATTGGAAAATTCTAATGACTAGTAAAACTTAATTGATTGTTAAAACTGAATCGTAAAATTTCCTTTTTGACATAAGTATGGTGTCACAAAAAATCCTTTACAAAAAATTCGAAATCACGCTAATAAATAATACAGTAATGATAACACAAAAAGTAAATAAGTAAATAAATAAAAAAAATAAACGCCGAAAGAAGACGAGGGATTAGTTTCAACATTTATTAGAATTGCTCTTATCAGTTCCTTTACCCTCTAGTCACATTCTAAAGGAGTTGTTGAAAGCATCACCATATATGACAACTCCATACTAGAAACAAAATTAAAATGAAAGAATAAAATATTAATTACACTTATAAGAGTATGCTGTTACTATTTGTGGATGATTACGATTCGGATTCGCGAAGTTGAAATAACTGTCCTAGAATAATGCAGTTTATAAGCATCGTCTGATCAACATTTCTCTCGGAAGCATTTTGATCGCTCCTTTATGAATTCACCTGATGTGTATCAAGAATTCTTTGTGATACAATTTTTTCAGTGAAAAAAAAAAAACGTGATATAAGGTTTTTAAAAATTTTTAATATTAATGAAAATGTAAAATTGGAAAATAATTCTATTTGATTAGAATATCGTTAATTCATTTTCTATTAACACCTTTCAATTCTAAATGTTATGGCAATTTTAGAGAAAAATACATTTCTAAAATATGCAGTAAAACTCGATTTTTTTTTTCAAGTTTTTTGATATTAAACCGCTTTTTAGAACCGCCCATCAAAAACAAAAAAAAAAAACAAAATCCTTCTCTCCGTTTTTCTTTCGCTTTTTATTTCCGTCTCCTAATGCCAGGGGTCTCAAGCAATACCGCATTTTTTTGTTTGTTATGTCGTTGCCTATGCACAACATTCTCAAACGTTCCAACAAATAATTTTTCCTGCTCACAGTTCACACATTTCTTTTCATTTAAAGGCAACTAATAAATTGTTAAAATTTATTTACAGTAAAACCCCGTTATTACGCTCCCGCTTATAGCACTATCCCGTTCTTTACGCTCCTTTCATGCGGTCCCTGGAATTTTCTATGTAACTCTGTATACTTTTACCCTCTTATAACGCTTCGAATCCCGCTTGTAGCGCTTTTTTATATCGGAAATTTTGTATCGAAAAGAAATGTAACACTGTAACGATTATTTTCTTTCCCTGGTAGGATGGAATCTTCGAACTCTTTGAAGTGCGTGTCTGTGATACAGTAAGTTAGTGCAAAATGTCGAAGCGGAAATCCCTTTCTATAAGTGAAAAATTGCAAATTCTACGTAAGTACGACGAGAATTCTACACTAAGTCAGAAGGATTTCGCAGAATCTCTAAGAATTCCCTGATCCAGTCTGAGAACAATAATAAAAAATAAGAATGGAATTACCAATGCAGCGAAGGGTGGTTGCAAACATAAAAAAGTAAAGTGTGGAAAATATGAAGATGCCGAGGAAATTCTAATTGAATGGATTCATCAGTCCCGTGATGCATCAGTGACATTAAGTGCCCCAATCATTCAAGAAAAGGCGCGTGAAATAGCGGGCAGTGCACTAAATCTGCTCCGAAAATATATTTGTATTGCTCCTAGTGGTGTATCAATTGATGTTAATAGTTACTTGAACCGCATTGAAAATGTCCTAATTTATAACAGTAGCACACACATGCGGCAAACCACAATCAAAGATTTTTTTAATAGGAAATAAGCTCACATTTGCACTATATCTATTGCAGAATCAAGTATCTTTCCTGTAAAATGTTGTCTAAATGTTTCCCTATCTCATAAATCATTTCCCCGTTTATAGCGCTATCCCGCTTATTACGCTTGTAGGCCATGGTCCCTTGACGAGCGTAATAACGGGGTTTTACTGTATTTTTTTTTTCATTATTTTTGTATTACATCCGTTTAGGAAAGATCAAAAACATAAAACTAGCAAAAAGCTGAGCTTTGACTAGACTCGCGCACTTTTGAAATTCCCGTAATAAATGTATATACATGTTAAAATTAAAAGTATTTAAAAGTGACTAAAGTTATGACGCTGTGGGATTATTAGAAAGTACAAAATTTTTATTTCAGTTTATGAACTAATGGAGCTTTTCTTATGACCTTTTCCAAGTTTTTAAAAACAAATAATTCCTATAAAATTTACAGTTGTAAGTGTTGAAAATGTAATTGTGCACTTTTACATGAATTTCTAGGTGGGCATACAAAATTTCGTATTTCTAGCTACTGTAGATTTTGAATAAAACGGTTCACAAAATGATCAAGTTGGGAATGGAGAGACTCTCTTCGCTCGTCTAAAGAATAAACTGTAAAATAATTTTATAAATAGAACTTATCTAGAAATTGCTGAAGAAAATTATATTATAAAGCGTAACCTATGTATTTATAATGGTGGTGGTGGGAACGGAACGCACCGAAGTGCCAGCTTCGTTATCGAAGCATCCGTGTTCCAGGGAGCGCTGGTGTTCCCAAGATGGCGAACCCCTAATAGACTCCCTAGAATTTCAAGGGAAAGATACTGAGATGGTTTCCCGTTGCCTTCCTCAGGACGCCATTAAGGAATGACGTCAGACCGAAGAGAAAGTGAAGAAGAGGCTGACAAACACAGGAAAGGAAATTGAAACAGCTAAGCCAAGGCCGGAAATCGAACCTGCCGACACAACGCCCGCACGGCAGACCGCCGCCAAGACAGCTCGGCTACACCGGCAACGCTAAAATAATAATAATACTAATAATAATAATAATGGTCAAGACCAAAAATTGTAAAGCGCCAGGTGCTGATAGCATTCAGAACATTTCGTGAAAGAACTTTATTCATTCATCCGTTCATTCATTTATTCAGCAGGGTTTTAAGGAGGCTTTACATAACCCAGAAAGCATACCGAAAATTTTCACCACCGGGATTACTTTCTTGCTTTACAATCTGGTCACCCAAAGAATGCTAAAAATTATAGGCCTATTACATGTTTACCAACCATCTATAAACGAGTAATTTTATGCTATTTTTGCACAGAAAATTTATTCACACTGCCGCAACAACGACCTCCTACTTTGAGAACAGGCAGGATGTGCAAAAAACTTCTTTGGTTGTAAGGACATTTTAACTATTGACGCCATTTTCCTAAAGCAAGCGCAAGATAAACACCGTAATCTCTCCATTTGTTACATTGACTAAAGAAATCTTCTGATTCCGTTCCGCACGATTGGCTAATCAAGGCTTTGGAAATTTACAAATGCGACCCATCAATGGTTAATTTTTACGCTTATGTAAATCCAATTGGTGTACGACTGTTAAACTGGGTAGCAGGTCCGTTCCTAGTGTGAAAATTGCCAGGGGTATTTTCCAAGGGGACTCTTTCAGTCCACTTTGGTTCTGCTTGGCCCTTGCTCCTCTCTCTACTCTTCTGAATAAAACAACTGCTCGTTACAAGATGGATGTGAAGAACAAAGAGAGTCAAATTACCCATTCTTGTATTTGGATGATATTAAGCTTTTTGGTGAAGACTCTTCAAAATTAGATTACTTAAGTGAAACGAGAAGAATTTATAGCGCGGATATTAAAATGAAGTTTGGATTTGATAAATGTGGGGTTGTTACGATTAAGAGAGGAAAGCAGGATAATTCGGGGAATTCTGCCACTGAAACTCTAATCAGGGTTTTAACATCACAAGATACTTATAAATGTCTCGGCTTTGAACAAAACTCAAAATTTTATCACACTAAGTTGAAGGAGCATTTTAAGAAAAATTATGTTGAACGATTCACCAAATTACTCAACACTAGGCTAAATTCCATAAATTTAATAAGGGCGATTAATAGTTGGGCAGTTCCTACACTAACCTACAGTTTTGGAATCCTGAAATGGAGCAACTCTGATCTTGAAGCCTTGGACAGAAAGACTAGAACATTACTTACCAAATTCCGAATGCATCATCCTAAATCCTCAGTTGACCATCTGTACATACCACGAAGGGGGGGGGGGTTGAGGGCTATTAAACATTTCTAGATTACGCCAAACACAATTACAAAAACTTATTTCTTAAAAAAGATTATTTCTTAAAATCTGTAAAGATTTGTTTCAATTGCATCGCATCCATTGACAAAAACTATACTCCTCTAAATTTAAGTCAAATAAGATCATGTAATCGGGTTTCTCTTGAGGATACTATACATACTTGGAAAGGAAAAGGTTTGCATAGGAATTACCGTACAGTGTTAAACGAAGATTTGGCGACTAAGAGTCTTTCGATACATTATCGTTACCTTCAACCAGAAACGGAAGGATTTATTAATGCCATTCAAGATCAGGTAATAAACACGAAAAACTATCAGAAGTTTATTACCAAAGTATCAGATGACGACTCTTGCCGAAAATGCCTTTCATCTTCTGAAACCATTGATCACGTAGGCCTAATTGGAGGGTGCCCGGGGCTGGCAAATTCATACTATCTGAATCGGCACAACCAATTTGCTAAAATTATTCATCAGCAATTAGCTTAAAAATTTGGAATTGTTACTTCTGCCCCGCCATACTATAAGTACGAGCCGGATCCAGTTCTGGAGACGGAGCGGTACGGTATCTCCTCTACTGGGATAAACCGATTGTTACTGATAATGCTGTTGACTTCAATCGTCCGGATATTGTTTTGGTTGATAAAGTCGAGAAACAAACATCAATAATTGACATTTCTGTCCCACTGTCCCAAAACATTTCCAAAACTGAAATTGAGAAATGTACAAAATACATGTACAAAATCTGGCGATTGAGATACAGCGCATATGGAAGCAGCAATAAATTCAAATAGTACCATTGGTGATATCGGAATTGTTTCAAGGAATTTCACTGATAATTTAGAAAAAATTGGAGTACAACAATATCTTATCAAAAATATCCAGAAAAGTAAATTATTACAAACATGCCACATCACCCGTAGATTTCTACAACAAATGGCTTCAGATGAATTTGTCCGCCTACAAAACTCCGCCAGACTTTGTCTGAGATACACACAAGTTTAAAAACAATATAATAATAATAATAATAATAATAATAATAATAATAAT
>JAFIDM010009631.1:184130609-184171475 GCA_023159025.1 Thereuonema tuberculata
TTTTTTTTTTTTTTTTTTTTTTTTTATTTTCTTTAAAAGTTTAATACAGTACAGTCTCGTTAGGGACATAGAGTCCCTATCAACGAGTTCTGGCAATTAGGTAAAAACAAAATTATGTTTGATCTACAAAAAAAACAATAGTATTAACAAATAATATATGATATCATTATCCAACTATAATTTTTACAACAGTTATGATGTAATCACCAATAATATTCTTACAATCACTTATTATTTTAAAGTAGTTCATGATATTTGTATAAATAGATTTTACATCAGTGTATCAATATATGATTTATAGTTACAGTATACTTATAGATAGAGTATAAGTTGAAAGGACTGAACAGATTGTGACAATAGTGATGAGCTTAAATATTTTCTATTATCCATTTTTTAACTTTCTTTTTACAATTGAGATGTTTTGATAATCATCAAAAATATTTATATTCATGTTATTTAGAAACCTTTCTATATTGTAATTGATATTTCTTGAACCATAATTATTGTTTATGTATGGATAGGTTAATTTAATGTTACTTTCTTTCCTTAAATTGTAGTTTTGTATGTTGTTGTTTTTGATCTTCCATACCTCATAGTAATTTTGAAGTATTATGTTATATAAAAACTTTTGTTTTGGATATAATATTCCATATTTAGTTAGTAGATTATTTCTTTTTTGGGTATTTTTCCAGATTTTTTTAGAAAAGATTAATTTTAATACTTTAGTTTGAAGGATTTTTAAACTTTCCAGATTTATTTCGTTTGTATTGGCCCATATGTTTACTCCATAATTTAAAAGCGAGTCGAATAAAGCATAATAGATCAGAATTTTAGTTTTTAGTGGTACTATATTTTTTATGTAGTGAAAAATATAGATTGTTGAGTTTAATTTTTTATGTATAATATTTATTTGGGTGTTCCATATAAATAAGTTATTTATAGTAATTCCCAAATATTTAAAATCATTTACAATATCAATTATAGAACAAGTGTTGCAAATGTTGGTTTGTTTGTGTAGACATAAATGGGAATGAAAATGTATTCTTGGATGGAAGTTTGTTGTTTGTTTTTTTGGTCTGATGATCATGCATTTTGTTTTGTCTTTATTTATTGTTAATTTGTTATCATGCATCCATTTTTGGAGAATGTTGAAATTTTCTTGAATAATATTGTTTGCAATTAGTGGATCTGTGTTGGCAGTGAAGAGTGCTATGTCATCTGCATATATGTACATATGACAATTTTTTATTAATAGAAAAAGATCATTAATGTAGATTATAAATAACAGAGGTCCTAGATTGGATCCCTGCGGGACACCATAACTGATCTTTCTCCTCTTACTTATGTTGTTGTTAATGTTAACATATATTTTCCTGTTATTTAGATAATCCTTTAATATTTGTAAAAGATCACCTCTAATTCCGCTGTTATTTAGTTTTTCTATTAACAATTTATGATCAATTAAATCAAATGCTTTACTTAAATCTATTGTTGTGAGGATTATAAATTTATTTTTATTTAATTTACTATTTATGTTATTGCTAAAGGTTTCTAATAATTTAGTAGTACTTTTTGATCTTTGGTATGCATATTGATTTTTATTTATTACGTTATAAGCTTTTGTGAATTCTTGTATCTTTTGTATTAAATATTTTTCAACTATTTTATTGATTGTGGACTGTATGGCTATAGGACGATAATTTTCAAGTTGAAATTTGCTATTTCCTTTGTATATAGGTATTATTTTAGATATTTTTAGTAGTTTAGGATATGTTTTTGTGTGAATAATTTGTTTTATCAATGTGGTGATAATTTTCGAAAAAACATCTTTTATTTCTTTTATTTCTTTAATGGATATTAAATCTAATCCAACTGAGCTTTTATTTTCCATTCTATTTATTATATTTAGAATTTCTTGTTCCGTTGGTTCATTTACATAGATTGTGTTATTGATTGATGTATTATAATTTTCATTTATTGTTTTTTCACAACAATTTGTATTATATCTATCACCTATTGATTGATAGTGTTCACAGAATTTGTCAGCTAATGTTTTTTGTTTGTTTGTACCATCCATTTTGTGAGAGAAATCCATCAGCTCCTTTTTTTGTTGCTTTTCTCGATTTTTTTGCTCGGTTTCATAAGTAATTTGTTTATTTCAAGCCAGCATTCTTTTGGGTTATTAGTTTCTTTATTAAATTTATTGTAATAATAGCTGTTTTTTGCTTTTGTAATTTTTGAATTTAATTTGTTTCTGAATAGCTTGTAATTGCTGTAGTAAAGTTTATTTGATCTATTGCTTCTATATTTTTTATAAAGTTTGTCTCTTTTTTGTATTTCTTCAATTAATTCGTCTGTCATCCATTCCTTTTGAATCCTTTTTTTTCTATATATTTCTTGGAAGTTTTGGCTTTTGTTCTCAGAATAGTTTATTGGCTTTATAGAGAAAGAAGTATTTTTTGTTATTTTTGAGTTATTGTATTCTGTTATTATTCTTTTATATAGGGTGTTTGGATCCATAGAGTTATTCCTTTCTAGATCATCAAGCAGACTTTGCATATTGGTTTCTAGTAATTCATTATTTATTACTTTATACTTTAATAATAATAATAATAAAACATAATAATAAAAAGGAGAGTATTTTCCAGGGAGATTCCTTGAGTCCTCTTTGGTTCTGCCTCGCCTTGAATCCACTGAGCCACATACTAGATAACACAAAACACGGTTACAGGCTTACCTCAGGCACTCTGACACCATACAAAATCACACACTTACTCTACATGGATGATATTAAACTCTACGCCACAAACAACGCACAACTTATTAATTTACTACAAGCCACCACACAGTTCACCAAAGACATTGGGATGGAATTTGGAATCGACAAATGCCGCAAGCTACATATAACACGCGGGAAGACTACGAATTTGGAGGGTTTTGAACTGGACCATGGGTTAGCCATCCAGTCTAAGAGGGAGAGACCTACAAGTATCTGGGCTTCCAGCAAGCGCGCATCATTGTCAACACAAACATCAAAAATGCACTCAAGAACACATACCGTGCACGCGTTCAAAACATTCTCAAAACACAACTCAACGCCAGAAATAAAATTAAAGCTATCAACACTTTTGCCGTCCCCACACTAACATATTCGTTCGGCATAATTCCATGGACAAACACCGAACTCGAAGACTACAACGCGCAACACGCACTACATTCACGAAACACAACATGCACCACCCCAAGTCCGCTACGGAAAGGATGACTCTTCTCCGCAAGGAGGGAGGCCGAGGACTCATCAACCTCATCACCATGCAAAACAAGTTAGGGAACACTTCCACCAAAGAGCACGACACTCCTCACTCCACTCAGCCATTGTCAAGGCTAGCACACACTTCACACCCCTGGACCTCGAAAACCCTTCTCCAACACTCACCACCCCTAACACCCACACTCAGCAGCTGCGTGAATCATGGGCTCGTAAGGAATTCCATGGCAGACATCGCCACGAACTCAGCCAGCCTCATGTCGACATGGAAGCGTCGAACAGATGGCTGACAAGTAGCGAGCTGTTTGGGGAGACCAAAGGGTTCATGATCGCGATACAGGACCAAGTCATCCCCTACGCAACAAGAAACACATCCTACACGACGCAAACACACACGACGACAGATGCAGGAAATGCCACACTACGCATGAGACGATCGAACACATAATATCAGGCTGTCCCCTTCTCTCCCAAACAGATTACCTCCACCGACACAATCAGGTAGCGTCGATTCTTCATCAACAGCTAGCACACAAACACTCACTTGTTAAGAACACGGTCCCGTAGAACAAGTACATACCACAAAGCGTATTAGAGTCATCCTCACATAAGCTGTACTGGGATCGCCCTATTCACACAGACAAAACCATACATCACAACAGACCTGACATCACACTTGTTGATAAGATCAACAAACAGACCTATCACATTGATATTGCAGTGCCTATCAGCAAGAACATGCAGAAAACTCACGCAGACAAGATCAGTAAATACACCGATCTAGCACACGAGCTCCAAAAGCAGTGGAGGCAGGATCGAGTACGTGTTGTACCCATCGTCTTGTCCGTCACTGGTCTGGTGCCTCACACATTGCACCACAGTCTCAGCACACTAGGACTTCACAAAAACACTTATGCACAACTGCAGAAGGCTGTGGTACTCAACACAACACGCATAGTTAGGAAATTTATGGACAGAACCACACATCCCTAACCATTCTTGCACACGTCTTTACGCTTGGCAATATGTGCTTTGGTCCTTGTCCCGCCATATTGTTTTTGCTTGGGAAACCCAAGGTTTGAAACATACAAACATAATAATAATAACAACAACTAGGCATTTTCATGTGATTCAATTTCTTCACTTTCACAAGAATTCTAAACGTTTCAAATTGACTCCAATCGTTCTTCCTCTTTAATATTTTCTCATACTTAATTTGTTCATTTATTTACAGGTACGAATTAACTAATAGCTCTAGCAAGTGTTCTCTTCCTAGGACACTGTGCCGGACACAGTACGACAAAGTATGGCACCAGTCCAGATCTACGTAACGGTTGGAAGAAAATTATGGGCACTGAAAAAAATATCAACTATTAAAATGTGTTTGATTCCTTTTGTATTTTCATTGGATTGGATTAAAACGGATCTTAATGTAATTTAACCAATTATACAGTATTAAGGCCTGTCAATCTGGAGCAAATACTGGAAATCGTTATCTGATGACGAGCATTGAATTTACTGACTGCGGTGGCTTCTTATTCAATCCATCCAATTGAATATGGATGAGGTTGCTTTCCCTCACTTTCATACATAAAAGGGCGCTTCATATTCTACCAGATTTAAGATTTAAATCTTAAATAAAATGATAATCGGTCTTCAAATTACATTTATTAATGTGAATTTTCTTATAATTCAGATTAGGTTTCATTTGCTTTTTAATGAAAGCTAAAACATAAAATGACTTCAATTTCAATTTAGCAAACAATATTAATTCAATTAAAAATAGCAGTGAAGTACCTTTATCACATAAAATTATCCATAAATAAATATAGTGGACTTTCTTTACGAAACGGATATTATCAAGTCATTTTAAAGACGTAATTTGTAGGTTCAGAAAAGCAAAAGATTTCAATAAGAAATCAAATTTAAAGTATATATTCTCACAAGCCGTGCTGGCGTGGTCGTGCGATCTAGACGGCGGTCTGCCGTGGCGACCAATGCGCCAGTACCCGGGTTCGAATCCCGGTCGTGGCGTGGATGTTTCACTTTCCTGTCATGTGTTTGTCTGCTTCTTCTCTGTCCCTGTCTCTTCTCTTCCCATCACCCCAGTCACCTGGTCAGTCGGGGTGATTACGATCAGTGTTCCCGCCGTTCTTAGGGGGAATGCCTTGCGTCCCGCCGTGGACTGATATACAAGGCCAAAATAAATAAAAAAATATTCTCACAACACAAGAAATTGTGAATTTCTAATTTCCTAATTTTAATTTAAGTATTATTAAAAAAACAATTATGCTACAAAACCTGTCTTCCATGGCTAATTCGATATCGCAGTTAATATTATTATAACACAACGTAGCATTCTTCAGTACAAAGTTAAATTTTAAATCAGTATATTACTAAAAATAAAATAGAATTCAATAAATACAATAAAATACAATACAATTAGTTCAAATAATTTCTTTCGAAACATTACTTGGATTTGAAATTTAATTCTATAATGAATTTCCAGGTTAATTACAGAAGAGGGTTATTTGTATGTTGTTTCTTTTCACAAAGTACTCCTGGAGAATTCAAGGAAGTCAGACAACGAACGATAATAAATTAATAATTTTCAGGGCTTATTAATGAGCGTAATTCTTAAGAGGATTCTTAAGAAAAACTAGATCGCTTTTGATTTTTAAAGTGGAATGAAAACATTATAATTATAAATAATTATATATAATTATAAATAAATTTTCGTTATAAGTTCAATGAAAAATTGAATTAGCACGAAAGTTTTCCCCACTTTCTGCAGATTAGCACTGCTATTTCAGTGTCTAATTTTTTTTTTAATTTTTTATTTATTTTATTTTTTTTTGTTATTTACTTATTTTCTCCGGCAGAGACATTTATTAAATGTGAATAGATTTTTTTTTAAGTGAAATCAAAATTAACAAAATTTTGCCAAAACAAAAATTACCTCATCTGAAAATTTCAGTGAAAATTTTTGTTAGTAATAAACCTGAATTTCGTATTTGCACGGGCTACAGTTTATTATCTGGGGGCACGGCAGTGCCCCCGCCAAGACGAGCCGAAGGCAGGAAGCACTATGTACCTTTTCTGGAAGCGTTTCGTCGTATTTTCGAACCCTCATAGCTTCGGCCTGGATAATATTATTATTACAGCTTACTTTTCAATACTACTCAACTAATAAAATGAAATTCATCAAATTACCAGTCTGTAATTATTTGTATCAATATCAACTGCTGTTTAAATCTTCTTGGGATGCTTAAACGAGGAACAGGGACGGTCTCATTTCTAAATTTTAAATATTTTCCAAATAGGTCCTTGTTGAGAGATTAGCACGAGAAGACGACAAAAATAAAGGAAAACAATAAAGACATTTTAAAAAATAATATTTTAATGAAAGTAGGCTGTAAGTTCTTTCGAACTCTTGTATTAATAAGAAATTAAGAAATACATGAAATTTTTCTAAAGACTTTTTTCACTGCAATGATTTTTACAGGATCCCCTGTTAAGTGGCCATCTTTTCACATAACTTAATAGGCGTCCACTTTGATTAAGGAACAATTAAAAATGGAAGCAATCCAACGAACGATGTAAATAATCTGGTCAATAAGACCAGACCGCACTACTATGAAACTGGGATGAGACGCCTGAGAGGGGAGCTTTTCGAACCATCTGTCACTCCTTGAGGTAGAATCAGATGCTGTAAAGAATGAGATTTGATGCCTCTGGATAACCTTAGCATGATTTCATGCTGTCAGATCTATTTGGAATGGCAGCCCTACGTTGAATGGTTTTATATTTCAAAACATCAAAGAGAAATCGACAATCAACATTACAACACTCAAAATATACATTTTTCGAAATTCAATGAGCTGTGCACATTATGTTTGTTTTAAACAAATTCTTCATAACTGCTCTGATTATTGTCATTTTATTTACATTCTTGCAATTCTGTTCAGTTTCCTTTAATTTCGGTATCCATAAAGACATACCACAGACAATTTGGCATTGCTTTAATTTATAAAAAAGAAGACATTCGCCATTGAGTCTAAGTTTACTTCTACATATATTTGAAGAAAGACGCAAGAAAAACGTCTTTCTAGTAGCGGTAGTCAAAAACATCAGTGGTTCCTAAGAATTCTAAATTAGTAAAGCAGCTGAATAGGCATAATGTTCAGCTTTACAATTCGTCATTTTGTTAAAATTTATACTAATACTTCAACATTTGCTTCAAAATTTGATACATAAGATCATTTTTTTGTTTCAATTCTTACTAATTTATAGACTTTCTTAGTCTTTATTTACTTACTAAAACGTATAAAATCATGGAATGTATCAAGAAAATTTTTTGACTCTTTGTTGATCAAAGCTAAAAAATTTTACAATACAGATGTTTCTATTACTAATGCCTTACAATATGAGCTTCATTAATTATTATTCATTATTGGTATTATAGTTTATCTCTTTGTTTATTAACATTGAAATGATGTCAATTGTATTTATACAAGTTTATTACCTAAACATTGTAATTAATTGCTTTGTTAATGTTTGTTATTTGGAATTTGGAATTTAGAAAGAGCCTATTTTGGTTTCTAAAATTTTATCGTCTGAAAAAGAAGCCTGTATTCTAAGCCTCGTAACATGTAATGAAGTTTACAAATACTTCTGTATCATAAACTTCAAATTACACACAAGAAATAATAATTTATTCCAAATCTCATGCTGATATTTCGTCTTAACTTAACATTAATTTGTTAAATTAAGAATAATTTTCTTCTTTTCATTTGTATTTTGTATATGAACCATGAATGTTAAGTTAAGACGAAATATCGGCATGAGATTTGGAATAAATTATTATTTCTTGAAATATAATGAAGTTGTTTAAGTTGTTGTCGATTATTGTTTGTGTGTATGGTCCTGTTATTTAATTTAATGGAATGTATCATTTTGACTTTCCAATAATAATAAAATATAAATAAAATATTACTCTTAATTTTATTTATATTATATTTATATTATAAGTAAAAATGAATAATTCACAATAAAAATATTTAAGTGTCAAATAAGAAACTTTTTCATTGCATGGTTTTATTAATGTTTATATTAATTGCAAATGAAAAATCAACCTCAAGTGGTTGGAGTGCTCTTGTTTTTTTCTCATCTAAAAAAAAAAGCTGGAATTAATTAAAACGTCAGTTCTTAGCCGTCAACTAAAGTTTGATAACTGCACCACAGTTATGTAAGAATTATATATTTGATCTAATATGCGTCGGAGGAGGTAAAAAAAAAGGACTAGCACAAAAAGCTTGAAAAGTTGCAATTTTAAGTAGAGCATCAGTACTTTCGTCTGTGATATTTCAAAAACTTAATCACTAAAAAAATTGAAATTTTAGAGGTAATTATAGGTGGTAGAAGGAAGATTCTATCAATAGCTAAGGAAATAGTGTTAAAAAAGACTCAAAATGCCTTGTCTTTATACTCAGAAACTGTAATCTAATTTAAGCTGAAATTTAAGAGTAGATGTGTAATTTTACAAGGAAAATACATTTAATTTAGTAATATCTGAGCTTGAGATTAAAAACCGTTTCTATTGAAGATAAAAAGTATTTATCCTGCTAAACTGAAATTTCATAGAAGATTTAGATGTTAAAAGGAGGATCCTGTTGCAAAAAATCGGACCAAAAAATTAAAAAGCGTCTACGTAAATAATGAACAACTCTTGGGAATATTTTTTTTTCTGTTTTGCAAAACTTTTTGTAGGCTCTTATGCTGATATTCAAAAGTTGACACCAACTTTTATCAATAGGATTAATAGGGTTATTATTAATAGGGTTAGTGTTATATGGAGTTTGTCAAAGTATTGAAGGTTGTTTTCCGCTCAAACAAAATTATTTCAAGGAATCATTCGAAAAACTGACAACAAATTACAATAAATGTGAATAACAACAATAAAAACAACAACAACAACAATAATAATAATAATAACAATAATAATAAAAATAATAATTTTTGGGCTTCGCTCCTCCTCCGGTTTTTTTTTATTAATTTCAATAAAATTCATTTTATTTCTCTTTCAAGAAGATTAACTAAAAGAAAAAGATGAAAATTAGGTTTTCCATTTATACCTTTTTTTCTAAGGACCCCGAGGATTGTTTGTTGCCAAAAATGAAAACGAAAAAAAGCTTATGAATGATGCTCCTGAATGCTGGATTTTTTTCGGGGATAACCATTTATGATTTCTCAGTCAAGCACAAAAAAAAAAAAAACTTTGCAAGTCGACGATGCTCTGGAAATATCGAATTCCCAGTAAGGTATGGATGCTGGAGGTATCTCTGTTAGAAGGCTGGAGAACCACCTGAGAAGGTCGTCTTCAGTTTTTTCCTCGAAAAACATGTTCATGGTCCTTTAGAAGACAACCAGAAAATATTGTGGCATCGTTCTGCAAAAATGCAGACTATTGAATTGAATTTGAATGTTGTAAATAAGTCCTGTCGCGATGCCAATAAATACAGGTCTATTAAGAACATGAAAAAAAATCCCAGCACTACAAAACATTTCGCAAACTGTAGTAATTGCATTCTAGATACATTTGAAAGATGTCGTAAAATCAGAAGCAAGGAAAAATAAAGTTGCGAACAATAACACCTTAGACGAAATATAATCGTTTACCAACTGTTATCCGGTGTGAACTTACATGTGTTATTCTCTATGCTATTATAACAAAAAAATGCTAACATCTGAGCTGAGTAAGTTTCATCACCTCGTATTGTTTTAAATACATTTCTTTATTATTATTATTTTCACAATTAGAAATAAGTAAGCTTAGAAAAATAAGAAAGAAACATTAATGAATTATTAAAAAGTTTGCACTCTCTGGTTCTGTTTTCGCACGTCTAGCTTTAAAAAACCAGCAGCTACTTTGTAGTCTTCCACACTTAGTGGTTGGCGCGTTTCCCTCTCAGCCCGATCAGACGGAATAACTTGAATTATTTACTACTCCGAGTTCGTTTACGCGACGAAACAATTTCCTTCCTTGTTTGTATTAACTAGATTTCATGACAGTTCTTTAAATCTTATCCAAACAGAAATTAAATACGAAAAACTTATTACACAAAATTAGTTTGATCACAAAACATTAAATGTTGATTAACTGAAAATTATTCATTTGAAGTCAATTATTTCATCTGAAAATCTATCAGTCAAGGCTTTTTATACGGGCCTTCAGCAACGAATTATGCTTCTGCTATTATTCTCTTGAGTTTCATAAAGCTTTCGAATGAAGCTATATATTAGTGTCGTTCTTCCAAGCATCTTCCGGTTACCAAATTTCGGCTTCAGTATAAGATATAATTTTCAGTCAATCGTTACTTTGTATATTCACAATCGAACAAGTTTTTGCTGTAATTACTTATTCAGTGAATTTATTTTATTTAGACTTTGCTTATATTTATAATTTTTACAATTACTGAATTGATTAAATTTTTAAACAAAGGCAAGTTATAATTATTTCAGCATTAAATCAATAACATGGATGTTAATATATTTAGAAATTATTAACATTCCTTAGTTTACCCAAATAATTGGCAAAATTTAGAAAATCAAACATTAATGTTTATTTTCCTTTGAATTAAAACGTAATAAAAACAATGGAAACAATAATCAAAATGCTTTCCAAAATAATCGATCAATTTAATTAAAACAAGATGCTTGTTCCCTGCACTACTCATTCCCTTTCCTTACATAATACCAAGACGCTTTATTCATCATAGAACAGTTTTTAAATCAGTTCTTCGATATTACTCTGTTGTTTTTTTGTTTTTTTGGGTTTTTTTTTTCCGCTATGAAACGAACAGTTACTGCAAAGTATTCCTCGTGTGTCTTATAGTGATCAATTATTATCGATCAATGATTTTTTTTTCTTCCTTATTTTTCTCAATTCAATAGCATTTAAGATCATGCAACCATTGTGGAAATATTCCACCCTTGAAATCGTCCAAACAAGGATTATCAGTTTGACAGCAGCTTACAGTTCGACTACAAAGATTTATATCCCTGACGTAAATAATAGTTGTTCAAACCAATATTGGTGGGTATTGAAAAGTTCTATTATCACTAGATATGGGTTATTCCCAGTGAATTAATGCAAAGACAGGATTTTAAATCTAGTGTCTTTTTCGCGAAATTTAATTTCTACATTAAACTTTTTTAAAAAAAAAAAAAATAAGAATTTACAACTTTACGAAATTTTAAAAAATGCCAAGATTTTTTTTTTAATTGGCTATTTTGAAAGATAATTTTTTTTTTATTCTAAAACTGTAAAAAATATATATCATACAACTTCTTTAATATAAAATGCAATCAAAAATTCACTATATAATTTTTTTTAATTTTATCTCTATCCTGATTTGATATCTTCAATGAAATTTTAAAATAAATTTATTTTCTATTATTTTGGGAGTTAATTTTTTTTCCTTTTCTTTAACAGTATCTCGGGTGAAAAAAAAATTAAATCAAACCACCAAAAAAGAATTTTTATATAAAAAGTTTATGCACTTTTGACAAATAGCCTACGTAACAGAAATATATAAATTAGGAATCTGCTACAAAATCTGTTTTTCATTCAAAAGAATGTGACTTTTACAAATGATTATAAAAATTTAACTGTTAGAAAAGCGGATTAACACTTATTAACAAAATTTTATTTACTAAAAAAAATCAGAATTGGGAGTTTTATTTAAATATTTTTATAAATATCAATCTTAGTTTCTGCGGCCTCAGACTGATTAGCGGAAAATACGAGTATTATGGATCAAACAACGTAATTTATTTAACATTTAGTGAATTTCAGTCTTGTTTCAAAGGAAAAAAAATATATATCAACGTCTCTCCTTCCATACAAAACTTATCTACTTATGTAAGAAACGGAGATAACAGCATTTCTAATGCTGAACTCCATGAAAAAATAAGAGAAAAAAATTCGGAAAAGAAAACTGAACGCACCTGTTTAACTCATGGTTGTGAGCATTGTTGCACCGGAGCTAGATATTGTTGCGGACTTGTTCTGTTTGGTAAGTGAGCGTGCAGAAGGCTAAGTCCTAACCCGATCGCTTTTATGACGTCATTGAAAGGATGCCTGGTGTTGACACGCACTGCTTTGCTTGCCTTGGAAATAAATGTGATTGGGTCATGAGGAACTGAGGTAGAAGAGCGTTCATTCTCCCGTGCGGGATCCACCTTTCAAGAAATACATCTGATAGAGGGAAAAGAAATTGGAATTAAAATAAAATAACCAATAAAATAGTAGTTCGATATCTTAAAAGCATGGCTGCAAATAAGACTGTACGAGAATAAAAAATGAATATAAAAGGAAGAAACATAGAAGGTAAATAAAAGTTTAGAAATAAATCAAGAAAATAAACTTTTTTTTTTTTAAATAAACACATTTAATATGATTTAAATGAATAGTAAATGACTTAAAATGTCATAAATTCTTAGATTTTACACAAGTGTCCTTATACTCACAAGTTCTGATCACATCTCATGTTCTGGAGGTAAAAAAAATATAGTGTTTTAATCTAGAAAAAACAAGCATAATTCGACTGAAAAACAATTACTAATATCACAGACATTATTTACATAAACAACAACAAAAAAAACTTTAATCAAAAATTACTAAAATAAGCCTAATTAATGTTGCAAATTCCTTGTAATGAAATAAAACATAAAACTGAAGAAATAAGTTTACTTATTTCAAAACATTAAGTTTTTTTTCCTTCATTCTCTTATATTCAATATTTAAACATATCGTCGTCTAAATTTACTTTAAACTTAATTATTAAAATTTCTTAAAAGTATTTGACAACTGTTTTTTGGCTTTTAATTTACATTAAGCTAGACCTTCTACAAAAAAATAAAGATCAATATTAACATTATTAGTAACATTACAAAACTTTCATCCCTTTGAAATTCTCATCATAAATATGAGAAAGTGTAGAGTTTGTAAACAGGTACAAAAATAACTGCGGTTTCTTTTTATTTGTTTTCCTTGGTTTTTGGCAAATGATCTTGTTGTCTACTTTTCCCTTCTATCCTACTCCATTTCCGTTTCCCTTGGGGCTTTAACCGACTTCATATCTTGCTGTTCTCTTTTCCAATACATCCCTTCAGGATAGTCGTCTCTTGTTTCAGCTTTTCTTTTTTTAAATTGACAGTTTGTTCTTTTCAGTTCCTTCGTTAGATTCAGATTCTTCGTAGCATGTATAAAAACTGAACTTTAACTTGATTTTATTTCCTAGAATTATTTTATATTTTTATATTTTTTTTTTCTAAAATCACTGTATTCGAGAAACACTATTAAATAAAAAAAATAAAATTGTTTAGAACTATCCTGGAACTAACTCCATTTTAAGTAGGATTAGAAATGACTGCATTATAAAACAAAACGCTGAATTTTGTGTAAATTATATTAGAACTAGATCAAACGTCTGTCCTAAGTCACGAGTTTTAGAACACTGTAAAAAAAACCGGAATTAAAGAGTCGGCTAAATTTTTAATTTAGTTTTATTATAGTTAAAAACCTTTCTGTAATGATATACAAAATCCACGCCATTCACAACTTGACTGAAATGACTGATTGTCAATTGTTCTAAATATTCCTGATTCTCCCGCTCTTTAAAGAGAAGTGCACAGACAAATATGGGAGAATTCGTTTTGGTTATGAATACTTTGTCAATTCTGTTTAGACGTCGTTCATGCATTCAAAGATAACCAACTGACCATATATTTAAAAAATATCTAAAAAAAAAATCCTGTTTTTTATAAATTAATTACAAATATATTATACACTATAATGAATTATTAATTACTAGCCGGGTACCCTTGCATATATAGCATTAAAAAAAATTATTTATTTAGCAAATTAATATTGAGATCGGAAAATATATGACGTCCCAGCCCATTATGGCCTTCCCCGCTTAACTTAGGTGTATTGCGCGTTGGTGCCACACACCTGGGGTTGCCGCCACACACTTCATGGTCAGTTTGCCAGATTATTCCCTATTCCGTGGGAATTTCGAAAAATCAGGCCTTGTTCCTTGTCTACATCATAAGGGAACCTGTGTGCAAAATTTCAGCTTTCTAGGTCCAAGAGTTTGGGGTGGGCCTTGATGAGTCAGTGAGTGAGTCAGTCAGGATTCTTCTTTTTATATATATATAGATTTTCATGAATTTTGTTTTGTTAACCTCATTGATTAGTTCTTTATAGATTATATTTGGATCTGTTATTTTCTCATTTTCAACCCTTATTATCCGAGATTCGTTCTTTACATATTATTTCTGGTTTTTCGATATCATGCGTAATTAATAAATATGATCTATATATTTGTTTTCGTATTTCCATGAATTGTACAGTTGTTTCTTGTTGTTCCGTAAAGACAATTTCTGAAACCATTACTGCATATAAGTTTTAGGTATTTCTGTATTGCATTGTTTTTATTCATTTTGAAAAGATCTGTATTTACGTCACCAATTAGTAGTCTATAGTTGGACAGTTGTTTAATATATTTTCATTTTTTATGAATAAATTCTGTAATTCTTCAATAAATTTACCTTTCTTTATGTTTGGTGATTTATATATGGCTAAAATGTTAATATTTTGTGTTAGATAACACAAACACATTTTTGATAACAAACATGTTCGGTTTTATTACAAAACTTCATGATAAATAACATGTTTTGTGAAAATTCTTGAATCATTTTCCAAAAGATTTCCTTGCTCCGACGTTTTAGTAATTTGTAATTTAACATTTTGCTTACAGAATGACAGACAGAATAACGTTTTTGTAATATATAATAATAATAATAGGGTACCGTCGCTTCGCTCCGGAACCCTTGCATATATAGCATTAAAAAAAAACTTTATTTATTTAGCAAATTAATATTGAGATCATCGGAGAATATACGACTTCCCAGTCCGTTGTGGCTTCTCCAGATAACTCAGATGTATTGCGGGTTGGCGCCACACACCAAAAATTTAAAGCGAAAAATCACATTTTTTCATGTATCTTGCAAACGCAGAAACGTTTGTGATGACTGATATATCGTTCGATAGAACTTTCAAATACAAAAATTTTCTCAATATAATGTTCTCTTCCAACTTTCATACTTTCCGTTTAAATTGAGAATAAGTCAAAATTTCACCCTTTAAAAGGCGCCATCTAGGAAACCAAAATATTTTTTAGAAAGATTTTTATGGCATTTCGTTTATCTTAAAAAGATCTACATTTTATCCATTTGCATGACCAATCTACCTATTATAGTTTGGTCATAAAATTGGAAAAACTTAAAGTCTTATGACGGACAGAATAACGTTTTTATAATATAAGATTATTATAAATTCCTTTTATTTCTTAGTGATCAACTGTTTAAATTTCTTAAACTAATCTTCTCGAATTCAATTTTAGCCTTTGTGTTTTGTTTGATTTGTTATTGTTAACTGAACTATTCACTTCTTGATTTGATTCGAATTACCCAATCATTAAAAAATAAGCGATTAGTAAGTAACCAATCATAATCTATGTAACTAATTTTAAATTCAAGGGTTTCTCAAATATATAGAACCAGTTTAGTAATCAGTTAGCTTTCAGATCTTGAAAATCTCTTATCCTTTCTCACGGCTGTAATATATTTACTTGCTCACTGTGGGTGCTATATATTCAAATAACGAGGGTTGATTCACGTTTACTCGGTCGATTTTGATCACGTCGTAGACTTAGAAGAACCCTTTTCTCCATCGCTGGTTGTGTTAAGTGGGGTGCCCCTGCATTCTGCCAATGGTTCTGCATCGCAGTTTCCATTGAAGAAAGCTGCGTTGGAGGTAGACGAGGGGGATCTTGTTCCACTCCTCTTTGTAAGCTGTCCAAAGCCCTTCTACTGTTATCGGTCATCGTGTTCCCAGCGCCCGTTTACGCAAACCCAACCGCAGAAGTCCATAGCAGATGCATCGTGGAATTTTACAGGAATCATACTGTATGGGATTGCTCATATTACGGTTTCAGTCACCATATTGACCATGTACAGCCGGGTCGCTCAAGCTATATGGCTCGACGCCTTGTCCTGATGAATCCACACTTTCCTTTTGTCGCTGCCATAAAATTCAGGAATATCATCACGATACAAGGGTTCCAGGTCTGCTTTTTACTGAGAGTAAAAGGCAGCATTAATCTTGACTTTTGTAGGTAACTTCCTCGGCAGCAACTTTCCTCTGTAGCTGTAATCCGCAACAATCATGAATCCTCTCGAAAAGTTTTCTGTGCATTCGCGGTACCACTCGGATCGTCCTTTGGCATCAAAAGGGCGATAAAATATTGCCCTTGGATTCTTGGTATCACTAAGATAGATCCATGCGTCGTTCAAAGTAGTGACGTACTTCCATTTTTCGCCCGATAAGTGGTGATCGTACTGTTAGTCGATCACCACTGTTGGTCGTGTCGAGAAAGTAGGCGATGAACGCGAGCTTTATGATGCTTTTCTAATTGCAGATCATGCCTAATTATCCGTGCAACCGTTGGCTGAGAAACTTCAGGCTCATGACCTCTTGATTCGAATGCAAAAATGCTGCATCACGTGCACGTGCGAGATAACAAGCGCCCTTGAAATTTTAACTTTAATCAATCCTCCGTATTCACCATCATTTTAAGAACGTATTACAATTTATTGTAAAATAGTTAGTTTCTGTTGATTCGTTATAAAATTGATGTTTTGATTTCATTCAAAATTCAGATTTGAGGAATTCACGTTACTTTGGAGATGAATATTTTGTTTAACAACTAAACATTTGAGGAGAAGATTTTACGTGCGCTGCTCATAATTCTGTAGAACAAAGAAGTAAGCCGGCACACCTGATCAATAATGAGTTAAATTTAATAACTGAACAAAAAGTACAACCCGGTTTCGGTTATATTCTAACCATCTTCAAGTACAGTAAATTACAAATTGCGAAAGTATTTATACAAATTAATAGATATAGTGGAATAATCCTGATGATGATTTGCATGGATTGACGTCTTGCTTGGCACGGCTTCACCTGGCGGGATCATGATGAAGCTCATCGTGTAAACAATTCCCATGTGGTTACTAAGAACTGCGTAAGTAATCAAAGATTCCTGGCAGCCATTGCGAGGCCCATCTGCAAAACTTAAATAAGGAACAAACACTTCCAAGAGTAAAACAGAGAATCGGATATGGCAAACAGTAATTAAATATCAAGTTAAAAACCAAATCAAATGAAAATATTAAAAATTTCAAGAAATTAAAAAATTAAAAAATTAAAAATTAAAAATTACATAAATTACAGAAATTTAAAAAAAAATTAAAAAATTAAAAAATTTGAAAAACTTTTGAGAAAATTTTATTCAGTTATTAAATTTAACTCATTATTAATCAGGTGTGCCGGCTTACTCCTTTATTCTACAGAACTAAACATTTGTTGACAGAGTTTTTTAATAGTTGTTGATTCTTCCGCTAGGGCGGCGCGTTAGACAGGTGGTCAAACATATGCTTGCCTTTTATCGAAAGTAATTGTTTGGACTTCACACAAAGGAATTGAGATTACACAGACCTAGGAAGAAGACTTGATTAAACTACGGCAAAAAAACCTTTACCAGCAGGATCGACCCAAGCATCTGAGAGGCCCCGGGCAAGGAAATTATATTTAGCCTTAATTAAATAGAAATCATATTGAAAAGCTTAGTAATTCCAAATTAATTATTTATATGTGAACTAAATGATAAGATTTTTACGCATTTTTTTTTAAATTGTGTAATTTACAGAACTTTAGCGAGGTCCCCGAAGGCTTGAACTGGAGCCCAGCTTACCCGTGCTTAAGGGCTGCTCTAAGTTCAAAGGGAGAAAATAACTTTAATCTCTTAGAATCTTCTAAATTAAATATCTTCTTACTAATAAATAAAAAACAAAAACTCTAATCTTCTAAAAATTCAATATTTCTGTCTTTTAACCTAAGACTTTCTTCAGGAAAAAACATTATCCATATTTAAGAGGAGGAAATTAACGTCCTCCTTCTTATCAGTGAACAAATTTAAATAAACAATAATCATGAATGCTCTGTTACATTAATATCTCGTTTGTCTTATATTATTATAAGACTCATTGATTAATATTATTTCTAATTAACATTATTATATTACTATTAATTCTTTGACAATCATTGTTAATCATTGTTTACATTGCTGATTTTTAATTTATTTTTTAACTTGTGATTTTTTTCCATAAATTTTTTGAATAATCCAAATGAAGCTTCGGTGACTTTTACTTTTTTTTCTTTATTTATACATTCACACCAATTAATGAAACCAGATTCTATTAAATATCTCTCTGTTTCATCATGTGTTTCAGAAATAAGTCCCGGATTGTGGCCTAATTCTTATACATGGTCTGCCCAATCAGATATTCCCTTCGTCTTCCCTTTGAAATCCCTTACGTGTTCTTCTACTCGATCTTTAAGAGATCTACCCGTGCTTCCTATATAAATTTTGTTACAATCTCTGCATTCTAATATGTATATTACCCCCATTTTTAATAATATGTTGTCATTTCTATCAATTTTTTTCTTAATCAATGTTGCCTTCATAATGAACTACCTTAATTTTGTTTTCTTTACACACTTCCTTAATATTCTTATCAATGTTTAAAACCGATTGGTAACTTCATGAATCTATTTCCATAATTAGTATCTTCTCTTGATTCATTTTTCTTCTTCAGTTTTTTGTCTCTTAAAATATTGTTGATTGTAGCTTCTGTTACAATCCCCTCTGTTCCCCTCTGTTTATTAAGTATCCCCTCTGTTTATAAGCATGACGTCTAAAAATGGTAATTTACCTTCAATTTCTTTCTCATAAGTGACTTGTAGATTTTCGTTGATAGAATTCAAAAAGTTGAAGAATTTTGTGAATTGTCTTTCTGTTCCTTCCCATAATATCAGTATGTCATCTGCGAACGCATGTATGTATATTTAGCCATATTCCAATTTAGAATTTCTTTGTCTTCAAGCCAATTTAGTAACAAGTTACATATAGTTCCAGATATTGGGCTTCCCATCGGGAACCCTTTAGTTTGTTCGTAGAATTTGTCTTCGAATTTAAAATATTTTTTATCACATATTACTGTAAAACCTCGTTAAGTCGTCACCCGGATAAGTCGTCACTCCGTTTAGGTCGTCGTTTTCCTTTGGTCCCGACAAGGTCTCATACACAATAATGTAAAATAACCCTCCTTTACTCGTCACCAAATTTAATTCTACTCCGGATAACTCGTCACCATCAAAAATGGCCAAAAGCATCTTTCTTCTCCATTTTGCATGCCATCGTGTTGTCTTTTCAGCCCCTTCGCTTTAAGAAAGGCAAGCCTTTACGGGGAATTTTCGACCATAGCTGTCACTTCATTCCTTTCCCAACCCTTCGGAGAATTTGGGTTCTTGGAATCTCGCTGCTAATCATTCAAAGCACACTTCTCGCTGCGACTCCGTCGAGTGTAGAAGTTTTCTTGGCCGCTCCTGAATGTGACTCCATTTCATAGCGAGTAAGCTCGTAGCCTTCGTAATGTACCGTAAATAGGTACAGTATTACGAAGGCTACGGTAAGCCCCGCTATAAGGGCTATTTTTTCTCTTGCAATTTCGTGGTTCGATTACGTTTTTAAAATGCCAGGGAAACGAAAACTTACCTCTTTATCTTTTAAAGAAAAAAAAAAAAGACTTAATTGCACTTTTAGAAAAATCAAATGATTCGAAAACAGCTTTTGCCAAAGAACACCATATTCCCAGGACTACATTAAACTATATTCTTTCATCGAAGCAAGTAATTGAAGAAGCTGACTGCAAAGACAAACGAAAGAGAATAAGGAAATCGAAGTTTGATAAGATCGAGGAGGTTTTAGTTCGATGGCTAAAACATGCCAGATCGCAAAATGTGCCGATTTCTGCCGTGATTCTCAAAGAAAAAGCCATGGAAATTGCTAAGGAGTTGAACATTGAAGATTTTGGCGGCAGCAATGATTGGCTGGAACGTTTCAAAGACAGACATTGTCTTTCTTTTAAAACGATTAAAATGTGGAAACTATAAAAAGTGTTTTTTGTTTTATTATTATTTTCATTCATTTGCATGAATTGATTTCTGAAAAATCTTGTTTTTCTCACCGAATCCTACAGCAATTCATGAAAATACTGAATTTTAGTGTTTTTTTTCCCTTCAAAAATTCCCACTCCGCTTAAGTCGTCAAAAATGCTTGGTCCCTTGAGTGACGACTTAACGAGGTTTTACTGTATGTTCAAAAGTTTTATAAATGTATCTGTGTTCATGTTAAAGGTTCTTAAAATGTTTTGGTTATTGAAGAAAAAAAAAAAACTCTGTGATATCTTAAGATAAATAGAAATTCATAACGGTGAAAGTGGAACTTTAACAGTACTCAAAAATCTGTACAACTCCAACAATAAAACGCATGTAAATTAAAATTTCATTTTCTACGCAAACATGTATTTCAGATTGTAATTGTTACAACAAGATGGGATTTATGTAAGGATAACTCTGTAATACTGGTGAATATTACGAATAGCAATTTTAAAATAATAAATATAACCATTATTACAACAATAGCTGAAATTAATATTAAAACCTATAATTTTCCATATCACAACTTCCAAAAAGAAAAAAACGATGCTCATACTTTTATTTTTTGTAAAAACTTTGAAGTAACATTGGTTTCATACTATTTGATTAATTTGATAAAATATTAAAAAGTAGCCAAGTTAAAAACTGCTGAAAACTGTTTGGTTTCTGTAAGTTATAACTTTATTTCAATGCTCACTTTTTATATCATGATATGAAATAAAGAAAGAAAGAAAAAAGGATTCGTTTTATAACGTAATTTTAAGTGAAAACACGCATATATCTGTCTGTGATCAGATTATTCGTCTTAAAACTGAAAGTAGTAGATTTAATTATTAGAAGGAAAATCCCATCTTTCTTTTGGGTAATATTGCACAAAATCTAGGGAGCTAAAAATCGCCTTTAGTAATCACAATAATTAAAAAAAAATTGTTTTAAAAAGCTAACGATTTATTGCGAGATGGATATGAGATGGCTCCGAATTTTTTTTTGGTTGGACGACATAGTAGTCTTCCCAATTTCTTAGCATACCTATGGTGGTTCAACTTCCGTTATTCGATCAATCAGCAACTATTTTAATTAGTTAAGTTGGAAGTTATTACTGAATAAGTTTAGATTATTAACTGATTTAAATTTAAATACATCACAAATGTCTAACTACAGTAAAATCTAAACAACGAAAGTCTAAAATTTATTAAAAAAAAAATGTAATAATTCTTTCATGCAAGGAAGAACAAAGACCCTGAAAGGCAATAATAAAAATCAATAAAACTTCCAATCTAGAAATAAACGAACATACAAAAGAATAAATAAAATCAATACAGAAATAAGTCACAAATGTCGAAAGAAAACATAAGTTACAAAAACATCAATTCAACGAAAATTTAAAAAAAATCCTGTTTTAACAACTTGAAAGAAAATAAATGTTTTAATAA
The DNA here is from genome assembly GCA_023159025.1 of Thereuonema tuberculata. NCBI lineage: Eukaryota > Metazoa > Arthropoda > Chilopoda > Scutigeromorpha > Scutigeridae > Thereuonema > Thereuonema tuberculata. The sequence goes on from JAFIDM010009631.1 coordinate 184,152,499, forward strand.
AATAAAAACTATAAGAAACTACTAAAAATAAACTAATCAAAGAAAAGAATTAACATTTATAAAGAAATAAAAGCAATCAAATCATTAATAACAATAAACTAAATACAAACATTCATACTCTAACAAACAGAAAACTAAAAAAGAAATTAAAAATAAACTAAAAGATGTATTAACAATAGGATCAAATTATAAAAAACATGACTTACGAGTGAGTAACTCAAAAACCCTAAATGAAAAAAAATAATAATGTTAATAAACAAAATAATAAAGGAAAACTACAAAAAATACAAAAGAGATCTGCTACTAAATATTCAGCAATCAAATAATAGATAAATAATGAAGTTACATGAAGAATAATAAAATTTATTTACAGTAAAATAATAGAAAACCAGATCATTAAATAATACACCAATTATACAAATAAGAAATAAAAGCAGGAGCAGCCAGGATTTCCGCTGGGTATTTATGACTTTTCATAATCAATTATTATTTTCGCTAAGCAGAAATTCTCATTCACGTTCGTTTTATTCTGATTTGTGTAATTCTTTCTTATTTTAATGATCTTAGTTTCTTTTAAATGCAACTTTATTATTAGTTAATTTTTTATTGTTATGATTGTGTCTAATTTTTTTTCGTCCTTTAGTTATTCTCTTTATCTATGTTGTCTCTTTTGCAGGTTTCTCTGCTGGTTTATTCATTCTAAATTATCTTGTATTTTTGTAGTTTGGTCTTATTATCAATAGAAAGTTTCATTTTTCTTTCAATTAAGTTTTCCGTAGGTTTAGATTATGAATTTCCTATTTGGTTTATTGTTTTAATAATTTGATTTCATTTTTTGGTGAATCTTAATTATTAATATATTTTAACTAATTAGTATCTTTTGATTAAATTAACTAATCAAAATTAACTAATCTAATTTATCTTTCGCTCCTTTTGCATTTTCTTATGTTTTATTTCTTAAACATAAATAAAAAAAATGCTTTACAAGTTATTCATATAAGTTAGGCTAAGTTTTGCTTTTATTAACGTATCTTTTGTTTTGTATTTTTCGATTATTGTTCTTTATTTTTATAGTGCTTTTTATTTTTTATTCTAAATGCTCGTTTTTGTTTTTGTTTTTAGGTTGCAAGTTTGATTATTTGTTTATTTATTTGTTTCATGTCCCTTCTTCTTTAGAAGATTTGTTATTTTTTAAACTCATTATTATATATGATGGAATTTATATGTAATTGTATCTCAAGTGTAAAAGGTGCTTTGTTATTAACTGTCTGTTTTAAAAACTACTTATTGTTTGGTCTTATGTCTATCCAGTGGCGTACCTGGGGGGGGGGGGGGGCGATCCGCACCGGGCGGCACATATTTTGGGGCGGCATTTTCTATATTTAGTTTTAGTTGTAAAAACAACTTGTTCACTTCATAAGTTTACTATTCGATTTCTACGAATTATGAATTACTATACGATTTCGAATATTTTTCCTTATATTACGCTTATCCAATTGAAGAAATAATTTAAATTCGCCTATTTCACTAAAAATTATTAAGATTTACGACAAAAATATGAAAATATTCAAATTTCTCCATTAACCCTTTATCTCCCAGCGTCATTAGCTTTAGAAATGAATAGTGTAGTTAACAAATTAATAAATCCAAATGCAGAATTTGTAGCATGTACAAATCATTCTTTAAACCTGGCATGTTTACACGCAGCTTCTACTGCTATCGATTCCATAACATTTTTTGGAACTATCGAGCAGTTGTTTTCATGTTTTTCTTCTTCCACTCCTCGATGGGATGTTTTACTTTCTGTCACTGGTGAAGGTGTTAAACGCAGCGTAGAAACTCGCTGGAGCGCTAGAGCAGAGGCAGTACGGTAACTATTGTAAAAAACCATTTTTTTTTACATTTTAAGCGCCTTGGAGAAATTGACATCTGAAGAAGAAAATAGTAAAATGAGATCAGATGCTGAAATATTACTCAATTCAATGCAATCTTTTTCTTTTCTATATTATCTCAAATTATGGGAACCCGTCCTTTTGGAAGTTAATGACGCGCAAAAATACCTGCAGATAAAAGGGTTAAATGTTCATCAATGCCATATAAAACTAAATTCTTTGCAAACCCATTTCATGGAACAAAGAGATGCGCTAATACAAAACGCTGTTATAGCAGCCAAAACAATTTGTGAACAGTTGGAGATATCGACTGAACGCCGAGTTAGAAGGAGAAAAAATATGTGAGGAAATTTCACGAGACGGGGGGCTATCCTTAGAACAACAAGTACGAAGAGAAATGTTTTTATCTATGGATAGAATTATAAAGGAAATAAAAGAACGCTTTGATCAGTTGTATGGCCTTGCAAGCAGAGACGCCGTTAGGGGCTCAATTTTAATTTGGGGCCCGAGGCAAAATCGCGTTCTCTATCGAACTCAGCTCAGTTTTATTATTTATTATAGATTCATACTGTGAATTTGGGGGCCCATAAATTTGTGGGGCTCTGGGCAGTCGCCCCACTTGCCCTAGCCAAACGGCGCCCCTGCTTGCAAGAAAATATTCATGTATAATACCATGTAACCTACTAAATGAAGAATTTGAATGTCAAATAAATGACTTTATTCACATTGAGGAAGAACAGTTCCATATTGAAAGAAAAAGGATCCAGGTGTTTATGGCTGTACCTGCACTACAAGAAGAGGCAAAACGTTGGAAAAACGGGGCCCTCTTGATCTACTAAAATTTATTCAACAGTATAGATTGGAAAATTCTGTACCCAACATTGTAAATTTGCTTAGAATTTTTTTTAACAATTGCTATCAGTGTCGCTAGTTGCGAAAGGAGCTTCTCTAAATTGAAGTTGATAAAAAATTATCACAATGAGTGATTTAAGACTACAAAATCTTGCAATATTGTCCATAGAACAAGAAATTACAAATATTATAAATTTTGACAGCATTATACACTATTTTTCTACTATAAAAGTTAGAAGAGTAAATATATAAATATGTTTGCATACACATATGTGTACAATTTGTTTGTTTATCCAAAAGAAATGAAATTATTTATTTATAAATATAAAATAAAAAATATTTAATGGTAATTTTTTTTGTAAATTAGGTATATATTTTGTAATTTAAATATGGCATCCAATGGTAAAAAAGCTACCCACCTATAGTTTGTCTCAATTACAATTATTTATTTATGTTTATTAATTTTTAAAAACCACCATTTCATTGACTTAGAAAGGGCGGCAAAAGTTCTAGGTACGCCACTGTGTCTATCATACAGCTACCTCAAGTGCCTTCCAATTTTCTTCCAATTTTAATTAGTTTACAAAGATCTTTATGTTTTGGTAAATGAAAAAGCAATCCAAAGAAACGGATTTTTTTCTTGTTGTTGTTTTGTAATGCAATCTCTATTTTCTCGAAAATAGGCTTCACCATCGAATATTGTTGTAAAAAAAAAAAATATACATGTTAGTCAAATTTAATGTGCGTTAAGGATATATGACAAGATAAAAGCTTAAAAACGCACACAATTAGAGATCCACTGAGCTAAAAACAGTCTGTTTTGGGTTCCCGGTATGAAAATTCTAAAAGCCTCAGTGAACCTTTAATTCTGTGCGTTTTTATGCTTTTTTTTTTCTGGTAATAAAGAAAATTACCTTTAGAATTTTCTGAATTTCAGTTGATATGAAGTTTGTCTGCTATTATTTTGGATTTAAAAGATAATGCTAAGTTTCCTCCTTATAATCTTTCAGTGTCTAGTTTTAAACAGAACTAAAATTAAATAAAGAAAAATGATCCATTGATTTAGAGTAATGTTCAGTCATTTAATTCATTTGCTTTTTGTGAATTTTTATTCAGTTATTAGTTTTAGTAGAGAATTACCTTCAAATTCATGATCAATTAAATATGCAAAAGCTGAAAGTGAAGTTAAATAGTGTTGATGCTCGTTATAAGATCAAACCAAGCATGAAGTCTTAATTCCATTCAGTCCAAATTCTAGCGTTATATAACTTTAAAATTCTTACATTCTCTAGCATAAACAAACTAACAGTAGATTTGCAGCAATAAATAAAGTTTTAAACGAGGAAGTAGATAGATTCGAACGTTTCATTGGGAATCATTGACAAGATAAAAGTAGGATTTGTGCAAATAGCCAATAAAGTCAGAAGTTCAGTATTTCGTTTGCAGGAACCAGAAATAGCATTATTAATTATTGTAATAATTTTATTTCTTTTAATTTCTGAAAAAAATTGTTACAAAGATTTATATTTAAAATCTTTCAAAAATATTTGATTAATGATTAATATTTTCGTTTTTCATTACCATATTTTTCATATACAATTAAAAATATTTAATGATATTTGCCACTTATAATTATTAATATCTTATTAAACAAAGTGTGGGTCCAAGTGGTAAAATGCTTGACTGAGGGTTGGAGGAGCCGGATTCAATATCCGGCGGAAGTCGGGATTTTTCCAAACTGCATTCTCTTCCAGACGAGTCCTAGAGGTCACCCAGCCCTCTGTAAAATGGGGATCGGTTTCAGCCCAATGTCGGGTGGTCAGTCCGGGGTCAATGAAAATTTAGGTGCCTTATATTCCTTAGATCATCATGGACCCTCTTGGGATATTTCTATACCTATTAAACAAAGCAACATGTAAGCCAAAGCTATGTCTCGATAATTTACCCATATCACTTAAGTACGAAATTTAAGTTTAATTCCCTGGTCTACTGGTCAAGTTGAAAAAAGGCCCTTAACCTGAAAAAATTGTTGGGCCCTTAACCTTTTTCTAACAAGGAATTGGTACAATATCTTGTTATTCTACTGTATGTTCCTGATTGTTACAAAAATAAAGACGCCCTTAAATAGGTGTAGTGGTATCAAAATCTATTCAGATCTTGATATTATGAGTAAGCTATTAAATGTTAAAGTTGATGTTGATCTTTGAATTAATCCTTGGGTTACGTTCAGAACTTACAGCATTTCGGACCTAAAAATAATGCTGCCCTTCTAAGGATTTACAAAACTCTTAATTACAAACAGAGGTGGACATAGGATTTTATTTCGGAATGGGCTAACTAAGAAGCCAACCTCCAACAGCCAAAAAAAAAGTCGTCTTCAAAATTTCGGTTGGAACCAATGTCCTCTCAATCGGCCATCCAAACAAAAACCAAAAAAAAAACGAAAGAAAATAACTTTTCTCTACATTTCGAGGTTTTGATGCTGGGACCAGGGTCATTCAGCCCTCCCCCTAAATACGTTTATGAATATGAAGTTCCCTGAATAGTGCAGTATTCCTTACGTATTTTAGACGCAGTTAGTGAGTCACAGAGTGGGTTTATAAAAAGTTCATTTTTAACAGAAGTTTACTTTACCGTTTTTTGTATCGAATTCTAATATTAAATCTCTTTTCAATTGCACGTACGCTGTTCACTTGCATATATAAATTTTATAGTTAATGGAATTTTAAATAATACATTAAAATAATGCATTACACAATAATTAATGCATTATGTAAATTCGTTGAAGTATAACTGCTCGCGTCGATCAAACAAACGAAAGCCAAAATCACAAAATCCGCATGTTTCTCCATCCTCTGATTGGTTTTTCTGTTTTGTTTTGTTTTTTTTTGTTTTTTGTTTTTTTTTTACTTCTGCTCCCTCTGGGGGACTTATTACAAATTTGAAATGGCGCTATTCATAATATTTCTATTTTTAGTTTCGGAATACGATTCCAAATTCAACAATATTAATCTTTACTTCTGTATCATGCATAAGCCACTGACTCTTAAGCTAATTCAACTTTTTATTAAAAATAATTTATTTTAATCAAACAAACATTCACTAAATTAACACGAATAGTTTTCTGAATAAATAATCGAGGTTTATGTTGTTGTTTTTTCTTTTATTTCTAAATTGATGTTCATCATCACATCTTATTACATTTAAACCATAAAAAAATAGTTTTATGTAGACTACAACTTTTGTCATTTCGTTCGAACTATTAACTCGTCCGGCTTTTATCAAAAATGGATTAATCTTAATATAAAACGTATCCATTAAATCCTTTGATTTCAGTTATTTCTTCATGTGTTTTGGATAATTGATTAGAAAATATCTGGTGCTCAACTATACGAAATATATTTCTGACATTGTATACTTAATAATTTAAGCAAAGAAATAACTTAAACTGCTAGAATTATGATTTTTATGGTAAGAATCGTTATATATAAGGAAATGCCAAAGTTGATTCGTTAAGTCCCTTCGCATTGGAAATTTCGATATTAACGACCTCCAAGAACATAAAACGCTCTGGATAATAATTTTTTTACTTGTCATAATGTCATTAGATCCATATTAGCATAAAGGTATGGGTATTACCTTTTATTGAAGAGGGAAACACAAATCAAATACTTTTTTTCATACAAAAGAAAAGAAAACGTCCTGTTTCTCCATCTCAACAGAACAGGAAAAAATGAATTAAAGATTACGATAATTTAAAGAGCAAATATTAATGGCTTCCACTCCCCTATTTAAGAAATACCAAAACGAATACACATGGGGCAAACTGAAATTATTCTCAACAAAATTAATAATAAAAAAAAATACAGGAACTCAGTCGGAAAATTTACCATGTTATCCTCCTGATACTGTGCAAGTCGATTTTCGTTTACTTCGATCAATGTTACTTGTAGGAAAAAAAATTGGAGAAAAACTAATTAAAAGTTTATATGTCAAGCAGAGATTGGAAGAGTTTTTTTGCATCTAAATTACACATCTTTTACAAAAAAATTTAGCTTCACTACTGGAAGTAAGAATGATTATACAGGGTGTTTCAGAAATACTTTTCCATACTTTGGGGTCGGTTTCCATAACACTAAAACAAGAACAAAAGTCCATATAAATATATGTCCGAAAATCCTACGGTTTTCAATTAATAATGAAAGTCTAGGGTCAACGCTTTTCAAGATACAATCCAACAACTCACGTTTGCTGTTGCACTGATTGGCTCCTCGATAGCGTTGTGTAGTTGCCAAGGAGATTTGTTTCCATGTGACATTGGTGAACATTTGGGTAGTAGTGAGTTAGTCTGTCTTCAACGTGTCAGTTGTGTAGTAGTGCGTTAACTGAAACGTGTTCCGTTGAACCATGGCAGGACACCCATTTCGTGAGCAGGCAGATATGATTTTTATGTACGTAGTGCGAATAGTAACGGACGCAAGGCGCACGGTTGTATAGATGGCGTTTCCAGACCGCAATCAGCCGAGTCATCCAACATTTGCTGCTGTTTATCGTCGTTGCTGAGACAGGATCCCGTCTCAGATAGCATCACGAATTATGGATCAGAGTCGCTCGTACGCTTAACCAGGAAGAACGCATTTTACAGGTTGTTGCAGAAGATCCGGGTATCAGCACACGACGGGTGGCCCGAGTATGTGATGCACCTCCTACTACCGCATGGAGGTACTTCACGAGATGCTCCTGTATCCGTATCATCTGCAATGTGTGCAGGGTCTTTCGCCTGCCGATTACTCACCATGGGAGAACTTTTGCCGTTGGTTTGTTGCACAAACTGCCAATACGTTGTTTGTCTCTTCGGTCTTGTTTACAGATGAGGCAACATTTGGACGAGATGGACTAACAAATTTTCACAACCATCATTTGTGGGCGTAAGAAAATCCTCGTGATACAATTCAGGCTAGACACCAGCATCAGTTTAAGAATAATGTGTGGGCTGGAATTGTAGGTGACTGTCTAGTAGGTCCTTATGTTCTCCCAGCACGTCTGACAGCCGCTGTCCACAGGGACATGATTCAGAACACTCTTCCAGCCTTGCTACAGAATGTGCCCTTGCAAATAAGACGAAACATGTGGTTTATGCATGATGGGGCTCCAGCACATTTTAGCCACATTGTTCGAGATGCACTGGCTCATATCCCATGACAAATAGATAGGTAGGAAAGGACCAGTTCCATGGCCTACACGTTACCTCGACCTCAATCCTTTGGATTTTTATCTGTGGGGATTAGACCTTAAAATACGAAGAATTTATGGAATAAAATGACTGATCAAAAGTCATTTTCTTTAAGTTTGTTTCAAACAAAGTATGGTCCAAAACTACATTGAGAATGTTCCGAATGATAAAAGTCCCCCTCATGAATACCTGATGACAGTCTGAGAAGGAAGACAAAGTAAACAAGGATTAAGATAAACTCTTCAGATTTCTGAGGGCAAAATTGTAATCCACTTTGCAGATAAGCAAACTCTATTTTTGGAGAAGTGATAAAAACTGCATTTGAGTGACTGTTATTCACATTAAGTCCATAGTTATCAGTGGGATTTTTATCAAAATTAACAAGCATCTTTCTTTCAAGAACCTAATAGGCAATAGAAGTTCAGCTTTTTCTAAAACATTTTTTTTTCTCTTATCTTGATCCCAGAATGGAAATGAACAGTTTATTTTTTGTCACCTAAAAGTTTAAACGATCAACCTGATTCCGCAGGGCCCAAAAAAAGAATCAGAAGAAAGATGCAAAGAATATAATGGCACAAGATAAAACATTGGACATCAAATAATAAATAAAAGAGAAAACATGCAAAACTTGATTCTGTATACAATAAACAAGTTGAAAAGGATGGAAGTTAATTCAGGATAATAAAGAGTAAGTTAAACAAGGAATAAAAATTGGAAATGATGTAGAAATCCCACATAATCAGATAAATGGAAAAGAAATATACCATATATGCTCCAATAGAGGCCCCGGCGTTTATTTGCAAAACTAGCCTCGGCTCCCGGCGCTTAATAGAGACCGGCTGCTATTAGAGGCCGGCCATTATTAACAAAAACCTTCAGAACGCAATATTTTTACACAAAAATACGGGCTAATATTACAAAAAACCACTTTATTTTAATTTCACATGCAACATAAGACTGTTAAAGATAAATGGCAATGTCTTTCTGTACCTTTCGCTGCTATTCGTCGTCCGAATCCGCAATGACGGAAGTTTTCGCGTATTCCACCGTGCGAATCTTAAAGGCAATGTCAAATGACCGTTTCGGTGGCATTTTGTATGGCAATGTACCGTAAGGTATTACGCACGACTATAAAGATACGAACGCTTACACAAGTACCGCCAGTAGGCAAATATCAAAGACCCGGCTACTAATAGAGACCGGCTACTATTTGGCCGTGTCCCCTCTGCAGCCCGGCGCTTATTTGAGACCGGCGACAATAAGAGCCTCGGCGTTTATAGGAGCATATACGGTAATATCGCAACGATCACAAGAGAAATGCACGGTAAGATGATCGACTGAGTTCTTAAATAAAAATAAAACGCGATTAAATACAAAAATTGTCCAAGTCTTAAGCCCCACGAACACCACCCAACTTTCCACCAACTTTAGTCGGCCGACTTCGAGTCCGCCAACTTTTGTTAGCCCCGAACATCATCCAACTCGCAAATGAGTCGGCCGTGATAAAAGCAATCCCATAATGCAATGCGTTTCTCCCAGCAGATGTGGAAAATCCGAAAAAATCGAGGTTTTTGAAACCTCTCTGATAAATTCTGCCGAATTCAATTACTGCATTTCAGTACAAACTTTATTTATGCATGAAAGAAACTCGCAATATTCTGATATTCATTGTGTACGCACTTGTCTTCGACTCGAATGGGTGAACATCGTTTTAGATGCCATTTCTTCCATGGGCGTGCCCATATTACCCATCAACGCTGCCCTGTGATTGGGTAATTCTTACCGACTTCCAACCAACTTTCCGAGTTGCCCGTGCAGAACCAACTCGTGTCGGCGGACTAAAGTTGGTGGGAAGTCGGTGAAAAACTGGCTCAAAACTGTCTCTACTGACTCGGAACGTCAAAATCGGCCGACTAAGTTGGTGAAAAGTTGGATGGTGTTCGCGGGGCTTTACAGTCACTAGTTATCTGCAACTTGAACCATAGTTTTACTCATCTGGCCAGATTAGATGATTTCCTGAAGCACAAACACGGCTGAAGTTTCACAAATTCCAAAGTTTGCTTAATGCTATCACATGGCGATGAAACTAAGTACGGATACAATGAGCCCGTCCGCTTATTGTCCTTCAAACTGTCTCCTAATTACTGCATTAAGATCATGGTCTCCCACCTCGACGATATTTATTTCGTCCTGCTAAGTAGGAGACTACATTTTTCGTGTTTACAAGAGTGAAGCAGAGACAATTTCTGAATGCATTTCAAAAATATCTAAAGATGAAAGGAAAGGGGGTTTCCACAAAAAATAATAGCCAAAAAATAATTGGTTAATGATGATAGACGACAGTAAGAATTAATCAAACAGAAGAGAGGTCAAATACACTCATTAACAAAAAAAAACGACGACCTGGAAGGAGCTGTCCGATGGAGACAAAAATTGGTGGAGAGGAAGATTATGTACAGAATAGAAAAGGATTAAACTTTCAGACAAATTGAATGATTTATTTCAAGTTACAGAGTTACAAAGTAACGAGCTCAATAAGGTGTTGACCCACCTCTACCCTGAATGCAAGCTGCCACAAGACGTGGCATAGAGTGATAAAGCTCCCTGATGGTCTCCTGCGGTATTTCTTGACAAATTTGCTCCAATTGTCGGGCTAGATCATCCACATTCCCTGGTGGATGCAGTCGCCTTCCCATTATATCCCAGACATGCTCGATTGGAGAGAGATCTGGGGATCTGGCTGGCCAAGGAAGTGTTTCACAAGCTGCAAGACAGGTCATAGCAACACGTGCCATATGTGGTCTGGCATTATCTTGCTGAAAAATAAGGCCATGGTACTGCAAAAGGAAGGGTAGCAAATCAGGTCTCAGAATGTCGTCGACGTACCGCTGTGCTGTAAGTGTGCCGCTAATGACGACTAAAGGGGTCTGGCTATCAAGGGAAATGGCACCCCAGACCATAACTCCTGGTTGAGGGCCTGTGTGGCGTGCAGTAGTGAAAGCACGTCTGTGACGATCGTTAGGACACAGTTGGAAGCGGGATTCGTCGCTAAACACTATACGTCCCCAGTCAGCATCATTCCAACCGGATCGAGCCAAGCACCACTGTAATCTGGCCCGACGGTATGCAGACATGAGTGGCAGGTGGCGTAGCGGTCGGTGCGAGCGTAGATGTCGCTCTCTCAGCCGTCTCTGAATGGTCATGGTGGACACTCGTGTGCGGGTCGCACGTCTGATGGTTGATAACGATGATTCAGGCGCTGTGACAGCTGATCTGACAATCACTCTATCCTCACGCTCTGCTGTGGCCCTAGGTCGACCGCTACCTTCATGACGCTGAAATCTGCCATTGTCCACCCATTCCTGCCAGCATCTTCTAATTGCCGCATCACTTCGACCCATATGACGAGCGATTCTCCGATTTGCCTAACCTGCCTCTTTCAATCCAATGATACGACCTCTTTCAAACTCTGACAGTTGCACGTAATAAGCTCGAATCCTGCGGCGAGGCATTTTTTCAGTCGTTGAAAAGGTATCCTAACTCTCAATGCAACAGAAATTTTGACCATCAGTTTGAGAATCGCTTCTTATATACACCTGCTGAGTGCGCAGTTCCGATGCGCTGTAGCTCTCGCTATTCATTCATTGGACACCAAAGTTTAATCATTTGCATGGGCGGTCCCAATGTCTTTGCATACGAAATTTCATTACAATCGGACAACTTCTAGGTGAGTCGTTTTTTTTGGTAATTAGTAAGGAGTGTAAAACGAAAGAGAGAGGTCAAGTTGCCACGGAAAAATAACGTTGAGTAAAAATGCAAAGAAGGTTGCCATGGTAGCTGGGCAAAAACAAGCAGAAACAACAGAAAAATAGGCTGAAAGTAATTAAACAAGAAAAAAAAAATTCCAAGTTAAAATAATAAATAAGGAAGAGAATGAAATAAATGAGTTAAAAATAGAGGTAAATAAAAACAATATAAAAAACAATGGCACAACAAAATGTCCGTGACATCTTGAATTACTTTGAATTCAAATTGTAATTCTAGAAGTTTTAGTTCTGAACCCTTTCTTTCTCTCTTATGAGATTCCCTCTGGATTGATGTAATTAAATGAACAACTGTTTTCCTAAACACATTCTTACCATGCAGGCTTTTCAAAGTTCACACGCCAACTTTAGTCAACAACAGTTTCTTTACTAATGAAACAATGTTGTAAAATACTAAATAACAGAAGGATGGTAATATTTCACAAGTGTATATTTCTATCTTTGTGGTTCAATATAAATATTAAACTTTACTATTCCACAAATTATGTTATATTTAATTATACAATACGTTATACTGTTTTGTTCACAATTACTAGCTCTGGCAATGCCCGATAGAGATAATAATATCAGACATTCTGGTTTGCTGCCTCACCCATATATTTCTTTTACGGTCTCGTCGCATAATTCCTAACATACATCTTTCCATGCTTCTTTGAGTTGTGTGCCGTCTCTGAAATGTTTTCCTGGCCAGCGTCCATGTTTCCGCTCCGTGTGTTAGAACTGGTAATATACATTGGTAAGAATTCTCTTTAAACATAGATGCATTGCTCCTTTTATTATTATAGTATTTCGGCCAAAGGCATTCCATTAAAGTTTGATTCTATGATTAATTTCTGGCATCCATACTAATTTCCATTCATACTTATTTATTACCCAAGATACACATAGCTGCTAACCTCCTCTTATTCAGAATTACCAACTTTAATTGGTTGCCTATTAATAAACCTATTATACATAATCTTTGTTTTATAAACATAAGATTTAATGTGCCACAAATTAACATAAAGGAATATATAAATGATATTAAGATTAAAAATATCCGAGCTTTCATCGGTGAGTCAGTGAATTCATTTTGATTTTGGAGGGATGCCGCTATCGGGAATGAGAGTGTTTCCTCTTATCACTTTTGCACAATCTGAGTGTTTCATCTGGTGAGTGAGTCTGGCTGACAAGTTCACAAAAACGACGAAACGGCCGTCCCAGACTTCACCGATGAAAGCTCAGATATTTTTAATTTTAGAGTCATTTCTTTATTCCTTTCTTATAATTTTTGGTTTCTTTGAGTTTAGCTTTCATTCAACTTTTAAAGTTTAATTGGCAAGTTCGTATATCACCAATTGCAATGCTGTAGCATCTTTAGTTAGTACAACTACATCATCTGCAAACCGAAGATGGCTTAAATAGTCACCATTAATACTGATGCCTCTTTTTATCCCAGTCTAAATTTTGAATACTTCCTGAAGTACTGCTGTAAATAATTTAGGAGAGATAGCATCTCCCTGTCGGACACCTTTTTTTCTGTGCAAGCGAATTATTCGCGGGCCGTCCATATAAATGTTTTTGATAAGCTCTACATAGCTAGTGTCAATATCATGATTTTTCAAAGCACTAATAACAGAGCAGACATGTTAACTATGTCAAAGCCTTTTCATAGTCAATAAATATATGAATATATGAAATATATGAAGACACGAAGAATTATTATGAATAGAGAAAAGAAAGCCCTTACTCCTGTAACTTCATAATTTTTTTTTCTGCTAAAGTAACTACGTTATAAGAATCGTTGACAAGAATTTCAACCGTTCATACATTATAAATAAAATTTAAAACGCATGATAAGAAGCATTAACAAGAATTTTTAAAATCTATAAATTACAATTATAATTTAGAGAACAGCATAAAATACATAACTCTTTCATCCTCCAAAACATTGAAAAGTTTTAGTGAAATTATGAAAGTTATTATTAAAATGTTTGAGTGGCGAAGAACCTTTACTTTGAATAACATGCTAAATTTATTTATGTTCATGGCAGTGCATAGCATTTACTAATAATTTTTCTTTAAAACAATATAATAGAAGTGTTTTGTGTTTGTCTGTAATCAGCTAATTGTAAAGTAAAAATTGTGTATCTTGCAATACTATATATTACTATTAATATTTCTGGTGATTATGAAGGATTCGAATTGCCTAGCACCAAAAATGTGAAATAAATACAGTCAGTTCTTGTTGAGTAAACCACAGTTACAGTAAGGTGATCAACCGTCCTCCTTCTTGAAGCTCTGTCCTCCCTTGACAAGTGGCCTCCTAAATGTTCTCCTTCTGTAAATGCTGTCCTCCTTTTTTATGTTTGAAGAGTAATCTGTCCTCCTTTGTGATGTGTGAAGTGGAAAACTGTTGTTGTTTTATTTTCTTTTTATGGTTGAACAGATAGGTTTAGAGGTTTTTTTTTTTTAATTGTTATGATTGAACAGATAGGTTTAGAGGATTTGTTTTGTTTTTCTTTTTATGGTTGAACTTACAGGTTTAGAGCAGTGTTTCCCAACCTTTTTTCTGCTGTGCCCCACCTAAAGTATCTAAAGTATGCTATGCCCCACCAAATTAGGTATAACTTCAAAAAGAAAAAATTAAAAAAAAAAAACTGTTTTAACTTTCACCAAAAAAAAAAAACAACATTACTCCATTTTTGAATTGCCCCCTCAACAATCAAGTTGCCTCCCTGTGGGGCGTGCGCCCCACGTTAGGAAACAGGGGTTTAGAGGGTTTGTTTTGTTTTTCTTTTTATGGTTGAACAGATAGGTTTAGAGGATTTTTTTTTTAATTGTTATGATTGAACAGATAGGTTTGGAGGGTTTGTTTTGTTTTCTTGTTTTGTTTGAACAGATAGGTTTCGGTTTTTTTTTCTTGTTATGGTTGAACAGATAGTTTTTTTTTGTTTTTTGTTCTTGTTATGGTTGAACAGATTGGTTTTTTAATTTATTTTATGGTTGAACAGATAGATGTATATGGTTTTGTTTTTTTGTTTGGTTGAACAGATAGGAAATCTGATTTAAAATTTTGTTTCTTCAAGCATCCTCCTATTTCTGTTACAGAAAATAGTAACCTTAGTTTTATATGTATTCACACCTATGGCAGTAATAAGTAGAAACTTTAACATTGATTAAATTAATACAAATTGTTTATATTGCCTTTTCTTATATTGGAAAACAATATACTTAAGGTATGAAAATAATGAAAAGAACTCATTTTGCAATACAAATCTGGTTTATTTTCATCAATGTACAGGAAAAGTCTGAACATTCAATTAATATGAAATTGCATTCATTTGTTGGTCATGTTAAATTGCATTCTTCAACATAGCCTGAAAAAAAAATAACAATCACCAAATATGAAGATATTTCAAAAATCCTAAAAATAAAATATATAAAAAAAAAGGTACAAATAATACAGAAAGAAATAAAGAAATACAAACTGTAGGTTCTGAAAATAAAAGAAACATTTGTGTAAATGTTTCAATGCTATGTTCATAACTTTCAGTCAACTGTAACCTTAACTAAAGTTACAAAGTACATGTGGTACATAAAAAAAAAAAAAAAAAACAAAGATGTTTTCATTTATGGGAACATTTACATTTGTATATGTGTAATATATAAACATGAGAATTTATGATTTAGTAGTTGTAACAGGTAAAGCAATGTACATTACCCATTCGTATAATTACAGGTGTAATAAATTGTCCATGTAAAAGTTTACTATAGTATTCATTATATTGCATTACTATATGAAAACATTATTCTGATATATCTTCTTTATTACTTTGATGTAAGACAACTAGCCGTACTGGCGTGGCCGTGCAGTCTCGGCAGCGGTCTGCCGTTGTGGCCAGTGCAGCAGTACCTGGGTTCGAATCCCGGCAGTGGCTTGGATGTTTCAATTTCCTTTCCTGTGTTGTAAGCCTCTTCTTCACTTTCTCTTCGGTCTGACGTCATTCCGTAATGGCGTCCTGGGGGCAGGCAATGGGAAACCACCCCAGTATCTTTCTTCAGGTGTTTCTGGGAGATCCATGTGTGACCTCCATAGAACTGGACCTGTCTCCGGACAGAAAACTATGGATGGATGGGTGGATGGTAAGACAACTATCATAAAACACCCTATATAGAGATTCAATAAGAACCCTGTAGAACCAAAATTGTAAATAACAATTACATAAAACAAATTTTTCAATACCATAGCAAATACTTACAAAAATTTACATTGCACAAACTGAAAGGCCTTCCATACTGTACATCCTGTTCATTGAAACAATGTTCAAAGCCTAAACCTAATGAACCTACCTTTGCCATGGTAAAAACGAATGTAACATAAATATATTTACTAAATTAACTTTGATACAACACCTTCAGTAATGTATGAAATAGATTCACAAAGTAATTCTCCAATTTCCCCCCCCCCCCAAAAAAAAAACTCCATAAATATTATCTTTAATAATTTAAAATACCTAACATACTTTCTGTTTGCATACAAATTGTGAGGATTACTTCCATTAGCTACATTGGCTGAGGACATAAAGACAGAAATAAGCTTGGGTCTGTATTTGGGAGGTAATTTGAAGTTTATATGTTTTTTATGGAGGGTGTTACCCTTCAATGGGTAGGGCTATACATACAGGTATAAAGAGGAGAGAGTTATGCATAACAAGATTTCACTATAACTGACAAGGTTGTCAAAAACATTTCCCACACAAATAACATTTGAAAGTGATATTTTGTAAGTTATGATATTTTCTACAAACAGTAGATTTCTATTCACAAGAGCATATATTACTAGGAAAATCATAACAACAACAGTAATTTACAGAGCAGAGACTTTTAAATAGGATTTTGTTGGAAACATAAATTTTTGGAGAATGGATAACAGCAATGATGTTAACATATAAATGTAAACATTTCATTTTTACAAGTTGCTGCATAGCCAGTACAAAAACAAAGTATTATTTCATTCAATTCAAAGAAGACAATTGAGTCTAAATAATGATATGGGACTCACTCACTCACTCCATGGCACTACAGCCCATGTAGGGCCTTGGTCTCCTTAACAATATGAGCCCACTCTTTTCTATCTTGCGCCTTCCTCCTCCATCCTCGTACCTGAAGCTTTTTCAAATCGCGTTCCACATCATCAAGCCATCTAAGTCGTGGTCTTCCTTTTAATCTTCTACCACCAGGGTTTCCAATAATGATATGGGACTGGAATATTAAATGTCTTGTAGACAGATGTAATGAGGAACACAAATGATTTCAGTGCAGTTTTGCAATAACTTAGAAATAATGACAAGTTTATAATGTTGTAAATACAAACTGACTGATTAAGGATATGTCTTGATGCTCCACAAATGTAAATGAATTGATATACGTTGACAGGAGATATTGGTTGCAATTAAAAATAATAAAACTGATACCTTACAAAATATCACTTATATATATGTACACCCACACACATATATTACATCACTTATAGTATATATTGTGTCAATCAAGAGTTATTCATTCTTTGGGAATTTCAAAAACAAATATATCAGATATATTATGTTGTAATACATACATACATATACATACATAGTTCTCTGCCAAGGGCAGGTCCTTCACTGCAAACCCAGCATTCTCCAATCTTTCCTATTTTCTGCCTTCCTCTTCGTCTCCACATAAGATCCATTTACCATAATGTTGTCGATCATCTTAAATCTTCTTCTGCCTCGAACTTTTTTACCGTTCACCATTCCTTCCAGTTCATCCTTCATTAGGGAGTTTCTTCTCAGCCAGTGACCCAACCAGTTTCTTTTTCTCTTCCTGATCAGTTTCAGCATTATTCTTTCTTCACCCACTCTTTCTAGCACAGCTTCATTTCTTATTTTGTCTGTCCATTTCACATGCTCCATTCTTCTCCATATCCACATTTCAAATGCTTCTAGTCGTTTCTCTTCACTGCGTCGTAATGTCCATGTTTCTGCCCCATACAATGCCACACTCCACACAAAGCACTTCACTAGTCTCTTCCTTAGTTCTTTTTCCAGAGGTCCGCAGAAGATGGTCCTTTTTCTATTAAAAGCCTCCTTTGCTATTGCTATCCTCCTCTTGACTTCTTGGCAGCAGTTCATATCACTACTTATAGTACACCCTAAGTATTTAAAGTTGTTCACTTGTTCCAATGTCTCATTCCGAATACTTATGTTTATCTTCTTTGTCTTTCTTCCGATAACCATAGTCTTTGTCTTGTTTACATTTATCTTCATTCCATATTGTTCACAGCTGTCATTCAGCTGCAGTAGCATATCCCTTAGTATCATCTCCTCTTCTGCTAACAATGCCATATCATCAGAAAATCTTATGCACTTTATTCTTCTTCCTCCTACTATCACCCCTCCCATGTTCTGAAAACAATTCTTCACTAACTCCTATAAGTAGATGTTGAACAGCGTAGGTGATAGAGGGCATCCTTGTCGCACCCCTCTCCCTATTCCACTTCCCTCTGACAATTTTTCTCCTATCCTGACTTTGACTCGTTGTTTTATATAAAGATTAGTTATTAGCCTTCTCTCTTTCCAATCCACACCAATTTTCTTCAAGATTTCCATAAGTTTATTCCAATCCACTCTGTCAAAAGCCTTTTCCAGGTCCACAAATACTACATATACATGTTTATTTTTTTCTAGATATCTTTCGCCGATTGTTCGCAGCAGTCCAATTGCATCTCTCGTACCTTTTCCTTTCCTAAAACCAAACTGCTCTTCTTCCAACTCTCCTTCCACCTTAGAATATAAACGTCTGTTCAGTATTCGCAGAAGAATCTTCGCTGAGTGCGATATAAGGCTGATAGTCCTGAACTCACTGCACTTCTTTGCATTATTTTTCTTCGGTATTGGTAGCAATACTGTTTCTATGAAATCATCAGACCATTCACCTTTCTCATATATTTCATTGCATAATGATAGTATTTGCTTCTTGTCTTCACCCAAGCATTTAACTAACTCAATGTGTATTCCATCAACTCCTGTTGCTTTCCCATTCTTCATTTCCCTAATCGCTAGCTCAACTTCTTCCCTTAGAATACAACATCCTTTTTCGTCTTCTGATACAGCTGTTTCATCTTCTATAACTAAGTAATCTGGACGATTCCCTGTC
>JAFIDM010009631.1:184171575-184198894 GCA_023159025.1 Thereuonema tuberculata
CCCCCCCCGAAAATATATTCTATATACGCCACTGCAGGGAGGTTTCAAAACCTCGATTTTTTCGGATTTTCCACATCAGGTTTGGCAAATGCGAAGGCTGCTGACGCAGTAATGCAAAAGTTATGACGTCATTGTTTCCAGGGGAGCATGGTTTCTTATTGGCTGTGTGTCATTCGTTACTTTTCATTCGAAATAATACCATGAAATTCAATTCCATAGCGGCTAATAATTTAAAAAAAAATATTTATCTTATGTTGGAAATCATTCACTCATTTTTGTTTGAAACGACATAACCGAATTTTGCTTGACGTCACACGTGACGTATTTAAAATCTGCGTTGTCATGGTCGATTGATCGTCCGAGTTGCATCTTGGAGTTGCATCGTGTTCGCGCTTGACTAAAGTTTATATCAACTCGTGACTTCAAAATCGCGCGACTAAATTGCAGTAAAATTGCATGGTGTTCGCACGGCTTTAGCGCCGCCGTTCGGACAACAAACGAAGCACACTACGAATTTGAATGACGTCACTTGACATTACGTCAAGGAGACTGCTGTGATGTCCTTCCAAACCTAAATATTTGTGATTTATGTTAAACATATGAGAAATATTTTGATAATATTATTAGCCGGTATCTAATCGCAGTTGATGGCAATAATGCGATTCACGAGTAACAACGACCAACAGCCAATAATAATCCATTGCTCACTGTAAACAATTACGTCACATGGCAGTTTCCGGAAATGGTCAAAATGGCGGGAAGAAAGAGGAAGATAACAGCCGCGGCAGCCTTAGTTTTTTTACATTTAGATGATGAAATGAATAATGACAATGACGAAGAATCATGTTCAAGAAATAAAGAATGGTGTGGGTCATGGCTGCGGAAGAGAGGACGAATGAGTTAGCACTTCAAGAACTTCGTTTAGCGAATGACAGTCGATACAGGTAAGAGAAAGTTGTGTTTTTTACATGAAAATTACATTACATGACAGACGACTTCTATGTTGCATTATAAATGAATCCGACAGAAATAAAGACGGTGAAAAAATATTTTGCTTCAGACTGCCTCTTTCAGTCTGAGTCAATATGGCGAGTTATGAACAAGTGGCTGTGATTTTGTATTTTTATTTGTTATGTTTAGAGGAGGAAAGGCCAGATCGCTCATAGCTGCTTGATATTCGTGAGATGACAATATGTTCGAAACTTCCAGCGCGGATGTAATACAGCATACGCTATTCGCGGTCAATATATGTTTGTTGGTTTTCTTTTATTCTAAAAAGGGCAGTGTTTCATGGCAAAATAGATAGCCCTTTTGGAATGAACATAGTGAAACTATTCACAAACAATACAGAAACTTCGACTTCTGTAATTTAAAATGTTATGTACGTTTTACTTGTATTAACAGGAGGTGATCATATACAAAACAGCCATTTCTAATAAATTTCAGAATCAAATAAAAGATTATAAAATATTTTCATAGAATAAAATAAAATATTAAAAAAGCATCGCCTTCTTTTTCTTATTGCCTAAGTTATTTTTAAACTATCAATCTGTTTTAATGTTTTTAATTTTTGTATCAGGAAACAAATTTTTTGAAAAATCATTTTTCACAAATTTTCTTTTCCCTATATGTTTCTTTCCAGCCTTTTCTAATACTTTTATTTTTATTTGTATAATAACAGTTTGTTTTATGTTGAACATAACATTGCTTTATTTTGAATACGATCATAATTACTAAAACAGTATTTTTCCTTTTCCCTTCAATACTTTATAACCTTTCAACATTGGAAATGAAGTGAATCAAATCTCTTGAATTTGGTGGTTGAGAGTTGCTGCAGGAAAAAAACAATGTGTTTGTGACTGCATTGGAAAAAATTTAACGTTTTGCTGAAAGCTGGAAAATATACAAAGCAAGTATGTGATTGTAACAGATCCCTACAAATGAACCTCGACCGAAATTAGGAAAGGAATGTGCAGGTAACGCAAATAGTATTAGTCGGTATTATTACACGGCTGTTTCATTTATTAATGTTGCACATGGAAGTCGTGCTACTTTGCAAAAAATTATTGTGTGAACATGTAATGTGACAGTAGATATTGATATCACTAATAGTAGGTGAATGAACTAAATTTAATATCACAAAAGACATTTACAGTTGTTTTCTATTATATTTACAGACAATGGCTGAGAATGGATGAAGAGACTTTTACGTACATCCTGGATGGCATTAGACCTTTTATTCAGAAACGGGATACTGTCATGCGGCGCTGTATAACCCCTGAGGAGAGACTTTCCCTCACACTCAGATTTTATGCAACGGGGGAATCTTTCAATTCTTTATTCTACACATTTCAAATCAGTGAAAGAGCAATATCAAATATTGTGATGGAAACATCAATTGCCATTTTTGCAGTATTCGAGGAGAAATATTTATCCTCGCCAACAACAGAAGAGCAGTGGAGGGTAATTGGTCAACGTTTCCACGAACGGTGGAATTTCCCTCACTGTTTGGGAGCTATGGATGGCAAGCATATAGCCATACAAAGGCCAACACATTCCCAGCCATACTATTTCAATTATAAGGGGTTCTATTCGATTGTGATGCTGGCAGTGGTTGATGCAGATTTGAAATTTATCTACGTTGATATTGGAACCAATGGGCGAATTAGTGATGGAGGAGTATATAATAAATCAGATTTGGCAGTGAAATTAAGCACCAATCAGTTGAATATTCCACCAGCATCACCACTGCCAGGAAGAAGCATCAACACACCTTATGTGATTGTGGCAGATGATGCCTTTTCATTGAAACCATATTTAATGAATATGGGAAATTGCAAGACGAAGCAAATGTTGTATTCAATTACAGGCGAGTTGTATGTTTGTCTATCATATGTATATTCTTATTTATGTAATTTGTATAATTACAATATTTGATTGCACAACATTTCATTAATTATTAATAACCACATAATTACTACCATCAAAAACATTTCAAGCATTTTGTTATGTTGAGATATTGTGATAACCTAGACTTTATTTTGTTTGCACAGATTGTCTCGAGCTCGTGGGTGTTCAGAAATGCTTTTGGAGTATTAGTGAACAGATGGCGACTGCTACGAACACCCATACAACTGCAACCAAAAAGATGCCGCATTGTCGTCATGGCGATATGTGTGCTTCACAATATACTAAGGACAAGGGCGCGGAGAATTTATACACCTTCAGGCAGCATTTACTGCATAGATCCTGATCCGGAACTATGTTACCAGGAGCATGGAGAAGAGATGAATTTATGCTAACACCACAACAGCGCACCGTACGAAATGTTGCAACCCCGACAGCGAAAACCATTCGTAAAGAATTTGCAGCATACTTCAACTCTGAAGAGGGCTCTGTTCCATGGCAACATGAACAATGCAATATTAATGTTTATGCAGAGGATGGAATCACACGTGTATTGCATTCCGTGATACCTGTACACAGAGTAACTAAAAATTATGTAATAAATTTTATATTTTTATCTATTACATTGACAATTACAACTTTTTTTTATGTTTCCAATTTTTTGGTTATTGTAATTATCCCAGTTGATGAAAAATTTTGTATATAATATTACCATTTAGACAGTATCCAAACTTATTTTTTATTTTTTAATCATTTATTGAACTGAGCCAATTGTTTCTAGTAATATTGTTTTTATTATAATTTTTTTCTTTTTTTTATTTTAAAGAAATTTTTGAGAATTGTCTTATAAAAAAATTTCTCTTCTATAATTAATATTTTGAATTTTTTCCTTATTTCATTCCTTTCAAATATACTGTTTTTATTAAAATTATAAAAGATTTTTTTGTAGTTTTTTAAAACATGTAGTTTTTTTTTTTATTATTATTATTCATTCATCAAATATTACAAATCAGTCCTACTAGGTTATAAGCCTGTGTTGTAGGTGCTGAGAGTTCTCATGGTATTATTTACAAAAATGGTCCTATATACTTAATGTTAATATAATATTCAATTAAGTGTTCAAACAAAACAATAATAATATTTCAAAAAGATTTTAAGATAAAGATAGAAGCTGATATCATGTTAGTACATAATAAATGTAAAGTATTTTTTTTTTCCTCTTCAAATTAGTCGACCCATATGATTTTTCCGAATATTATATTTCTATATATTATTTTTTTTAAGATAGATATTTTTTCAATTTTTATTTTTATTAGTAAGTAATATAGTAAATAAATAAGTAATATTTTATTATTTACTAAAATTTGATTTTGTTGTTCAATTTGCAGTTTGTTAAAGTTAGGAAAAAATAAATTTATTATTTTTTTTAAGATTCTGCTAATATTTTTCATTTCATTTTTATTTATACAAGTCCAGTTATCAATACCGTAATTTATTATTGAGTCAATATATGATTTGTATAATATAATTTTTGTTTTTACTGGAAAGATGTCTTTGATATGATAAAATAAATATAAGTAATGTAGTCTTTTTAATATATGAATATAATGAGTATGCCATGTATATTTGTTATTTATATATAGACCTACATATTTATAATTATTTATTATTTCAAGTTACAGTTTTTCATATCTTCTGGTTTTTTGTGTATGCAGTTGAATTCATGATATTTTATTTGTGGTATAACGTTTTTTTTTTTTAATTTTTTTAATTAATTATCATATATTTAGTTGTTTTTGTTAATGTTGTATTTATGTTTTCAATTTGTTTTTTATTTACTATTTCTATTAATACCAATAATATAATTAAGAATTAAATATAAAATACTTCAGATATAGAAATATACAAATAAAATAACATAACTGATATTGTTTGTTTAATCTTTTCTTTCTTTCCAATGCTAAAATGCTGTTCCCTTGACAGTTTCTCATGTATTCAATAGTAATATTAACATTATAACAGGCGAAAAGTAAAGTACTTTAGGAATGTAAACACATGATAAAGAAATTTCAAACTTTTTTTAATTTTATTTGTCTTAGTTGATATTAGATATTACATAAAACAGCAAGAAAATAAAAAAACAAAAAAACAATTAGGCTATTTTCATTTATAATACCGACACTATACCGGGTGATTCATAACATACTGGAAAGTACTGGTGGTTTTGATCGCCCCATATCTTTAAAATTACTGCTCATGATATTCTATAAAAAGTTTTATATTTGTGTCAAACATATAAGAGTGTTATTTCCATGTTGTTATTTGTTAATTATTATTGAAATTCATTTCATTTGCATTCAAACATCTCCAATATATCGTTTATTTAAATAAATTCTTTGATATTATTTAAAATCTACACGTCTGCATCCAATATTCAAATGACTTGAAAACATAATTAGGAACAATTTAATGTAAACACTTTTGTCATTAATTCCGTTGTTTAATTTAAACACAAACAAAAAATTTATTTTTGGAAATTTCATTCAAACAAATGACTATTTTGGAAGACATTCATCAAATTGTTTTGAATAATAATTACGATATATTGGGTGTGTTTGTATGCAAATAACATGAATTTCATTAGTAATGAATAAATAACAACATGGAAATAAAACTATTATATGTTTGATGATTTTATATAAAAAGTTTCATATTTTTATGAGTAGTAGTTTAGAAGATGTGATGCGGTGAAAATCACCAGGTATTGTTGTAGACATTATGTATGTAATTATCACAGACGTCCAACTGGTTCTGTGTAATACAGAAACAAAGTACAAATTATTTGCTTAGTTACTGAAACTGATGGAATGAATGAGGTAGCATACATTGTATTTTATAAGTCAAGGTTCGAGGATTGCACAAAACATGTGTACATACATCCTGCATCGTAAACACCAACATGTCACTGATTATCGTCTAAATTACCTATTATCAATTGCTGTATCTGTACTTTCAATGTTGCTCTCATATACATGCTGGGTATTTGTCTCAACATATGTGCAATGAGTTTTCCGAAAACATCCTCTGCATCCTCATTGTCTGAGGAGGATCGCTTTAACAGTGACAGTGCTTCCAAATACACTTTATCTTTAACATTGATATCAGTCGGTGGTGCAGTGGTATTTTTTCTTTTTCTTGATTGCGTGGTTGATCCCGATTCACAGGTGGAGGTTCGTGACACTTCCAAACTGTCTCCATCACAGCAATCACTGCGATTGTCGTGTGAATCTTGGAGTCCGCTTAACATCGACTGGAAAAAACAAAAATCCTTCATTGAATGCATGTTTGTTATGAAACACATAAAATTTGTTTTATAATAATTCTACAAGGTTAGAATTTGTATGTGGACTTAATAAATTTCTGACCAGGGTTTAACATTGTTGCAATGAGGAAAGAGATAGCAATAGTGATGTTCGTTTAAGCATACTTACTTGAAATGTTTCTGCTGGACTAGCTTCACTATTACTTGTCGACGTGAAGCTCTGTTCGGCACCAGGGGAGTCATTTAAAAAACCCAATCTGTCATAGTGGACCCACTTCGATATTTAAATACTATCGGTTCCTACTCCAGACTTAATTCCAGCTTTCTCTTTTCTTGCTTCACGTTGAAAATAAGTTCTGATTTTATGAAATTTTGCTTTTATGGCAGCAACTGTAAAATGAAGGATATCGATTAATATTTTGCTAAAAATTAAATAGGGAGTAATGGACAGGTACTTAAGTAATTTTCGTATTGTACTATTTTGGATATACTACAATTTACCTGTCAAGTCAATTCCTGCCACATCCTTTCCAATCATTTTTTTTAAATCGTTCAATGCCAGCAGTCTTTTTTGTTTATCAAAGTACCCTGGTACTTTACAATTCCATAGGAATGTGTGTTCTCAAATTGACAATTAATATGCTATTACATTACAAAACAAACAACCAAGAATTGCAGTATGTTATGATTTAACCTGCCCCCCCACCCCAAAAAAAAATAATACCCTAATAGTTGTTTTTTTTTTTAAAAAAAGTCAAAAACCCCAAAATATGTTTAATTATTAAAATTCAATTAACATACACAATCTTACAAAAATTAAAGAGAGACATCATATTAATTGAAGGCAACTATTTACTGTCACAAGAATTTATTCTATTAACATTGTGTTTAACTTTTCTTGCAATATTATAAGAAACATAATTAAATAACATTTACATTTCCAGAAAGAAAAAAAAAATTAACTTTACGTAGAATCATAATGACTTGTGAAGTACAATTTAGTCCTTTTTGGAAGTTCACCTTTATAATATGGACCCAATGATGGACCAAAGCATGAATTTTCACAACTACATGGTCTTTACAACATGTACTTAAACAAAGGATTGTGATAATTGTGCACGGCCCTGACTGCCAACATAAGAAAATTTAATTTACCAATTTCTGCCTGTTTAATTTATCATTTTTTTTTTGTTTTTTTTCCCCCACTAATAGAATAGTTCTAAGAATGGGTTAGTGTTTTGAATAAAGTAATCATAAGAATTTAAATTGAACTTGTTAATTGTCAATACGAAAAAAATCCCAAAAACCCAATGGGTTGGATTTTTTTTTACAAATACCCGGGTTTTTCTCAACCCTGATTGAAACAGCATTGACGTTCAGCGATTTGCAACTACTGTATTCACGTTTCGCCAATTTCTCAACATTTCTAACCTGTATCCCAAACACTGACATGTCTCTTCCTATATGACAGTGTTCGCTCAATTTCCCTACACCTATATCCCGCCAACAATTTCCTAACAACTACCTCTGCAAATTTCACAATTTCCAAATTTTTAGAACGCAATATATTTCCCGCGTGATTTCATTTGCTTAGTGTGAACTATTTTTTTTCCCCTCATGCATTCCTGTCAGTTCAACTAAATTACATAGTTTAAATAATTCAATGCTTTTCCCATAAATAATAATATTTATTCTTCACTTATCTCCATAAAAATCAATCAGCACCATCTCTTTTTCCATAGTCCACATGTAACATGTGCTGGCAGCCATGCTTTCTCTTCCTTTTCGCTTTCGGTACTCCGCAGAAAATTCACGTGACGACTGACGTGTTCCACCCCTTTTCTGTGATTGGTGCCATCGTCAATTCTTCAAGAAAACAGTGAGCGGGCAAGCCCATAATTTGTTGCGAACACAGCGTCCGAGGTGAAAAATTCAAAAAATCTAGGTTTTTTAAACACTATGATACATTCTGCCGCAATAAATTACTGCATTTACATATAAACTGTATTTATGTGTGAAAGAAACTCGAAATACTCTGATATTTCTTCGGTATTCGCGATTCGCCCATCTCAAGCGAAAGAAATCTGTTTCGACGCCATGTTTCTCCCTTGGGCCGACGTTACGACTGACGTATTCCAACGCTGCACTGTGGTTGGGTAATTTCCATGCAGCTTTCGGAGCTGCAATCCTCGCCTTTGCAGCTTTTTTTTCCATGCAACTCCGGTTGCAACTTTGGCAGCTCCAAAAACGCTCTAGGCCAAAAGTTGCACATGCAACTCGGCCCAAAGCTGCATCGTGTGCGGCCTGCTTAATAGGGTCCAAGTTAGATTGCATTGCAACAACTAGTCCCCACGCTCCTCCAACTTTTTAGTCAGTGGGATTTTTTAGTTGGGTCCAGTTCCATTTTGCGAGGGTAGTAAAAAGTCTCAAGGCGAAATACAGCAAACATGTTTGAGTTGCAGCGTCCCCATTCACAACAGAACAATCTCAATTTCAGACCTTCAGGCATAAAGATCACTGAAGCTCTTCTTGAATTCACAATTCACAATAGGCGAACCCAAATAATAAAATTTAGATATTTCATATAATTTGCTTTGATAGTTAAATACATTTATTTTTAATCTTTAGAAAAGTGACCTTATATCGAGGTCCGACTGTAATTACATTAATTAATATTAATGTTATTATTTCAATATCATCATATTAATTCAGTTAATATTGCCTATTCATAAATACCGTATTTTACGAACTACAAGACGCACCTTAATTTGTAAGCAATTTTTTTAAAAAAATAACATTTTTACCATATTTATATTAATTTCGAGTATAAGACGCAACTGAATTTTGGAGGCAATTTTTCGAAGAAAAAAGTGTGTCTTATAGTCCATAAAATACGGAAATTTATTAAAATTGTTTTTGCATCTTTTTTCCTCAAGCCCCCCCACCCCGAAGTTTTAACTTTTGTGAAACGTGAAAACTATTTACCACAATTTGCTATCTCAGATTGCAGTGTTAAAATGCAGTAATTTTAGAATTAAGTCTGCTGAAGATCCTATAATCCCTTCTTGAGTTTTTCATCAAAGTTTTGTTAGGAAGTGACTGTGGGCTCTACAATTAGGATCAACATCACACTAATGTATCTCAATGACTGACTAAAGGTTAATTTCATTTGTGACAGACATGACAGCAGACATGCAATGCAGCACATTTCATATAGAAAATATTATTTGAAGAATTATTTTTTTTTTTTTTTTTTTTTTTACAAAAGTGTCTATGTCTAAGCTATTACTTACTAAAGTTTCCAAATTTTAAGTTGTAAACTTTTTTAATAAAAAATTTAAAACTCACTGTGACAGACATGACGGAGAACGGACAAATATTTTTGTGACCTCTACATAACTTCAAAACTCTCTGAATTTTCTGAATATTTATTTATGAGATTTTTTTATGGGATAAGTAAGGGTTTCGTCTATTGCCATGTCTTTTTATATAAGAATTGAAAAGTAATTTTTTTGTGTATAATTTTTTTATCTTGTGACAGACATGACAGCTCTGAATATTCTATTCAAAAATCAAAGAAGAAAAAACTAAATGATAATAAATTTTTAAAATCGCATTATATTTCAATCATTTATTGAAATTTAAACATATATACATGAATTATAATTTATAATAACCATGTGAATTTAACAATGTAGGTATGTTAATATTCTGAATAATTTTATCTGTAGTGTACCATACAGCATCATTTTCGTTTTCAAATTTGAACTGTCCTTGAGTTGATGTAGGAATTAAGCATTATGAGATGCTGGCCACTACAGCTGTCTAATATTATTCCATGAAATTTTTCACGTTCATAGACTACTTGGACCCATTGCCCAATGCTAGCACTTCCAACACTTGATGTAGTTGCAACAGGTTGTACAGAGTTATTTTTATTACAGACATCTTTTAATATTCCTGTGTAAAAATTGAACTCTTTTACTTCTTGATTACCACTTGTCATGCTGCATTGTACAATACCTGGTTGGAATGATCGAAAGGAATGAAGTTTTCTGGTGCCTGGAATGCTGTGAATTTCTCCAGTTGTTGTCTTCCAAGTGTCGGCCAGCATTTTTTTTTATTTTCCACATCTTTGGAAGCAGCATGTAGAATATTTTATGTTTGGGCATATTTTTGTTGTCTCGGTGGCAAAACTTAAGGTAGTTGTTGGATCAATTTTTCGAGCTTTTACTGCATCCCTGATTCTTCTTTTAACCGTACCACCTATCCCATCAATGCAACCTTTGCCATGAGATGTGGCTGAGAAATTCCACTTGGTAGGTATGCCGCTTAGTGTCATATCAAATATTGTATATTTTTGCTTGAAGTGCTATGATGTGCCATCTGATTGAAATTAGATGAAAATGATGTAAGTGGTGATGATAAAACAATGCCTTAAATGTGTGGAAGAATGGTCAGAATAGCTTTAAGAATAAACACAGAATGAAATCAATAAATTTCCAACACCCAAATGAGTTTGGTGTGACAGCAGAGCCATCTGTTATGAAAAATGCAAAATAAAAACTTTTGTGTTTGTATTAAAATAAAATAAAAAATGTGTAATTTTGTAGAGCTCTGTTTACATTGACAGAGAATTGTGACAGACATGACAAATTTAAAACTCTATTATTTTAGTTCCTGTTTAAACCCTTTTAATAAATTTTGAATGAATATCTTATTTTGACATATTAAAAGAGAAAATAAAGTGCATTTTGTATCAATAGTTTTTTTTAAAAATAAAAAAAAAACCTATTTTTTTGTGACAGACATGACATATTAAATGTTCTCAGTTCTTTAGTATTACTGGAGAATTATTTTGATAAAAATGAATATATTTTTTCTTTATTAGAAAGGAAACATGTGCTACTTAAATAAAAAGTAATGAAAATTAGAGTTATATTTAAAAATTCAAGTTTGGGGAATGAAGGAAATTTGACATAGGTAGAGCTAATACTGTGAATATGAAATGAGTCGTAAATAAATCTTTTCCAAATACTTTTTCATTTAAAAAATATAAAAAAAAAAACACAATTTTTATAAAATATGAACCTTGGTCAATAAGCTAAAACCAAAATAAATACATTTTTATGACATTTTAAAATTAGTCCAAGGTTGACATTTACATGAAATTAGCCTAAAATTAAAAAGATTGTTCCTATCTAGGTCGGACAAAGACAATTTGTATAAAAAAAAAAAAGACTCAAAATGAGTCACAACAAACTTTAACTTATTAAAAAAGAAGTTAATCTACAAATTAAATATGGGTCCTATTATCAATTTCAGATTTACTTTCCAAACATATCTTAAGATAAAATATTTCTGAGATGATATCTATAGAAATCTATATAATTCAGTGAATTCTTTTCTGCATATATTATGTCCAATTGGTAGATTAGTTTCTAATTTATGCATCAATTTTCACTATTTGGTGTATAATTTTCGAAACTGCTAATAAAAACTTTTATAAATCTTTAAAATTTTAATTCTGTGCAAGATTTTTATTATTGGTATCTAGTAATTTACGCAAATATCGTTAAGATCTAGATATATTCAAATGGCTAATGTTAAATGAAACTAAGACTGAAAGATTATTTTTAAGCTTTTTTAATTTGAACAAATATAGTAATTTACAGGGAATAAAAATGAAGGAATACATTCTCCTAAGCATTAGGGTTATTTACGTACTTTTGTTTCGATCGCCATATTGTTTTTTGGATTTCTTCAAAGAAATGGGCCTGTAAGCCATGTTGAATTTTAAATTTCATACATCCCTTGGAACTACATCATCAATTTGGGACTATGGATTCTCATATACAATCTTTCTAGATGATTCACGCGCAATAATCTTCTTCCGTAAATTTAACAGGGATTTTTTTTTTAAGTTACAATATATTTTCCGTAAGTACTTTTTCCGTGCATGAGATTCACGAAAAACCTTCTCACAATGAATTTCTTCTTTGGCAGAACTCGTACTGGGACAATTTACCAACTTCTCTGCTGTGTCCTTTTCAGGAGAAGATTTCTCTGTGTCAGAACATTCTAAATTGCATAGTTTTGAGTCACGTTTTACTGCCTGAGGGTTATTCTCATCCCGCGCCAAATTAGAACAGTCTTGAACTAGGCCTTCCGTTGAAATGTTCGCTGTATTTCTGATTTCCATCCTTCCTCGACGCCTTACTCTTCCCATCCTTCCTCTAACTGAAGAACCCCTCCGCATGAGTCTTGCCATCCTTATCATAACTGAAAATTTAAGAAAACTAAATTGATGGAATCTTTAAGAACAGAGTGGAACGTTCGTCGGCTGAAATTTTCCTGCTGGATGGGAACTAAATGCAGTTTCGATTGTTAACAGAGGGAGACATCTACATCCGGAGTAGTTCGCAGTAAAAATAAGAAAGATAAATATAATATTTCGCCGTATAATATAAATATTTTATAAAAATAAAAAAATTAATTTTAGTTTTAAAAAACAATCTTGTTTAAGCCGCCTCGTGAAAAGATAATTAAATCCAAAATTAATTTTCTACACAATCTCATGTAAGGCGTCTCGTGAAAAGATAATTAAAAGATAATGAAGAACTTAATTGATTTATTATTACTTAAATATTATTGCTATCATAGTTTCCCAGTTCAACTGACGAAAGAGTTTTGAATAATAAATTCATTTGTTCTTAAACCAAAATTATTTTTAATTTATTTTCTATAGTTTGATGTTTATATTTAATATAAATATTATCCAAAATTTTGTAGATTAACTTATTAAAATATCATAATCATAATTGTTTGATGAACAATAACATAAATTCCAACAGATGCAACTGTGAAACTATAGAAATAATTAATAGAAATAGATATTTAGGTTTACTAATTAACGATCAATTCACTTGGAAAACTCATTATTTATATGGGTAGTTCTACAAGAATTGGATAACTTGATGAAGCTTAGCCATAACTAATCTAAAAACTGACATTGTAAGTTATTCATCATTAAAATAAAAAGATAACTGTCCTTTCTTTTTGATTATATAAGTTAAAAATAGTTTCTTATAAAATAATATTGTCAAAATCTTCACTTCCTATGTAAAACGTCAGTCCCCTGGCGAGAAGCCACTACAAAAATCAGGACATCGACGTTTATATTTTCGAAATTATCTAAAATAACATACTTTATTATCTTTAAATAAGTTATAAGATACTTTTTAAATATTACTAAATGAAATGATTAGTGAAAATAAGTAAAAAACATTCCTAAATCTTAACTTAAACCCGCGTGCTCAGTTTTGCTCGTCAGTCCCCTGTCGTTATTGAAATTCGAAAAAACGGGGTATTTAATAGCACTTCAAAGTTGATACCAATCTGCTTTTAAACATTACCCGTGAAATTAACTACAGCAACTGCTTGCTACAGGGTAGCCCTTTTGGAATCAGTGAGAGCGACGTGGTTGGGGCGTGAACGCGTGTCCGAGCAAGTCAAATTGTCAGTCCACTGGCAAGTAATTTCACGATTATTTACAACTAATTTTTTTAAATATTTTTATGCCTAAAAGATTATCGTGAAATGTTCTAATGTGGCAAGCAATAAAGTTGATATCTGTAATCGTTTGAAAGATATATTTATTTTTCACTGAGTTAGTCAGTACCTTGGCATCAGTCCCCTGCCTAGAAAGGCGACAGGGGACTGACGGCTATCAAAATAATGAAAAAATAACTAGATACAATTGGTTAAAAATCTTTCAAATCAATAAATTAAATAATAATTTTGGTCTAAGATTGGAAAACTATAGAGGAAAAGGTGTAAATATGGGCACCCTCTTTTGTTTTTGACTTAAAGTTACTTTCTTTTGGAAAAATTCTAGATTTTTGACCTTCATTAAAATCTATAACAAGTTTACTAAATGAGAGGAGGCAAAACAATGATTAATATCAATTATTTCAATTCGAAAATGAAGATTTACAAAAAGCTTCTAAAAAAGCACCAGAAAAAATGGGGTGCAAATATGGGCCCTCTTCAAAAAAGTAAAAAAAAAAAATAGTTTAAAATGTTTTAAAACAGGATAAAACAATACAAAACGGTACAAAGAGCAAGTTGTATATTGGAGAATTTTAAATAAACATCAAATCAAAAATTATTTACAGAAATCGCAAACATAAATGGCTCTTTCAGACTCGGCACAATCTAACTGTGCCCACATTTGGCACATAACACATTTAACCCACACTTCTCCGTGAGTGTCTTGAGAGAAATTTTCCTCACAAAAGATGCAAGTTGCATCATTCGATTCTGGTTTATCCCCATCGTTGATATCAGGTCATCATCGCTGCCCACAAGGGGAGGGTCGCAGGAGTCTGATGGGTCCGATGATGAATCGTAGACTCGTTTCGTGGGTTGAATTTTCTTTTTCTGAAGGTCTTTGGTCCTCCCAACCCTATCTGTAACCCCGGGAAAACTCAGCGACCTCTTCTTGAGAGCACATTTGTCAAGCGACTTGGTCAACTGATCCTTGTATAGCGTTCCAGTGATGAGGCTGGCCCTTGCTGCTTTGCGTCCCCGCGTAGTGATTCTCTTCTTAATGTTGGGGACAGGAGATATATCAAACGGAGAAACTGCATTTGAAGTTCCCCGGGAACATTGCGGTGTTTCAGCAGCTCAATCAATGGGCATAGCTAGTTTATGTTGTTTAAGAGAAAAGATGTTTAATTATAGACCCCCTTTGGAATGGGGGCCCATATTTATACCAACCCCACCTAAGCAAGATGGCCACTATCATATGTAACCTAAAGGCATGCATGACTAAAGGCGTGCTTCGAAAAGTAGCTTAGAATCTCCGCTTTCCGGATATCACTATGAAATTATTTTAAACTAACCACAAGGGCATGAAAAGAAAACGATTTCACATATCTGTCAAAGGTTTGCAGTCCAGAACAATCACCAATTCGCACAATAACTGACGCTGCATCCACACTACTTGAAATTAAAGGTTCCAACTGCTCTCTGCTGTCATATATCAATAAAAGACGCTGTCTAGTCCTGGCCGCAAAACTGCAGCACCTCCCATAGCCCCTTGGGGAGGAGGTGCCCATATTTACACCTGTGCCCGTTTTTACACCTTTTCCTCTATAAAATATAAATTATTTAGTTAAATTAATTGGGGAAAAATATAATTCTGAAACACTAAAAAGTATTAAAAAGCTTAAAACTTTGTTAATCGCTGACATAATTGATGAGAATGTTACTCTAAATTTTTAACTTTTAACTTATGTTAAATTTCTTTTGTATTAGATAATTAACAAAGTTAATTAATCTACATTAAATAAAACAAGAAATGAATTTGGCACAAATTTAACCAAATTGCCTTTCAGGTTCGATTATCGGGAACGGCCGTTTCGTCCTATTTGGGACTCATCAGCCAGATCTCCGCCTTCCCCGATAAAAGAATAAAAGATTTAATTTTTTTGCTTTATTATTACTACATCGTCATTTTTGAAGGTTGAAAATAGTTTAGTGTATTCCTATGTAATCTTCTGTAGGTGACCTAAAAACTATCGTATTTTTATCTCATCATTGTTGACGAATATGGTTCTGAAAAAAAACTCTCAATTTACAAATAAAGCTCATCAAAAAAAAAAAAAAAAAAAAAAAGACTAAAAAAAAAGAAGCTTGGGGTTTTTTTATATGGTTTTTGAACATTTTCTATTGTTCCAAAAAAAAAAATCACTTTCATTTTAGAATTTGATAAAGAATTAGATAACAATGGTGTATTCTGACAAGATATTTCACTATTAGCTATTAATAAAATCCTGATACTGTCAAATACCAAATTAATTCGTAGACTACACAATATATTTCAAAGATTGAGTTTACGGGAACAGAGCGGGACTGTCTCCAAGCGAATAAATTGGCGGAAGCCTTGTATATAGGTATTGAATTTCATGATAAACAAAAGAATTAAAGAGTATATCTCAGCTAATGAATGGAGAGTGTAATAAAACACCAAAGAATTTCTCAAAACGGAAATTAATTATAAAATGACAGGTTTTTACTAATTTTACTAATTATAAAATGACAGTTTAATTGTAACAAATAAAGAACTAATTAGGAAAATTTTGGCTTTTTTTTTTTCCTTCTTTATTACAAGATTTGACATAAGTAAATGCTCATATACACTATATGGTCAAAAGTATCCGTACAACCCTCCGACGAAGTGGATCTGGCAGGTCAGGAGGTTTGATGCGTCATCGGACTCTGCTTTGGTAGGGGCCTGGGCGGTCATAATTCTGCGTTCCAGATAAAATGAGTAAGTCAGGCGAGCTCAGTGAGTTCGAACGTGGCGTGATAATCGGATGCCACCGTTGTAGGAAATCGGTTCGTGAAATTGCGGACATGCTGCACGTGCCGAAATCAACTTTGAGTGATATAATTGTAAAATGGAGACGTCGAGGCAGTGAAATGACAGCTGACGACCGATACCCTGAAGAGAGTAGGGAAGCAAAATCGCAAGTCTCTGTTGGTAGTGATGACGACGGAGTTCCAACATGCGTTGGGTATTGTCGCTAGCAGCAGGACTATTCGCCGAGAGCTAAACTACTTGGGTTTCCACGGCCGTGCGGCCGCCCACAAACCGAACATCTCCACCGTCAATGCGAAGCATCGGTTGCAATGGTGCATAGCTCACCACCATTGGACTATGGAGGAGTGGAAAAACGTTCTGTGGAGTGATGAATCTCGCTTCACGATCTGGCAGTCCGATGGACGCATGTGGGTTTGGCGGATGCCCGGCGAACGCTTTTTATCTGACTGCATTGTTGCCAACTGGTAAGTCCGATGGCGGCAGCATAATGGGTTGGGGGGGGGGGGGTGCGGGGTTCGACCTCGGTTTTTTAGTTCCTGTGACGGGCAACATCAACTCTGCGATGTATCGGGACATTCTGGACAAAGCTGCCCTCCCAACTATGTGGCAACAGTTTGGGGAAAGTCCGTTTCTCTTCCAGCAGGATAACTGTCCCGTACAGACATCGAAGCTTGTGCGGCCGTGGTTTGACGACAGTTGGTTCCACAACTTCATTGGTCGTCTCAGAGACCCGATCTCAACCCCATTTGAACATCTCTGGGACGAAATAAAACTCAGATTACGTGCCCACCAATATCGCCCATCTTCCATAGTCGGACTCACTTCAGCTGTCATGGCCGCCTGGAAGTCAGTTCCTGCGACCACCTATCAAACCTAGTGGAAAGTCTTCCCAGACGTGTCCAGGCTGTCATCGATGGAAAAGGGGGACCGACATCATATTAATAGGTGCCTCATGAGCTTCTGTGTCCCGACCACGGGGTGTCCGGACAGAGGCGTACCAATGCCTTTGGGGGCCCGGGGCGGGAGTTGTGGATGGGGGCCCCCTAGTCTGACTTTTACAACCAAAAAAAAAAAAAAGGTCCTCTTGTCTGGATGGGGGCCCCCTAGTCTGACTTTTACAACCAAAAAAAAAAAGGTCCTCTTGTCTGGATGGGGGCCCCCTAGTCTGACTTTTACAACCAACAAAAAAAAGGTCCTCTTGTCTGGATGGGGGCCCCCTAGTCTGACTTTTACAACCAACAAAAAAAAGGTCCTCTTGTCTGGATGGGGGCCCCCTAGTCTGACTTTTACAACCAACAAAAAAAAAGGTCCTCTTGTCTGGATGGGGGCCCCTAGTCTGACTTTTACAACCAAAAAAAAAAAAAAAAGGTTCTCTTGTCTGGGTGGGGGCCCGGGGCGGACCGCCCCCCCCTTGGTACGCTACTGTGTCCGGATACTTTTGGCCATATGGTGTATTAACTGATTCACTCTTTCTCCAACAACAAATTAACATCAGATATCGAAATATCTCTCAACAATTTACACTCCTCATGATCTTAATCGACTTTATATTTTAATTTCACTATTGACAACTACTTCTTGATGCAGGAAAATAAATAAATTAAAATTAATTACCCGAATTATTAGCTCCTTTCAGCAGAATACGAAACTCAAAGCTTTTAATTTTACAACGATTACAAAAATGGATTTGCGCAAATGAAAGCCAGAAAAGTTTCAGTAGTCTATTACGCCTACTAATCTAATTATGTTATACAGGGTGTTTCAAAAATACACGGCATAATTTCAGGTATGTATTTCCCACATGTAGACAATCAAAATAGTTCATTACAACATATGTCCGGAAATGCTTCATTTCCGAGTTATGGCCTTCACAACATTGAAAATCACCGGAACGTTTTTCGTTCCGCCGGTCGTTGCCATTACAGAAGATGTTCAAAATGACCACCTCCTGCTTGAATACAGACCTCACATCGATGTCTCAATGACCTGCGAACACGATCCCACACTCCAGGAATGTTGCGTATGTCCTCAGAACGTGCCACAATTCGATTCCGAAGGGATTCCAAATCAGGCACCGGAGACGAATAAACCAATGATTTTAAATGGCCCCACAAGTAGAAATCGAGAGGGTTCAGATCAGGTGAGCGTGGAGGCCAAGCAATTGGGCCATCTCTACCTATCCATCGATCAGGAAACGTTCGATCCAAGTACCGGCGAGCCGTACGACTGAAGTGTGCAGGAGCGCCGTCATGCAAGAAGTGAGCGTGCTGACGATCGATCAGTGGAGTGTCGTCATAAACATGAGGTATGGTGTTTTCCAGGAAGTTTGTGTACGCCTGCCCCGTAAGTCTGTTTACAAGTACATGGGGTCCAACTAATCGATCACCAATGATACCGGCCCACATGTTGAGGGAGAACCGCACCTGGTGATGAGATACAACAGTTGCATTTGGGTTTTCATACGCCCATACATGCTGATTGTGGAAATTTGTTATGCCATCTCGTGTGAACTGTGCTTCATCTGTAAATAATACTAAGGCAGGAAAGTTCGGATTTGCAGCACACTGCTGCAAGAACCACTGACAGAACCTAACTCGTGCAGGGTAATCTGCTGGTGACAGCGCCTGTACACGTTGCAAATGATAAGGATACAATTGATGCTCTTTCAGCAGTCTCCAGACAGTCGTATGGGGAACATTCACTTGCAACGCTAACCTTCGTGTGCTGACAGAAGGAGTTCTGTTCACAGTCTCCAGAATCTCCTCCTGTTCTTCTGGAGTTGTAGACCTTGGTCGTCCCCTTCCCAATCCAGGAGAGTGAAATTTTCCATACTCGCACAGACGGTGATGGAGACTTACAAATGTCTTCCGATCTGGACATTGTCGCTGTGGGTACCTCTCCTGGTACAAACGACGAGCCAGCGCAGCATTGCCGTCTGCCTTACCGTACATGAAGTGCATCTCTGCCAGCTCCTGATTTGTGTACATGACACACAGTCGAACGCCAAACACACCACTGAATTTAACCTTCGCCTCGGAATGATCTGTCAGAGTGCCCTCTTAATGTGTCCTTTGACGGCAACGACCTGCGGAAAGAAAAACGTTCAATGAGACATCGATGTGAGGTCTGTATTCAAGCAGGAGGTGGTCATTTTGAACATCTTCTGTAATGGCAACGACCGGCGGAACGAAAAACGTTCCGGTGATTTTCAATGTTGTGAAGGCCATAACTCGGAAATGAAGCATTTCCGGACATATGTTGTAATGAACTATTTTGATTGTCTACATGTGGGAAATACATACCTGAAATTATGCCGTGTATTTTTGAAACACCCTGTATATATATAGATTAACATTTTGGTAATTAGAGTATATGCATTTTTTATTTGTAATTCTAATAAAATTATCTGATTTATGAATTTTGCTTTAGCTTCATGGACAATTAATTCAACTTACCTGAACTAAACTGTAATTAGAAGTTATAATTATATTTCATTTCTTTAAGCTTTCAAGCCACATGGCTTTGATTGAAGAGCTATAATTTCTACATTTCTACCAATTAATGAAGCAATTAATGAAATTAAACTTAAAATCTTCTCTCCCTCATAATCTATGGCTGATTTGTTACATTTCTATGTATCTCTTATTTATCCATCGTTTGATTTAGATTTTTTTTTTCTGGTATCATTTAATGATAAGGAAAACACAAGGATTTAAATTAATGTTAAATTATATTTCGTTGTAGAAATAATTTGGTGTCAAACACCTAATTTTGATCCAAATTTCATCTTTTTTTCTTATTATTATTAAAGTCAAACGTAAAATATATAAAATGGATTAAATAATTTGACATTGATTAAATAAAAATTAAAAAATAAATAATAGACGAAACCAATGATTCTTTTTACATATTTGTCTTCTTTAATTGAACTAACATTTTTAAAATGAAGTTATTAAAAAAAAATCAACTTACAGAAAGAGCTTCTTAACTTTCATTTCCTAAATTCTAATGTTATACAACAGAGTGAATCGACAGCGACCGTTCCTGCAGACAGTTCTGAGTACACTTCTCTTTGAATTGCGGTGGTTGTCGAAGTGCTGTAGCTTTCTCTCTCTCTCTCTCTCTACCTGTCCATTGCCGTTTTTTCTCTCTGCACTGCTGTTTCCGTTCTTCCCTTGTTTTCATTCCGAGTCTTCTTTATCTTTCAGAAAGTAAATAGCCAAAATCCTTTTTAAAACAAATTAAATTTCGCGCTGAATACAGGGCTCTATTTTACATTGATGGCAGTGTCCATCTAGTGGTCACTTTCAAAACTACTTTTAACAGGGGACAGTTATTTAAATATTAAATCACGGTTTGTATCTTTTATGTTGACCTTTTAGAGTTTTGATCGTAAAGCCTTCACTGAGGCTCAAATGATTGACCTATTTTGATATATCATTAAGATTGGACTGACCATTGATCACAAGGTCACCAAAATTCACCAAAATTCCAGTCTGTTGTCATCTGCGATGCAGCAACAGTTGTAGTTTACAACTGCTTAAAATATGCGCAATAATTTTATTTTTTCGGGCAATAAAGATTATTTCGTAGTATTATAGTCTTCTATTTAAAAGTCCTCAATAAATAACTGTTTGTGATATAGACAGATGATTTTACTTTAAATTCTAATTACAATATATGTAGCATTACGGAGCTATGGAATATACAGGATGTTTCGAAATTCCTATTATAAAATCGAATCGCGCCACAAGCGAACCAATATCAATTTGCACTTGTCGTCCGAGATGATCTCGTTCAAACGTTCGGGGGAAGATGGATAGACCGCGATGGCCCAATTGCTTGGTCTCCACGATCGCCGGATTTAAATCCACTCGACGTTTTCCTGTGGGGTCACATGAAAAAGTCGTATTTACGAGACGCCTGTAGAGTCGGAAGAAGATCTGCTTGTACGAATTTAATTCTGGCCGCGGCACAAGAGATTCAACATACCCAAGGTATTGTTGACCACGTGCTCCAGGACATGCTTCGCAGATACAATGTTTACAACGAAGTTGGTCGCCACATCGAGCAACTCTTGTAGTGGACCAGAATGCAATGCAGGAAGAAATAACTGGAACTACAAAACAAAAATGACGCCTGTTTTATGAACTCACATGACATGACATTGGATAAAACATCCTTTCCGTACAGGAAGACTGGAAGACTTTTTATTGGAATTGGCATTCTGTAACTCTCTTTGACTCAGCAGAAGCAAGAATATTTATTGTTAAATTTTATAAACACTAACTTTGATTTTGGTTTGCTAGTGGTGCGTGCGTTTCCGGACATGGGTTACTGTTTATAACATTATCTGCTCGTTATCCCCTCTACAAGCCCTGGGATTTTATAACAGAAATTTCGAAACACCCTGTATATATGCGAAAAATACAAACATTTTTAAAGAGAGTTCACAGTATTTTTCATGAAATATTCGCAATTATTTTATAAAAATCAGTCAATTACTATTTTAAGGTTGTTTTCAGACTATCTAGGAACACAATTGACACGCACAATTTACGCAAAGGATTCACACCCCGAGCTGTCATCGTGAAGAGACTGGGACGGACCGTTTCGCACTTGTTATATGCTCATCAGTAGTTCACTCCGCACGTTAAAGAAAGATTAATAATTTCTATTTACAGCGTATTTCTTATTTAATGCTGCCATTAAATTCCTTTTGTGCTTTGCGAGTTGCAGGCCAAGGAATTATTGCATTTCTCGTTTTATTAATTTTTATTTTGTATTTCTTTGGGGAATGGTCCCGCTCTTGGGAGCAAGAGCCGGGATAGCTAAAGTATCGCACCTCCTGAGCATGTTATCGGTGGAGTTTGGCTGGCTGATGAGCACATAACAAGTGCGAAACGGTCCGTCCCAGTCTCTTCACGATGACAGCTCGGGGTGCGAATCCTTTGCGTAAATTGTGCGTGTCAATTGTGTTCCTAGATAGTTCACTCCGCACGTTAAAGAAAGATTAATAGTTGTTTTCAGACGTTACAGTTGCACTACGGTATATGAAATATGCACTTCACTATATGCAATTAATGATGTTATCGAAGTTGTTGCAGGTAATGTCAAAAAAACAATCACACTCAATGCTTTTATATATTAGCGGTGCCCCGCGGTTTCACCC
The DNA here is from genome assembly GCA_023159025.1 of Thereuonema tuberculata. Classification (NCBI taxonomy): domain Eukaryota; kingdom Metazoa; phylum Arthropoda; class Chilopoda; order Scutigeromorpha; family Scutigeridae; genus Thereuonema; species Thereuonema tuberculata. The sequence goes on from JAFIDM010009631.1 coordinate 184,194,367, forward strand.
GCGTTAAATTAAATATCTGTTTCATGCACATTATGAGTACATAACTAAGTGCATCGCATTAACTATAAATACCATCTGGAAATTACGTGGAAACATAAAAGGACCAATCACTAAAAAATAAACCAACTTGACAGAAAGTGTCTTCAGTTTGATGGCTATATACTAAGAAATAATAAAATAGATAATGAGGTTTTTTACGAATACGATATATTTTAAATTATTTAATGAAAATTTACAGTACTTCATTGTAGACGATATTTTTAGTTTTTTCTCCTTGTCTATAATATATTGTTACCTATTCATAACACGATCGTTGCAACCTATTAAAAAAACTACCTACAAATTGATTTTATTAAACGTAACTAAAAACTAAAATTTATATATATTAATTCAAACGTACGCTTACCTATTACGGTTAGTACCTATTATATAGGAAACGCATAGAATTATTCAATGAAATTAACCAAACACATCCACAAAAATTAGTTCGTTGAAGCAGAACTGTTGCTTAAGAGGCCAACCACATGACTGAGCCGTACGGCGTTGAATTTAAATCTTTATTTAAATATTTTTAATTACTTAATTAAATTTATTATCTGTATTTATAATGACTATTTTATTGTATTAATTTCATTATATCATACCATGTCCTAGCTTGTTATTATACATAATTATAATTGTAACTTATTTTACATTGTTTTTTGACTCATGCTTCCTTCCCTTTTCCCCTATTAATAGTGTGTTGGACCTCTTTTTTGAATCTCAGATTGCCAGATTTGTTGATGTTTATGTTTACTGCTCCGCTCCTATTGATCGTAGCGTGATGTTATATAGCCTATAACCTTTCTCAATAAGCAGGCTCTCTAACGCAAAAAGAATTTTTCAAATCGGACTAGTAGTTCCTGAGATTAGCACGTTCAAACACACAAAATCTTCTGCTTTGTAATAGTAGTATAGATAAAAAAGCACATGTGATTGAAACCTACCATTGTTATTGTCACAATTGGATTTTATTTAATTTATTTATCATTTGAAACGAAGTTTGTTAGTAATGAAGTCTTTCATTAACTAAAGTGTCTCCGAAGGTAATAATAATACGAAGTTCACTTATCCTAACCTGAATTTTAGAAATGAAACTTGCTTAGAATCTCATATTTTTTTTTTTTTTTTTTAATGAATTAAGACTTCTGAAATTGTCTTCAATTAATTAAATTTAAAACAAAGAAACAGTAATTTACCAAATTTAAAAAGACAAGTTTGACATTGCACACATTTCTTAGTAACACTGTTTTTAAGTTAGTATAGCTTATTCATGAGTTGTATGATAAGTCAAATAACTATCAGCCCAGCAGATTATTTGGATTATCGATATTCTACTGTGCTTATTACCATCATTTAACTTTAATGTTTTAAAAAAGCAATTCAAATAAAAATGAATTGGAGGTTCATTAAAATCTCTGTGAGGATGTTATCTTGTAACCAAGAGACTTGCTAGCAAAAATCGAATTAATGAAGCTCACTTCATTGTTTACGTAAATCGAAAATAATTTTTTATGTTGATTTTGAAAGGCCATCATTTGTTGGGAGAAAATATTCCAGACAAAATGTTAAGATTTCAAAAATCGATATTTTGAGTTCACCAATGTAGATTAAAGAAAAACAAATTCGGTGAATGTAGAACATTAACTAAATTGTTGCTACGTATAAACAAATACGGGGTCACAGAGAATTTGTCTCGTCACCATTTCCTCTTTAAGTTTTCAGAAAAATGTTTTAAGATAAAAGTTTAATGATTTCTAAGGTCTACCAATACAAGGTGTTTCTTAACAAGTGGGAACTACTTTAGAGATGGATTCAGCATCTAAAAATAGTAGAGAAAGGACAAGTAACATAAGTCTGATACGCGTTGTTTCCTTTGATTGTTTTGTGTTCCGGCAACAATCTAATCATTGCATGCTCAAAATGACCAACATGGATCAGAAAACCATAAAAAAATAAAAAAAAATAAATCAATGACTTAGCAGAAGAAATGGATGTCATTGGTCGCATGTGGTTCATCCAGCCTCGGTTTAGTCCTTTTGCTAGAAACTTTGTGGGTAGCCTATTAAATGGATAGACTACGGAGGACTCTTGACCTGCATGCTTCCCGGGTCTGAATCCTCTAGATTTTCACTTGTTTATTCGAGACCAATTGATAACAATCAGAATCGATCAGGCTGCTATGATTTAGCGTCTGAGGAGTTTTGTGATGAGGCATTGCAACAGCTTTCATTCGGGCAAATGGGATCTTTTTTACGATGATAAATAAACAGTTGTTAGAATATAAAAGTGACTGTGACTCGTAAACGACGCACACTCAGACATATGTTTACGTGGACTTTCTTTAATTGTTTTTCGGAATCCATCCATGAACTGGTTTGTACATGTTATGAAACATTCTCTACATCGAACTTCAAGAAGATCCATATACTAGTTAGTAAAGCAGAGAATCATCATACACATACATACGGTAATTTCATGACCCTATCTTTGCTTTAGAAAAAGGAATTTTTTTTAAAAATTACTTTCCACATAGAAAGAGTTCCTAGAAATTACAACTCCTTTCATTTTTTTTTATCTTTCGGGCCTTAGGGCGGCACTTTGATCACCTAGCACACCACTATAGATAGAAAGGTAGATACAGCTCATAGGGGCTCACAAGAGTCTATGGGGCCCTGGAGATGAGCCTCCCAGCATTTCCTAACCTGGGTCTAAGTTGAGGCCGAATGTTCAGCTCAACGCTCGCCCTCTTGTATCCCAAGGAACTAACCCGATACCAATTCTACAGAGGGCTTGGTGAACCCTAGGACCCGTCTGAAGGAGAATTTTGGAAAAAAATCCCAGATCTCTGCCGGGGATCGAACCCGGTGTCGCCAGCCCACAGTCAAGTATTTTATCAGTTGGCTACTGGGTCTATTATGCCAATGTAATAGACAATAAAAACTTTTATAGAATGAAGTGACGAATTAAAAACCATACAAAATGAAAAAAATTAAAAAAATAATTATTTTTTAATTTTTCTATTTTGTGTTTTTTTTTAATTCGTCACTTCACAAATTTTAACTGCACACGTTAAAAAAAATACTTTATAGAATATTTAATTATTGAGTTATCTAGACAACGACACTGTAATGAAGACAAGTAAATGCTGTTTTATCCCTTACATCCTCCTGTGTGGGTTCATTTAGAATCAAAATCAATTTAATTTAATTGAATTTAATTGAGTATCTCTAAAGTTCAGTATCCTAGTATGAATATTTTTTTAATTTTCTTGATCAACAGAGAGATTGACGAGGGATATATTTATTCAACTTAAGATTCCATTGAAAAGTGATACAGTTTTGTTTTTTTGTTTTTTGTTTTTTTTCTCGCATGCATATTAAAAGCTGTGGCAAATATTAGGCAAACATAAAAAAAATCCTTAAATTGTATTTATAATGCAGATATAAAAAGAAAAGGAAGAATGGCAACCTAGAAAAACGCATGCAAATTACTTTTATTTAATTATGTTAAGATCGATCAAAAAAAAATTGGAAACAAGAAAAATCGATAGTTTCATTTAATCCTCTTAAATTGAAATTACTTCGTTTCGAATGAAGTTACTAAGATTGGATTTTCAACAGAAGTTACTCTGTTAATTTATTTGGCTCCATCTATTGGTCGAAATATTTACTAATAAACTCAATTCTATTAGAGGAAGTTTCAGATACATGTCCGCGTAATAGGTTCATGCATAAAAGAAAAATCAATAAATAAAATAAAATAACGTAGAATTTTTCTTTCTTCTTTCAGTTTAACCTGTTGCTCTTTGAATTTGTGTAACTTTATGATGAGAATAATGACTTAACATCCAAAACGTAAAGTGTTATCTTTTCGTTGAATAGCCTAGGCAAATTTGAAATATCTACTGATAAAAATAGAAATATTCCGTTTCCTTTTCTCTTTTTTTTGTTGAAAGAATGAATATTTGCTGAATTCTGCTTCTTCCAAGGGATGTAAGGGAAAGTTGGACAAAACGGGGTGGTAGGACAAAACGGGGCAGTGGTCCCCTTGGGCCCCCCTTATAGTGACATCTGCCGGATGGGCATGGAACTAGTTGCCCAAAGCGCTGCAAAGAATGATCCGTTAGTTCGTGTCATTGTTCCGAGCTTACTAGGCCGTGGACGAATTTTTGTTCGGAATTTGTGTGGTTTTGTGTTTACTTGTTTGAGATTTCAGTCATCTTTGAAGCTACGGTCTCGTCAAACAACTACAGAAGTTCAAAATTTAAGTACCTCTTCTTATTGTATCACTATTTAGCTGTAATGTCACATTATTAGATTTGACTTTGTGTAAGCTGCGTCCTAGCGCCATCTTGAATTCCAGAAAAGTGTAGTGGTCGGACAAAACGGGGTAGACGCTAGGTGGATAAAACTGGGTACCATTTTCTCATAATTATTTAGATTTCATCAGAGATGTTTTACTGTTGTAGATATACTATATAGGTCCT
>JAFIDM010009631.1:184220992-184230992 GCA_023159025.1 Thereuonema tuberculata
GATTGATACCTAATTTTGAATTATTCCGGCACGTTAAACTTCTTTTACAGATAAACTGTTTAAGATGTGTAATAAATGGAAGGTTCAATTATTCTCCATTAGTAGATAAAAATCTTAGATGAAAGCTTTTGATTTCATCATTGAGCCGAACTCCAAAATTTCCTTTCTTTTATTGAAGTACTCTAAAACAGCTGTTTGAATAAAGAGTAAAGTTTTATGTTATGTACATTTCGTTATTAAATTTTAGCATAAATTACATGTAAACAAGTAATATGTTTACGTCATTACACTTTTTACATTAATCACGTTGAGTGGTCCATCATCTGAGGACCTACATAAATGATAACACAAGACAAACAATACATGGTGATTATACAGGTGCAGTTAAAAGCAATCAAATTACTGTTAACTGTCCCTGTATGATCACAAGTGTTGTTTGTTTGGTGCTGTCCCCTGATGATGGAACAAGCACAGCATTCCGAAACCATTGGGTTTACATTCACCAATTAATTTTAACCAAGTAAGTGCATTTTACGTTAAGTACAGTTGTACTTTGCATGAGAGTTAATTTTGACTGAAAATCACTTTATATATTTGTTAACTTAATTCTTGTTGACACATAAATCAAAACTGCACAGGACTAAAAGATTTGCACTCTGAGCTATCACAGATGAGAAACTGGCTGAGGACGCCTAATACTGCAGAAAAGGACATCCAGTTTCCTGTCCATGATAGTCCAGGGTGCAAATCCTTTATTATTGTGCATCTTTGATCTATGTTTCTTAATGCACATTAAACTTTATTTTTACTTCTTGTTGGCCAAAGATATTGCTGATAAAATTTTTATACAACCATATAAAGATGGATGATTTCCTGTTAAGCCTAGTTCTAAATATTTAATTAGCTGTGTCTTTTCTTTGCTGTCAACTTGACTTTCCTCTTTCCATAATTCCTCGATTGCATTTAAAGAAAATGGAATCCATCTAACCAATTTTACTCAGAAAGATTTTTACTGAGCTATAGATTGATAAACTGTTTAAGATAAATAGAGATTAAATTATTCTTCATTAGCTTAGATAAAACCTTAGATGAAAGCTTTTGATCTCCTCACTGAACCCTTGAAGTTAACTACAATTTAAGTTGACTTGAATTGTCAGCATCACAACGGAATCAAATTCTCAATCGAGTTCTAATCAACTTCGTCATCAAGACAAAACAAATTTCTATCATCCTTCTGCCATTCAATGTTTTGGCTTCATTTGAGTCTATTCACACAATACCTTATATTCCAGAAAGTCTTATAGCACTATCTTTATACTTACTCAAGATCCAGAGCTTATGAATATGTTTCATCAAGATAATCAAAGAGCTCATCATTCTGTTATTCTGGTATTTCATCCCAATTTCAGAAATAAATCTTGAGATTTTATCATTCACTAGTGAATTTCTAGACAGAAACAATTTTGAAGATCAGCATGTGTAAACATGCTGTTAAAAAGATTCAAAGATTTCCACATTCTGACTGTTCAACTTTCTTAAGTCAATCTAAAGCAGCAGCATCTGATAGTCTTCAAGATAGTGAATAAGCATCTTCAAAAGCGCTTATCTTAATTGCAGGACCTGTCTAATCTACATAGATCCATCAACAATTAAATAGGTGGTAGTTCACTCCTTGCTCTTACCCATGAGAATCACTTCTTTTTTAACAGATAATAAGAACTGCACCAGATACAATTAGAGATCTGTCCAGCAAATGAGAAAAACATTTCAAGATATATCAAAAAGCTTAAGGGTGTATTGGAGTGATGGTAAGAGATATGTTTTGTCAAACTTTTCTAGACCTTCAATGGCACAAGATAGACCAGTTTGTCTTACAAATAAAGGAAGAAAAAAAATGGTAAAAAAGAGATTTTGGTAAAGAGGGTTTTTTTTTTTTTTTTTGAAGTTCCAGAAGATAAATGGGTTTAAAAGAAATAACAATCAAGTTCTGATCAAAGCTTCATTAATTACCAGAAGTAGGTGATCTGGGAAAAAAAAAAAAAGTATATGGTTGAATAAATCTCATATGCCATTCCAAATGTGAGGAGACATTCATGGTGAAGTTAAATCTACCTATCTGAAAATTATCATAGAAAAAGGGAAAAAAAAATATTTATAAGAGTTCAAAAGCCCTAACAGAAAGACAAATAAACACAACAAAATGAGAAGAAGAAGAAGAAGAAGAAGAAGAAGAAGAAGAAGAAGAAAAACCTGCAACCAGCAAAAGAGAATGCAAGTCATAAGATTGCATCATTAATAAAAGAGTGGAAACGAAACAGGAGTTAGTGTGCCTAATAATGCAATTGGACACCAGGAAGCAAAGCTCAAAGGAAAACCTATTTCAGGCAAGAAAATATCAAACCTGCTCATTTTAGTAACTGAAATTATTTTCACTGCAATTCCACAGAAATAAAGGGATTGTGTAACTTAAACTTTTCAATAGATTTAAGGACATCTCTTTTTAATTATCCTAGGACTACAATTTACAGAATAGAGTAATGAAAAGACTATATTAACTAGAAATATAAATTAACTTATTTTAACCCCTTTCTGTAAATAATTAAATTTTGATTCTTACAAAAGAGGTTTTTATTCGATACTGCAGGTTATCAATTGCTTTTATTGTGTGGCATCGCAGCAACTATAAACCAGGGCTAAATACTAATCTATTCGATATCCAATGCCATTTTTTAACACATGAAAATGTAGAATTTCAGAGAATTTAAAAAATTACCGTTGCGAGTTCTGTTTATTATGTAAAAATGGAGTTGGTAACTCAAAAGTTGTATCTTATGTGTAAATCCAAATTGAATTATTAAATTCCCACTCTTACTCTTTTATAAATTGTGTCTGCAATTTTCATATATTTACATTACATCTATCAACTAGTTTCTGATTTTTGGATAAGCAGGTTTTACATAAAAAACTTCTCAATTTTTTCATGCCACTTTCTAATGTCATATCATGCATGGGTTTCTTTTACTTCAATTTAAATTCAATGTATTTCACTTAAAGGCCATAAAGGTTTGGAGTAATAATTTTAATAATCACAATGATCCACAATTTTTGTGACAGAAGAGTTTTGCAGTAAAAATATAACGTGAAAGGGATTCACAAGGTGTATGTTTAGTTAAAGAATTTAAACTGTGAAATTAAATTTTTTTTTTTTTTTTGTTTGTTTTGAGAAAGCACTTATAAGATATGTTGTTAACATTCAAAATTTAATAAAATTACATAGACAATATATACATTTCTTTTAATTTTGTTGCTGCCAGGTCAATACCTAAGTCATTTAAGAATTAGAACATCTTATTGATTTAATGAATTATATATTTTTTTCCTTGTTTTAAACAATGCAATGAATTAATCAAAAAATTAAAGCAACTTATTTTGCATAAAATGATTTAAATTTATTAAAATAATGAAATTGAAAAGCAGCACTCAAATTAAACAGAAATTGGCTAAATCTGTTTGTTTACATAAAAGATAATAACCTTAGTATAAGAATTAGACGTCGGAATTGCAGTGGAGCCTCGAAAGCAACAATAAACAACAAAAAGCTCACTAAAAACATATTAGTGAGGAAATTCATGTGCCAGCATTCCACCGGCCTCAATGAATTTTTCTAACACATTGAAAATTAAATCTGCCCATTCAATTAGCAATAAACATTATCGCCAAAGAGTGAAACAGCTGTTCTAGAATGTCACTTAGTAAACACTTGGTCTCACCCATTGAACAATTAAATATTTTAATCTATTAAATCTTCTCTACAATTCACTAATAATAATTATTGTTATTATTATCAGCAAGATTTCTGATGTTAATCAATATAACATCAAGATTTCTGTAATCGTGACAAGTAACAGACATTTTCATCTGTCACTGGTGCCATCTCTTTTCAATAACCATTCATTTTTATGAGCATTACAAACTATAAAATGATATAGGCTGGTACAGTCATCTCTTTGCATTAACCTTCAATATTTGGAGGAGGCAATACAAAGATTTAACAACAACCTATAGATAAAATAAGTAATATACTCTTGTTTCATAGTTGAGGTTTTCCTCAATAGCTTTTTTTTTTCCCTTTACGATAGCCTTCTAACCTCACAGAAAGGAATCATAATAAAAAATACTATGGATTAATTCAAAAGAGACAATAACAATATTTGAGTGTAAAAGAAAGTTTAAGGAATGCTCACCCTCTTTGTCTTCTTGATTAAGTTCACCTTTAGGAAATTCTATATCAAATGTAATGTACAAAATACCATTTAAGTTATTGTTTTCATAATTGGGCATTCCTTCTCCTTTTTTCCTTATTCTTGCTCCCGGCCAAGTAATTTTTTCTCTCTGAATATGAACCTATATACAAAGAATTAAAACAACAATGAATGCAATTTTTTTAAAGAAAATGGTATGTAAATGTAAACTTTTAAACTCTTATTCTGAATATTGATAAGCAATGAAATAGAATGTACTGTCCTTACATTGCATTGAGGCACAGTACAAGGAACTGTTCAACTTGTCCCTATAAGAATCTTAAGCTCCAATTATCTCAAAAAAAAAAAAAAAAAAGCATAAAAAAGGAGAGCTGCTATGTCAAATTTAATGCTAATAGTTAAGATTAATTAAATGGTTTGAAGTGTCATTAAATAACACTCCACCATGCTTCGTCAGTATACATGACAATACTAAACTTAAATTAGGACAGCCAAGCACTGATTAAGGGTTATGAGCGCTCCAGGCTGCAGGTGGTGTGAGCGCCCATCACTGAAGTCATTCCTTTCCTCTCGACTAAATCTTTATGGCCCCCTCCCTCCCCCAACCCCGTTCTTCTTTTTCATCAAATGTCATGATAGCGCAGACATAAGAATTATTACTAGTTTTAACAATTATGATAATTGTATAAGGGTTATTTTTGCAATTTAAATTTATATTTTAAGTATGCATTTAAAAATTTACACAAAGTACACAATAAATTACATTATTAAAACAAAATAAATTTTATTATTTAAGTAACGTTTATAAAATACTGTAATAATTGCTTGGAGAAAATATTCTAGTAAACTCATCAGATTCAGAGATAGACAAAATTTCGTTTCCTTACTTTGGTGTCAGCAAACCTCTTAACTATGGGTTCAAATTCTATGAATAACAATGAAAATTCATTTTCTTATCTTATTTGAGGCTCGATCTTAAGTAATTTTTCCCATGTTTTAATGCCGAAAAAGATCTTTTGCAGTTTGCATTTGTCGCACACTGTTAGATAGATCACTAAAATAATTTCAACATTTGGAAAAATATCTTGTACTGAAATTCTTTCAAAAGCTAGAGAAGTTTTCTGCAGTCTTTAGAGTTGTTGCCTTTCAAACTCGCTTCAGAATTTCATTGCTAGCTTTCAAAAAGTGAGCTAACGAAACACATTCTTTAGTGAAGGAGCTATCCAAGTCCAAAGAGTATAAGAGTTCTCTGCTTTTTTGAGAATTTGCTCATTTGAAATTCCAGTCAAGACCATAAAAATGCGAAATTGTTGATTAATGTATATTTCTTTTCTTTTCTTTAGATGTACAATTGAAACACCCAGAGCAGAGTAAAATTTTTTGATTATACAGTACAATATCTGCTGTTAAATTCTCTGCATCCCTCTTTACTTTCTTCAAATGACAGCTTGAGTTTTTTTTTTTTTCTTCCTTTTCTTGTCTTTTGAATATTCTGTAGATTCCCACAAGTTGGTTGCTTTGTTTTCAAACTTTTCAAACATTTTTTCATCATGAAATTCGGTGACAAGTGAGTAAAGTGAATTAAAAAGTCACTGCTTCTACACTTATTTGGGATCCTGCAAACACACATTTTCCTTGTTAAATTTATTTAAAAATGTGTCTCAAAAACAAACCATTAAGGCCATCTCAAGTTGTTGAAGTTGATCAAAAATTCCTTTTGCTTCCAATTTTACATCCTTCTTTTGTTCTTCATCATTGAAAATGTCAAAGTGCAGCGATAACGTAGCAGCATAGGGCTTTGCTTGAATCTGATCGGCCACTCCAGCATATTTTACAAAGCGATCTCAAAACTGGAGCATTGGACTTGAATTTAGAAAGAGGTAAACATTCTGTAATTGACACAAAGAAGTTGTAAAGTTGAAGAACAAAAAAATGCTGAAGACTCATCATATCCCTCTTTACTTTCTTCAAATGACAGCTTAAGTTTTTTTTTCTTCCTTTTCTTGTCTTTTGAATATTCTGTAGATTCACACAAGTTGATTGCTTCATTTTCAAACTTTTCAAACATGTTTTTCATCATGCAATTTGGTAACAAATGCTTATCACTGCTCTCAGCAGTAGCTGAATGTACAAACTGCAGAGAATGAGCTGAACAATGTATAAAAGTTGCTAGTGAATTAAGTTCTTTAATTTTTATCTGAAAGCCTTTGTAAACTCCTGCCATATTTGCTGCATTATCATAGCTTTGTCCTCTGCAGTCCTGTAAATCGAGACCTAATAAGCTTAGAGTCGAGAACCGCTTGTGCAATTTTCACTCCTCTGTGCCAACACTTGGGATGAATTTGATAAAGTGCTTCACTGGATTTTCATTTTGTAATACATAACAGATAACAAACATTAGCTGATCCATCTGGTAAAAGTCAGGAATAGAATCGGCCACTATTGAAAAATATTTAGCTTCTTTTCCCCTCTATTAATATTTCTTCTTTCACTTAGCGAATTGATTTTAAAAATGTCAGTAATAACTATTGAAGACAAGTAGGATGGTGAGCCTATCGCTTTATTTCCATATCGAGCAAAATGGCCAGTCATGAATGGATTGAATTTGGCTATCAACTCAAAAATACAATACAACCCAAAAAGTTTCCATTTTGGGGGGAACCAATGACTTCATTGTCATAAAAAAAAAAAAAAAAAAAAGCGCAATCCTCTTTGATGCTAAAAATTTAGTAGTTTCTACTATTCTCTTCAGTACACATTTCTCCAGTACTTTATCTGGATCTTCATACTGTTTCACAAGCTGAGTCCATTCTTTCCAAATAATTTAGACCTACATACAAGTTTTCCAATACAATCTCGATAAGCAACATTAATCATGACCTTTTCACAATTCACCATTTGCCATTGTTTTTAAAAATAAAGATTTTGAGAAATATCTTTTTTATTCTGGATATTGCCGTGTATATTTGGAAAAATCGACATCATCATTTTGATAGAAACTGTTTCTAACAACCAGACCTCAAAAATTGTCATCTATAATCCAATTTGCTGGGTCTCAAAGAACTTGATATTTTTGTCGAGACACTTTCACTATGGCTTACAACACGTTTTACTTTCATCAACTGAAATTGGTGAGGTTATCAAAATATGTAGGAAATTTTTCTTGTGCTCAAAGTTTGGGAGTTTATTAGATTTGTTACACAATACACACTAGTTTACTTGACAAGGTACTAGCAACAGCAAAAAAAAAATAATCAATTTTAGTGTTTTCTTTTTAAGTTCATTTTCTCGTTCTTTGTTCTTTGCTAATTGTCTAAACTCTGCACCACTTTTAGCAACTATACAAGGTAGATCACTCATTTTCCATCTTTTGTGAAAAAAAAAAAAAAAAATGGCTTGTATTGTTCCCTTTATATTTGAAATTGTATTGTTTAAGTCTGTGGGCCTGGTACCCGAGTGGGTATGGGCATTTGGCTGCAGGTTGGAGGTGGCGGGTTCGATTCCCAGCCTTGACGGAGGGAGGGAATTTTTCCACGCTCCTTCTCCTCCAAACGGTTGTGGCAATGCGCGTCCTCTGGGCCTGATCGCACCTTTAACTTAAGCATCAATGACAATGATGAACTCTTAAGCAGGCTCGCCTGTGTAAAGTTGTATTATAATGTTTCTTTTGCGATATATATAAAAAATACAATTGCATTCCGGTTTTCTCATGTGCTCATTATCATTGCCTGACTAACGACTAAATAAAAGATTCTAAAAGCTATCTAAAAGAAAGTTTTTAAACACAAAATGGGCAGAGCCCACTAAATTCTATTGAATAAAAATAAGTGAATATCCAACTGCATAATTACCACATATCATTAAACTAGTTAAAAATTTATTAACAAATAAAGCCAATAAAAGACAAATAAAAAAAAAAAATGAAACCCCTACCAGGCAATGCTGTCAACTTAAAACTTGCTTAATCTGGGATGACGAGGGGAAAAAATAATATGCACATGTAGCTTTACAAAAAAAAAAAAAAACACACACACACACACACACATACATATTTAGCTGTTCAAAAGCCTATTTCCCAAAAATCACAAAACATATTTTCTCAGTGACAAACCAATTAGGGCTTTTTACTCCCTAAGGGGAGAGGGGGGGGGGGGGAGAGAGAGAGAGACCTTAATAAATGTAACTCTCAAACTTTTCGAACTCCAGGGTTCACTATATTTCCGATGCCCTGAAAGCTGCTTGCACAGTTCAGGAACAGGTGAAGAAGAGCCCCATACATCAGTTGTCCATCCAAATTTGTAGTTCCTCTCCAAATGTGACAGTCTGAGGGAATCCAGAGTAATTCTTTGTTAAAGTTACCTAATGACCCACAAGGCCACCACATTCACTGTTCCTTAGTCTTTAAGGTAGATGGGGAGTCCTGAAGTCCAGAGCAGGACATGGTGTTCTCTCTCTCTTAATCCGAAACCGAAAATTCCTATTGTTCTCTCTCTAACAGATTTCATAAGTTCTGCCACAGATAAAGATTTCCAAAGATTCCACTACAGAATTTGCCACTCAAAAGATTTTAAAGAATCCCAACACCTAACTCACTCTCTCCCTCAAACTCTTTCATTCTCTTCTCTGCTTCCTTTTCACAACAGAATATTACAACTTGTTGAAACTTACCCAAATCCAACCCATCCCTTTATTTTCTTACCTGAGAATGTTTCTCCAAAATCTGCTCGCCCCAGGCTACAGCCTGGTCAGCCGGTTTGGTAATCAGGTCTTGGAACAGGACAAGACAAATCAAAAAAATCAGCAACCCCTTCTGGTTTTTAAAATGAATCCTCAAAAAGATTTTCATTATTCAACTATCAGCAGCAGAGCAATCTGACTTTTAATGTCATTCTCCTAATTTCTGATGGAGAATACAATTGGAATTCAAAGGAAAGCTTGTATCTATTATGATTTTTGTCATTATAAAGGTATCATACATGGACAAGCAGGATAATAACTTTACTACCTCCCAATTATTTGAAGTTGATTGCTTTCTTTTATTAAATCTACATCTCCTAATGAAAAGATTAGATCAAAATTTGCAACTGGCCCCAATACTTATTATCTCATTCCACAAATCACAACAAATCTCCAGGGCAACCTCTTCAGATGGAATTTAAAAAATTAGTAATAAACAATGCAATGAAAGGGTCTGAAAACAAGTGAAATTTTCAGGTGAAGTAAGAAAAGCTTTCTTAAAAATAAAAACAAAAATTGCGAATGGTTTTTGCTACTAAAGAACAAGTTGGGACTCATTCCGTTACAGTTTTAAATTTCTGAAAATGACAAAAATGAATTCATACCTTATGTCCATCTAGATGTTGAATATCCATCTCAAAGCCATTAAGGGCATCTACTAGAGAAATTGTTACATTTGTATAAAGATCATCTCCTTTCCTTTCAAACCTTTCATGACTGAAAATAGATGCATAAATGTTATTCACAATTATGAAAAAGTAAGGCATATTAGTATTAATAAAATTAAATAACATTAACATTTTCAAAAAATTACAGCTTTACTGGAATTTGCAAATGTCAGTGTTCCTTAAAATGAGATTTCATAAATAAATTGTAGGTTTCAAATACTAATATTTTTACAAAAATTAGTTAAAGAACATCTTAATTTTTGTTTAGAAACTTACCAAGGAAAAAAACTTAAGACACTTTAACATATTAAAAAAAAAATAGTTCTGTCAAAC
>JAFIDM010009631.1:184233921-184244196 GCA_023159025.1 Thereuonema tuberculata
ATAAATTTCCTGAATTGCAGCGTAGAAACTAAATGTTTAAATCCTCTTTTCTCAAAACAATTTGAAAGATGTCCTTGTATTGAATTAGGGCAGCGATGTACAGGGTGTACCTGAAATGTGCTGCCAAACTTAAAGATTGTATTCAATCATGCAAAACAATAAATCAAGTCATATAAACATGGGTCTGGAAATGCGTTAGTTCCAAGATATGGACGATAAAATGATACAGAGGTGTTGGCATTATCCTGACTGTTGGATTGGAAGAGGGGACCAACAGCATGGCCTGCTCGTTCCCCTGATTTAAACCCTCTGGACTTTTTCGTATGGGGTTATCTTAAAGCATTAGTATACATCACACCAGTTCCCGACGCTTACGCACTGCATCATCACGTAGAGATGGGTGCAACACACACAATTCGACGTGCATCTGGCATCTTCAACCGTGTTCAGCAGTCGATGGAATGACGATGTGTTGCGTGCACTACGGCCTGTGGAGGACATTTCGAGCACTTTCTGTGAAACTGAGAGACTGTACGGCCAACACCTCTGTATTGCTGCATCATTCATATCTTGGAAATAAAGCATTTCCAGACCCATGTATGTTTATATGGCATTTATTCATTGTTTTGCATGATTAAATACAACCTTTAAGTTTGGCAGGACATTTTAGGTACACCCTGTATATCTCTTACACATATATACACACACACACACACATGTATATGTATATATATATATATATATATGTGTGTGTGTAATTGTCGCAAACTTATTTACAAAAAGTCAATTTGAACTAAGCCAAATCATTTTAAATTCCTTCACAGTATATTATTAAAAAATGTGATATGCATATTTTTTAAAACCTAGTCATTTAAAGTTTTAAAAATTTCAAAAGCTGTAAAAAACATAACACATTCAAAATTCACAAGAAACAATAAGCGTAGTTTCCCTTTCATTTGAAACATTTAGAACAAAAAAAAAAACATCGATATGCAAGTCAAAAGTATTTTTGTTTTTTTTCAATTTTAGATTATCTTATAATATAATATAATCAGTCTTTTTGTCATATATAATGAAGTGGCTATTCAACGTTTTTTTATTTTCATTTTGTTTTTAGTGACAGTTCATACCCTTATCATGGGCTATTTTTGCAAATGGTGCACTGTCTTCATGAAGCTTTATAATTTCAAGCTTTTGTTCTAGTGTTAACCGTTTATGTTTGTTTGGTCCACTATGTTGTTGGTCCTTTCTCTTTCCACTGAAGTCTGTACAGTAGAGCGGCAGTGGCAACTTGTCATAGAACAGTTGCCGATAGTTGATGGTTTTTTGGGGTTTTTTTTTTTTATAGGAAGAGTGAAGGAATTCCATATTTGAAATGTGGCTGAAAGTTACAACTTTCAAATTTTTGGCTTTCAGATGTTTTAAAATTATAAACTGCTTTACAGCAAAATATACAAATTAAATATATTTGATTAAAACAGCATTATACAAGGTATTACTGTACACATTACTAATAATATTGCTTAACAATTTAAAAATAAGAATAAAAATTAATTATATTATTAAATGTGGTGTGGGTCATAAGTTCCATTCTGAGAATGTGCGACAAAAATAAATATTACCTTCAGCAATAAACCTGTGCTCTTGTTCATCCCTCATCCCTGGTTCTATTTCAACCTCAAGAACTTTCTCTTCAGTAACTAGCCTATTTGAAATAAATAGTTTATTTGTATTTTGCATTTACAAATTACTGAAACAGCAAGTTACTTAAAAAAAAAAGTACATTAATTAAAAAGTTCAAATAAAACAACTAAAACAATGAACCACAGATAGTGACAGAAATAAAAGATTTGGTATCTGATTGGTCAAATGATTAAGGTGAAAGAAAATACCAAGTTCTGGTAAAATGGTACAATGGTTTCTAAAAATTTATTAAATGCAGCTGAAGTTGATAAACTTTCATTGCAGAGACACAACAGATCTTTTCCGTCACTTTATTTAAAGTATTTAAAAATTTAACTCATAATGGAAAAAGTTTTAAGAATCTGTTTCTAAAATCAATTGTGCAGGATTTCAGAGATTACATTGTTGAAATTTTTATATGTAATACATCTACTCTCATATTCCTTTAAATTCTCACCATAATCAAATAAAGTGAAAAACTGCCGAATCAAATACAAAAAAAGGGGGGGGGAGAGCTTCTCTTAGCAATGTTGGCTGCAACTTCCAAATACAAAGTTCCCAAGAAAGCAAACATACCACTAATATTAACCTTGACATCAGCAGAATTGAGAAGAAACTGGAAACTTTGGAGCTCGTCAAACCAGAGATATGAGAATCCTTGACAATTTCCAATTTCTAAAACTGATTACAAAATTCATTAAAGAAGAAGAAGAAGAAAAAAAATAGATAATGGAAATTTATGAACAAGTTTTTGTGAAAGACTTAAGAACTGCCCAGTCCTCAAGATTTTTCATTAAGGAAACAGGAACAGATACAGAAAAAGTTCAAACATGAGAAAACCTAAAACCATCTTATTTTGTGACAGTCAAATTCTTGATACCCTTTCTTAAAAAACACAATGAATCTACTCATAACATCTCTGAAAAATTATTTCAATGTATTTTTGAATTCATTCAGACAGTAATATGCTTTTAATTTCAGAAAAATATGTAATAAGAAATTAGACAACTGATGGAAGTTGTCCCGAGCTTCTCCATAATAATTATTAAATCTTTCATAGACAAACATGGATGAAATGGAAGATATTGCTAAGACTGAATATTAATCGACAAAAAATCAAAACTTGTTAAAAATCAAATATAACTTGTGTGATTGAGACAATGCTTTTGAACTTAAAGGGATTTCAGAAGATGAACTATGACATCAAGCTTAATCCAGATTCACCTGAAGATCTCAAAAATCTTGATACTTTCTAATGAAACTTCTAGGTTTTGACCATCTATCTATACATAAATATATAAAAGGAAGAGTCTATACACCCTTTCTCTCAGGAATCACATGAGATACAGGGGTAAATGTGGTATCAAATTAAAAGTCCTGATGTGGAGGCATGCATGAGTATATTGATTTCTGTTAATAGTTGTTTTAATAAAAAATTTCATAAAAATTGACTCTTCCTGGATCCTTGTTACTGCTTCCTCCTACAACTAAAAAGTGGTTGAATCTGTTAGCATTGAAATAATTGCTGTAATTAAGTAATTTTTTTTCACTTCAATGTGATTAAAAGATCTTATTTAATCTAAATTGTTAATTAATTATTAGAAGAACTACATTTCCAACCATAGAATTTCTATGGGTTTTAATGTAGTATTAATACAATAATAAAGTAATAATATATATATATATATATATATATATATATATATATATATATATATATATATATATATATATATATATATACATACATTTAACATAATAAAATGAGCCAACTTTTTAAGTATCAGCTTAAAAAGTGTGGTATTCTTTTACTGTTACACATTTTCAAAGATATCTGCTACTTTTAGATCCTGGCTTATTGAGCAAATACTGATGCAATTAAAAATAGAAAATTATTTTTTTTTTTTCAATTTACCTATTCTCATATTAAACTTACCTTACGTTTGGACATTCATCACAAACTGTTTGTTGAATCATTTGAAACCGACCAGGGCCCAACTGTCTTGTTACCATTTCCTGTCGACAATTGCATTTCCTAGTTCCTTTAGCTGGTTTAATAACAGGTTTATTTCTTACTACCTACACAAAAAAATAAATAAATAAAGAGTTTAAGCAGATAGATATATATATATATAAGTTAACTAAAACCATTATCAAAACAATGGTAAATATCGAAGGATCTGAAAAACAAAAGTCTGAGAAAATAATAATACAGTAATAATAAACAATTAATGATCCTACGATGAGATTAGAATATGCTAAGTTTTGTAAAACAGTTCATAAACACATTACTGAGGATATCAGAAAGTACAACTGTGAACTGGTAAGAACAGCAGTAGAGGAAAATAAAAGCTTAAAAGCTGCTAAACATTCTTTACGCACCAGTAAGAAGTCATAACAACTGAGAAATGAAGCTGGCAATATTATTAGAAATCATGACAACTTATGAAGTGTTGAAAAATATTATAGTGATTTATATGGACATAGTGAAGATTTAGGTGAAGTGGCACATAAGACTACTTTTCTAAGTTCCTCTAGTATTGAAGTCAGGTATGAAGAAATGTATAAAGAAAGGAAAAGCACCAAGACATGACGGAATCACAGATGATCTTTTCAAAGAAGCAGAAGAAATGGAAGGAATTCTGACTACTCTTTTTACTAAATGTTTGAACCTCAGGGATGAACCAGAAGACTGGAAGAATGCAGTGATAATATTTCTATTTAAAAAAGGAGAAAGAGAAGATATTGGGAATTATAGGCCTGTCAGCCTCTTGCCAGTTTTATAAAAAATATTTATAAAAGTTATTACCAATCGCTTGCAGAAAACTTTAGATTCTGCCCAACCAAGAGAACAAGCTGGATTTTGTAGTGGATATAACATGATTGATCACATTCATGTTTTAAGAAAAATCATTGAGAGAACCAATGAATATGAGATGCCACTCTGTATTGGATTTATTGACTATGAAAAGGCTTTTGACACGGTTAACATGTCTGCTGTTATTAGTGCTTTGGAAAATCACGATATTGACAATAGCTATGTAGAGCTTATCAAAAATATTTTATAACGACGCGACGGCAATAATTAGTTTGCAGAAAGATACAGAAAAAAAATCAGGATAGGAAAAGGTGTCAGACAGGGAGATACTATCTCTCCTAAATTACTTCCAGCAGTACTTCAGAAAGTGTTCAAACAATTAGACTGGGAAAAGAGGCATCAATATTAATGGTGACTATTTAAGCCATCTTCGGCTTGCAGATGATATAGTTGTCCTAGCAAAAGATGCTACAGAATTGCAATTGATGATACAAGAACTTGCCAATGAGAGATTAAAAAGTTGGATTAAAGCTAAACTAAAAAAAACAAAGATTATGTTTAACAGATTTGTTAAAAGGCTACCAATTCAAGTTGGTAATTCTGAATTCAGAGAAATTAGCACCCATGTGTATCTTGAACAACAAATTAGTATGGATGGAACCATTAAGCCAGAAATTAATCATAGAATCAAACTTGCATGGAATGCTTTTGGCCGAAATACTATAATAATGAAAGGAGCAATGCCTCTATGTTTAAAAAGAAAATTTTTTAACTAATGTATATTACCAGTTCTAACATACGGAGCAGAGAAATGGACAATGGCCAGAAAAGCAATTCAGAGACTGCAAACAACTCAAACCAGCATGGAAAGATGTATGTTAGGAATTACATGATGTGGCCATAAAAGAAATGTATGGGTGAGACAGCAAACCAGTGTCTTAAATTATTATTACTATAAAGGAGCTCAAATGAAATTGGGTTGGTCATATAGCTAGGCATAATGATAATAGATGGTCAACAGAAATTCTAAACTGGATTCTGAGGAATGAGAGGAGGTCAAGAAAGCATCCACAAGGTAGATGGGTAGATGAAATTAAAAGTTTTATTGGATTCGATTGAAAGAGAAAAGCTTAAGACCAAAAGAACTGGAAAGAACTTCGAGACCTTCATCCTGCAGTGGATTGAGAATGGTTGAAAATGATGATATACATATTTTAATATTTTTATCTCAAAAAATCTCTTAAAATTTGTAATAAAAGGTTGCAATATAATTGTACAATATTGAACTGCACTAAAAAGTGTCAATTATAATCAAACAAGTAGCATTTCTTCAGTTTCAATACAGTCACTTATAAATTAACAGTATTTTTGAAGTTAAACAAGACTAATAATAAGATGTTGTGATCATTTTTCATTATAAGAGCTAAAAAAAAGAATTACATGATTAATTCAGATTTACGTTTTTGCTTTTGGCCACGCCTCCAAAAAAGAGTGGTCACATTATGACATCAGAATTCCCGAACTTTGAAAGCAAGTCGGGAGTTCAACTTCCATCATAGGCATATAAAATAACGAAACAAACCCACTTTTCTTCATTTCTCCAAAACTCTATATTTCATCCCAGTTAAGGGACTTCATCAGGATTAAACGAAAATACAAATAAAAAAGAGAAAATCCTTCTCTTTCTCTTCAAATCATAATCGAAATGTTACAAAGAAAAATTTCAATAATCATAAGTTATTACATTAAATAATTAACATAACATATAACATCCAATAATTAACATAACATATAACATCCAATAATTAACATAACATATAACATCCAATAATCAGTAATAAACATTATATTCTAAAACAAAATAACAATTTTACCTTTGTTAACATAATTGACAACAAATGAATTGTAATGAATAGTAAATTAATTGTAATGAATAGATATGTGATTATTTTAAAATTAAAAAATCTTTAATCTTCTTATTCTTTATTAAAGATTTCTTAAAAATACTTAGGGAAACATCATTCACTTTAAGTGACTTATCCTTATTAAAGCATATACAGCTATTAATTAGACACAATTCTAATTTAAAGCGTTTATTTTCATCTTTGACGTTAAATACATTGTGTACTTATAAAAAATATTATAAATATTGTATTGTGCCACTGTGCAAAAATACTAGAGTGACTTTGCCAGACAATTTTTTTATTTCTATGCTGAAGAATGCAGAAAGAGGAGACACCGCTCACCAAAAAATTCAGCTAAACTTGTCTATCAAGATCATTTTAATGTATTACAAAATAAATTATATTTCTTTTAAATATGTTTGCTATTAAATAATAATAATAAAATAATTATTTCTTAAGATTCACATTTTGGTGACTGTCAATTGATTAGATAGAACCTGGAATTATTTAAATCATTCTCTGATGTTGCTGAAATTATTTTCAGTATGGTTTTTAAAGTCAAATAAATAATCAAACATTTATGAGTATTTAAGTAAAAAAGTTTAATGTGCAGGTAATATAGTGAAGAAATACGAAAATGCACATAGTTAAACAAAAGGTTCTTCGTACCCTGAGCTATCATGTCGGGAATCTGGGACAGATGTACAGCCCGGTGGTTGCTGGGACAAAGAATTTGAGGCGTGCGGTGCACGGTTATTTATCATTATTGTGATTTGCTCGAGGGTCATTTCGGGGAGCTGAAATGGTTTTTGCATATTTGTCTCCCACTCTGAGTTAACATCAAGGGTATATCTGGCTGAAGAAGCCTAATAAGGCTGAAACAGCTGTCCCAGATTCCCGACATGATAGCGCAAGGTGCAAAAACCTTTTGTTTACTTATGTGCAGTTTTGTATTTCTTCGTTATATTTATGAGTATTTTTTTGGTCGTTGTTATAAAATACGATAAAAAGGCTCAAAAATACTCAATGATAAGTGTAACAAAAAATATTGAACATTGCTGTTATGGAGTATCCACCATTTATATTTCCGGCTTTATATCAAAAAGATTCAAAATTATATTAAATTTATATTTTTATATTAAATTATATGAGTGCACCATGCAACAATAAAGTAAAAAAAAAAAAAATCACTTCGCAACAGAGGAGGCTGGCCCGCCACCTACCCTCCTATCCTCTTCTTCAGAGTGAGACGCGACCATTGACCTTGATTGGAAGTCAGTCATGCGTGAGATTTCGTTGTGCTTAGTGATGCGTGTCTTATTGTAGCACTATGTGCCACCCGTGCAGTTATGTCAAGTCGCCATCAGATAGTGCCTCCCGATCAGTTTTGGCAAGTTTTACAAGAATTATCGGAAGACGATGATCATGTGGATGATGAGTGTGCTTCTGATTGCGACAACAAAGAAATCATTCAGCATAGTGACCATGATTCTGATTCAGACTGTAATTATGGGCCTGATATATATATATATCGATATATATATATATATATATATATATATATATATAGTCGGGGGATGAAGTTACTACGGAAGAACAAAATGCTACAGAGCAAGGTGAGAGTGAATTTTTCATAAAAAATATCTATAAAACAAAAAAAGTTCATGGTAAAAAAGAGAAAGAAGTAACCGAAGTCCATAAATGGGCAAAAAAACCAATCAGAAGTAAATTTGCGATGACTTCAAAAAAAAATCTTCTCCAAAAAGTTTTGCCTTTTCCAAAAAATTGTGGTGATGTAAAGGATGAAATATCGTCTTGGAACAAAATTATTAACATGGACATGATTGACTTGGTTGTCCACTATACGAATTTGCATATCAAGAAAAGGGAAGAAAATGGGGACTTTCAACGAAGTGGCAAAAGAGATGTAAAAGAAAAAAACGAGCGGAAATGTTGGCAGCCATTGGTATTTTTTACCTGCTAGGTAGCAAAAAAATGTTTAAAGTCAATCTAACAGAAGCGTGGGCTTGTGATGGTACTGGAATTGAAATTTTACAAGGTGTGATGGGCCTAAACAGGTTTCAATTCTTGCTAGCTTGCATCGGATTAGATGAAAAAAAAAGCACTAGAGAAGCAAGAAAAAAAAACAAACAAACTGATAAATTGGCCCCAAACCATGAATTTTTCGATTCTTTTATTGTGAACTGCAAGCATTTTTATTGTGCTCTCTGATTGATGAGAAATTAGAAGCATATAGGGGAAGATGCTCATTCATTCAATATATTCCCAATAAACCCGCAAAATATGGAATAAAAATCTTCACCCTCGTTGATTCAAGAAGTTATTACATGTTGAATTTGGAATTTTATTGCAGGAAGCAGCCTATGAAGTTTCCAACGCTGCTGTGGACATAGTGGATCGGCTTATTGAGGAATACAAAAATTCAAACCGTAATCTCACAACTGATAACTGGTCCACAAGTGTGTCACTCGCAAAATCACTTTTAGCTAATGGGAATACACTTGTGGGAACAATGAAATCTAACAAGAAGGAAATCACCACCGAATTTCTTCCTTCAAAAAATCGAAACATAGGCACATCGCTGTTTGGATTTCAGAAAGATCTTACCCTAGTTTCATATGTAAGTCGTAAAAATAAATGTGTGATCCTAATTAGCACGTCTCACGATGATAAAATCGATCCCGAAACCCAAAAGCCAGATATAATTTTGGGTTACAATAGAAATAAAGGAGGTGTTGGTACATTTGGGCAACACTTACAGTGTAGCTTACACTGTGTAGCCAGAAAAACTAGGAGATGGCCTTTAGCGTATTTTTTTCACTACTGAACATTGGTGGAATAAACTCCTTCGTAATCCTCAGTCAAATACAACCAGAATCTCCACTTCAGCCACGACGAGTTTTTTTTGAAGAACCTATCAATGTCATTGATGAAATGTCACTTCCAGCAACGTCTGCTAATCTCACAATTACCTACTCATGCAAAGGCGATTATTCAAAGATTGCTAGAGAATGAAGGAACAGAAAGAGGAGACAATTGTGATCCCCCCCCCCCTGCTAAGAAGACTCGAGGACGATGTGTTTTGTGCGGGAGAAAAAAAAACAATAATACAACACTAAAATGTTCTGAGTGTTCCCAATTTACATGTAAAAGCCATATGAAAGATGTAAAATATACATGTTAATCATGTGCTCCTGGTCCATCCAAGGGCAAAATTTTAAGCCGGTTGGAAGGCCTATTATTGCGATAAGCCATTTTGGGATTTTTCATAACTTTTTCCTTTTAAATTCCTTACATTCATTATTTTATCCATGTTATGTCATTCCTATTGCATTCATTTTTGAGTCAATTTTTCCGTTTTTGTGTAAGTAAAAGTTTTGTATATTTTTGTAAAATTTGTAAAAGTAATTTTCATACGAATTGTAAAATTTAAAACTTTAAATTAAAAACATTTTTTTAAATGTTTGACTATTTTGTTATGTATCTTTTAGATCTTTATTACACCCATAGAAAAAGTTTTGAACATTATTTATGTAGTTTCATGCAAGATATCTGTTTAGAAAACAAAAATGCATCTTTCAGTTTTAAAAAAGCTTCAAGTGGTTTTGTAATAAATTTTTTATGGATGCATGCTTATTTAATTATTACTGAATCCAAACAATAATTTAGAAGGAAAAAGTTTGACAAATAACAGTTTATTTAACATTGAAAAACCAGGTGACACACTCGGTGCATCATCCATGTAAAATTGTTCCGCCACATAAGCTGTGTAAGTGAGGGTTAAAAATAACTATTTTTAAGTTATTTAATAGTTATTTTAAAAATAACTAAGTTCTTTTACTTTTTGTC
>JAFIDM010009631.1:184255063-184266110 GCA_023159025.1 Thereuonema tuberculata
AAGTTTCATTAAAATCTGCGATTATAAGGTTGGAGAGGTTCCCTTGTAAGTCAACTTTTTGTACATTTTGAGTTAGGACTGAAAATGGGTTCAATTGTGTTCACCCCATGCAACATTTAAATGGGAACTAAATCAGGCTTTTCCAGTAGTCTCAGGAGGTCAAAAACTTGAATACTGCTTTACATTTTTTCATTATTTTTGCACTAGTGTTACATTGCCATATGATATATATATATGTTATGTATAGTAACTTATATGATTAAGTTTGTACTAAAAAAAAATTGAAATAAAACATTTTATTTTAACTGCAAAATGCGACAATATAATTGCAAAACATGGAAAAAGGTATCTAAGTCACCCATAATCTGAAAAAAGGCACTAAGTCGAAATTTTTAATTATGTCTTTGTACATTTGCATACTGACCTAAAAATAAACAGATGACAGGCATGGGTCAGCTTCACAGTCGTTTCACACCACACCAATGGATTTTTAATTGCTGGCTCTAGTTTTGAATGTGGAAGGTTTTTTTTTTGTGTTTTCTCAGTTTGGTATTTCTATGACTTAGTACCTTTTTCATATTTGCGATTCAATTATAAAAGATATCAAGGTATTTCATGAATAAAGTTAAAAAAATTAAAGTTGTATTAATTATTTTTAATGATAAATCTGTTTATATTTCCTAATAATAAATATTTTTGCAAGGTAATGCAACTGAGAATTATATGCAAGATAAATTGAAAGCCATCAACAAATGAATTATTGTCACATATGGCAAAATAGAAATAAAATTAAAAAGATAAATCAAAATAACATCAAAAATGTGCCAATCAAAATATAAAACCAATCATATCAGTGGTACTTGAAAATAAAATACAAAAAAAAGGTCAAAATAAACAATGAAACATAAATGGAAAATAAAAAAGTTATATAGCAATAGATAAATAATAATTATTTTTATTATATCTTTTATTTTCTACTACTATTTTTTTTCTTCTTATTTTGTACTTCTGTTGTGTAATATTTTATTTTCTATCACATTCACTTCCTGTTCTCCACAAGACACTATCCTTCCTTTATATATATATTATTAAGGTCGGTTGGTTGTTTGAATCTCACAGTATATATCAAAATGATCAAACTAAATATCAAGCAAACACAGAAATGAATTACTTAACTAGCAACAGAAGGTAAATTGAAAGGTAGATTCCACTGCAAAGTGAAAGTTCAATAACATTTGTATATAAAACAATTTTTGTAGCTGTTTAAAAAATTCATGGAATTTTAATTACCATGCGATAACAAAATGAGCTTTTAAAAAACCATGTTATTTCTTAAATAACATAATACACAAAACGATAAATATTTTCATATAAATATAAAAATGTTTCTAAATGCAACTAAAAAAAAAAAAAATCAGAAACTTCAAAATAATTTATTGCACGTATTTAATGTATGTAAAGTCATTTCGGCATAGCCTACTGGTCTAGGCAGCAGTCTATAGAATCTGGGATCGATTCCTGGCATTGGAATGGATGTTTGAAAAAAATTCCTTTCCTATGTTGTCTGCTTCTTCATCTTTCTCTTCATGTCTGAAGTCATTCCTTAAAGACTTCCTGACGAAGGTAAACCACCTCAGTATCTGTTCTCTGGAAATTCGATATTTTCTTATCGGGTCTGCCATGATGGCAACCCTACAGATCTGTTGTGCACATATACTTCAGACACAAAGTTTGCACTTCATGTGCACAATGAAACAACAATATATGTAATCACACTACAAATTTAAGTTGGCTTTCAGCAATATCCAAATAAAAAAAAAAATGAAAAACAAATATACCTCTACAAAATTCCCTGAATAAAGTTCTTCTAATGTGACCCAGAGATCCATCACTATATCAGCACCACGGGGAATCTCTCTACTCTGCTCACGACCTCCCTGGGAAAAGAATCCAAAATCCCCAAAGAAACTGAAATAATAAAAATTGATAAAATTAGAAACTTCCATAACTGCTTCATACTGAGACTGTTTGTTATGTAACAATGTGAAATTCAGATTTAAAAAATTGTTTTCTAAATTCATCAAATAAATTTTAAACATAATTCACTTAATAAATCATTAGCTAATGGTACTATTCAAATTTGTAGAGTGGCAAAACTTTCCATATTCAACATTTATCTGTAGAATGCTTTTAAATGAAACTGTTTCACTGATAAGCTAGGATTAACTTATAAGGTCATTTATTTTCTTTAGGGATTTTAACCCTCAAACCCTACCCATCCTAGGAGAAACACTATTACTACCTAGGGTTGGGGTTTGGAGGACTCCCCGGGTAGGGTTTAAGGGTTAAAAATTATAATCAATATGATTAATAGTTGACTTCACATAAGTTTTTTTTTTTTTTTTTTTTAACATGGACATGGCAATTAGTAATGATTAGTAATTAGCAATTTTAGGCATGTCAGCAACATCTATTGTTGTAAACTGTTCATGAATGAATGGAATAACATGATGTTTAATATTGCAATTCTTTATATAACATTTTACTATTCTAAATTTAAATATTTTGAAGTATTAATTTCAGTATTAACTTTTTTATTCAAATTTTGAATACTGTCACATAGGTTTCCAGGTATGATTAAATGTTATGGCGATTTTCTTACATGACAAACATTCATTGATAACATTTATTGGTGCTGGCAACTCTAGTTAAAACCAACACTGAAAAAATTCTTCATTTAAAAAAACGCACTCCAATACTTGGAATGAAAATTTAAAAAAACACTTTTTTTTTTCTGTTTATGTATCTCTCACATAATTCAAACATAACATTATACAAGGAAAGGCAAACTGACTGTAAATTAATTTATAATTTCATTTACCCCTACAGATCATTTTAAATTTTAAATACACCAGCATTACCCTTTAATTGATTCAGACTGTAATTACATTTGAATTACAGTAGTCTTCAGTTGTCAGTACTAAGGCAAAACTACATGATGTTGCTGTTATATCTGTGTATGTGTGCTTGTTAGTCTTTTTTTTTTTTTTTTTTTTACCTTGCGAAAGGATCTCCTCCACCTCCAAAGCCTCCTTCTTTCTTCAGACATTCTTCCCCACAACGGTCATAAGTTTCACGTTTTTCAGGATCAGACAAGACCTATTAAACACAACATAAATCAAATTCACAAAGAAACTATATGTGATGCTAATAAATTATTTAAAAAAGCTCCATTACTTTTTGTTGTTTTAACTGCAAAATTAAAAAAACAAACTTGAAATGGCTTGTTTGAAAATGTTAAATACAATAGGAACAGTCCATAGAAGACACGCACTTTTCTTGGCCCATTTTACTTTCTCCCCTCTCTGATATGTCACATAGGGTCCCAGTTCTGCAACCCCACACCCCTTCTATTATATTTTGGTTATATATATAAAGGTACATATTACAAATAAAGCCCTAAGTTTCCTCTAATATATTTGAAAAAAAAAAAAAAATCTTCAAATGATTAGATACAAAAAAAATAATTTCATGATACCAATAATTTTATTTTAAATATAATAATAATTCACTATTTCAAATTCGCCTTCAACATATAAAAATGCTTCCCATCATCAAGTTCTAATTATATTTGGTTATTATTTTAGATATAATATATTGATCCACCACATCAGTAGATATAATAGATTTTTAAACTCTGTAGTTACATTAACTAAGGATATTGAATTAGTCCTTATAATAAGGAATAAATGAAATTCAAAATATTCATTGATAGCAATAATATTTTTTATATGGATTATTAATTAACTTTTAATTTATGTATCAATTAACCTAAAACAAATACAGAAAAATTAAAATAGTAATTACAAAAGTAAAAAAAAAAAAAAAAAGAATAGAAATGTAAGCAAATAAATATTAAAAACGAAACTTGAATTCCATAATCATTAAACCAAATAACATTTGTGAGAAAAATGAACTTATTCAATATATTTTAAGGTGCAAAAACATCAATGGTTAGAAGATAAAAGTATAATCTATCTTTTTTATTTAATCAATCCAAAACAGTCCCCTTTTTTTTTAAAAAAAAATTATAAATATATTTTGAAAGATTGTTTGGATTGTTTTTATTCTGTAAGTATTTAGATTTCCTGATTCTGAATCTGCTGTGTTTGCTAAAATATCTTAATGGCCGAATGGAAAAAAAAAAAAAAAAAAGCATAGTAAGTAGTAATTTATTTAACTGTTTATAAGCCATGGCCAATTTTACACTGTAGATACCACATTATAATCCACAATACAAAATAATAAAACAGCTTTCCATATCTTCAATGGCATACTGAAATTTCAATTTACAATTTCATCTATTTTTAGATAATTTAATCTTCTAGCCTACATTATTATTAATTTTATACCAATTAAGTCTTAGTTTATATATTATATTTAACTTCACTTAATTTTTTTCTTATATTTTCTTATATTTATACATAAATTCATTTGAGGCTGGCAGAGCCCAGCACATGAATTTTCTTTTTCTTTATTTTTAATGTGTTTTTGTTTTTAGTTTATAGTTATGGAGGTTCCACTGCTCTTCTTATTTTCTTATATTTGTCTATAAAACACTTTTATCCCAAACAAGGTGTATTCATGTAGTAGTGGCGTTATATTTTGATTTGTTAAAACCATTAAATATATTAATCTTTCTTCTTCCAATATAATCAAATACAACACACAAGAATGTTTTCCTTCCTTATTATAAATGTTACAATTTGGTTTCTTTTTTTTTTCTTTTGGATGGTTCAAAACTTGTCTTTAAAGATATCATATTTTAATTTCTAACAATTTTTATACATACAGTAGAGCCGCGGTAATCCGAGGTGCAGCTGCATCCAAGTCAGTCAGTATCAGTCTGTCTGCTATTGTGACCGGTTCGCGCTCATTTGCTTTGTTCAGTTCAAGTTATATTTTGCAACAATGAGTGGAAAGGCCAAGAAAAAGTTTGTTTATATTAAAGAGAAACTAGAAGCACTGACGAGAATTCATCAAGGCGATCCCAAGTGATATCCTACTACTTAGATGATGGCGTGACATCACTGCTAAAAAGCGTTGCTCTACTGTGAAGACGACGACATTGGACAGTTTTTTAAAGTTGTAAATCCTTACATCTTTTCATGTAACCGGGTAACATTGTTAACATCTGTAACTTTAATATCTATTACAAATTAAATTCGATTCATTTTAGTTGAAAATTTCAGTTTTTGTTTTTTTTCTTTTTTCTGTGTAATCAGAGTGTAATCCGTGAAACTTTCAAAGGCGACTATCTCATAATTGACAACAAACTAATTTTTAACAATATGATGTAATATTGCTCAGTTTTGAATAATGAATTACTGAAAAACTGAGTACCTAAAATTTACTGATACTAAAATTTGTATACGAGCCATTCTGAAATTAAGTGGAATTTTCTGTCCCCCACTAAGTTTCTATCTTAAAAAACTGATTTATATAAGCTTGACAATTTTTATAAATGAAACAAGATTGTATTTAAAAAGATCCCAATATTATTTTATGAAAATAATTTTATATTTAAAAGTAAAACTCTGAGAAGTGTACGAAATGTAACCTCCGTGGAATGTCCCCACCCCTGTTTTTTCAACATTAACAAGTGTTTTATCGAAAAATATTATTAAATTTTTCAAAAAGAAACTCAATAACAATAAAAAATTAGATAAATTAAACTCTACACCAACTAACATTTTAAACATAAAATATTTAAATAGCCTAATTTTAACTCAAAAAGTTGTCCACGGGGTTGGATGTAACCACCATGGAACATCGATAAAAGTTCTGAAAATGCTCACTGGGCAACAACACTGTTTACTGGTAGAGCTGTAGTGAAGGAGAAGGCAGCGATCTTGACTAATCTGTTGATTATTTGGATCTCATGTATGTTGTTTGCTGTTAAAAGACCGGATTGCCTTTATTTCCAGGTGCGTTCTTTTTCTCTTTGTAACCTCCATGGGTTCAACAAATGTTGTATGGCATATGTTAAAACTTTAATTTTAATTGTTTATTTTGGAAATACCTGTTATCTATCAGAAAACATAAGCTCTGGATCTATGGATTTATAGGTTATGAACTACATGTGACTAAATAGCTAAGTGTAACCTCCGTGGATGTAACTCCCATGGATAACTTCATCCATGGTGGTTACTTCTATCTATGGGAGTTACACTTAATACAATTTAAAGCCTAATAGACTATTGAAGGAAGGTTTATTTAAACAAAACATACTTTTAATATATTATTCCATTTTAGCAATATGGATTGTATTAAAATTTATTTCATCATCAGGCCTATTTCTGGCAAGTTGATACCTATTTCATTTAAAAATTTAATACTCAAAGAACAACTAAAATTCATTTGTTGTTTACTCATTAAATATTTACCACAGTTTATTAATTGTTATTTTTGCAATATTCAGCTGGTTTAATTTAAAAAATATATTTTTTCCTAATCTCCATGGAAGCGAAAGTAACCTCCATGGTTGGCAAAATTGTAAACTATTTGTTTCTGGTAAAATATTTATTCTTGACCTCTACAAAGGGTGTACATGTATTTAGTTTGTTATTGGTCATTTAAAAAATAATTATTTTTCTGTAGATTTTTTTTTTTTTTCTTGTACGGAAATTCCACTTAATTTCAGAATGACTCATACACAAAAAGCAGCACATTATCTTTTCATCTGAATAATCTGAACTGATTGTTTTGATGTTGCAGCAAGTATGTTTAACTGCCTTAAAAGACTAAAGAAATTAAATGAGCATGAAAGTTTAAAGACTTTCACCGTTACTATGTAATTCATCTATTTCCTGAATATCATGTCCAAGTTCTGAATATTTGTGGTATACTATTTCTGTGTGTAGATTTTGCATGGCAATTTTTTATTATTTAATTAGTATTTTGAGGAACACAAATTTTTTTTTTTAAGGACAGGAAAATCTTGGAGGATTTTTGAGAATTCAATAGCTTGCATAAGTAATATGGCTAGCTGCCTTTCTGCAAAAAATTCTTGCCAAAATAGCATAGTAAATATTATTAGAACATCATGCTAATAATAATGTAAGCACTAGTTTCTCCTCCTATAATAATTAGATAAATATTCATGAATACTTTAGTGACATATACAAGGGAGGGGTGTGGAACCATACTTCTCCCTTGTAATCCAGTTGAATTTAAAAAATTTAAAGTAAAAGACAAGTTAGTTAATACCTCCTTATTCAGTGAGGACTGTTGATATTATGTATTAGTTTTCTAACTAATCTTTAAGATCTTTTGAATAAAAAAAAAAAAAAAAAAAATATAATCTTGTCTATGAACTTA
Source organism: Thereuonema tuberculata (assembly GCA_023159025.1). Lineage (NCBI taxonomy): Eukaryota > Metazoa > Arthropoda > Chilopoda > Scutigeromorpha > Scutigeridae > Thereuonema > Thereuonema tuberculata. Next base: position 184,262,444 of record JAFIDM010009631.1, read on the forward strand.
TCAAAGGTAGTTTTCCCCCAATTTAGAAAGATTCAAATTCAACTATTTAATATTAAAATGTGGGCAACTGTGTAATGTTTTCTTTTAAACAAGCCTGCAATTCTTTCACTACTGCATATTTTTCTATCCACTTCTTGATTCTACTCTGAACAAGAATTGTATAAAATTTATATCTCTTCAATAATACAGATATTCCTCTTAATGTTTTTTCAAAGAATTTATATCGTTCTCTTTAATAAAAGATAGGGAAAATGGCTTGGGTCATGTCTTAGAAAACTGGCTCTATTCCAAATCTTAATAAAATTTTTTAATACTATTTCATAAAAACAACGTTCCCAATCCTTTAACATTTCATCAAGACTTCAGTGCCCCCCCTCCTCCTTTTATTATTATTTTTTTTTTTTTTTGGTTTTGCAATTTTTCAATGTGTTTGTTCAAAAATTACTATTCCACTTTCAGAAAACAAGGAATCAGCAGATTCATTTCCAAAATAAATTCCTCATCCGTTACAATATCTTCATTTACTCTTTTTTCTCTTTACAGTAAAAATGATCATTGACAGTCATTAGTAATGACGGATTTCACCAACACACAATTTTTTATAAATGTTTTTAAAAGCGAGAGTCTACTTAAATTATTATTATAATCCACATTTTGTATCTTTCATTTCTGTACTGATGGGTGTCATCTTACTCTTTATACTACAATATTTTTTAAGAACTGCAAAATGTCTACAACCTTACTAAGGTCCTTAATCTTTTTCATTTGTTTTCTCTTATCCTCTTATTTAGAATTGGCCTCTTCAATTTTGGTTCATCTAAAGCATTCTTCACAAACCTTCATGTATTTTTTCCCCTTTTCACCACTTCTGCATTTGTTTTCTTAATCTTTTCATTTTGGTACATTCTGAATCCCATCAATTTCCTGTACGTTTCCAAGATAATTTTTTACAAAAATCCGTAACCTCAGAATTTACATTTTTCAGAATTACATTATTATAAAATTTCTCGTATTTTAATTTACTTACCCAATTATTTTTCAAACTGTTAAAAAAAAAATAAAAATCAATTGTAATAAATTATCTCATAAATCCTATTTGACAGATTAATGGGGATCTTCATGGTCCTTGAGTTGAAGCAAAACAATTCAAAATACGATGCAAAATTTGTGAAAGACTTTACATCTTGAATAAAAGTACTAAGAATGTAATAAATATACAACATTAATGAAGAATAGGGAAGCATAATACACACAATTTTGGAAAGGAAATGCCAAAGAAACTTATGTATAAATTCAAAAATTTAAAACTGGATTTCATCCAAAACTTTTCCAAAGAATCAGGGTAAAAATAAAGAAACCAACTGATTACATAAATAAACAAATAGAAAACTGAAATGGCTTTTTTTAAAAAAAAGTTTGATAATTAAAAATTGAAAATTAATTGAGGTACTTTTAAATTACTTTTTGCAATTACTTTTAAATTGCAGATAAACAAAAAAAAAATCTCTTCTTTTGGCCTTTATAAGAATGGGTCTAGTTATAGCATAGATTTAATAATTGTAAAAATGTGTAGACAAAGGGAAGATAATAAGTATTCAATGCCTCCGTTTATTTTAATTCTCTGATTACTGTAGAGAATGTATTTTCCTATTACTGATAACCACTGCTGATTACTCTAATAAATTAAAATTATTAAATAATAAAAAAGATACATGATGTCAATAAATATCAACTAAAATGTTTCACACAACTGATATTAAGGTCTTTTCCACTATTCTGATACCCAAAAATCTGAAAACCAGTATTTTGCAATTTCATTCACTAAGCAATGTCCAAGTTTTGAAATTAAAAAAACAAACAGGGAAAAAAAAATCTATGCTAAAACAAATTGTTAAATGCCAACTGTTTTGTGCAGAGACCTTCAAGCAAACACAAAACAAAAATACACTGCTCACAAAATTTAGGGGATATTGCGAAATGAATATAATACACCCAACAAACAGGCTTTTGAGTTTATTTATTAAAGAACATCATCAGAGAAGCAAATGACACGAAAATGAAAATTGTCTGAATACGTAAATGAGGTGCAGAATCCATTTATCGGGATTGAGCAAGATGTGACACATGGACGGGGGTTAACATTCGCATGTCAAACGTGAAAAATGTGTCACACATTGACTCTTCAGAAGGGTGTATGGTCACCTGAGACTCCTACAACAAATTGACAGTGATGAGGCATGGATAGGATCAAACTGTCCAGCAGTTCCTGTAGGATTCATGGCCACTAGCACACCACGGCAACTTCCAGCTGAGGAAGTGTTATGGGAGGTGATTGGCGATTGGCAACACGTCTTCTTAATGCATCCCAAGCAGTTCAATTGGATTCAGGTCTGGAGAACGTGAAGGCCAGTCCATGCAGTTGATGCCAGCCTCTTGCAGCATATTGTTGACGAGATGCACATGGTGGGAGCGTGCATTATCGTCCATAAAAAGAAAGTTGGCCCCAACTGCTCCAGCGTAGGATACCACTATAGGCTGTAGAATTTCATCTTGATATCTTACAGTTTTCACCGTTCCACTTCTAACAACATGGAAGTCAGTTCGACCACCAATGCTGATGCCTGCCCATACCATGATTCCACCTCCACCAAAGGAATGTCTTTCTTGCATGAAAAGTGGATTTTCCCCTGTTCCACATTCACACCAGATCAGGGCACGACTATTGTCAGGCTGCAGGCTGAATCTTGACTTATCACTGAAGAGAACCGTGGACCACTCTTCAGAGGTCCAAGGAAGATGCATTTCAGCTCACCTTCCGCAAGTTCTGTGATGTTCAGCAGTTAACAGAACACATACCATTGGTTGCCGGGCATACAGTTCACCATGATGGAGTCGATTTCGCACAGTCTGAGTACACACCCATCGTAAAAGTTGCAGCAAGAAACTGTCCCTGCAGCTCAGTCGCACTGCTTTGCCAGTTCCTTCGTGCTATTAGCTTCAAGTAACGATCATCTCTTGCAGTGCTGACACTTGGGCAGCCTTGCCCTGGTCTTCTTCGTACTGTGCCATCTCTTTGAAGCGATTCCAGAGTCTTGCTAATCACACTTTGGGAGGTTCCAGCTGCTGCTGCCACTATCGTCTGTGTTTAGCCAGCTTCAAGACACCCTATGAGTCTCCATGCTTCAGTTTCAGGTAAATCATGTTGCAGGGGCATTTTCTGGTGACACTCAACGATTCTACCACTTGTTCTTGATCCAGGGAAGTGGAGATAACCCAGTAGTGGCAGCCTTTTTATACAGGGTTCTGGGCAAACATGCAAATTAACGTTTTGCATCACATTTGCATATTCAGACAACTTCCATTTTCATGTCGTATGCTTCTCTGATTATGTCCTTTAATAAATAAACTCAAATGCCTCAATTTTTTGGGTGTATTATATTCATTTCGCAACATCCCTTAAATTTTGTGAGCATTGTAAAAGAAAAACGAACAATAACAATGTCATTCTGATCTTTATTTGAAGTAAAAAAAATGCAATATTAAAATTAAATTAACAAATTTTAATCATATTAATCAAAAGATACAATAAAAATAAAAGATTTTAAAGAGCAAGATTTTAAAATATAAAATATCAATTTCATTTTTATTTTTTATTCTTTCTTTTTTA
>JAFIDM010009631.1:184266510-184285552 GCA_023159025.1 Thereuonema tuberculata
CAAATTTCTTTAGATATTGCGTTTTTGTGTCTTCTAAATTTTAGTTCCAAAATTTAACACCAGGTGCCACTGATGAGGTGAAAGTAGTTTGGCCGTACTTTCACAGAAACAGTTTTCTGAAATTTGTATTGGGATTTTAAATTTCAGATAGCTGTCCGGCTATTTGTTTAGTAATATAAGTTAATTTTATTCTTATATTCTTTACATTCTAAATTCTCTAAATTGCAAATGATTGATTGAAATCTTTGCATTGCTAAACTCGAATTGGTGTCATTGAGTTTGGCCAAAATATATATATATAAAATCAAAGTAAAATACTGACATAGAATGTTGCACAAACAGTAAAAGAAAAATGTGATTCTGATCTCAAAACACGTCGTCTTCTTTAATCCAAACTAGACATAAATAAACTCCAAAACACCTTCACTGTAGACACTGTTGATACCAATATTTCGTTTTAATTTCTTAAAACTTTTTCTTTCTTTTGTAATACACTAAATTTAAATTATTGTCCTTGCATAGTCCTTTTACTTCTTTATTGATTCTCATAGCTATGGGTAGAATGAATACCCCATTAGTTTTATTGAAGGAACCATCAGAGACTTTTTTAGGAGTAGAAGTTAGTAGTAATTTGATTAGTAGGAACAATCAGAGTGATTTTACTAAATGTTTAGCTCTACCCACAGGTATGACAATCAATAAAGAAGTAAAAGGACTATGCAAGGATAATAATTTAAATTTAGTGTATTACAAAAGCAACAAATTGTTCAAGAAGAAAAAGAAGAAAAAGAGTAATAATAAAGATGTATTACATAGTATGGGAGTGGTATACGCTTTGATATGTAGAGATTGCCAGGCAACTTACATAGGAAGCACGGGCAGGACGGTAGAAGAAAGAGTGCAGGAACATGTTCGTGCTTTCAATAATAGGGAAGAGAATATTTCAGACTGGGCTGACCATTGCAGGCTAAACGGACACAACCCGGACCCCATCGTAAAGATTGTCCATTACGAACAAGATGAGCAAAAAAGATTCATGATAGAATCTTGCCTCATTAATTGTTGTGTTTGCTTTAATAAGAATAAGTGTTTAAGAGTAAATGAGATGTCTTTGTCCATGTACAGGAATGCATTGATGAACAATATGAGAGTGAAAGAATTTTTCTCTCTCATATAGTTCATCTGTTTGTCAACAATAGTCACCGTTTTTATTGTCCAATTTTTATTCACTTGTTTGTTTATTCATGTTTTTTAGTTGTTGTACTTTTACAGGGTGTCTACAAAATCTGAATAAAAAAATTCCCTGATTTTTCCCTGATTTCATGAACAATTTCTTTTAAAATTCCCTGATCTGTTCAACCAAAAAAAAAAAAAAAAAAATCCCTGATTTTAACTAATAATTGCAAAATTCCCTGATAATTCCCTGATTTTTTCCAGAATAACAAAATTCCCTGATTTCCCTGATTCTGTAGACACCCTGTTTTATATTGTTTTAATGAGAAGAATTTCTCTTTCGTTTTTTATGTTATTTTATTTTTTGTTCATCAAACAAAACCTTGAAAAAGTTTTAAAAAATTAAAACGAAATATTGGTATCAACAGTGTCGGTGTTTTGGAGTTTATTTATGTGATTCTGATATTTTTCAAATGCTACAAGAGATAATAGCCAGTATTATTTCAGTTCAAGCTGTGGGCATTCAGATCATTTCTTTTTAAATAAAGAAGTCAATTTTAATGATGATTTTCTAATTGTTGATAAAAGTATGAAATTTTTATTAAATGATCAGCCATATCACATGACAAAAAAAAAAAATTCCCCATTTTATATCAACTCTACAATAGTTCTCATCAATCTCAATCTGTACAGGAAAATAATCAGATTCCTGTCTCTCCTTACCTTTTAGAATATTATCTTTAGTACAGCTGAGAATTGCAAACATCAAAGCATATCTGTAACTTAGGAAAATGAACCAACCAAATTCATCTCTAATACAATTTCAATTTAAAATGGTTATGAATTTTCTTCCAAGCAAATTTATCCATTTACAGGCTGTCGTTACATACTATATAATCTTTTTAGAATATTTTTTTCCCTGCACACTCCCTTCTCCACTCCATTCATTTTCAGTTCAATTAATTAGCAAACAACTTCAATCACAACTTTTTTTTTTTTTTTAAATCAAACCATTTAATGTTTTCTGAAAATTCAAATCTCTTCATTTCAAATCTATAACAAACATCGATAAACTTCTATTATAATCTATATTTAATCACTATATTTCGTTTTCTTTAAGCAAGAAAACTTCTTCAGGTGATGCAGGACAGGAGAAGTTATCCCTCTTCCTCAAAAATTTGTTATACATTTAGAATTTCATCTGTAACAATTTTTAGACATACTGTCCGTGGTTATAAACTTCTAATATAATCTATATTTAATCACTATATTTCATTTTAACCATGGACAGAAATAAAAGACCAAAATATTCACCTTCAGCATTATCATACCTTCATATTCAGAATAACAGAGTAATAAATTTTTATTAACTCCTAAAATAAACCTTACTTTTTTTTTTTTGGGAGAGTGGAAGTTCTGTTCTAATCATTTAAATTCGCTTATCTTTAATATCTTGTTATTCTTGCATTAGTCAAATTTTAAACACCAAGTTTCTGTTAGCATTACATTATCATTACAAGTCCATGAATTAATATTAAAAGTTAATCCTGTTAATAAGGCTATGAAGTAGCAGTAAATTAAGATTTTGATTTTTGTGTGTTTGGCTTTTATGATTACTTGTAAGGATTGACAGTAACTGCTTATAACAATGTAGTAATTCCTTTTTGGATTTTTAAGAAGGATTTGCATTTTGTTTTATTTATAGAAATTCATTGTTTATGCTCTATATCGGGATTTTTTTTTTTTTTTAATTACCTTGGATTGTTTTCTAAGATATTTTAATAACAATAGATTTTCCAAAATAAAACAGACATTTACAATTCTTCTGATCCCCTCCCACTCCATTTTCCAAAATGGTCATAATCTGCAACTGTCACCTTCTCAGGTATGGATATTTTTTGTAGATGGTCCCTTAACAACTAGAAGTCAACACCCTAAACCAATTAATGATTTTGGCCATTTGCTCAAGAGAAAAAGGATGAAGTGTACTGTGTATGTTTTTAAACACTTTCAACTTCACCATTTTTGAAATCAATAATTCCATATTTTACACACACACATATATATATATATATTTGGTTTTCATAAATTATCAAAATAAGTTGCTTTGGTTTAAGTAACAGTAAAAATGTTATTTTTTTTTCTTCTTAAATTTATTATTTAAATACTTCTAGCAAGAGGTTTTTTTTTTTTCCTTTTGCGAGAATACAACAGAATATTGTTTTACAGATTGTAAGCTTTTTAAATATAATTCATACAATTACTTAAAAACTATAAACATTTCTTTCTTTTTTTAGTAATGATAAAGGCAATGTGGTAAACTCAATAAATATTATGCAATAATAAGTTATTTCTAGTTCAGAATGAAAAATGAATACATAAAATAATTTTGAGCCACCATAGATCTGGTCCTGCAATGAAAGACAACATCCTTCTTCTCCACTGATATCTACAGAATTCCAGGAACTTTCAAGAAGAATCCTCCTTTATAGTAATGTCATATCACAGAAATAAAGCAGTGCTTGGTTGGAAAACAAATCTCAAATAAAATTGTGTAACAAACATTAGAAAAACAGTAGTTAACAAATAAACTTTCAAAATACCCACAAAGAAAGTATTTATGTAAATGGAGGTCTTATTTCAAACTCTACTATCATTGGTGCAACTTTAACACAAGTTCAGGGAGATGATTGTGAATAGTCTATATTCACAATTAAAAATTCAGCTTTCTATATAATAGTTGTTGTTAGTTTTATTACAATGGTGTTGCAACAATATTGGTTTTTGGTTTAGTCATTAATCAACTAATTTGTATCAAAATCAACAGAAAGATCACAAACAGTAACAGCATCTGCTTATTAGTAAAGTTTTAAGTCATCAATGTTTGGAAGGTATTTTTCTAAGAATTTTCATTTTTATGAAACTTAAGGGACTTATTTAGAACTAAGTTCTTTTTCTGTTAATTTTTTTAGTTATTTTTGACTAAACTTTTTGCCTTAGAATGAAGTCTTTAAGGATGTATAAATAACACTTAATTAATCTTTATATAATAACATTGCAAAGAAACTATTCTATACTTTCGAGATAAACTTTTTTTTTGGGGGTGGGGTGGGGGGTGGAAACAAACTACTTCACATTTTGAATAAAGAACTGGAATTTAAACTATCTAGTTTAGAAACTTTTCAAACAGTGCTCATTATGAGTAAGTATTGATTAACATTGGTTTACTGTTACTCCTTTTCAAATCAGCCTAAGTTACACGAAAATCAGTTTACAACTCAAAATTTTATTGTCTAAACTATGCAGCTAGGAAAAAAAAAAAAAAAAAGCAGTTTTTTCAACTTAAAATTGTATTAAAAAACTTCGAGTTCTGACCTTTTGCCTCTACGATGTGAATTAAAGGATGTTATAAACATAGACCAAAAAGTAATATCCATTTGGTCGTTATGTCTGCTAAATGATATAAAATGAAAATTTAATCAAATTTCTTAACTAACATTTCTAATTTTTGTTGCCTTTATCCGATTCTAAAAGTGTTCTGTAACTTTTACAAAATCTCTAAATCTCCTAAAATAACATTTTCCAAATTGCCTAACTATTATTAGTGTTTTGTTACGCAGAACCATAATTTGTCTGTTTACCCAACAGATCATGTGAAAACCGAACAGGTGGTAACAATCAGTAAAATTACCCTGGAGAGAAAAACTGTAACTTTCTTAATAGTCATTTATTATGAAAGTAAACGTTCGTTAAGTTGCCCAAACTATGAAGTAGAAATCTTTTATTAAACTAGCAGATTAATTTATATACAAATTATCTTTCATTCAAGGTCATTATTTTTAATATTCAATGTCGAAAAAAAAAAAGGGGGGGGGGGGGGCCAGAAACAGAAAACAGAATTTTCTGAAAAGTTGTTAAATCTTAGAGTAACCAACTCTGAAAGCCATCTTACGTAATCATTCCAAAATACGATAAAATTTAAGAGGCTTGCAATAAAATAAAGGCAAAATAATTTTATACAAACTTCGTAAGCTGCTCCAAGATCTTGAAATTTTTCTTGAGCATTTGGATCATCTTTATTTTTATCTGGATGTAAATCTTTGGCTAACCTCCTGTAAGCTTTCTTTATTTGATTAGTATTAGCATTACGAGGAACTCCCAGAATATTATAAAAATCACGTCTAGAAGAAGAAAAAAAAGAAGAATGCAAAAAATTAAATATTCAAATAGTATCTTAAAAATATGTAAATAAAGAAAAAAAGTTCATTTGAAATTCTAAAATAGAAAGTAAAACTCTTTAGCCGGTATTTAAAAGCAAGGAAAATGTCACCAAGTCGTGGTGAATTCCTATTGGATAACTAAGCTGGAAATAAAAACATGCTATATATGAATGAAAAACAGCGCTTAAAAGCATTAACAAGTCATATTTTGCAAAAATAAACACTCAAAATTAAGGAGCCCAGCCCCAGCTTTTAAAGAAAATTGCTAAATTATTAAACTTACCCCGCTACAATTTGCAAAACTATACATAAGAGGCCCAAAACTCTAATAAAGCATGTAACCGCAGACGCCATCACTAATAGAGTGAAGGGCAAATAAGGATGACGTGTTCTTATTCGTCAATTTTGTAATACTACATTTACTACCTTCATGGCATTGTATTCCCCAAAATTAATTTAAAAATAAAATAGAATTAATTATAGCTTCAATATTTAATAATTATTATTAAAATCTTTAATTTCTGATTTGGCTCTGAATAGCTTTTTCCAAATGGCTGACGCTATTGTGGTTAAGATAAGGAATCGGCTTATAAGTTCATTTTTATTACTACTGTTATAGTAAATCCTTGAATTAATGGACTAATTGAGTGGTGTAGTGTCCATTAAAGCCGAGTTCCTTAAAATAGTGTCTGTACTTTACTAATTAAACCCCATGTTCGGGTAAATAACGAGTTACAATGTTTGGAAGCATAATTAGAAAGATAATTAAATCGTTTACAGTGAAATAATTCAAGCAATAACTTAAATGCGTAAAATTTTTCTAATGATTAAATTGCAATCACAATATTGTAATTCTTGAAAAGTGTAAAAGCGGCTTCTAGCGTTATCGGATTTCATGACAGGAAAAGTTTGCCCTTTAAATCCGAAGTCCATTTAACACTCCGTCGGGCGCAATATGGTGTGGCACAAGGTCGGGCGCAACGAGCCTGAGAGGCACTACTTTATTAAAAAAATTTTCGACAGATAAAAACGTTTTTTCTTACTAAAACAATTGTTAACTATTCTTTGGAAACCTCTAAACATTATAAAAATACAGAAGGAGCAATAAAATAGTTTTATATAGTCTTTAAAGGAAACGGAAATTTAGCTACCAAAAATTACCGAAATTTGTACACCCCTTGATTTAATAATCTTTTCTACAGATATAAACGTTTTTTCTTACAAAAAACAATTGTTAACACTTCGTAGTAAACACCCACACTGTATAAAAATACCGCAGGAGCAGTAAAACAGGTTTAATTAGTCTTTAAAGAAAACGTATATTTCTTGAACAAAAATAAGAAAAATTAGCAAATTGTGAACAAATAATTATTCAAAGTTGTATTTGATTATTAAACATGACATTGAAGTAAAACAAGAACATATTATGATTCACTTATTCGCTTATTCATTTGATTCATGAGCATATACATGTCCTTCTAGCGCTCTGTGATAGCATGGAGGACACATGAAAACAGCATGTGAGACGTAGGTATTAGTATGGTAGTTTTTATATTCATATTGACTCAATCATCTGCGACGAGTCTGTAAATGGCATGTTTCACATTTGCGTCGTTTTGGAAGTATCTGTGGCTGATCATCAGTTTGATTTGGTTGTTCATGGGGAGTGTATGTCTTCAATTTGCGTTGGAGGTGTGCTGGCCTCCCAATAGACTTCTGACTGCGTTAAGCAAGTTGACCAAACACAAGGGTTGTGAGAGAGTTGTTTTATAGATAATTACGAAATATTATATAATATGACATTATTAACGACACAATGTGATACAGTATTAAAAATAACTGGGAAATTTTGAAAAATTCTTATTTGTCAAACTGCAATGTAATCGGGCGCAATGAGCCTATGCGATCATTTTGTCTGTCAACCGGAAATGAAGAACGAAAATCACTAACTGACCTTGCCATTGTTATTAGCACTGGAAAAGCAGAAGCTACTAGGATGGAGACCTCGCGAAAAAATTTAGCGGGGGAGGGGCAAACAAAAGAGTTCGGTGTGCCTAGGAGATCAGTTGCGCCCGACGGAATGTTAATTGAGGGTTTACTGTAATTCAGTTTAACTAAGTATTTGATTGACTTGATTTGTTCTATTAATGGCGTTTCTCATTTGGTGGTCCAGAAATCCTATGTGGGTACCCGAATGTTTCCATTTGGTTCATGATAAAAATGTTAGAAGAGGTTCGCCAATCAAAACAAGATAATTAATGCTTTTAGACATTGTCAAAAGCAAAGTGGCCCCATAATATGCACAATTTTATAAACACAACTTTATCGGAAGCGACCACTTTTGACCCCAACTTCCGGTCAGTGAGTGGTCCTAGAGGTCTGATTTTTTGGATGTGGACACCTACTTTTTGATGCTAAACACAATGGTGAAGGTTTCGGTCCCCTATGTTTTACAGGCAAGCTGTAACCTAGGGTTCGCTAACATTGCTTTTATGCTGTCTGGAGGTCACACTTTGTAGCGGCCAAACGATTAGAGATATTTGAATGAAACCTTCACCATTGTGTTCAGCATCAAAAAGTAGGTGATCACGTGTAAAAAATCAGACATCTACGACCACTCCCTGACACCCCCAAGGCATTGTCTTTCTTTTAAAAACGCCTTGGGGGGGGGGGGGGTCAGGGAGTGGTCCTAGAGGTCTAATTTTTTGTACGTAGTCACCTCCTTTTTGATGCTGAACACAATGGTGAAGGTTTCATTCTAATATATCTAACCGTTTGGCCGCTACAGTGTGTGACATCCAGACAGATAAAAGCAAGAGCGGTCCCCTAGCGGTTGTATAGGCAAGCTGTAGCCTTGGGGCCGCTAAAAAGCATTGGCTGAGCTCTAACAGTATAATAAAGGTAGTGCCAGTTGTCTAAAACTTGAATTTGTTTTTAGTAGTAATATAATTGTGTTCTTTGCAAGAGGACTAGCAAATACGAAAAAATGGCAAATTGTATCTATATTACTTTAAATAAATTATTTTATGCAGTTTTAGAGTGTAATGTTCAATTTACTCTATTTTTAAAGTCTAGTAAATTTTGTTTCTGGAAAAATTTGTGTGGGCACCAGTAGTATTAAAAATTCTTGAAATTGGCAGTAGGATATTTATTTACTTTTCTGAACAAATTAAAGATCGGGTAAAGCAAGCATACATTTAAACTTTCAGTTTCATAGACTGATTATGAGATTCATCACACTGTAACAATGATTTCTGGTCTGAATGTTTTCACTATGCAACAAGTTTATCCTAACATCAGTATGGGCCATCACTGTTAGTAACCCAAGTATCAACTTTTTAAATATTTATTAATTTTCATGATTGTGGCTCTCTAAATGCAACATACAATTGTGGGTTTTTTATTCCCTAACTCCTTACCTGTTTTACCAAATGTTACAAAATCAATAGGCGTTTGTATTTTATAGTCCATATCTGTACTAAAATTTAAGCTTTCTGAGACTTGAGTCTTGATTTATGTTGATTACAGATGGAAGAACAGATAGGTTTTATTTCTATATAAAATTTATATCCCCCCCCCCCCCCCGTTCCTTATTTCAAGATGGTGGATGAAAATAAAAATAATTTATCTGTAAATACCGTATATAGTATATTTATAGTATATCTCAGAAGGGAAAAAAATGTGAGAGATATAGGCCAACACATCGTTCTTGACGATCCCGAATTTTCGCAATTTCACGTGATTGACGCGAGAATAGCCTCTATCCATGTCTTCTCACAAAATGACGAGAAAGAAGGCTTATCGATTCCGGGGAAGAAGCGGCCACGAGCAAGCCCCATTACTGATGTCGACGATTTTGACCGATGCCTTATTCGCCGCTGCATCCATCGCCTCTACACTGAAGGTAAAATTCCAACTTTAACATTTTTTCTCTAGCATTTTCATAGTGACAGACATTCACAATACTACATTCCTTGAGACCTGCTGAAGAGGCTAATGGCCAAATCTCGTGATTTTCGAAAATCTTGCGCAAACGTGATCATCAAGAACGATGTGTCGGATAATAAGTTGTATACATTTTTTTCAGTAAACAAAACCAAAAAAAAAATACTTCTAATATAATTAAATTTATAAGTTACAAAAGTAAAAACAAAAAAACAAACTTAATATTTTTATTTTTTTTTCCCCATAAAGAAATTATAATTTTTATTATAAATTGTATTAACATTATTTTCTTTTTATAATAAAGAATTTTTTTTTTTTCTTTTCAAACTTATCCTGTACCTCAGTGGGTGTCATACTTTAAATAATTTTATAAAATTGCCTGTGACATTCTTTTCTTGAGATATAGAGTTAAACTAGAGATTATGACATTTTTAGAGTATCCATGAGACAATTAGAAATTTAAATATTGATTATCGTGGCAGATTTTTTTGGATAAAAGTCCATATAGAAATGCATAGGGTGGTAAATTGTGTGTTTTTTTAAGCAGTATAATCAGTATTTATTCTGTGAATTGCTAGGTTCACATATTAACAAACTTCAGAAATAGTACTTGTGGTTTAATTATAAAGCATTTACATAAATTCAGTCCCTTTCATGTAAAGAATGAAGTGACATTAGAGAACCTCATAACACATTATTCCTTAGTGAAGAGTATAGTTCCAGTGTTCTTGTTATTTAATTATGAATTTAGAAGATTATTGTTGATTTGAAAACGAAATATTTTAAGAGACAGAAAATGTAATTGTTCAAATTATTAGATTTGTTTATTTTTGATCACATAGCAAGGGAATATTCGATTGGTTAATATTTTTGTGGGACTCATTTCAACCTGGCAGCCTCCAGTGCTTGGCACTTGTCTCCCTAAATATTTCAAAAGTAATTGTAAAGATCAATATATACATAGCAGTGCAAAATAAAGAATATTAAATGTTTATTCCATGTTAAGAAAATTGGAGCAGCACAGGACTGTTGATGAAATCGTTCAGAAAACAACCCTTTAGATAGGAATATCGATGAAGTCTTTTTATGCCATTAAGAAAGAATTTCAAAAGGAGGGAATTTTACACATGCCAAGCAAGAAGAGGCCTCGGAAAGCAAATACATCACATTCTGATAAAATTTGCGATTCATTTCTTTGCGGAAACTTGGAAGAGTTTGTAGCACACACAATCAATTTGGAAGATGAATTTTACATTCTTATTCTTGATATGTCGTAAAAAACAGCCAATAGTCTTTAATCTAAACTCTGATTCTTCTGATAATATGAGCAGTTTTGAAAAACAAATTGTTTTTTAATTTAAAAGTCAGTTATAAATACTCTTAAGACATTATAGCATGTCAACGAAAGCTGAAGAAGTTGATGAAGCAGAAATTCTTCTAGCTGAAAATTAATTTCAGCTTCATTGTTAACACTAGATTCTCGTATAAACTTTCATGTCATTTTGATGAAGCTTCTGTAAAGTTAGTCAAAGTAAACCAATGTGTTTCAAGCAATAGATTTAATCAAACTGATTGTAAAGAGGACACAAGAAATTCATAATGAGCAGTTTCAAAATCTAGTGAAAAACACAGAGCATATCTGCATTGAACTTCTCCAATATCCAGAAGAGGAGACATAACTTCAAGAAAGAAGAATTAAAAATGAGATGATGTTGATAAAAGTGTGAGTAGATCCTCAAGATCCTCAATTACATTACAAGAGAGATGTTTATTTCTCTGTTGTAGACTCCACCATTAATGAAATTGGTGAAAGGATATCAGATCTTGAAGATTGGTCAAACCTTTTCTCATTATTGTTACCTGAAAACTTATTGCAACAGAAAGACAAATTCAGGCATTTGTTGAAAAACTAGTGAAAAGATTTCCTAGAGACTATACATGTGAGCTTATTATAAGCCAGCTTGTAAATTTTCAAATTCCATTGCTTATAAGTAAATTCCTGCACATTAAACTGTCCTATCAAAGACACGTTCCAAATCTTGACAGAAGATAAAATTATATACATTTATTCGGAAGTGTAAATTCTTTATAGATTAATTCTTACTCTTCCTGTGGGAGTAGCATCAGCAGAGCGCTCATTCAGTGTTTTGAGGAGACTGAAAACTTTACAATAGATCCCCAATGGAGCAGGATAGATTAAGCAATCTGGCTATTTTAGCAACAGAGAAAAGCAACCTTGAAAGAATTAAGTCTTGAAGAAACTATTAGGAAATTTGCTGAGATTAAAGCTTGAAGGGAAGCAGGAATGTGGATGGATATCTTTTGTATATTTTAGTTTTGTAATCAGAATTTGAAGAAATGCCCAGAATCTTGGTTGCATATTTTAATTAATCTATTAATAATGTGTTATAATTACACACTTACATTATTATTCAATGTATACATGTGTGTGTGATAAGTAAGTCTCATTTGGCCTTCATAATATAAAACTAAATGTAAATGTACTGAAAACATAAATCAATGCAAAATCAATCTATAATAATGTAAGATGTATGCAATATATATCATCACAATAAATTGCACTAATAGTATAAAATTCCTTTTCTCTGTTTAAATACCAACTTTAAACATTTGGAGTAACATATATTGTAGCAACTGAAATATGACAAGTTTAGTTATGTACTGTCCACCAGAGGCAACAAGATTACAAACCAATCTACACAAACTGGGGAGAAGGATAAGGAAGATATTCACCTGGTAAGATGGAGGGAAACATCCTCAGTTGGGATGACCAGTGAGAGAATAGCACTGCCTGTTATTCTTGAATATGTGCAATAACTTTTTTTTTATCCTTGCAATAAATCAGGATATTAAATATATGAAACTTATATTTAAGATATTTGATTTGTTGAATTTTTACATTTATCTATTATTTGCATTATTATTCGTGTGTGGGCAAATTGATTGAATTTACAATTTACTTTCAACAAAATTTTAATTGAAATGTGTATAATTTCAAGGAGATGGCTGAGGGCGGTGGCAGTACCCTCCCCTGTTAAATCCGCCACTATATTCTACCAAACTAGACAGAAATTTGTCTCCAAATAAGAATTAATTTACATCAAGTCAAAGCCCCACAAATTTAAACTGGATTATAATACTATATTCAGTGTTAGACCATAATAGACCACTGTTTGGCACAGTTTTTTTTTGTTGTTGTTTTGTTTTTCTGTGGAAAATTAGTACCTTAATTGAATTTCCCCACAGGGATCCATATGGAAATATTTTGTAATATAAATGATCCCTAAATAATCCTTCCACTTTTGAAAAGTCATTCTCTGCTTTAAAGGTTATTGAGTAAATAAAGATGTAAATAGACAAAAAAAAAAAATCATTTGATAAGTTGAAATACATATTTTATTATATCTAAATCATTAAATACATTTATTTTCATTGTCTCCTAAATATCTACAATTAAAATCAAATTTATTAATTATTAGTAAACTATTCATCTAAACAAAATCAACAATATTCTGTTCTCAAAACCGTTTTTGTTGTTTCCCACTCTTTTTCACATTTTTAATTGAAGGCACTTTTCTAATGAAGTCAACAAATGAACCTTCTGGAACATTTATTATAAATTTTTACAGAATAAAGCAAGTGTTAACATTCAGAATAAATAAATAATAATAATAAAAAAAAAAAACTTTTGATATAAATAAATTTTCCTTTCAAATACCTATTTTTTAAAAAAAAATAAAAAAAATTAACACCTTTTCATTTAATTTTCACGCTTTTTTTAAAAAAAATGAACACATTCCTCACAGACAACTTTTATTTAAATAAATTAAGTTTCATGTAAAATCCTGAAGGATTAAAATACTTGTTTTAAGTATTTCTATTAAATTAAAATTTATCAATTAAAAAAATAGTCACATCCTCAATAATGTCAATAAGTAGCTGCATAATTTTCTAATAATTTTTAAACAATAATAAAAAAAAAATAGTAAGGTAGGCATTATAGCAAATCTGTTGTCACTTTATTAGGACTATTTTTACCGATTAAAATAAATGTTCTATTAAATTCATATTGTTATTTACTTTCTACTTAGTCTTCTGAAGAATACTATGCTACAAATTAGTAAGGAAAATAGCCACAAGGATACCCAAGCCAAGAACTGTGCAGTTATCAGTATTTAGAAATTTTATCAGCTGTTCTGGCTCTTGGGACAATTTTGCCCAATAATCTCTTCATCCATTAATCTGTTGCTGTAAGATTATAGGACTTTTTTTTTTTTTTAACCAAAACTAAAAGTTTTCATTTAATAGTATTCAGTGGCATTCTTCTGAATGTTTTGAAAAAAATAATAGAGTGCATAGTACCAAAAGCATGCATCATTTTATTTTGATATCTTATTGTAATAATGAAAAATTATTGGAATTTTTTTCTATGTATTGTTCTTTCTTATTTACTGTTAGATGTGTTTAACCTAAGTCTACATATACCAAGTATCTAATTATGCATAACTTGTTTTTCTCTCTGCAATAAAGACATTTCAATCTTATCAGTTAAAAGTTGTTTACTAACTGCTAGCTGAGCAAATGGTCATTACATCTAATTCTTAAATGTTGAATTACACATTAACAATTTTCATTGTTATCTATTGCCTTTTTTTTTTTTTTTAACTATGTATCTATTGCCCCCTTTTTTTTTTAATATCTCAATTTCTAAACCTAGATATTGTTGTAAAACCTCATTATAATTAACATATTTGAAAACAGTAAAATTTTGCTTTAATTCCCATTTGAGCTCTCCTTTAGTAAATGGATAGAATTTTTCACTTTTAAGATTCTAGTCTCTATTAAAAGTAGCCCCATTGCAATTTTAAGTAGGGGTCACACATTTACTAACTAGCTACCTCTGTTACTAGTGTGTGGTTAAGCCTATACAGGATTAAGATGAATGAACAAAGCATTAAAACTTCATTAAAACAAACTTAAATGTAATAAATAATAATTCAAATATATTCTTCTTCTTAATAACTTTACAATATTTCAGAAACATTTCCCCGTTTCCTTCTTCAGAATATATTTGTATTATTTATTATTTAACAAAGCTTGATATAAGTATATATTTAAACTTAAATGTACTTTTGCAATCAAATTATCATCATTTTTTATTCAGTGAATCAGCCAGCAATCTAAAAGGTAAATCAGTGTGTCACTGATTGAATAATTCTGTGAAAGCTTTTGCTTTGCAATATATTTTTTTCCGCTTAAGGTCTTTTCACACAATGCAAACATGAAAAAGCGACCAGTAAATTTTGGCCGCAACGAAAATCGAGTCCTTTGTGAAAGGCTCCATTCAAATCTATAGAACGATGGAGGTTGCGTGTCATGTCGCGACCAGAATTCCGACCGCGTGACCAGAAGCAACCAAGCAGCCACGGAAATCTATAGAACGGCCTGGCCGTGCTGCCATGGTCGCGTTGTGTGAAAAGACCCTTAGAATCACTTTTTAAATGAAAAAAAAATACAGTTGAATAAAGCACAATTCCATATCATGCATCTAAACTCAGTATACATTTTATCAACAATAGTCAATTCTTCTATCTGTGGCTTGGTTCTAAAAGAGCCAATGTCATGTTTTTGTGATTTAGCACCACCACTGTTTTATTTCTTTTAATGCTCTACAAGATGTAAAATAGCCAATGTTACAGGGAAAAAAAAAACCATGCAATTTTGATTGTTAGACAGACAAAAAAAAAAAAAAAAAAATCAACATTTTAAGAAAACTATCTCAAAATGATTATTTTTTTCAACATTAGCTCATTTGGAACTAAGCCACATGTATGTAGAACTATATGATCCGATTAATTAGCACCAAAATTATAGAAGGAACATTTTACATTATAAATATAGATTATGAAGTGACAATTTTTTTTTTCTATTGTGACCTCACTGCCCAAGCAATTTTTTTCTGTCTTTTTTGAGCATTAGCATAACAAAAGGAATACTGAATATCACATAATGAGCATGCCATAATTAATTAATTATAAAAAAAGAAAGAAACTTCATATTTAAGTTCATCATTTTTGAAATTCATTTTTTAATGATTAGGGAAATGAATTTTTATGGTCCATTATAAATCACAATGTATCAATAAAGTGTCAAAATATCACAATTATTCATATTGCAAAATTTTTTTCCTCAGCCATCCAATTTAAAGCGATATTCTTAAGGTTTCTTAGCAATATTTTGACAAGATATTGATCTAATTTATAAACAATTACCTTCTGTAATTATCATAATTGGCAAATATTTTATTTAAACTTACAAAAAAAGAAAATTAATAAGGTAAATAATTCCTGAGTGTTCACATCTATATGAAAATAACTGATTTTTCTTTCCTAAAAAACTGTTTTAAGTCTTAGAGAAAAAATAAGTATTATTATATCATCAATAGAAAAAAAAAATCTTTTCTAAGAAACATTTGCAGGATTATTTACTAAAATTCAAGGGTGCTGAGGAAATGAACTAAGTTTAGAACATATTAGGCATTCCTGCCAATGTATTTCCTCAGTTGAATGAACTGGAAGAAATTTGTTCAGATAAAATGTCTTTGTTAATAAAAAAAGAAATAATAATTTGGCAGAAAAACTTAGAAAACAGGATAATTTGAAGTAATCAGAACATCAACCAGTCAAATAAAGAAAATTTCTACAAGGTCTGTAAAAAGTCTAAATAGATGGACCTAATTTTAAACATAATACCAAAAGATGAAACTACAGTTGTTGCAAGAGCTTCAGTGGTTTCTCTTCCCAATTAGAATAGAATGGTTGAAAATGTATTTTGCTCAAAATCAACTTAATTCTAAGAAAGCATGTATGCAAACTGCTTCAAGTATTGCACTATATTAATGTTATTGTTTTGTTAACTGGTAAACAAAAAAGTAGGCTAGTCAAGCAATTTAAATTAAGAAATATGGCATGTATTTATTTTAATTAATAATAACTGAAGAATGAGGCATCTTCATCACTTTTTATCAGGAAATGTTTTTAACTATGCCTGAGCAATGTCATGTTTATGTTTGTATAGTAAAAAAAATGAATGATGGCCGCCCTGTTTTTGTGAGATCTGCGCATGTATCATCGATTAGTCTGGTCAGGCACTTCCGTCTGATTGTAAGACGGACGCCGCCATTGTGCGAATCGCTTGTTACTTTGCAAAAGAGCATTGTATTTATAAATAATATATATTTATTTATTTATATAAATACTTATTATTAGCAACTGATATTGGAATAACGCTAAATAGTAGAGAGAAGTTTTAATTATAAATATTGTGTCAAAATTCAGTGTATATGATCTGCAATTGATGGTTTTTTTTTTTTTCAATATAAGCTGCAAGAATTTTGAAGCCATTTCGCTGCTACTGATAGGCACATATTTTGACCAACATCATTGAATAAAAACATCAAGATTACAAAAATGAAATATAATGAATAAACAAATAAAAATTGCTGTTGGCAAAAATCACACACAAGAAAAAAAACAAAAAAACACATGAAATTTAACAGACTTAATTCATAAATGAAATTCTGTAAATAAACAGTATTTTTCTCAATTAGAACTTCTCCGTTACTTAAACGTTTGTAAAACGATAATAAAACCACTGAATAAAAAAATCAAGAAAACAAATTATTAAATGTAATACAGAAACACATAAAATTTGCTGCTGGCGAAAAGAATAACAAAAATACACAACTGAAATCTAATAAATATACTTCATAAATGAAAGTCTATAAATAAACAAGTATTTTTCTTAAATAGAACTTCTCCGATAATTAAACGTTAGCCTAATATAAGTTAACTATATTTTCTCAGTGAAAGCAGACAACGTCGGCCATTGTGACAGGACAACATAATTGATCAGCTACCGGAAGGACTGAGCAGTTCAAACTTCCGCCAGTCATCATTCATTGGGAGGACATTAGACCAGTATTTCAACAAATTAGTTTTTCTGCCATAAATTCATTCAAAATTAAAAAAAATAAAATTAGATATCAACTAAATGTTTTCAAATTCTGATTGAAATTATTTTGATTTTTAATTATGAAAAAAAAAAAGAAAGACTGCTATTTAATAATCAAATTATAAATATCTCAAATTAGGAATTTGCAACTTTTCAATTTATGCATTCAAAAAACAATGATAAAAATTAATTTACATTAAATTGTTTTATCAATAAAACACAAATTAAATGTAAAGCAGACATAGTGTACTCTGTTCGTAAGTTATGAATTTTAATGTATAGAGAATAAATAATCATATGTAAAACAGTAGTTCTTTATTAAAATAAAGATTTATATTCATTTTAACCATGGAGGGTCTTTTCTGAATAGTGTATTTTTTTTATTATTATTATTATTATTTATTTTAACTGTATAAATTTCTTGGATTCTTTACAATATTTACACAATTATAAATAGTATTTTTAATTCAAATATTTTTAACATTTATAGTAAATAATGAATGAAATATATGATATTACAAACAGGTAAATTTTTATTTACAAAATCAAGTTCCATTTTTCTTTAATCATATATTAAATTAAAAGTTTGTGAATTTCATGTGCGCTATAAAAATTCTGTTGCTTCAATATTCATAATAAAACTGATACCAAAATACATAACATATTTACAGAAACAGACACAAAAAAAAAGTATGACAAATGTCCATTATTAGGATACAACCTGTTATCTTTTTCCTTTCTTCCATACTCTATTCAAATTTAAAATTAAAAAGCCCTGATATGTTGATATAGTTTAAACTGTAATTACATAAAAATGAATTGGTCTTTTTACTATTTAACAAATACTGATGATTTACAGTATTTTGTTTAACAATGAGTTCACAATATCCAAAGACTGATCGTTTGTTAAAACAATATCGAAGTTTTCCAAATATTTTG
Source organism: Thereuonema tuberculata (assembly GCA_023159025.1). Lineage (NCBI taxonomy): Eukaryota > Metazoa > Arthropoda > Chilopoda > Scutigeromorpha > Scutigeridae > Thereuonema > Thereuonema tuberculata. The sequence continues at coordinate 184,284,822 of JAFIDM010009631.1, forward strand.
GAAGACTCTGATCAATCTGAAAAAAAAAAAAAAAATACTTTAAGTAAATAATTATAAATATTTAAAATTATAATTAAGGTTATGATTGGCTATGAGCAATAATACAATAACTGAGTAGTATTGTTTAAGAAACTTTAAACTTAAAAAGTAGACAAATTTTTAACATTGATATTTTATGACTTGAAAATGTAACAAACTACTTAAAAACACAAGAACAATGTTGTTCATATGAAGTATGAGAAATTCAGGAGATTACTGTTGGGATTTGAAATGAATCGTGCAAAGTTCAGTGATTGACCAGCTGTCAGAGGATGCAAGCGTTTTAGAAATGAAATTTTCTGTAGCCACTAACATTCAAATTCATTAAAAAAATATTTTTATGACTCCTGCTAAGTTTGCAGTGCTAGTCATATTATTTTAGTAAAATAAGTCATAGCATTAAAATGAAGTTCTTCATCACAAGTCAATCTATTAATTTTAACGACTATTATTATTTCTATAAATCAGTATCTTAAATTATCTTATCAACATTTTGCCTAGAGGAAATTGTACATTAATTTATAGATAACACTTTTCTAAGGCATTTTATAAATATACACTTTGGACTTGCAGAAATATTCTATCATCTATGGTATTGCAAATGCATTTTCCAGTAATATACTAACAAGGAGACGACACAGCCTCTATCTTTTAATTCGGAGTGCCCTTTTGTGAGATGAAAGTACACATGA
>JAFIDM010009631.1:184290552-184308538 GCA_023159025.1 Thereuonema tuberculata
GTGTAAGTTCTGTGCAATATCAGGCAAATTTTTGTTTTAGCTACTTTTATAATAGCTATGAGTCATTAAGATGAAATCATAAAACAGCCATTTCATGCCAATTATTGATCTTCACTTAATAAATCTTCTTACACTGACTCAGGAGATGTGACAAAAACATCACATCTTCATATGTAGATCAAAAGAAATGACAAAATACTAATCTAAGAGGTTGACGTCCATATATCAATGAGACTATAAAAAAAGGTTAAAAAAATTGATATATTTGTAACATAGAATTGTAATATTAACATTTAAATAAAAGATACACCACCTAAACTGATATGGAGAAAGATGTCCATTGATTCACTTCTATAAACACTCCTGCTTGGAGTGCAATCAATTGCAGCCTGCTACTAACTTAGCAAGTGTGGCATCTCAAATAACCATACACACAGTTTCATTATTAATGTAAAAGTGTTAGCATTCACAAGGAAAAGAATTAAAATTTGATGAAAAATTTAACAGTGTATAAATCTGACAAGTAACTGATCTTCCGAAATGAACATCCTTAACATCAACTTAAATTACTGGCATATCCCCAAAATAAAAATCATTATTACTTACATCAGCTGCAAAATTCATGTAGTTTGCAATTACTTTAATGTTATCATGGAAGTTTGCTTGTTGGTGAAGGACTTCTTCTAAAACATCACCAATACCAGCTGAGAATATTAAAACAGGAACATTATGGTCATGTAGCAAATCCAACATACTGCTGCATCCATCCCTGAAATCCAAGAAAAAATAAGCATTAATGCAGTAAAGTTATAATTATTTTTTTTGAAACTTAAAGTTTTATATAAGCTCTTGCTAATTGATATTCAATGTATGTGAGAAGGTATAGAATTTTATTAAAAGTTGAGAAATATGACTTTAATTTCTCAACAGTTATAAAACTACAGAAATAGTTTGAGTATAAAAACTAAAATAATTTTCAAATGACCTAACTTTATTGAATGATAAGATTTATTTATTTATTCATTGTTAATTGATCACCTACTAAAGGAAATATTGGTAACTATTAAAACTACAGTTTCAAAACAAATATGAAAGTATTGTAACCTATTGGAAATAACAGCATTTTGATGTAATGCCTACTGATTTAAGTTATAGCAAATCTTGAAAGTTTAGAAAATCGGCAAATCCAAGATTAAGAACAAAACTGTACTGACTATCATCCTGCCATGTAATAATTCCTTCATAAATTCTGTTGTCCTTTTTTTTTCCATCTCAAATTATTAATAAACTCAAATAGGAAAGTTTTACTTGTATTTAATGTAACATGACCGTTCCGCCATGGCCTAGTGGTCTACATGTTGGTCTGATATAAGGCAGATGTGTCAGAACCTGGGTTCAAATCCTGGCATCGGCATTGATGTTTGCAAAATTTCCTTTCCTGTGTTTGTCTGCTTCTTTATCTTTCTCTTCCGGTCTGAAATAATTCCTTAATGATTTCCTGAGGAAGGCCATAGGAAACCACCTCAGCAACTGTCCCCAGGATGTTGTATGGCTGCTTCTAGGGGCTCACCATGATGGCAACACTAGAGCGCTATAGAACATGTACCTGCGAAATTTCGCAGCTGCACTTTCGTGCATACCCACTAACAAATGTAACATGAAAACTGGAATCATTGTGCATTTTGTTGATTCCCATTTTTCATGCTTTTAGTTTATTATTATTATTATTATATTTACCTATCTGAATGAAAATTATTCCATGATTTTGCATAATTTGTTGAATTAAAGCAATATTACAAAACTGTATCTCCGAATTTCAATTAAGTCATCATCACAATGTTCTATCCCCAAAATAGGGTCACAACTGCAGCAGTTAGGAATCGCAACACATTTACTATTTTTTTCTAGGATTTTTTTTATAAGCAACTAATTACAAAACATTCTGCTGTATTTTAAAGGTCAATTTTGCCACACAAAAAAAGGGTACCAAGCAAATAATAATAATAAAAGTAAATAAATAAAAATTGTTTACAAAATTATAATTCTTAAATTATTAAGCCTTAAATTATTCAGTAGTTACAATTTTCAGTAGTAAAACCTGGGTTTTGAATGGGAGGGAGAGTTGAAGAAGAGAGGACACCACTGCTTGGTTAAGCTTAGGACACCAGATGCACCAACTGCAGTAGCAGTTTTCTTAAAGAGTAAACTGTATTATTTCAGTTAAACCAACTTTATGTATATTTATCATATACATGGCGATTCAAAATTCTCTGTACAAACTTTAAAGGTTCTACTCAGTAAGACAAATAAAAAAGTCCAAATAAACATGAGTCTGGAAATGAATAGTTTTCACGAAAAAACATAGTTTTCATTATTTAATGTATGGTTGTTTGCTGACACAGAATGATATGATACAAGGCATTTCAAAATATTCATAAATTAAAACACAGATATACAAAATAGGGAAAGAATGATTTAATAAACACTGTTTGAAAAAAAAAATGAAAAAAAAACCAATTAATTTGGTCCGAAAATGACCAACCATACACTGAATAATGAAAATTACGTTTTTCGCATAAACTATTCATTTCCTGACCCAATGTTTTTTTTTTAATTTTTTTCAACACCTTTTATTAAATCATTTTTTCCCTATTTTATATCCTGTGTTTTAATTCATGAATATTTTGAAATACGTTTTATTGCATCATACTGTGTCAACAAAAATAATAATAATAATAATAAAAACATACATTGAATAATGAAAACTATGTTTTTTGCAAAAACTATTCATTTCCAGACCTATGCTTATTTGAACTTTTTCATTTGTCTTACTGAGTAGAACCTACCTTTAAAGTTTGCACAGGGAATTTTGAATTACCCTATATATATGGATGGAAAATCTTTAAAAGCAAAACCTTCTTCTACTTTAAAATCATCAAATTTCAAATTAACAAAAAAATTTCATTGGGCAAAAATATATTTTTGATCTTGTACAAAATGCCAAGTTAGCCTTAGCTACTATAGATCATTGGAAGTGAAATAAAAACCTTCAAGTCTAAGTTATAAAGAATAAAATTTAAAATTCTTTCGATTTTGTGATTTTATTGCCATATACAGAGTATTTCCGAACTTATGTTATGGAAGAATATGATAGATAGAGGGTATGAAAACAATTTTCATTAAGTAATGTCTTGCAATGATATGGCACTACAGTCATTTTAGTATTTTGGATGTTGGCCATGCACAGGAGGGCGTGATTGTCTGCTGTTTACTTTATGTACAAGTCATTCAAAGCGCAATCTTCGGAATCAACATTCGAACAGATAATGGAGAGAGCACAGCTGACAGCCCATGGTCTCCACAATCACCAGATCTTAATCCGATTGATTTCTTCTGATGGGGCCATGTAAAGAGCCTCGAGTACGCCACACCTGTTGATACAGTTTATGAACTGAGTCAACGAATTGCTGAAGCCTACAACACTATCCGTACTACACCTGGAATTTTGAGTGCGCCAGTCAATGCTCTGGTGATGCCACTGTTGTGTAGAAGAAGAGAGCATCACTTTAAACATCTTATGTAATGCACAACACTTCAAAATAGATAGGTGACAATGGCCCTTCCATGAATGACTGTCTACCAGTCACGACACTAAAACCAGTGTAGCACTGTACTAGTGCAAGACCAAACACATATTACTTATGAAAGTTGTTTGTCTTCATACCCTCTATCTACCATATTCTGTAACATAAGTTTAAAAACACCCTGTATACAACAACTTATTAATAAGTTTGATAAATAACAATTTCACACTTGCTTAAAACTTTAAAAAAATTGCTAAAGTTAAAGAAGTTTTTAGATATACTCCATTTTAGATGAAATTTTGGAACTTATAAGCATACAAATTTAAGAGTTAAAAAAAGCTGTTTCTATAAGCCCCAATAATCAGACATTAATGTCTGATATTCAAACAAATATTCTGACAACATCTTTTGTATTATATCTTTATATTATATTTTTAACATTATAAATAATAAATAATTATACATATATTTACATAAGTTATTTTACTTAAGCTTTTCTACTGTTTTGTTTAGTTTTTTCAACACCACCAATCCTAAATAGCCAAAAAAAGTAATTTGTGTGCAGACAAGGAGATTCCTTCTTACTCTTAATGTGAAGCAGATGAATTAGGATACGAACACAAGATCACATCTATTAATACTTGCACATTTATCAATAAATTTATTTCTTTTTTAATCAGTTATTCAATTTCATTTCAGTCAGGCACAAGGGTTTCAGAGACAGTTAAATGGACTAGGTAAGAGAGATTCAACATTACTCAATGGTAAGATTTACCACTGACTAGCAAGTATCATGTTAGAGAAATTTGTCAATGAAATAAAGTTGCCATTAATTTCTGAAAGTACTCATCCCACCTCCATCCCCCCGACCAAAATAAATAAATAAATAAATGAACAAAGTTCTAGTTAGATGAAATTTGCACATTTGACAAAAGACTATCTTGGTAATAATGGAACAAGAGGAAACCCATTTCCATGAATCTAAATTCAGTAATCCAATTAAGAAAAGTTTTCATAAAATAATAAGCCATAAATTATATAAAATAATTTTGTCCATACTAATGCTAAAAATGCAAAATATGTACGTTACAGGACTGCAATAAGTAATCAGGAGCTTCCTCATTATTTTCCTGCTTTGTTAAGGGAGGATATATATTTTCAAAAGTTTTGCTTAATGCTTTTATAGTGGTTTCTTTTATCATGGTCAATTTTTATCCCAAATTTAAAAAGGAACTGCATATTACTTACCAAGTTCCTCTTTTTATAATTTTTTTTTTTAACAAAAAACCTATATAGTCATTTCTCTGAACATACAAACTTTGAAAGCATTATTATATTTTGTTTATCGAGCTCTATGTAGTAATAACATTTATATTATCACTACAGAGATCACTAAGTAGCAATATATTGGTTACAATGTACTGTATAATGTTAACTAAATCTTGATCATGATTTAATTTTTTTAAATCAATTATTTATACTAAAGAAAATTTGTTTTTGTTATATCATTTTTGAGCCTAAAAACAAAATCAAGATAAGAAATAAACAAAAAAAAAAAAGAAAAAAAAAAGAGAGGCGTAGGAGTACGTACTACTTAATGATAATGATAATTTAAATTTTGATTTTATGTAATTATTGCAATTTCATTTTGAATATATTAAAGAACACTATTAAATACTGTTCATTCTTCTTGCATACTAGTAAGATAAATAAAATCACATCCTGTCTCCTGTTATAAAAGGTCCTATCCTATGATTCAACTGATTATAAAATGCAAATAAAGCATTCACGATGTGTGAATCCATGGATAATAGCTCTATTATAACTATTGTGTCCTTTACAAGTCCTTTAAAAAAAGAAATAAAGGCATAAGTAAATGAACTACATATAGAACGACATTGGTAACATGGGTTACCAATGAATTACAGGAGCTTATGTTACACCTCCTTCATATTCTCCCACCTCATTGAACTTGTTCATTTGTTACATTCATTTCTTATAACTTCCAAAACTGTAAAAAAATTATCAAATTAATTTAGTATGGCAAAATAATTTGTATGTAAAAATGTGACTATAAAACTTCTCTTGAAAATAATTAATTCAATATCTCTGCCACGCATCCACCACAGTAAGTCTTTTTTCCAAAGATCAAAAATGTTTAAAACCGCATTTACAATTTTGAGATCATGCTCAACTTTTAGGCCCTGCCCCCCAAAAACCCGTTAAGAGATGTTGACTTTTTTGTTACCTATTTGTAGTTAAATGAATGCCCTAAAAGCTCAAAAGTTTGTGGCAAAAACTATAAAAACATCTGGTTTTGAAGATAGGATAAACGTCAAAAAGTGGAGATTTCTATTGATTGCCATTTTGAAACTGGTGATCCGATTTGGTTGAAATCCAGTACCATTAGAGTCCTTAAGGGTAACTAGCACCCATAAAGTTTTAGTCAAATGCTCAAAATGTGCGGCAGTTATCCTACTCACAACTTTGAGGTCACATCCCACCTCTAAGGCCGCCCCCTAAAAACCCGTGAACAGATTTCGACTTTTTCATTTCTTATTTGTAGTTAAACCAATGAAGATATGAAAAGTTTGTGGCAACAGCTCTAAAAACACCATCAGTATATAAGGGTTTGAAGATGGGAAAAAAAATCATCAAAAAGTGATATTATAAATTAAAGTTGGCCTATTTAGAGTATCCTGCTGCTGCAACCAATAGTCAGAGAGACACCAAACATACTATTGAAAGGATGCGTTCAACAATTCTGCAAAAAAAAAAATAATATTACAAAATCTTCTGCTAGAGGGCGCTTTTACAGCTATATGAACGGAAAACGAAAACAGAATGTTCAAAAACACATTTCTTTCACAAAACAGTATCAGACGTTTGAACAAGTAATGTGATATTGCTCAATGTGTTCCCCCTGACAAATGTGCCATTTGCAGACAATCAACCGCTGATAGTTCGTATATGTAGCGGGATACTGTCATTTAGTTCTGCTAATGTTGCAATTCCTCTATGATACACCACATCTTTTAGGTATCCCACAATCAAAAACCGTATGGAGTTAGGTCAGGAGAACGTGGTGGCCGGACAGTAGGGAACATGCAACTAATTGCTCGATCATTGGTAAAATGTTGATGCAACAAAGTTTGCAAGAACCTTCCAATATGAAGAGGTGCACCATCTTGCTTAAAACAGGCTGAATCAAGACACTGGGGTATTCGCAGCTGGGGTATCACAAAGTTCTGGAGCATGTCACAATATCTAACCACAGTCATGGAACATGTCTGAGGACCATTAGCAGAAATTTCTTCAAAAAAATAAGGATCCCGAATAAAGTTGGATGTGAACCCACACCAGACTGTAAGCTTGGGCGAATTGGCCCACACACGGCAATTTTGGGCGTAAACAGGGCCATTCTAATAAAAGTGTGCTTTGTTAATCCGTAGGATGTCCCATGGCCACGACATATCAACTTCCATCCTTGCCAGAAAGGTCAATGCAAAAGTGAGTCTTTTCTCCTTGTTATCTGGAAGCAGTTCTTATCTGTGACTGATCTTGTATGGAAAAAATGAATTAAGTTTCTCAGGATCTTTCTAACTGCGCTCCAGGGTAGATTAATTGTCATGATGCCGCTCGGGCTCTACCTGAACCTGCAGCATTCTCCAACGACTGCTGAAATGATTAATGTGGCAACGTCTTCAATCACGTGATCACTGATGTACTTTCGTCCTTTGCCAAATTGCACATTTAAAGATCTGGTTTCTTCAATTTTTTTCATAATTTTTCTCATACCTTGTGGTAACATCTGTCCATGGTGTACTTTTTTAGCCCAATAAAATTCACGAATTGCAACTACAGCATTACCATGACTTTCGTAATAAAACTGACCGTCAACACACGTTCTTGGGAAGTCATCGTCATCACAGCTGTTGCTAATAACACGTTCTCAGTTCACACTGATTATTTATAGCCCAATGTCGGCTGTGTTCCTGGTGTCTATGCAAATCAGATTTTCTCTTTGCATAAAGATTAACCCTATGCAATTACGATGACATTTGGACCAGTTTTACAAAAAAAAAAAAAACAAACATTAGAATTAAAACCGTACTCTGTTGTTAAAGCATGGCATGTTGAATGTTTTTCTACAATTATTTTCATTGTTGAGGCAAAAAATGTCCTCTAGCGGACGATTTTGTATTTATTTTTTTTTTGCACATTGAGCACATCCTTTGAATATTGTGTACAACTTTTGGTGTCTCTCCAACTATTGGTTGCAGCTGTAGGATGCTCTAAATAGGCCAACTTTAATTATAACCACCTTTTAATTATATCAGTGATACAAGACCCCTGATAAGCATTTATCACAAGGTCCCAGAGGCTCATTTGTTTAGGTAGGGAGAATGCAATATTGTATTTTCCCTTGGAAAAATAACTACCGTAATAAACCAAACTACTACTTAAAATGCAAGTTATTTTAAATCTTACAAAATACCATACTTATAAATATACATAATGGAAGTAAATAAAAAAATAAAGATTATTAACTTTAACTTTAGTTTCAGAGTAAAGTGTCTAATTTGTTTTTTGCTAAATTCTTAAAAAACTGGTTTGACTTTCTTTTCAAATGCGAAATTATTGACTTCAAACAATAACAAGGTTTAAAAGTAATCCAGAATGGCTTTAAAGGGAATGTTATACGTGGGCCGTTATGGAAGTCATGGCAACTATTTTTTATCTGCCAAACATGCAGCACCATTGCAATTCCAGAATATACATTTGAAAGCTTGTTCGATTTGCTTCTGATTGCCACCACTAACGTGGTCTGGGTCAGTGGAGGAATATCATGCAGGCAAGTGGAAAACATGTATTTGGAAATCATTGTTTAATAAGGCAATGTAGTGTAGCCAAGGAAGAAAAATGAACACAGGAATGCTAACACATGCCTAACACTCCCTCAAAGTAATCTGCAAGATTGTCCACCATACGTTGCCATGGTTTGGGAGCTGCTGTCCAATTGCCATCATTCTTCACAATAATGCCACGTCACATAGCAGCTCCTGCCACAGGCTTTGTTACGTTGATGGGGCTGCAGTTGCGTGGAAAACGCTTGCAAAGATGAAATTGACTTTATTTTGGTGAGAGGTCCAACACTTTAATGACTCGCATGCAGCCAATGGTATTCTCCGCCTTCCCAAACGCTGGTAACATACAGTGGACAATCTTGGAGATTACTTTGAGGGGTGTTAGCAATGTGTATTGAACGTTTCTGCGTTCTTTTTGTTCGTTATCTACACTGCATTTCTTTCCTAAACAATGATTTCCAAATACATGTTTTCCAATTGCTCTCATGACATTCCTCCACTGACCCAGACCACATTAGTGATGCTAATCGGAAGCACATCCAATAAGCTTTCAAACTGTATTCTGGAACTGCAGTGGTGTCTCATGTTTGGCAGATAAAAAATAGTTGCCATGACTTCCATAATTGCCCATGTATTTAATAGTCAATACAAAAAAAAAATGTATTTGGATATTGTTTAACAAGTGAAAGCATACAATGATATTTGGACTAACTGGCTAACGTCACTTCGCTCTTGAAGCCTTGCACTAGTTTTTCAAAAAACCAATTACATGAAATAAAAACCGAAACTCAGAACTGAAACTAAAGTTTAAATTTTAAACAATACATGCAGTACAATATTGAAATCGTTTTAATTAACAGTATTGTAAATTTATTCAGATCTGTGGCACAATTTAAAACGGCGCAAGCGCCATATATCGCCAGTTTTCGGAATGTTTTCAATGCTCTCTTTGAAAACTGCGGTAGTGTCATCTATGGACATTTTAGGGAAGTTTTTCATTCATCCCACAGAAACTACTTGATCAACCGGGATGAAAAGTAGCCTATGTCGTACTCCGTGTCCTAAGTACCTGCATGCAACATTTCATTCCGATCCATTGCACCATCGAGCCATGATTGAATGACAAACCTACAGATTTTCGCTTTTATAATAATAGTTAGGATAGATTTTGTTTTCAAACAATTTTTCAAAAACTATAAAATTAAGATTGTTAATTATTTGTATGCATATAAACAGTATTTTATTCTAAAATTTTCTTCTTTGTAAAAAAAAAAAAAAAAAAAGACAAAATGCATAAAATTGTGTTAAACTGAATTGTGCACTTGTGCAAAATTTTATAATCACATACAGAAATTTTAACTTATATTATTCAACTGCTGTAAATTCTTAAGGCTAAAAAATGTATTCTTGTTCTGTTTTTACCTTAACATAACATTAGATTCCCGAACCATGTGCCGTAGTTCTGATTTATCTACACCACTTTCTAGCAATACTTTGTGAGAACTATTCCACCTGCATTCAATTGGGAAAAAAGAAAAAAGAAAGCAAAACTTAAAAAACTACACTATTATTAAAAATAAATAAAAAAAAAATAAGAATAAATAAAATAAATAAATAAATAAATAAATAAATAAATATCTTGATTTCAATTAACTCATAATTAAAAATAAAACTTAAAATTTTGTGAAAGCAAAAAAAAAAAATATATATATATAATTCAGCATTATAATTAAATCTTATAAAAATGAATTACCATTCAATCATAAATGGCGTTTTCTGCGCTGGTGAAAGAGTGGGGTCAATTTCTATTGGATAATAGTGTTCTTTATATGCTGTGACCTATATATTTTTTTAAAAAATAAAATTTATATTTTTTAGTTTATTCATTAATTCTTAAATCACTGATCTACATTCTTTTTTTCATTAAATGTTTTATAAACTATAAATAAAGGAGAAAGTCCATATGAAATACTTTGAATAGGACCTTTAGAATTATATTCTAACATCAGGACAATTTTAAGAAAAACCTCTGTTCGTTCTTGGCCCTCTTCTATTAGAATTAGTCCATAATACACCATAGTGAAAAAAAATAATAAAGCATGCTAAATGTTTTGACCTATTTAAAATTATATTCTCAAGATGAATTAATCAGTTTACTATGAATATCTGATGAATACTTTTATTTAGTAATACAATTAAGATTAATTTGCTTGAAAAATCAAGAAATTTAAAGCAGCATTTTACTAGTACTAACTGCTTACTGTTAAATTACTATCTTTTTAATAAATAATGGGATTCTTGCCAATTTGACAAAATTCCTTTTCCTGTTTATACTCTTCATTATAAAGTACACAATATAGTGATGTTATTCAGCTCTCTAAAATTTTATCTGAACTTAAGATAACAAAATGCAGTTAACATCAAACTTCTATCAGCAAAATTTAATATCAATTTTTCTGGTATTAAGTTCTGATATTTAATAACTGTCCAAAAAAAGTTTGCCTAAATCTTCCATCATTGAGATGAAAGTAAGAACACAGTCAGCCAACTTAACCCTATTAACAACTCAGAATTCAGCTAATTTATTCAATTTTGTAAAAGATCAAATTCAGGATATTACCAAAATCCTCATTGTTCAAAAACAAACAAAACAAAACTGAAGCCGAATCTTTCACTAACAGCATTATTCAAAAACTTTTGGCAAAGATGGGAAAAAAATTCTATCAATTGTTATTCGTGAGCATTGATAAAACAGTGATATGATCCATGATGCTTCTAAAGATACTTTTCAACTGCTGGAAATTATTAAAATTTCCACTGAAAAGTAAAAGATTTTCTGGCATTGCAAAATGAGAAGGTTGACAGAATTTTGAAATTTCATACGAAAAGGCATGATCGTGGTCTGATCTTTACAAGATAATTATTGACAAATCTTGTAATTAAGTTTTAATTGAATTGACCAACTAAAATTACAATATTACAAGAATTAAAACAAATATATTTTTTCCAGCACTTCTGAGAACCAATGCAGAAATGTGTAGAAATCACTTCATGATAATAACAATGCAGCATAGCTTTCCCATCACCTACTCATTGAAGCCCTTATATAATATGCATAATTATCACCCATTATTCCATGACTTGGAAAGGGGGGGGAAGGAGCAATCCAACTTCTACCAGTTATGGTGGGCACACACCGGAGCTGACAAAAACGTCAGCGACAAATTGACTAGACAAAACATGACTGTGTCTGTCATTCTGAGTCAATATTGTAAGTGATGAAGTGGCTGTGATTATTTATTATTTATGTTTAGAGGAGGAAACGCTAGTGTTATGTGCATGTTACTTGTATTACTACAGGAGGTGACAAATACAAACCGTTTCTAATAAATTCAAGAGATTATTAAATATTTTAATAAAATAAAAAACACTAGAAAAGCATGCCTTCTTTTTTCTTATTGCCTAAGATATTTTTAAACAAACAATCTGCCTTTGTTTTTGTCTCTGGGAACATATTTTTTTGAAAAATCATTTTTCACAATTTTCTTTTCTCTAAATGTTTCTTTCAAGCCTTTCCTAACACTCTGTATTTTCATTTCATTTGTAGAACATAATAACAGTTTGTTTGTTTTAATATAAAATTTTTTATTTTGAATATAATCATAATAGTAAAGTAGCATTTCACTGCAAATTGGAAGCATTCATTTCCTTAGCTATTTCATCCCATAATTTATCAATAACATCCTTCTTAGAAGGATTTTTCAGCTGATAATTATATAGTATAGGCTGTGCCTGAACCAAAACAATAAGTTTGCCTAAATCTATTTCCATAATTTTCAAAACAAAACCGTTTTCGCCAAACAACGAAATCTCATTCAACTGGCCTTGTAATGAGTGATAGCTAAATAATGTGCATGCACAAAGCAAAATGTCTTTAGTGGCCAAGAGACAAAGACGTAATTTCAGGATTTCAGGCAGCTTCACTGTTTTGTCACAAACTGCCTCTGACTGCCTGAGACAAGCGCCTGGAGCGGTATGCGACTGATCCATAGCAAACCATTGTAACTTCTTTGTTGAGTCAGTCTCTGACAAAAATGACTCATCTTGAGATGACTTGTCTACAGCAGTGTGCCTGATGCACCATGATATTTTCAGGGATGGAAGTTGGAGTTGACTACAAAGTCTGTCGTATTCCATTAAAATAGAAAAATGCTTCATCAGCTTGCTTGCTTTTTTTATTTCCAGATCCCTCAACCTCACATGTTTAATACACAGGGATTTTCTGCTGTCATTTACATTAAATGTCCTCACAGAATGGTGGTAGTCATTGAAATTTTCAAAAATCTGAAATTTATTTCTTATTGGTTTTGGTTTGTTTTTGCTTTATTCATTATATTACAAACAAATGTTCCTAAATTTCAATTTATATCATCAATGTAATTTCAGTTATGTAATGGTTATTCATGGAAAAGTGTCATTGAGATGTTGCATCACAAATCAGGTATAATAAGGGTTCAGTCGTGCAGAAAGTACACAAAGAAACGTCCTCTAGGTATTCTAGTAATCAATTTATCTAGTAATTCTAGGTAATTTTGTCCTGTCATACAATCTTCTAAAATTATGGAACCAACGATGAAGAAACAATGTTGAAAATTTGATTCCACAATAGCATAAAGATTTTTTTTTTAAAAGACCATCAATGAGAGTTACATGTATTATTGATTCCATTACGGGCAAGAATAGCTTCATCTGTGAATAGTATTAATGAAAGAAATTTTAACTATTAGTATAAAAAAAAAATGGTTTAACATGTGCAAATTCTTTAATCAATAGAGAATTTAAAAACACACACAAAAATGTTAAACAAGTTACAAACACCAGACTAGTTTCAAGTCCTCCTTACAGGATTCTTCCTCAATGGTTGAAATTGAACAGGAGAAAGCTCACAATATATAACTAAAGGAGCCAATCGCAGCACATTGGTCAAGTTGATTCATTAAAGGAATGAGGCGCTGACCAATCAAAAATAAATGCAAATAAATTCAAATTCCAGGTCAATCAATCAAAGTCAAAGGCATGCAGTTTGAAATATTGCTTCAAACCTTGGAAAACACTACTATCTACAATTCCCCACGTAGGAAACCATGGATGGTATTCTTCAACAGAGCAGTGGCACCACCATTAAAGAAGCCACAAAAATACAGTATTTCTGCAAATTCAACATTGATGAAGATGTGCAGCATTTTTAACAACACTTGCACAATGTCACTATCAACAGTTAAAAATAGTCAACTGGCACATAATTCACGTGCTTCAAACAGTGGTGCATTATGGTGGGAGGAAGGACAATATTGTGCATTATACATTCAAAAAGCTTTATCTCAGAAACCATCAAAATAGGATACATGATCATTTAAATGTTTTTTCTTAGAATGACCAATACATTTGAACCTTTCCTCCTGGAACACCCTGTATAAACATTTCTTTAAATAATCCTTCCTAGATTCAGTTCATGATTTTCTAAATTTTATAGATGTGGCTAAGTATAAAAATCAGAAGACATTAATTTACAGTTCACATAGAACGATTTAGATCATTTCCAAGCAATTATAAATTCTTTTTCCATTTTTTTTTCTTTTTTATAGAATACAAATTATTTATGTTAAAGTTTAAGATATTTACAAATGAAAAAGATTTAATTACTCTGAAGAAATTATCGGATTATTAAGATGATTTGACTAATCATTCAATTTTTCTTTATATTACTTAAATATTTGCACTTAGCATAATCCTCAATGCTAACATTTTTCTAAATTTTTATATTTTTTTTTTTCCAACTATGGTTGCTAATATGTCTGTATTTCTCTTTAATATTTTTATTTTACCAAAGTTTTCAAATTTAACTCTGTATGAATGTCTTTTGGCTCTAAAATATGAAATTTCTAATAGAGGATATGCCACATCCTCATTAAATTCTAAAACAATTTTATTTGAAAACAACTGAAACTCATCAATTACATCAAAGTAGCAAAAGATGTTATTTATTTATTTTTAAAGATCTATTGAAATGTTAAAATAGATATAATACATCATCTTTAAAACTTTTTTCACTTTATATAAAGCCATACAATACAACAACCGTCATTGATGGCCATCAGAAGCACTTTTAGTTTAAGTGCAAGGTCCTAGGAAAAGTTTACTAGTAATAAGTGTATAAAGAAGAATAAGGCTTCATTTATGTAAGTTTATATAGCAGTGCTAGGCCCTATTTATTTAACTTATCATATCATCCAACCAACAAAAATCACTGACATCAGTACACAACATCCTAGACAAAAGTCAAGGGTTGAGAATGTCTAAAATCACCTCTGGTTACAACCATATACCAGTATTTTTTTCTCTTGCTTCCTCACTCCCAAGATGACACACACATATAAGATCACATTTGTCTATCTTGTTTTCTCTTCAAGCGATGGTGCTGAAATACATAATTGTTTTAATTGGTATGGATAAATCTCATACATGCAACACAGAAGCATGTGTGATAGTGCATAACTAGAAATTGACAATTTTTAATTATAAAACGAAAAAAAAAATGATAAAATCCTTCATCATCTTCATGCAAATATTTTTAATGACAATTTTTTTTATAACCATTAGTTTCATGTTTTTCTCCAGCAATATTATATTGTTATTACTGTGTATCTCTCAAAATTGGGCAGCTGTCAATTTCTTAAGTTTTCTGTTCAATTTCATTTGAACTTAATTTCCTGTAAACTCATTAAAAATCAAACCGATTTAAAAAGAAAATAATATTTCTTATAGGATCAGAATGTTCTCAAAACAATTCTTCTTATCAAAAAAATGTTTACTTTTTTGGAAAAAATCTGCTTTTGATCAGTAATGTTATCTATAGCTTTCTCTACAATCCCGATTTAACTAGCAACAAAACACCAATCCGATTTAACACTTAACTCCAAAAACACAATGAAAATATAGCAAGTATGTCATTTAATAATATCATCATTAACTAAAAAAAATTTTCAAATGTTAATTTGAACTTATAATTCATGTATCTACATGAAAACAGCTCAAAACAGAAAATATTAATACTATACTCAACAAAAGAACAATGAAGAATCAAACAGTAAATTTAAGAATTGCATGCAGTATTGGTATATCTCCCCAAAAATTAAAATACTAACTCAAAATTGTACATTGAAAAAGGTTCAATTAAAATCAAAAATGTTACTTCAGCATCTTCAAATGGTAAGTTAAAAAAAAAAAAAACTATCTTTTGGGTTATCATCTCAAACTCATCTAGTGTTCAAAATATTTCATTGAAATGAAAGATTAACTACTAACTTTTTCTCTATAGTCCTTTGGCATTCTGGGACTTGTTTCTAGAACTCCTAAAAAAAAAAAAAAAAAAAGGTTGAAAACATTAATGTACACAGTTCCTACAATTCATCCATGTCATTTTTTTAATAATGAAGTTAGCAAGATGAATTGTAAACAGATTTATAAAAGAATAAATTATCTTTTGCTAGGTGCAATGAAAAATCTATCTGATAATCCATAAAACAAATATAGTTAATCCAAGTTAAAACCTTGATTAATATTTTAAGAATTACATAATTATATTGAAACTTTTAATGAAGAAATCACAGGATTTCAAAGTTTTAGGAATAGAACAGATTATCAAAAGTTTCACTACAGATACCTTTGTTCTATTTCATTTTGGTCTAACATTATTCATATTGTCTTCCTTTGACGAAGAATGAAAAATGTTTAATACATCTTGCACATCACCTATATCTCCAGTTTCACATATTTAACTTCATTTACAAATAACCTAATTCATTTGTAGTCTTAAAAAAAAAAGAAAAAAAAATAGATATAAGCTAGGAAATAAAAGGTATAATAAAGAGGGTGTGAGAAGGTGGATTTAACTGTTGAAGAGTGAATCTCAGGTAGACAGAAATGTTTTATATTCCCATAAACTACATTCTTCTTTGCAATTTGAAGATTCACTTTTACAGATGCTACATATGGCAATTAAAAGAAAACCTTCTGTACAGAAGCCAAGATCAGGGTGAATTTAGTGGAATACATGGTCTAATGAGAATTTCCTTTTGACCAGAAAATAATTTTTACTTTTTAATCAATAATAAGAAATTTGATTAATTTAAAACTGTAGTAATGTATCTGAACACATCATCATAATTTAATCTTTTACAATGAATTGAATAATCCTGAAAAGTTGATCAAGGTATCTATACATTAGAAACTACAGGATATCAACAACAATGAAGTTTAATGTTGAGTAACAATGTTTAAGGTTACTCTTCTTAAAAGAGTATTGCAACTGAATTTAAGAAAATAAGTAAGAAATTGTTCAGAAGTATGAATCTCATTAACTACTAAATTTACTCAGCTTTTGTCAAAATAATAATAGAAATTCCATTTATAAATTGAGGCGAACCATAAAAGCACATTATTTACAATTAAAACTGACCTTGCGACGTTTCAAATCTCCAATTTGAAAGCTTTTTTTTTGAAGCGTGAGACAACCCATCCAAGTTCTCAGTCCTCCTTAAATGGATTCATCATGTGGTCTCATGTGAGTCCTATCCCATCAGTGCCTCCTGGTGTTGATTCTTTGTTTCTTACCAGCAGTAAATGTCTGCTAAATTATGAATTTTTTTCCCACCTTTGGGAAGTGTTGTAACATGGTCTTCTTTGACAACTGTAGTTTGCTTAACTTATTAAAGAAGCATTTAACTTTCTTATTGCAAAACAATGGATATGGAAAGATCCTGATTGTAACTGCCTTGTTTCCTTATTATGAAAGATTCAAAAAACTTTCTCAAATATGCATCTTTTTTCACCCCATATATAATAATCGTTTGTGATGTATTGAGCATATGCCCTATTTTTAAACAATGGGCCACAGTGAAGTACTGTAAATTGCCTTTGTTAACAGCTTTTTCATGTTCAGCTAGGCGAATATGTAGCAGTCTTTTAAATTCTCCAACTAAAAAAGTCTGCTTCAAAAAAAGAGCTCGCACATTGGAGATCTGAAACATAGCAAGGTCAGTTTTAATTGTAAATTATGTGCGTTTATATGTTCGCCTCAAATTTTAAATTAGTCACTGCACGTTCATTTTTTTAATATAAAATTCCATTTATCTTGCATCATCTGCTGAAGTTAAATGCCTGGCATATTCTATGTCTTTATCACTAAGGATTGTTTGAGTCAGTAACATATGAACTCTTAATAGCAAATTTATCTTATTTATCAAAAATGCACGCAATTGGTAGCTAAACACAAAGAGAATTTAATCTTAAGCAAACGATACAACAGTAAGTGATATTAATGCTTTCAGGTAATTGAAAATCAGCAAGATTTCAACTGATATAGGCTATATTTAAGAGTAAAAGGAATTACTGCTTTGTAACAATGCTGAAAGAATTAATAAAAATACTCTAAACATATATATATATATATATATATATATATATATATATATA
>JAFIDM010009631.1:184308638-184330824 GCA_023159025.1 Thereuonema tuberculata
TTCTTAGCGAATTATCAATAATTTTAGACCATAATGCAAAAACCATTACAAAGTCATCTGCAGAGTGAAATCTTCAGGTTACAATAGAAAATCAGTTCTGAAGTAAATATATATATTTTAAGAAAATGTATATAAAAATACATTACACCAAGAACTCAACAAATACAAAAATTACTTATAGTAAATGTCATATCTAATTATCATATCTAAGAAAGTTTTAGACAATATCCTTTGAACAAAAAATACTACTATATTCTTTAAGATAGAATGTAGGAAACACTTTAATTTTTATAAGTTTAACTTCTACAGCCTACTGATTTTAATAAGAAATATTGTAAGAAAATAGTAAGGCGTCAATAAAAGGCCAACACACAAGCATAAAATAACATAACA
This sequence comes from Thereuonema tuberculata, assembly GCA_023159025.1. Taxonomy (NCBI): domain Eukaryota; kingdom Metazoa; phylum Arthropoda; class Chilopoda; order Scutigeromorpha; family Scutigeridae; genus Thereuonema; species Thereuonema tuberculata. Next base: position 184,309,032 of record JAFIDM010009631.1, read on the forward strand.
CAAGTAATTAAAAAAGACCCAGATGCAGTTTCGACTCATGCCACGGGACTTTTTCAATGGAAAAAATTGAAAAAGTCCTGTGGCATGGGTCGAAACGACATCTGGGGCTTTTTTAAATACTTGTGTTATGTTATTTTATGCGTGTGTATGTTGGCCTTTTATTGACTTTATGAAACTTTTAAGCATATTTTTAAAGTGTTTTTAAAATAATAAGAAATTAACTACAATAGAACCCCTGTCTTCCACCCTCGGCTGGTCCGTCACTCCGGTTGATCCGATCGTGCTCGTTGCCGGGCGAACTTGTCCCCGACTGGTCGGTGACTCACCACCAGTCGTGCCATTGTGTATTTACTTGCATATACAAGTGACGGTAGATGGTGAAAATGCTCTTAAGAATCGCAAAACATTGAAAAAGCCTTAAATTGAACTGCTTGACAACGCAGTAAATCCATATTTTTCTGTATTTTCTGATAATCCGACCTTTTTTGCGTTCTGACCATACCCCCAGTCCCAAAGGTGACGGATTAGAGGGGTTCTACTGAATTATGTTCATATTTTTAATCATTATTTTACTTTCTAAATTACTAAGATGTACGATGGATTTGCAGTTAATGGTGGTATTATTGCAATGTTTAATTTAAATTTTATTTAGAATTCCAAAAATTTTGAATTTACTCTTTGATTTCCAGCAAAAAAAGTTAAATTAAAAACTACTGACTTACCATGGCATGTTTCGCATCTTTTTCCATTACAATGAAATCTGGAAAGTGTCATGTCAAAATCGGAAATGACCTAAAAATGTAATTTAATAATTTTACACAAAGTAGGATTACACATTGTATGTCATTATCCTTAAATTTTGCATCTAGATTCTTATTAAAATTGAATTAAAAAATTATCTTTATTACCCATCCTCGAAACACAATATGCAGTCACAAAGTTAGTAATAAAAAATTGCAATTATTTGATTAACTATTTATTAAAGAAAAAAGAAGTTTGATTTTAAATTAGTAAATTCTTCTACATAAAAAATATAGATTAAAAAGATTTTGTGAATTATAAGACAAGGACCAAACTGAAACAAAATCCTACTTCTGAATCCTGACTACATTTTTAACTTGAAAAGGACTCTCAATGCTCCCAACTTACCAGCTCTCCTTAGTAGAATTCTCATTGTTAAAAGACTAAGATACTAAAAGAAAATATACAAGTGACGAAGTAGGATTATATATTAGAAAACATTAATCCCTAGTCAACTTGTCATGCGATTTGAGAGAATCATGAAATGACAAATAATTATGTTTAAAAGTAATCATGATAGCTAAATAGCATTTAAATAAAAAGGCTTAACAAGTGGTAATGAATGAAAGGGCAAACTAAGTGCATATTTGCCTACATAACTGATTTTTAATAAGTCCAAGAAACAGTTTACAAATGTAAGTTTTGGGTAACATTGCATGGCTAATTATAGACTTAAAAAGGTTCAGCTTGAAAGAATTGCAGCATAATTTAAGATTTCAAGTAAGGCATTACAACTGCACATACTATACATCAAGGTTAACTATTTGTAAAACATTACTTTTACTTTGCAAATTACTTTTAAAATATTCATTTTCATTAAAAAAAATATATATATATATTATCATTTATTAAATATTTTTGATAAAATAAGCATATAACCATATAAGATAAAGAGTTATAGAATAGTTTGAATCTTTAATGAAATTAATTTTTTTATTATTATTATTAATTCCTTATGTTTCAAATAGTTTTGATCTTAACAATCTCCTCTGTAACATTTTTTTTAAAGCTAGATGTATTCATATAGTCTTATATGGACATCAATATAAAATCATTAAATAGAATCGAAAGTGAGATTTCATGGTAATAATGATAAGAAGAAAGAAATCAGAAGAAAGGTTGGCATGGAACTAAATAAATGCTTTTTTTAATTCACAATAAATATTTTTTTTTCCAAAAAAATATTTATTTCAGAAATACTACATATAGTATTGATTTTTTTTTTTTTCTAATGAAATGTTTTATTCATTATTTCTTAAATTAATATTATCACATTTTTTAGCACCTAGAAAAAATGTAAGAAATGAACGTGTTTAATTTCGTGTGATTTTTGTAAGAAAATTTAAAAATAAAATATGTATCTGCTAAATATACATGCCATTTTTTTTTTCTTTTAACCAATGCTTTTTTATTTAATATGTGATGAAGATAACTCAAAATCTATGCTAGGAAAAAAGCTAAAAAAACTTCAGCATAGGTTGTGGTTAATGAAGGAAGGTCTTATTAATCTTGATAGAAATTAGGCCTATACATAAGGAGCTAGAGACTGAATAAGTCTCATTCTATCCATTTGCAGCCATTCTCATTCCTCAAAACCTATAGTTAACTTCTCTGCAAAATTGCTTCAATTCTTGCCATGAATTTTCGGGACTACAGCAAAGTGGGTTTATTTTTGCCAAAATATCTTATTAAAATTATAAAGCAGGATTTTACCACATTACCTAAAGGAATGACCAAAAACAAACATTGTGTTAAATAATTTATAAAGACAACAATAATCAAATTTGGAAAATCAATTATAGAAGAGTTTGAGTCTTTCATGAAATGGCATTTTTTTTTAATAATGACAAGATCAGAAACATGAAAGGTTAATGAAACCCACAATTGCTTCTGATCTTGTCATAGAGGGGTATATTTGGCTGAAGATTCATAACAATGATTAAACAGTTATTCCAAAATTCCCAGTCAATGACAAAATTAGAGCCTGAATTGATATTTGTTTATGTTGGTACATGATGAGAGTTTTCCCAATTTCCAAATAACTTGATCTTATTAATAGGTTACACATTAAAGGTTTTTAATCATTAGTTTAAGAATTACACTGCAACTATATTAATGGTAGTTGATTGTGTGTTCAGAATATCAATTCAATCCAAAACATTGTACTCACTTTTGGTTATTTAAATTCAGATATTAAGTTAAACCTCATCAAGTCATAGCCTTTTTTTTTTTTTTTTTGGTAAAACAATAAATAAGATTACAGCCTAGCATTTATGATCTTGTATGAGATTTTTAAATGGTATTAATTGCTTTATTTAAAAAAAATATTAAAACTAACTATTTTTCAAATATCTGAAATTTATCCCTTTCATATGTAAATTGCTATATATGTATTAAATTTTACAATGAATCTGAATAGTGCTAAAAATTAAATATGGCATTAACTTAAAGACATGTCAGTTATTTAATATAATCTTAAGAGTTACCCTTAAGTTGTTCAGGGTCCAGGGCAAATATTTCTTTGTGGGATATCTGTCTATATAAACAATTTGATTAAAAAATGTATTACAAAATTCATGGGCCCCTGTGAGATATAGTGATTATCCATGAAGATTTAGAATAATGAGTAGTATTTTGAAGTCTAGATTAGTATCTTATAACAATGCAAAAGTTTTTTTCCCACGTTCACTTTTTTAAACTCATTGATTTTATTATTAAATGTAACATCTGTGGCAATGTATTCGGTCAAACAGTATATGTTGTACTTTCAAATGACTCACGGCAAGTTAACAATATGCTGTAAGTCCATAGAATTTAAGCAAATTGGCTGGCTTAATTTAGTTGCACTCAGAAGTTTCCATTCATTGTAGTTTTGATTCTGTAATTTATAGCACTTTATATGAAGCCCTTTAGATAAGTTTTCCATTTTTAAGTAAAACAAAATACAGTATGTATAAAAATCCTAAACCAGTTTATTGATTTCCTAGTAAATACTTATTCCACTGTACAATCCCCCCCCCCCCCCCGAAAAATGATATGGTTCTGCCCACTTTATATTAAATAGTAAGAAAAGTAGTTACTTTTATTTAGGAAAAAAATACAAAAAAAGTTAATGGCTAAATTATGTTATTGTTTATTATTTCAATTAGTAAGAAAGGTTAACATTTAAAAAAGAATACATAAAAAAATGACTTAGTTCTTACTAGTTTAGTGTCGGTGCCTTCAATGCACATGTTAAAATTTACATTTAATATTTCAACATAAGCTTTTTTTTTTTTTTTTTTCTTTTTTTAAATTTACATGGAGCATAAGTAACTATTTGAAATATTTGCTATATTTGCTATACCTGCAGTTTAGAAGCTCCTCCTTTTATTAGTTGACATACTTTGTCTTCAACCTCTTGAGGATTCTTCATGTGCACACTAGGCCGATCAAATTCTTCAATCTAGTGAAGTAAAATCTCATTAACATTTTGTAAAAACTAATAAAACTACAAGTTCATCATTTGTAAATGTATTTCTTAAAAACACATCTGATTTCAGTGAAGTAAATAGCATTTTTGTTAAGTACAGAATTATTCCATACATTTTAAAAGTTACAAGATATTTTAAAAACAGAATACTATTTGAAGTAAAAAAAAATAATAAAAAAAAAAAATAATTATTGACAAGAAATAATATTTAAATGATTTAGTAGTTTCAGTATTTTTACAAAACACTGTTATTAAAAAAAAATATAAAAAAAAAAAAAAAAAAAAAAAATCAACAAGGCCAACAATTAAAACATTTATTTTAATTTTATACTAAATAAAAAAAAAAAAATAATACATGCATCTGAAAGTTATGAAGAAATGTTTAGTGATATCTGGAAAAAAAAAATTAGTAGTTGTAAACAATCATATTCAAATAACTTATTCTTAACAATTTGTAAGAATCAGTTGGCAATACTTACTGCAATTGAGACTGACATTGCTTTAGTAACAAGATTCCAAGTAGCAAAATTTAAGATGGGAATTAAGGCTACCTGCAAGGTTCAACCACCTATCACTTGTATCTCCTGACGTCCAATTTCAAAGACAGATCCTGGCTTCCATTTATAGATGCCCAGATTTAAACTTTGAAGTAACAAAGTTATGCTTCAATCCAATTGGTGCAAGTTGACTGAAGAAAGGAACGAAGTCACCATGACCTACATTAATCTAGTTTAAGGTGAGTCACTCGCTCACCTTTCACAATTTTTTTTTTAATTGAAAATTACTATTTTTTTTAATCAAAAAGAAAAAACAGGCTCCATCAAAAATATTTTTGGTAGGAAAATTTAAAAATTGAAATAAGTGGTTAAAAAAAATAATTACATGGAATCCGATTTGATTTCCTATGTAAATACTTGACTATTTCCAATTCAATAACTATTTTTAAAATTTTTTTCACTTTAATTTCAAAAGCAAGAACTACAAATAAATAAACAAGACAATTCTTTTTCATAAATTTTTATTGAAGCCATTCAAAACAAATAAAATGATAATTTATTTCCTACATACAAATAAACATTTAAAGTGATTTCAATGAAAATTAGTTATTTCCATCTTTCTCCTTATTTCTTGGAGTTAAATCCAGCTTATTATTAACCTCAAATTATAAATAAAAATTTTTATAAAGAAAACATTAGCAATTGCAAAAGATTTCTTCCAATGGCTTGATTTAAATGTTTAACAATATATAAAAATATATTTAAATATTTAATAATGTTATAATTTTTAAATGGATTTAACACATTGTTTAAAGTTAAATGTCAAAATTTTGGATTAGTCTTTCACTGTATTAAAGAAAGTATGCTATTTACAATTTATTAAAAAGTTGATTAAAAAATAAATAAGCATCTTTTTAAGTAGTAGTATTCTTTCAATTATTCAAAAACAAGGATATCTTTCATTTATCTAAGTTATTAAAAAAATAAACAAGCAAGCATCTTTTCATGCAGAGTATTCTTTCAATTATTCAAAAACAAGGATATCTTTCATTTATCTAATTTAAACAAATAGGATGAATCAAGTATTGACAATTTTTTTAAACCTATCCTTACAGGACAACTATACACTTTTTTCCTTTTTTCTGCAACAATTTCCATCTCTTTTGAAAGCAATGTTTATTGACATTAGTATTTTCATGCCATTAAGGAATGTCTAGATTATTCAGTAATTATTGAGAAATGATATATAATTACAACAAAATTGATTATCTAAATATTTTCAAGAATAACTTAAGATAAAATTAAAAAAATAAAGAAAAAATTATTCATACAGTCTTTATACAAGAAGACAATGTCCAATTTTTAATTTAATTAAAATGCTACAACACATGCTTTACTGTTAGTTTTCAAAGTCCAATATAATAATCAGATATCAACTGCTCTGAAAGAGGGAGAATCTGTTTTGATAGACTGCTTATTTGAAACAACTGCTGATACAATATCACCTGCAGAACTTGTAACTTTAGTCTTACTCAAATCACAGCGGCCAGTGGCAAATGGAGAGCAAACTTTTTCCAATTCATTCAGTTTTTGTTTGTAATTATCGGCTGTTGCAGGCTTATCAGCACACTTTCTTAACCATGCAATAATTTCTTGGCACTTATTAAGAACTTTTTCAAAGTCTTTAGTAGCTGCCTTCTCTCCTTTTTCCTGCAAATCTTCAATGGTTGCCTTCATACAAAATACATAATTTTCCAGATTAACCTTTGCTGTGATGAGATCGCTCAATTTTTCATCAGAATCTCTGTGTTTGGCTGCCTCTCTTACCAATCGACGCACTTCACAGGGAGGAAGAGAATGATCTTCAGTAATAATAGTAATTTTGTTTTCATGGCCAGAATTCTTTTCGTAAGCAGAAACAGTTAATATTCCATCAGAATTCACATCAAAGGTTACAAAGACTTGTATAGTTCCTCGTGAAGCTGGAGGAATCCCAGTTAGCTTAAATTTTCCCAGCAAATTATTATCTTTTGTTAGTGCTCGTTCTCCTTCAAAGACTTGAATTAACACAGTTTCTTGATTATCTTGGTATGTAGTAAAAATATCTGAATGAGTTACAGGAATAGTTGTATTACGACAAATAATAACTGACATTAAGCCACCGACCGTCTCAATACCTAGAGAAAGTGGAATCACATCTCTTAGAGTTAAATCTTTTACCTTTTCTGGACACTGTCCACTAAGAATGGCTGCTTGCACTGCTGCCCCATAAACTACAGCTAATTCTAGATCTAAAATAAAATCAAGACTTTTGCCAGTGAAGTAATTCTTTATAATTTGCTGTACTTTAGGGATTCGTGAACAACCACCAACCATCACAATCTGATCTACATCTGACCTTTCCAGGCGAGCATCATGCAAAACTTTTTTGATTGGAACTAATAATGACGTAAAGACTGGATCACATATTTTTTCATACTGTGCTCTGGTCATTGTAGCATAATAGTTTACTCCAGGAATTAGTGATTCTAATTCAATAAAAACTTCATTTTCAAATGATAAAATTTTCTTAGCCATTTCACAGGCTGATCGCAACCTTTGCAAAGCCTGTTTGTTGTTCCTGATGTCTTGATGATACTTTTCATAGATCTGATCCATGCAATAAGCCATCAAATTACAATTAAGATCCTCTCCACCAAGACAAGTATCACCTGCTGTTGCCAGTACTTCAAGACATCCATTAGAAATAGTGAGAAGAGTTGCATCGAGAGTTCCACCTCCAAAGTCAAAGATAAGGATATTGGTATCATTTTTGAGATATTCTTGCTGCATTGCATAAGTGATTGCAGCAGCAGTTGGCTCGTTGATTATACGAAGTACATTAAATCCAGCAATGGTTCCAGCATCTTTAGCTGCTTGACGCTGGGCAGCATTAAAGTAGGCAGGTACAGTAATCACAGCATTATTGATCTTTCGGGAGACTGTCTCTTCAATAATGTCCTTCAATTTAGTGAGCAGACATGATACAATTTCCTCAGGAAAGAAAGTCTTTTTTTTATTTTTAAAGTTGACCTGGATCTTTAACCGTCCCTCCTCACACACAGTATCATACGTCCAATAATGTGAGTTCTGCTGAATAAATGGATCTTCAAAGCGACGACCCAACAACCTTTTCATATTTGATACAGTGTTTCTAGGATCTTGACTTTCCAAATCATGAGCAGGCTGTCCAACAATGTATTCTGTCTTAGTGTAGGAAACATAACTGGGTATTAGAAGGTTTCCAAACTTGTCTTTACAAATCTCAACTTTTCCATCATGATAAATAGCCACGCTACAACTGCTGGTACCCAAATCAATTCCGACAGCAGGGCCACTAGTACTATCACTTCCCAAAAACTAGGTAGAAGATCAATAAATAAAATCTGTCAGAATTTATAATTACATTGTAAGATTTCTGAAGTTATTTTCAAAATATTAGATCAGGGTTAAAAAAAGAAATGTATATAAACAGTGAAAGGCAAATTATGAGGCATTTATCTATCCAGTATATTCAGAGTTAAAATAGAAGTTAGTAGCTCAAAAATTTCTACTAACAAAAAAAAAGAAAAAGAGAGAAAAAGCATCTAACATGCAAGTTCCTTAAAAATATTCAATATAAAGAAGTTTTTTGTTTTGTTTTTTTTAACCCTGATTTATTCATAAACTATGTTAGTAACAAAATATTGTCTCAAAATACAAACAATAACCTAAATTTAGTTTCTGTACTTAGGGACTTTCCTGTAGAATATTTCTTTTCTTAAAAAAAAAAAAAATGCTATTTAATTCACTGTTCAGTTTATATTATTGAAAACTTATGACAGCCACTGTAACTAAACAAAACAATAAATATTAATGGGTTAGATATTTAAAAAGTGTAATGATTTCTTTTCACAAAATTCAAGTAAACCCTTGAGTGGGTCTTGAAATTAATAAGACAAATTAAACATTCATTAACCTGAATAAAGAATTAGAAAGACTTACCATGTCTAATATCTTAGAAAAATATTTAATATATATAAAACCTAAATGATTTGTTTGCTATTAAACTAATATGAAGAAGAAAAAAACTAACAACACAGGATTTACACAGGAAAAAAAAAGCACAACTGAGAAGGAAGGGGAAGCTTTTAATGATTCATACTGAAATTCCAGCTATCTGAAATGATTCAATTCACCTGTTAACTCAATTAGGACTAGCATTTCTGAAGAAAATGATGTAATGTTAGGGTTGATTCATCAACAGTTCTCTGAACTCTGTTTAAAAACTTAGTATGTAATATCTGAAAATGAAGACTAATGAATTCTATGATGAATAGAATCAAGGTAACTTATTACTTTCCATAAACAGCAAATGATTTACTTAAATAAATAGTTTAATCTTTTAATTCACACAAAGATTTTAAAAGGAATAAACAGAATAAAAAATATTCAAGAATCAATGAAAGAGCACCAAAATAAAAAATAAATTAACCTGAATTCATTAATTGTAATTCTGCACCGCACAATATAAAGACAATTATATTTAACCATTACAAAAATAAAAGCAGAAACTATGAGACACTGAAGCTATTCTGAAAATTTTAATTCATTTTTTCAAATGCACAAATTATTACTTCAAATAAAAAGAAGTTTGATAAAACACTAACACTTAAATATGGTATAACTATGTTTTCTAAGAACATTAATTTTTTCAATGATTTGAATCTAAGAACTTGCCTGACTATGATATATTGTGTATTTATGACGCAGCATGATCATAATGAACTAAACACTAATCTTCTGGGAAAACATTATAAGAAAAACAACAAGTAAACATCTTTATCTCAGTCAATGACCATAACAGATATGGACCAATGCCAATCAACCATGGAATCTTCCTAATGATGAGAAATACTGGGTTGAACTAGAATAGATAACATGTCATTGAACTTATTAAGTCCCGTCACATTATTACGTTTCACTGAAGCTGCAAATTTATTCAAGATGATAACGGAGCTGCCAATACACAAAAACTTTCAATTCACGAGACTTGAAATATAATAGTGTGTGTGGTAGAAATATTCTTGATGTATAGGAAAAGAGTGAAATTGTTTTTATTTTAAAAATTAACTTTTCTTTAAGACATCATGACGATTATTAATTACAAATACACTCACAAACAATAATAATAAAAAGATATTTCCTACTTCATAATATCTAAGTGACCATTCAAATAAAAAATTTAAAAAAATGGCATAATGAATTTCCAGTATTTTCATATCCGAGCCTTTAAGTGATTTTCTAAACTAAGATCTGCATCATTTGTTAACTATCTGAAACTGAGATGTTTCTTTTTGTTTTGCATAAAGATATTAATCTAACAAGTTTTATTTTAGTTTGTCACATACTGTATGTCATAACTATTTTTCATGACTAATAAGAAACAAAAAACAAATGAAAACCTTCAAATCCTTTCATATAATTTAAAAATAAATTAAATTGCAAAAATCAAGTTTAAAATTTTTTTTTTTTTTCCTACCGGTATGCAAACCCAAAGTAAACTTCAAAATTTCAGTTTCTTAAAATTTAATATGAGTAAATATGATGATGTTTATGTTTCAATATTTTAATATATGAAATGATCTAATAAGTTATAATTCTGCATAAACACTCTAATGAGGAGGAAATGCAATGTTGCAGACAAATTGTTTACTTAAAAATTTTTATTACATTTATTCTTTTCTTCTATTCACATTTATTTTTTTGACAAGGAAACTTTTTAAACAATTCTAATCACAACAGAATTCTGTCAATTTAATAAGTTTAAATCTCTTCACTAGAAAGACTTAATATTTAGTTTTAAAAAAATTGCTAATAACTTCCAATTTTTTTTAAGAAATTCAGTCCTTAGACTGATTAGCATTCTATGAAATTCGCGAGAATTCCCATAAAATCACCTGAGGTAAGATACTTCCATTTATAAGACATTTTGGTGGGATGGGGAGTAACTGGATGTTCAAATTGGCAAATTTCTTTATAATATTAAGAGCAACAGGAAAGTCCCTAATAAGAAATCTGTTTCAACAACGATTTTCTTCATATTAAAATAATCACTTATATTAATATCATTACAAGTAAAATACTTAGAAAATTTTAGTTTAAATGCAATTTTAAACCACGGGCGAATCCAGGATTTTTCAAAGGGGGGGGGGGCTAATTTTTCTGAAGCGCTGACTATACCTGTGTGTCTAAAACGCACGCTAGTCGCCAGCTTTTTATTAGCAATTGAAATCGTCATCATGGCAATATTAATGTCTATTAGACAGCACCCTTTCGATACCACATTTTATCCAATCTATATTCACAGCTAAAGGGAGGGGCTAAAGCCCCCACTAGCCCTCCCCTGGATCCGCCTATGTTTTAAACTACATTATGCTGTGTGGAAATGTTTCACATCTTCCATCTAGTCTTTCATTTAGGCGAGTAAATTATCAAATCAAGATGTTAACTAACAACAGTAACAGCTAATGGATTTTAGAAGTAAAAAAGTCACTGAGTTTTCTGCATATGATTAAGCACAGTAGGCAAAATCAAAGAAATAATACTGTACTACATTCAAGTGAAACAAATGAGTCACTTCAATACAAACTATGGGACAAGGATACTGGAAAAATCCAAAATCTGGTGCAATCTTTAAAATTACAAAGCATTACTTCTAACATTCTTTAACATTCAGGGCAACTGAAAATACTTTCACTTCAGAAATCTTCAATTGGATTTGAAATGAAGTAAATATAAAACCAAGATGAAATTAGCTATCATTTAATTAAAGATAACTAGTCTTTGGGACAAATTTAGCAGTAAGAAAATATTTATGAGTCCTAATATAAAAAAAAAGACCCACAAATAAGTGACCAGATTAGATAGTTTCAAAGCTATCATTCTAGCAGAAAATTCAGGAAAATGAGCAGTACAACTATCTAAACCTAACACTATCACAATGTTATTATTTGATAACAGTAGATCTAAATCACTGAAAATCAGCTACTCTGATTAAGAAGAATATGCTAACTGAATTTCCTCATTCAGAATACTGGCTTCAGTTTTCTTGTTCATTACCTACTATAATTTACATTTTTAAATCTTCAATAAATAAGGATTTCGATAATAGAAAGAGATGCTGCTCTTAGTTTTGAAAGAAGTAACCTTGGCCTTTCATCAAATCAACTAACTGAATAAAATGAAGCCAATGAGATAAAATGTGACATAGTTTGAACCAGAATGTGTCTTGTGAACTCAGGTTTTTTTTCTTCTAAATGTCCAATTCTAAGACTACAATTCTATTTTTAATCCTGATTCTCATTTTGATGAACGTTTCTAGTGTTCAGCAATGCAAATCAAAAGGGAAATCACCTTCAAAAATTAAAACAAGATGTATTTGTCCCTTGACATTAAGAAAAAAACAAAAAAAAAAAACAACACTAATGACAGAGAATGTAATTAAACAACCATTTAGCACTGTTTACTGACCATAGTGAGTTACTGCAAATTTATTAACAATACAGTTTCTAAAAACACAATAAAAATGAACTAGAATGCAATATGAGAAACATTTACACACTAATAAAAATTACCCTTTTAATGTTCTTGGATCATCTCTAAGTCTTTCCTGGGAGAAACATTTCCTGTTAACTTAATAACCATCCATTAAAAAATTTTAAGCAGCCATTTTTAAATTTACTTGAAAAAGTAATAATTAATAAATAAATCATTTGCTCTTACAAATATTACAGTAAATATGATTCAATAATATTGAACATATTAAACTCATTTATTTTTCCTTGTTTTTTGTTTTTAATCAGCAGGAGTTCTTGAATTTCAAAAGTTAACCTACTTTGTTTTTCTTTAACCAAAATGAACTGAATTTTATTAAGTTCTTTTCCATTAAAGTTTAGGAAATGCAAGATAGAAAAATGGCTTTTTGGAAACCCAATATGGCAAATATTTGAATTAAACAAGTCCTACTCATATCATAAATAAGATATAAATTAAATAAATTAACAAAAAAAAAAATACTTCTAGATCCTTTTGGGTGCTCTTTCATGAAATATCATTTTCATAAAATATAAAAAAATTTAGAACATAAAACATTAAACAAATAAAAATATTTTTTTTTTCCAATTATGTGTAACTGTCCATCTTTTCATAAATTTTACTAAAAAACATAACGGCACATATCGGAATTTTAAAATCGACATTTATTTTTTTTTATTTCCGGAATTTTTCCAGTTGATTACTTCCACTGAAATAGGGTTATTTTGAGCTTTTCTCTTGTTAGAAAGAATTTTCTGTATTTCTTTTAATTCCGCATAACATTAAACATCTATCGAAATAAAAGTCGGGGGAAGAAGTCGTCAAAGTACCGTTTTTCCTTATTTTGAAAATTTTCTTTCTACTATAGTAGAATCGAATTCCAGTACCTAAAAAGTTCTGGCCACACACTAAACTAAAAGTAAGAAATTTTTGATCAACCTTGTAGTTGTGGTCGTGGGATAAATAAATGTATTGAAATAATATCCTACAATAGAATTTGAAACTAGTCTAATGAAAGGTTACTTCTTTTAATCTAGTTATAAATATGTTTCAAACGTTCTGAAAAGCTTCTTCAGCAAACAAATAAATAAATACAGTTCAAATATAACACACTTTCGTAATAGTCAATTTCCTAAAGTAAACCTTGAGATTTACTATATTTCAAATAAATTTAGGGTAATTTGACTTACAGCGTGAATAATCATGACTTGGCCTCTAAAAATTTCATTCCTTACTGCCATCATCATCCAACCGAGAAATACTACTTTCAGTTTCAATTATTTTTTTGTATTTCCAAAAGATCACGATAAGAATTCAACCTTTGGCCATTCAGCTGTGATTCCTTCGGTTGACAACAGTCGTTCTGAGATTTCGAAACTAACCGGAATGAATTTATCAGAATTAATTTTAACAATGGAAAAATAAATGAATTTTAATCATACCATTACAACAGCATTATTTCTCCCCATTACATTGGCTCAATAAAAATAAAAATCAACTTAATAAAATTTAGTTTGTTGACGAGATGTTGTTATCAAAATAAAGATAAGAAAACATATCAAAATATCCTTAATTAAATAAGGAAGAAAGAAAAAAAATAAAAAAAAATATTGTTAAGAAACCATTTCCAGACTACAATAAGCCTAAAATCGTACATACCGTCTCAATGATTTTGGTAATTTTTCGCTTTCTTCTGGATTTTGTCAATACTCGTAATGTGTATATAGCTAATAATATTCCTGCTCCAATACCAATCGTATGGGGGATACTCAAATTGTACCAAGAAAGTCTTTTATTCATTTTGAAGATGATATTCTGAGGGAATTTCGAAATAGAACGACTTCAGGACGGCATGACAGCTCTTGGCCGTGGCTTCTCTTCTGATGACGTCACGAAAATTCGGCCAATCACAGTCGAGAACTCAACTAAAAAATGAAAAACTTTTTTCTTATTTTCCACGTTTCTTGGGAATTTTTGATAACGAATTGAGTAGAAAGAAAGTTTTAGGGATCAATCTGCATCTGTAGATTGCAACTATTTGGCCAAACAAAGGACTGATTTTTTTTTTTTTTTTTTGTCTTGCGCAGTTTGCTCATCGCCTCACGTGCATAACGTTGAAGATAATGCAATCTTGTTTCAGATATGGATTCGGTTATCGTGATATTGATCGGAAATGCTATTTTAATAATAATAAAAAAATAAAATAAATAATTGACTTAAAATTGAAGTTTGAACTCAAATCAAATTTGATGCCACATATATTTTTCTATGTACTTAGCAATTTATCTCGATTGTTAACAGGTGATGTGATCCCAAATAACTCGGCGGAAATATTATTTTAAATGTGGATTGGGTTTGGGGGATGCGTAGTTTTATTTATTTTACAAATTATCATATTATATATATATGAAAAATATAAAATGGAAAAAAAAAATTAAAGAGCGTTTAATTATAACGATAAAATAAAAATGCTTGTATAAAAGCATTTCAAATTCTCCTCCTGAAATGTGGCTGCTCGGTATAACCTTAATCCAAAATTAGAAATTTTGAAAATGTTACCGCGAACCTCTTAAAATCAGGTCGACCAAAATATTTTCTGTATTAATTGTTCATCCTTCAATATCGTGAAATCTAGTTGTTGTTTTTTTTTTCAATTTATCATTCTGAGTCAGAACCACAAAATGGTCAGAAGAAGTCTCGGTTCCATTTTGCATTTGGCCTTAGAAGTATGTACACAGTTTCTCTACGTAGTCGAAGTTAATGGCATTTCTCAACTCAAATATTAGCTCAATAAATTTATTCTACTATGATTTGCAAATTTATAGCTTTAATTATTTGCTGAACTGTCTAAATTGTACCTTTGTGATTTGTCCCTGGCCCTTTTATAAGTTAAAGAATTTAATGTTTTTATCTTCTTATTACACAAATTATTACATGTAAATACTTTTTAATTTTATATAGGATTTTGAAACCTGTCCCTAATTGGTTCTGAAACTGTGAAGGAATGTATGCAAAAATAGTATCAGCAGCTGAGTTGGAGACAGGTATATATTTTTTTTTTTTTTTTAATTATGAAAGATGAGTTTTTCCTTTATTTCGTGGTCCATTTTGTAATGCAATTTTAATATCTGTTATTTTTAAATATATAATTGATTTTTGTAATTTCAGTTACGGGGAAATTGCAACCTAACTTCTCGATATAAAAGGTACATTCTCTCTAGAAACCGAATGGATATTCTGATTTGAGCGAAATTTTATAGTCTAATGTAAGATAATGTTAAGACCAGAATTTACTGGAGCAGCATTTTAATTTTTCTTTTTTATTGAATTATTTTAACAAGGAAATTTTATTCAACGAGAGATATGAGAAAGATCTCACAGCCAGACCAGTTGCAATCGTTAGAGCATCAGACAAATGGTCATGACCAAAATTATAGATGTAAATTTAAATAGAAAATAGGTTCTGTCAAAATCCACTGTTTTACACCTCTCTTATCATTTCCTTGTAAGATATCCCAAACAGCGATGCTGTGGTACAAAATAACTTTCGGTTTGAGAAATGATGTATTTGAATTATCAAAAGATTAGTTAAAACTATCTGAAGTGCTATTTACTTCGTAAACTTCCATAAGTCAGCACACTTCCAGATATTGTGAAAAAAAAAAATTGCAAAGAGAGGAAACTATAATAAATATACATTAAATAAAAACTATTAAATAAAAAATAGTTGGCGTGTCAACTTTCAAATATCTGCAGAATTAGGTCAAAATAGGTGTATCAAAAAAAAAACATTAAAAGTAAATTAAAGCTTTTCTGTACCTATTTATTGTACATGTTTATTTATAATGGTTCTTTTCGGTGACCCGTATATTGATAGTTTTCGGCCATTGTGAGTTCAGTTCCTATCATTACAATTTCAGATTTCTAAGATAAATCATTCTTGAATTATAGCAATTATTCCGCTTTATCGACAACGTAGTTTGGGAGCTTTTTTTCCTAGCAGCGTATCTATGTACCAAATCCACAGAAATTTTCCTTTTAACAATCTGGAAGCTTACTTATCTCTAAAATTCCAGCTTTCTAGGATGTATAGCTTGAGAATTACAGACGGACGAACATGAGTATTTTCCTTAAAATTGCAATTTAAAGCTGTTTTGTTCTAACCATTTTTTTTACAAACGGTAAAGCAAACCTTTAATATCCTTCGGTAGCCTGAACGTGAATGTAAAAAAAAATATCTATCTATATACGAGGAATGTTCAATAAGTCCGTGTAAAGTATTGGGTGAGTGCAAAAGTTTTACCCGTTTTTATTACCCATTAAGAAGAGCAAATAAACGCAAAATGAACAGTACCTATTATTGTGCATAATCCCCATTGCTATCTAGGACCTCTTGCCATCTTTCTGGTAGGAGATGAATCCCATGGCGGTAAAATTCCGGCGGTTTCGAGTCAAAAAAGTCTTGGATGGCAGTTTTCACAGCATCAAGATCATCAAAGATTTTCTGACTGAAGGAATTGTTCAACGCACGAAATAGGTGATAGTCAGTTAGTGCCAAGTCAGGAGAATAGGGAGGGTGGGGTGAAACCTCCCGACCAAAGTCCAGTAACTTTTGGCGAGTGATGACAGCAGCATGTGGCCTGGCGTTATCGTGATGAAGGATAACATCGCGACAATTGATGAGACCTGGCCGCTTTGCTACCAAATTTGAATGCAGCCTGTCTAACTGTAGACAGTAGAAGGCAGCATTGATCGTTTGGTTGAGTGGCAGGACCTCCCAGTGAATTATTCCCTGCACATCCCACCACACACACAATAACACCTTCTTGGGATGAAGTTCAGCTTTCGAAGTCGATGCAGGCAGATCAGAAGGGCGACACACAGTCCTACGACGCTTTACGTTACGGTACAAAACCCACTTCTCATCTCCTGTCACAATTCGTGTCAAGAATGGGTCATTTTTGTACCGGGAAAGCAAGGAAACACAGGTGGCGATTCGATCATCCCGTTGTTTAGCTGTCAGGTTATGTGGAACCCAACAATCCAACTTAATCGTAAAACCCAACCTAACCAGCCGTCTCTCGACCGTTGTCCGGTGTACGTTGAAGGTCTCCGCTAATTCTTGCACGGTTGGGTTCGGGATGTTCCTTATGGCTTGGTCAATATCGTCCTCTCCAACGTGTGATGGCCGTTCACTCCTAGCCTGATCTTGGCAGCTTCTGTCTCCTTCCCTAAATTTACGAAACCATCGACTACATGTGCTTTCGTCTATTGCATCCTCCCCATAAACTTGACAAACATTGCGACATGCTGCGGCTGCCGTACTCTTTTTATCGAACTCGTATAACAAACAAAGTCTTATATGCTCCTTCTCGCGTTCCATGTTACACCCTCTGATATTTTTTTTGAGATGATAAACTTTGTGAGACACGTTGTATTTATATGTGAGGCATCCACACGTTTGATTGGCAGACGATTTGCGTCATTACAATGTCATGTGTGAGGGCAATTCCATTGCAAATTTTCTTATCCAAAAACGGGTAGAACTTTTGCACTCATCCAATATATAAATTAATGTGAAAAATAAAAAAAAAAATTAGCCTATTAGAAGCGCCAAAGTCTAATTACTAGAATAAAACATGCGCGAGATTTCGCGCACGCGGCTTCAAATGCAGTTAAGCATGCGCCGTTTCATTGTGACACGAAAGCCACGTATAAGTTGTTTCTCAATGGAGATGTTTCAGGAAGCCTTTCGTGCTATGATTTTCTACGACTTCAAAAAGGCTCTTTCAGTGCCGAATGTCGCTCATCTTTGGAGCATGTGTTTGGGAATGATGCACCTTCCATCCGTACAATTTAAAGTGGTAAGGGCATTTCCGCTGCAGAGTGCAAGCCTTTAAAGATGCACCTAGAAAAGGTCACCCTGTGAGTGCGGTATCACCGGAATCGATCACCTCAGTGCAGAAAGCTGTTGCATCAGACCCCCATGTCAGCATTGCACATTTGTGCCATGTGTTGAACATTTCATCGGGAAGTGTTTCGGCTATCCTCCATCAGCATTTGGGATTCAGCCGCGTATCCAGTCGGTGCCCCATCAACTGACTGCTGAACAGAGATCCACTCGTGTGGAGTGGTTACGGAAAATGTTGCGGCGTTTCAATAAAGGTGCTTCGAATGCGGTGAGTGAGATCCTAACAGGTGATGAGACTTGGGTCTATCACTACGACCCACTCACGAAACAACAGTCATCCGTATGACTGCAAAAAGGGGCACCTTCGCCATAGAAGTTCAAGAGTGAACGAAGTGTGAAAAAAATGATGGTTGCAACGTTCATCCGTCGAAGCGGTCATGTGTGCACAGTACCACTGGAAACACAGGAATCTATTACGGCAAAGTGGTACACGGATGTCTGTCTACCCCGTGTACTGGAAACTATCGCCCAGGTTCGTCCGAGGACCGGGTGCAGAGGCCTGCTACTACATCATGACAATTGTCCTGCACACACTGCGAGGTTAACCAAGCAGTTTCTGGCGGAAAAAAAACTCAAGGAACTGGGGCACCCGCCCTATTCTCCCGATTTAGCCCCTCTTGACTTCTTTCTCTTCCCAAAGGTGAAATCAAAGTTACGGGGACGACGTTTCGAAAGTGACAAACAGGCTCTGGAGGCATACCTACATGAAGTAGGTGAGTGTCTGCTGCGGACTGGGCTGGATGCTTCTGAGGTTGGTTCAAACCAGTGCCGTAGCTAGAGGATTGGGGGCCCCGGGGCAGAGCCGGCGCTAGGAGGGCGCGGGGCCCTTGACAATCTTATTTTAACAATAAAAAAAAAAGACAAAAAGTGATTATGATTTTGTAAAAAAAAAATCCCCCTAAGTTCGGGGACCCCTTTGCTCAGGGGCCCCGGGGCATTGCCCCGGCTGCCCCGGTGGTAGCTACGGCCCTGGTTCAAACGGATGCAACAATGTATAGATGTCGATGGGTATTATGTCAAAAAGCTGTGAATAAAATTTTTTGAGTAAATGTATTCTTTCTATTGTTTCGCAAGAACTTATTGAAGACTCCTGGTATATTATTTCTCAAAGGTGTTTTTTTTGTCGGTTCGCCATATCTCCCTTAATACTTCATCAAAATCAATGATTGAGACAATCATTTTGAAGATTACGTACGTTCACCGCTAATGACAAAAAATAAACAAATTGTTTAAAATTAATGTTTTCGTTAAAAAACTTTATTTCAAAAACCTTTTTATAAAAATGTAGAAGGCACCATCTATTGATAATCCGTTTAACTAACATGCACGACAGCTATTGGAGTTGTTTATTATTTCTCAAAGGTGTTTTTTTGTCGGTACGCCATATGATAACGTTTCTATCTGACAAAGCCAATATCTGCTTTTTAAATGTTTTACTCTTCAAAATAAAATACCTTTCAATAATAAATAATTGCATTTACTTATTTCCACATTTCCATTCGGTGACTGATCAAGATACTATGCGAATTATTCGCACGGGTCAACAGCAATAATAAAATAGGCTTCGTATATTAATATAGAAAAAAAAAAAGAAGATAATTGTTGTATAACTTTATTTTAACGAAAAAGTTTTATAATAATGAATTACAAAACGATTTATGATATTTAAATGACATCTAGATAATAAAAAATGTTTGACTTTGAGAGACTGGAATGCATCTGAGGCCATTTCCAGTTATTTTTATGGATATTACCCTTAATTCGACAGTTTGAGAATTCGTCACCTTCTTCAAGACCAGACGAAGTAGAGGGCATCCTAAAGCTTAATCTTCGTGAATTCGTAAAATCTACCAATATTATTATAGTTAGTTAATATGTTTCTTATCTTCACAATTTCCCTACATTCTTTTAGAATGTTTTATACTTGCCAAAAATCAAGCCTTCGACGGACTTGAATTTTAAACACCTCAGTTGAAAACCAAGGCGAAATTCTAAACATGGCATCCTTTTTAGAGCTCCAATAAAAATATGATCCTTCGTGACACAGGAAATAAAATAATTGTCTTTAAGTGAGAGACATTCATTAAAATATCTAAAAACAAGCGTACGAAGATGTTGTGATTCATTCTTCTGCAGTGCACAGCAGACAATCTTATCTGATTCTTATAGTTTAAGGGTATGGTAATTTGAGCTTATTTCTTTATCAAATTGTCAAAACTGTGACTGACTGCATTCTTCTGAAAAGAATTAATGCACTTTAACCCTGAAAATTAGTTTTAAACTATGAGACGCTTGACTCTAGGTCGAAACCTTTAATAGATAATCTTTTACGGATTTTATCTACTTTTTTGAAAAACATTTCAGGGATAATTAAGGTTTCCGAGTAATGGAATTGATCTATGTAAAATTGTTAGAGAGCTCTGATTGGTCTATTCATTTGCTTAGTTGAACTCAAGACCTAAGATAATTCTTTTAATTCGAGTTTGTTTTGATTTGTTTATTTTCAAAAGTGATAGCATTCTAAAATTTTTTTTTTTCTTTTTTTTTTTTCATTTCAGAGAAATGTTTTGAAATAAATATTTATAAAAATTTACGAATTTCAATTTTTAGTTCATTCCCTGCTAACTAAACCAAATAAAAATAAAAAGTAAACTACTAAACACAATTTAAGTGAAATGATTAAAAGCATTAAAAAGTTTTCAATTAAAATAAATGATAAAAGTTTCCGTCGTAAAAACTAACAAATACCTAAGCAACTGACATTATTCTTGGAAACCGTTTTTATCAAGGTAAAAGTTACGGACTGAGAAGTAAGACAAGGTGGAGGCTCATAATAAAGGCAAAACGACATGAGATTTCTAGTAATTTATTATTATTATTATTTGGTTTACTCTGTGATATCGACTAAAAGCTATTATAAAACTGAAATAAAAAAAGATACTGAAAACATATGTTGGATCGATAAAAAGTACATAAATATACAAATAAACTTTTAGAGAACATTATTTTAAAAGCAGACATTGAGAGTCAGTCCGACGCTCGCCCGCCTTGCATCCGGGAAAGAAACACTATAATTACACTAGGCAACACTGAAAATGTATCTTGAACAAAACCATTGGATTTTTACAGTAAAATAAACCAAAGAACGCACATAACTAAACAAAACAAAACACAAATTCACCGAGCTATTTTTGATATTTGTGCTGGAAATGGAGGACAGCGCTGTTTCGAGGCTTTTTGGCCTCTCATCAGCTCGACCTATCCAGCATACCCAAGCTCAGTGAAAAGGACGAATAGACAAAACGGACAAACATACAAATCAATGACCCATGAATTACAAAAACATCAAAATAAAATCAAGAATAAAAAGGGGTGAATAATTAATCCCCGTTAGCGTTTAGCATAGCATCAAGGGATTAATTTATAACAAGGTTAGTA
>JAFIDM010009631.1:184339675-184368758 GCA_023159025.1 Thereuonema tuberculata
AGAAAATCTTACTTTGACAACCAAAAAAAAAAAAAAATTCCAACAAGCCCTGCGGGCCGCACCAAAACGCTTCATGGGCCGCGGGTTGCCGACCGCTGCTTTAAACAATGACTTATTTTAATAAAAGTCTTCAATACTCACTTTAGAAAGATATATAATATCATAATAATACCTATGAAAGTAAAATAATACTTCTTTTATTGTTGTGATTATGTAATTTGGCAATTGCTATCCTCAGAACAATTAACATAATGTATCTTTTAAAGAGTGTTACTAGAATGACAGCAGTACTGTATAATATACATGAGAATTAGTTTGCAACACAGATTTAATTAATTTTGAATGTGTTTATTATGTAATCTGCTAACAGGCTGAACTAAGATCCTATACAAGGGATAGTCAAGTGCAATCTATCCCAATAACATTACACACACAAATCACACCTAACATTAAAAGTACAGGATAGAGACCATAATCAACTGTAAACCCTCTGACTAATGTGCATACCGCACAGTCCTGGCAAACATGACAGCAGTGGGTTATTGGCTGTTGAGCCCTGTAACAAACGACTGCCGCTGCCTCTCGCCATGTAGTGTTGTAGACAACTTGGCATTCACAGGTGAGGAAAACACATACTGTGTTTTAGAATATCACGCAACCAGGTCGGTGACAGTAGTACAGCGTCGTATTCACACCAAATTTCAGAATGACTCACCTGCCAAGAACTCCATTCGTAAATGGTATGATCGATTTAAGAGGGTGCATTTGTAAGGAGAAGTCAAGTGGCCGACCGACAGTCCCTGAGGAGAAACTTATCATCTTAGCCCTAAAATAATCAACGCGCAGAGGAAGTGCAGGACTGGGCATCCCGCAGACAACTGTGTGGCACGTGCTGCGGAATTGCCTGCAGAAGCTGCAGCATTTGACACCGAACGACCACTACCATTGCGAGGCATTCTGTCAGGCGATGTTACAATTATGTGAAGTTGAGAACTTTGCGTCCACCATAATCTTCAGTGAGGAGGCCACCTTCCAAGTCAGTGGAAGAGTGAATCGGCACAATATCCGAATTTGGGGAATGGAAAACCCCCCACTCTTTATTTGGAGCACATGCGGGATTCGCCGAAAGTGAATGGTTTCTGTGCCATTTCAGTGAACACAGTGTATGGCCCATTCTTCTTCACAGAGAACACTCTGACAGGCTCCAACTACCTTGACATGTTAACGAAATGGTTGTTACTACAGTTGGAAAATGACATGGATGACTTCAATCTGCAGCAAGACAGGCCACCACCACATTTCCAATCAGCTGTACACGACCATCTTAACGAGCGGTTGCCACAACGGTGGATCGGCCGTGTAGGCACAAATGATCAACAGCTGCTCACGTGATCTCCCTGTTCTCCAGATCTGACTCCCTGTGACTATTTCTTATGGGGGTATGTTAAGGACAAGGTGTTTGTACCACCCTTACCACGGGATCTCAAAATGGGCATTTCCACTGCAATTACAACAATAGACAGAGCATTGCTCCGTCGCATTTGGGAAGATTTTCATTACTGTTTGGACATTTGTCGTTTAACAATGGTGGCCATATCAAGCATATATAAGCTGTGCATACAAAAAAAAAACTTCAGCATGTAATCTATCCAACTGTACCATTGGTCGCATCATAACTAAAATAGCGATGTTACAGGACATTTTTAAAATTGTTCAAATCATTTTTGCTCACCCTGCATTATAATATTAAAAGTAACTAATTACTTTAATAGTAACTTTACTCATAAAGGCATTGATCCTGCTGTGGTATCAGATAATGGATTTGATTTCATAAAATGAACTTCCTTGAGTCTGGAACTGCACATTACCATCAAAGGTGAATTTCTGGCCTTTTGATGATTTCTTGAGTGATAAAGATATGATAGTCATAGATATGATAGTCATCTGACATAGATATGATAGTCAGAAATAAGCTGCATACACCTCCTACCCATCTTCATGTTTGTAATAAACACATTTATATTAAATGTGACAATGTTTGCCTGCACCGAGCATGAATCACCCTAAGAAAGCTTTGCCCATTTCAGAATTGCCCAATTGCATCCTTTCATTGCTGAATTGCGAAGAGATGGTTGACATACACAATGACCATTCACCAGTAGTTATACAAGTAAAAACTAGTGAATTACCTGAGATTAATTAATAATTTATGTAATTTATTTAATTAATTAATAGACTGCTGAAATAGATGAGAGAAAAAAAGAAAAGAAATTAATAGGGGCATAATAAGTCAAAGAATAACTAAGGAGAAGTAAAAACAGCATTCTTGATAATAATAATAATAATATTAATAATAATAATAATAATCATCATCAGCAAGAACATGCAGAAAACTCACGCATACAAGATCAGTAAATACACTGATCTAGCACACGAGCTCCAGAGGCAGTGGAGGCAGGATCGAGTACGTGTTGTACCCATCGTTCTGTCTGCCACTGGTCTGGTGCCTCACACATTGCACCACTGTCTCAGCACACTAGGACTTCACAAAAACACTTATGCACAACTGCAGAAGGCTGTGGTACTCAACACTACACGCATAGTTAGGAAATTTATGGACACAACCACACATCCCTAATCATTCTCGCACACGTCTTTACACTTGGCAGTATGTGCTTTGGTCCTTGACCCGCCATATTGTTTTTGCTGGGGAAACCCAAGGTTTGAAACATACATAGATAATAATAATAATGCCGTGCTGGCATGGTCGTGCGGTCTCGGCGGCGGCCAGCCGTGGCGTCCAATGCGCCAGTTCCTGGGTTCGAATCCCGGCAGTGGCATGGGTGTTTCACTTTCCTTTCTTCTGTGTTGTCCGTTTCTTCCCTTGGGGTTGGCGCCCCCTTGCGGTATCTAGCCTAAACTCCTCTGGTAGGAGAGCGTCCATACCCAGTATTGGGTGTTACGGGCGATTAAAAAAAAAAAAAAAATAATAATAATAATAATCTGGCATGTCTAGAGATAAAACTAAAGAAAAATATGTATGAGTGGCTCAGATTCACTTAACCAATAAAAAAATTGAATCGTTTAATTAAGCACAGCCTGTAATTCTTTAAACAGAACATCTTGATAATTCATTGTCAATTATGTCTATTTTTACCTGAAGTATAAAAATATTTAACATATTTCCTAGCATGAAGATTACTTTCCATTAATTTATATTATCTGAAACTTAATAATCTGCTGCTTAGGCAACCCAGGCTCTGAGTCCTATTATCCAACATTGCTAATTACAAAAATCATTAAGAGTTGAATGTAAGCCTTGTCTAAGCTCTGGAGGCCTATAGGGAGCATTTGAATTATAGGCTTCAAACACTCAGCCAAATATGATACACCAGAAGTGAATGCCCAGTCCAATGCTCACCTGCTGTTATTACCAGAAAAACAACAAATAAACATTTAAGAAAAGGAAGAATCTATGTACCATCTGGAGAAATAGTAGCTGGCAAAAAAATCTTTAACCTCACAAGGAGTGAAAACCAGGCTTCTCCAATCATTAACAAGTGCCCTTAGACAAGGTTTACAGTCTATATTAATTAGAATATAAACTTGCTTTATGTTCAATCAATAAATAACATCCAAATAATTCCTTTAAAAAGTTGTTGGTTTTTTTTTAATCATTATAAACATGGATTTGAATTTATTTAAAATCTTACCAATTAGGTACTACCATCAAAAGTTGTTTATTTTTTTATTTGAAAAGCATAAATTCTCAATATTAAATTTAGATGTATTACTTAAAATTATATAATATCTATCTTTCATTATTCCACTAATGAATACCTACCTTTTCTGTAATTCATCATAATATACAGCAGTTTCTTTTCCCATAAGGACTTTAAAATCAGGACGTTTCAATTGGGCCTGCAAAATAGAATTATACTTTAAATTAAAAACATGAAACTTTATAATAGTTTTGTAAAAAGACAACAAAAATTAAATTTCATATTATATTTTTTTAAATGTAAATAAAAATTTGAGGGATTTTTTTTTTCTTCTTTCTTTTTCTGTCATTGGCTTTGTTCTATTTGAGGTGCTACACGACAGAAATCATGAAAAAACTGCAAATTGTGATAAGAATATGCCCTTTGGTGAGAATGTAGTTTATGGTCATACAATGAAAATAAGATGGGGAGGCATCGCTCAAAGTGACTATAATCCAAGATGGCGGCTACGTTTCAAAATGGCTACCCGTCTTTTGATTTTGCTACACCTGTTGTGATACACATCATGCAAAAGAGTGCTGTATATTGATTCATATTTTTTTCAAGTCAAGGATTTCATTTTTCATGTGCAAAATAGGCTAAATGTTAATGTAGATTTGTTCTTGTCGAATATGGTTCGCACAAAAGGTTACACACAAAATGTAGGCCTATATACACTCGTTACCAAAAAAACGACGCACCTAGAAGGAGTTGTCCGATTGTAATGAAATTTCGTATGCAAAGACATTGGGACCGCCCATGCAAATGATTAAACTTTGGTGTCCAATGAATGAATAGCGAGAGCTTCAGTGCATCAGAATTGCGCACTCAGCAGATGTATATAAGAAGCGATTCTCAATCTGATGGTCAAAATTTCTGTTGCATTGCGAGTTAGGATACCTTTCAACGACTGAAAAAATGCCTCGCCGCAGGATTCGAGCTCATTACGTGCAACTGTCAAGAGTTTGAAAGAGGTCGTATCATTGGATTGAAAGAGGCAGGTTGGGCAAATTGGAGAATCGCTCGTCATATGGGTCGAAGTGATGCGGCGATTAGAAGATGCTGGCAGGAATGGGTGGACAATGGCAGATTTCAGCATCATGAAGGTAGCAGTCGACCTAGGGCCTCAGCAGAGCGGGAGGATAGAGTGATTGTCAGATCAGCTGTCACAGCGCCTGAATCATCGTTATCAACCATCAGACATGCGACCCGCACACGAGTGTCCACCATGACCATTCACAGATGGCTGAGAGAGTGACATCTACGCTCGTACCGAGCGCTACGCCACCTGCCACTCAAGTCTGCACACTGTCAGACCAGATTACAGTGGTGCTTGGCTCAATCCGTTTGGAATGATGCTGACTGGGGACATACAGTGTTTAGCGATGAATCCCGCTTCCAACTGTGTCCTGACGATCGTCGCAGACGTGTCTGGAGACGCCCAGGGCAGCATGCCGATCCTGCTTTCACTATTGCACGCCACACAGGCCCTCAACCAGGAGTTATGGTCTGGGGTGCCATTTCCCTTGATAGCCGGACCCCTTTGGTCGTCATTAGCGGCACACTTACAGCACAGCAGTATGTCAACGACATTCTGAGACCTGTTTTGCTACCCTTCTTTTTGCAGTACCCTGGCCTTATTTTTCAGCAAGATAATGCCAGACCACATACGGCACGTGTTGCTATGATCTGTCTTGCAGCTTGTGAAACACTTCCTTGGCCAGCCAGATCCCCAGATCTCTCTCCAATTGAGTATGTCTGGGATATGATGGGAAGGCGACTGCATCCACCAGGGAATGTGGATGACCTAGCCCGACAATTGGAGCAAATTTGGCAAGAAATACCGCAGGAGACCATCAGGGAGCTATATCACTCTACGCCACGTCGTGTGGCAGCTTGCATTCAGGGTAGATGTGGGTCAACACCTTATTGAGCTCGTTACTTTGTAACTCTGTAACTCTGAAATAAATCATTCAATTTGTCTGTAATTTTAATCATTTTCTATTCTGTACATAATCTTCCTCTCCACCAATTTTTGTCTCCATCGGACAACTCCTTCTAGGTGCGTCGTTTTTTTTGTTAATGAGTGTACATTTAATATACCCTTAAGCACACCAAAAATATATTAAGCGTAAATGTATTAAATGTAAATGTATTTACACGAAATGTTAATCATATATCTTTACTACTAACAACAACAAAAGTGCACATTTAAAAGTCTAAGTTCTGCTGAATATTTATACCGACACCACTTCATTTTTCGCATTTGTTCTTGCATTTGCACAATAGCGTGCAAGATAACCCAAAATTTCTACAGCTACACTTGTTCTTGCAGATTTTACACATACATTTGATAAGCTCACTGCAGGAATCAGAAATTTCTGGTAACTCCGACCATTTCAGCTGCCAAGATTCATCATGCAACCACCATCCCAATTGTTGGAGATGATATACATATTGCGCGTTTGTCTGCTTGTCCCCAAATGTGTCCAGATTGGAAAGCACTATGTAATACTTGTTGTAATGCACCCTTAGTCGGTGGCAGACTTTCAAGTGGACAATTTTTGGTCACGAACAACTCTTATCTTGCATCATTAACACTTACGTTGTCACTAGTTCAACAGTACAGTAGTACTACATATCTTTCAATAATGTCGAAAATTTCAGTAGGAATTGAATTTTGTAGTTATGAGATAAACAAAAATGCAGTAGTAGCTTCGTTGAAGAGCATCCATGTCTTTCAAGTTGATTTTTTGGACTTTCCTGTGAAACTAGGAATGCTATCACAGCCTGTGAAGGCATGAAATCCTCGTAAAGCCTTTTCCTTTCCAATAGCTTCAGCTGTAGCATGAACCAGAATAAATCTGTAATTCTTTCCTGTTCCAAAAGCAATCCAAAGTTTATCCAGATCTGCTGTTGACAAGGTAAAGTAGTAAGCAATTGCTAAAACTAAGACATCGGTATCTACAGTGAGTATACAAATATCCCTGAAGCCATTTTCCACAATGTCTTGGAGATGCAGTATTATTCCTGATTCTGCTTCTACATGACGAGGACAAGTAACACCAAGGCTGAGGGAAGTTTATGCATTAATATTTCCTTTGACGTCTTCATCTGACCTTGTTACAATCTGTACGTGTGTGATGGTATTTATAGCTAAGGTTCCAAGTAGACTGAAGAGCTGCTCTTTGTTATTGGAATTTCTCAAAAAGCCTTGCCAATTTTTAGGTACAGTTACATGTGAAAGCACTTGTCTCCTGGTTCCTGCTCCCCTCTTCTCTCTAGTTTGACCTTTAATACTTGGTGTAACGTATCTATCCCAAATGAAATCAATTCTTTGACATCCGAAAGCTTCAATGTCTTTACAAATGTGAGGATGAAATGTGCTCATATAATAATCACCAAATGTCTTTAAAGTTTGTGGCTTTAAAATGTTAGTAAGAACTGCACCATAATAAACTACAGCATCACAAGTTCCTGGGAAGGCATGGTCATTCGTGTTTACAGTATCTTCTAAAATGCGCGCTAGGTCAGCTTTATTGCCTAATCGAAATTGACCATTACTGGAAAGTGCAGGTGGATAATGGCTGATTTTCATGTTTGGAAAAATTCTTCATATCTAAATGACGATTCTGTATAACTATAAAGAGTCTGGAAAACAGCTGGGCGTCTGCTTTTAAAATCTTGAGTGTATTATTTTTCTTGCTAAAGCTCATCTCAGGAGTACTGAACAGGGGAACGTTGTTCTCTTTCAAAGGTTGAAATATTGTTGAAGATTTTTTTACTAGTTGTTCCTCAATGAAATTGTGAAATAGCTGAATACCAGTTGACTCTGCTGAATAAACTGTTGCATTAACTTGCTTGTGTACAATAATCTTGCTGTCGATACAATAAGGTCTTTATCATTTTCTAAAAATGGGTTTCCTAACTCTTTTAATGTGCTGTAAAGTGCTCGAACCTTAGCAACATATTTGATTTGAAATGAGGGGTATTACTCATGGAGTCAATTGTTTTGTTCAGGTGGTAGCTGAATGCCACTCTCAAATTCTTGTATTAACAGACTAATTTCTGTTAATACAACGCCTAATAGACGCCTAAGTGCCGATGGATCCTGTGTCAACCCTACTGCACCGCCATCACCTTTAACTACTGCATTGTTTTGTTCATGTGCTTGATCTACACTGATTGCTGAGAACATTCTATTTGATTTTCTTATCACAAACTGTCAAGAAAGAAATGAACGATGTAGGTCTAGTAGTTCAATCTCTGCCTCATAAAGTCTTTCAGATAGATTGATAGCCAACGTGCATAATTATAAAGATCAAGCCAAAAAAACCAAGGCATCATTTCTTTCAAACACTCACGAAAGAAGATGTAGTTTCCTTCTCTGATTGAGCGAACAAAGAGAAGATTTCCATATTAAGACAAACACATTTCCATATTAAGACAAGTCTGCCAATATTTAAACATTACACTCTCGTCAGCTTGTTTTTTACACCACGTCTGAAATTCAAGCTCGGAATCTGCTTCTTAGTAAGCATCATGCAACAAGTGATATAGTGCTGAGCAGTTACTTGATGAATTCCTATGGCTTTCTTCACGTGGATTACTTTCAGATAACTCTCAGCAGCACTAGAAGTTGCAATATCAGCTTGAGCAATTGCATAAAGGATAGCAAATTAGTGGCGAATCGCAATATTTTTAAACTCATCTTTAAACAAGTAATACTGAAACAAATTAATAACATGTGAATATTTTGACATCAATATTATTATTTAAACAGGTGTCAAGAACACGAAACTTTTAAAACTGCAATAAGGATGTGCCTTTGTGCAAATAAGGACTGTCTATGCCCTTATATTGAATCTGATCCTATTTTGCACATGAAAAATGAAATCCTTGAACTGAAAAACAAAAATCGATATACAGCACTCTTTTGCATGATGTGTATCACAAAAGGTGTAGCAAAATCAAAACACGGGTAGCCATTTTGAAACATAGCCGCCATCTTGGATTATAGTCACTTTGGGCGATGCCTCCCCATCTTATTTTCATTGTATAATCATAAACTACATTCTCACCAAAGGGCATATTCTTATCACAATTTGCAGTTTTCATATATGTAGCTCCCCCACTATTATTATTACTGAATATTACAGAGGGAGTAGCACACTTAAAAGCTGAAAACTGTAATCGCTTGTTAATGAGAATGATATGCCATTCAGATAATTCTTCAATTTATTAAATTTTGTTTCTTAAGTTTTTTATATCCATATTTTTAAATTAATAGAGAAATAATTTTTTAAAAATCAGCTAGTCCAATAGAGTTTCAAAAAGAAAAAAGAATATGAAATTTCAGAAAAGTACTATAACTATAAGCACATTCTGTAACAACCTTCCTCACTCCAAACTTAACTTTTTTTTTTTTTTTTGTAATCATGGTTCACCTTTCTCTGCAGGATGTAATCATTCTTCTATATTTTATGGAGTTATTAGTTTTATGACTTGCCATTTTACTATCTAAATTCCTGCAATGCTGTTAGATTGAAAATGCCATAACAGCAAGCAAAGCAAATTAATGTAGAGATACCAAATGCTAACATCAGCTGATCGGCGCAGTAGGAAATGATAACTTTCACTGATTAATCTTCACAACACTTCAAGATTTTCTACTACACTCTATTCAAGTATTGATACTGCCAGAATGGTATATATTATTGATACGTTTCAGTAAAAAGTGAAATAAATTCAATTCCTTTTAATGGAACTTAAAATTAATAATGCAATTTCAAAATTCATATCAAACTTTTATGTACTTTCTCATTATAAATGCATTAGGCCAATTCATAGTCAAAATAAGACAACGTATAATCATGCATTTTGAAGCTTCTTGATACATAACCACATTTTATCCCATCTACAATTCTCATAACTCAGCATAATGCATTACTATATACACACATTTTGTTTTTATCCATTAAACGTTGCCACAAAAGGTTTTTGTTTGTTTTGTTTTTTTTCCAATGTAGACACCTTTAATGAATCATGATCCAAGAATTTATCCTCAAGTTTCATTTTACATGCTACATGACATTACAGAATTAAGAATACTTTACGACATAAAGAATGTTTTAAGAGGAATTAATGGTCTACTCATTTTGTAAATAGACAACACTTCTTAATGTTTAATGTTTTAAGTATAAAATGTAAATATGGTTAATAAACATTTAATGGATAAAACTGAATCAGAATTGAAACAAATATTTTTAATTAAAACAGATCAATAATAAAGACATAAGACAGTCGAAGATAAAACGTGCATTGCCTGTTGCTTGATAATGCATAAAAATAATAACATAATCTATTTCTTAGTGTGGTAATTTAGAGCAAAATTTGTTATATGTAATTTTTCAGGATATATATTGCTCAAAAACACCAAATGTACAGATTTAGCAAATGATATAATACCTAAGAGTAGAGCAATTTACTACAGTTAAATTAAGTTATGAATATTTGTAAAACACAATGAAATATAAAGTTTGGATCATCTGTATATTTCAATTATCCATGCATCTTCTACCTTTCCATTAGCCAGAGTAATTGAGAGTACACTAATTCCATTCTATAAATAACCTATTGTCAAAATATCCAAACCGAAAAGTTAACATTCTGAATACATAATTATCATGTATTTAAATAAAATGGAAATAAATAGAGCAGATAGAGATAAGGATAGAGGAAAATATGGTGGGATTCTTAATTATAAAGCAGTAAGTTTGTAGCTTACCCTTGGAACCATATTGGGAATGCCTTCACCATTATAAAAATACTTATGAGCAAAATCAAAACCCTTTGGTTTTTTATACTTGTCGTTTGGAGGATGTATGATATTAAGATTGATGGCATATTTATTCTTCCTCAAATTTTTATGGGCATCTTGATTGTTTTGATGAACCTGCAAAATGGACAGAAAAATCGCTATTAAAATCTAGAACTGAATTCTAAAATAATATTTACTCATGTGAAATTTTACTACAATAACATCCAAAAAAATATTAGTGATTATTTCCTCGCAGCTAAATAATAATAATATTTTAGAAATAAAATAAGTTACTAACATTTCAAGTAACTCAGTCCATACTTGTGTCATATGTTTGTTTCTCTCAAACAGTGAATAAAAATAAAAGGGCACTATTTGTGATCAGAAGCCGACTACTGATCAAAAAGCGTCAGATCTAAGTGCTTCAATTTAGAATCTTAGAGTATTCATTGTGCTGTTGTGGTAAGTTACAGCTTTGGATACAAATAACAAACTCTAAATGTTACCTTTAATTTAGTAGTTGTATTTAGTTTCGATTAAAAATTCAACCAAAAGGTTGATGGAGCCAAATTCTTGCATCCTTTACACAAAGTATCCAATTCCAGTGAAAAAAACAGTAAGTTCTGAGATCTGGGTTCAAGTCTGGGATAAAGTCTGTCGTAACTTTACATCATCCTTCATTTTGAAGCAGAGATATTGGCTTAGCATAGGGGAAGAAATTGTAGAGTGTTCATCAGATCAGTGTTTTTCTTTTCTTTTCTTTTGGATGGAAGGAATGTGGTGCTGTTGTTTCTTTTTTGTTTTTTATTGAATGATTTAAGATTCTAATGGAAAGCAGAAGATCTAGGAACATCACTGTTTCAAAGTTATGCATTTTAAAGATCTGCCTTAATAACGATGAGATGACTTCAAGTATAAGATTCTAAGGAAACAAAATCAACTGCATCAATTAAAATGTTAATAAATTAAATAAATCTGTCTGGCAAAACAATCTATTCCCATTGGCATTTGACTGCTCAGAATACCATATGCTGACAGTTCTTAGGTTATAGATACATACATCACTTTGAACAGTCACGTATTATTTTACTCTCATTTGTAGGGACGATACATCATAGTTCTAAATGTAATGATGGAAACAATGGAAACAAATCTAAATAAATCTCTATGAAACACTAAGTTAACTTCTAAAAGTAATCTCTTGTAGAAAGAACCTGTTCACAAACAATGGTGAAGAGACTTACAACAACCTACAGAAATAATTTTGAGTATTTTCCAATTACTGGAAAATGGAGGAAAGCAAGAATTGTCAAAGGCTAGAAATAGAAATCATGCAGGGTAGTTACACATGAATGGAATTAAAGATACTGGCATACACATTGAATGACAAAAGTGGATAATGATGATTTCATGTTTAATGACATTTTTTTTTTTATCTTTTCAAGTCCAATCTAAAATGCACCAAGATCCTCTTCAAAACGGTTGTCAAATCTACAAAAGTCAGAATGGAATGAGAATGAGTAGATGGAGGGGGCAGAATGACAGCAGTAGAATTGGAAGATTAAGTATCAGGTCCACAGAATGAAGATATAGGGAAAGGGTTTCACTGTAGAAGTGGAAGAATAATAGGCAGTACTGAAATGATCCTAAATGCAACAGCAACTGAAATCTTATAAGTAATAATAAACACAATGAAAAAACTGTTTTCATTTTTGTAATTGACTTTTATAGATTTGATGGATGCTGAATTAAAAAATGTAACTTCTTTTTCTCTATCACATAAGTTCTTTTTTACAAAAGCCAATTTCTTATAATGAAGTTTTCAAGCAAAAAAACCAAGAAATGACAAAACCCAGTCACAGTTAAGGTAAGTGAATAAATACTATTGTTTAGTGTTGATATATCAAATACAGATTTATCAAACAATTTCCATGATTAAAAGTTTAAAATGTTATTGTTAACATGCAAAATATATGCAATCTACAATTTTCCACAAAAATTGTTGTTTTTTGCAGTCATGTGACATGACAGAAATGTTGAAATATATTTTTTAATTGTACTCATTCTTCTTCTTCACCCTTTTCCCAGTTTTTTCTGGGTACAGGGAGCATTTTTTAGCTAATAATTACATATAGGCTACAAATATGATGGGTACGCCACTTCTCAAAGTTATTTTAAAGCTAATGCCAGAAAGCAGACAAACACACAAGAAAGGAAGTAAACATCCATGCCCATACTGGGATTTGAACCCAGGTTCAAGCACATCAGCCTTCTGGCAGGCCACTGCCTTGATCACAAGACTATGCCTGAATGGCAATTTTACTCATTAATAGTGATTTTAAAAAAAACCAAAAAAAAAAAACCACAACTTTCAAAGTTAAAACAATTTTTAATGTGTTGAATTTTGCAGATCTGTGAGATCAGAAAAAAACATGCAGTTCAAGACTCAGCATGAGTTAAGACTACATCCCATTGGTAAAAAAAGAAATAACTGGCACAGTGATTTGCCATTTCATAGTCACCAAACTGTTAAAGGTCATAAATTTTTGAAATAATGAATTAAATCTTTAAATATACTATGTTCAGATTAAGGCTTAATGAATTCCCATATAGAAGCTACTTGTGGGAATTCTCTATCGTTTAAATCTTGTATTCAAACTGTTCCAAAGTAAATGATTCCATCGATTTCTGAAGCTTTAATAAGTCAATTAACTCATCTGAAAAAAAAATCATTCATGTAATAAAATTTTTTTTAAGTGAATTTTCATCCATAAGTTAAGATTTTAAAAATGCAAACCATCATGATGTTTCTTTCTCAAGGTGCTAGAAATTTTTCTTTTCACCTAATCTGAATTTCAATTTTAATTTTAGAAATTGTATTATCTAAATTAAACTGAACCCAAAAATGTCACCTTTCTGCAAAAAAAAGTATCAAGGCAGTCATTCTAAAACAAACATACAAAAAAAGCATTGCTATACAATAGGACCCAGGTAACCGTGAGGGATAGGTTCCAAGCCCCTGTGGATGCATGAAACCATGGATAGTAGCGAATACTGTGTACTGAACATATCTATAATTAAGTTTAATTTATAAATTAGGCACAATAAAGCATTAACAAGAATAACTAATAATAAAACAGAGCAATTACAATAGTAAAAGTTATGTGAATGTGGTTTCTGTCTCTTTCTCTAAAATATTTATTGTACTGTATGATTGAATGCGATCAAATACCAGGCAAGTGTATGTGACCTCTAAGCTGGACAAAGGAATGATTAATGTCTCGGGGTGAATGCATGAGATTTCATCACCTTACACAGAATGGCACGCAATTTAAATTATGAATGTTTTCTTGAATTTTCTATTTATTTTTTTTTCAGACCACAGTCAACCGCAATTAAGCGAAACAGCAGTAAATTAAAAAACAGCAGATATGGGGTTTTACTGTACACTTAATTTGGAGAACTAAGAATTACAATGTCTTTAAACAAGATACACAAATTGATAATATGCTAATATTAAAGACATTGTAATACAACAAGAAACAAACAAATGAAGCTTTCAATGAAATAACGTGGACAACAGAATTGAACTGAAATTACACTTTTACTTAACTGCAGGAAATTACAATATATAGCTTTATCTTAACAATTTGTAATGTTGCAGATTTTTTTGTTTGTTAAATGATATATCATAAACATCTGAGAGTTTTGAAAAGCAATAAAGAGAAAAAGTTTTACTGGACTGCAATACAGTCTATTTAGAAGAAAATAATGTTGATGTTGTACAAATTAAAATTTAACATATCTGCTGGTTATATTAGTTCATTAATAGAAACTTACTTGTTGTGAAAAAATTATTAGTTGTGAAGCCTTTTGAGCTTTATATTTTTGAAGTTGCTGAAAGATGGAACGACTGGCACGCCATTTACGAAAGTATTTTTGTAAGATTGATGCAGCTTGGTCTTTACTTAAGGTGTTAGTATTTTCATTATTATTGTTAGTAGGAGGATTCATGGCACTAACTGTAAGAATAATAATAATAAAAACAATCAATCATTATTGTTATTATTGACATGTATTACTTTTATTATTTTAATACAGTGAAACTTGGATAATTCGAACTTGTTTAATTCGAAATTCTGGATAATTCGAATTGTTTGCTTGGTCCCTAGAATTCTGTATTATAATGATGTTAAAAAATCGTGGATAATTCGAATTTTTCGTACGATTGTCCTTAAAATATTAAGGTAAAAATTGTTCCTGAGACTTTTCTCAGCTAAGATACATTATTTATTTTAACAATCTTTCTAAGGAAAACAAAAGCGAGGGTTGGAGTGTCACTATGTGGGGATTTCCAAGGATTTTTCTGTCCATCCTCTGTTACCCTCCCCCTCCCACACCCTTTCGGTCTTAGAGTCACGTGTGCTTCCTGTGAATGATTGAATGCAGTTATATACATTTTTAGTTTTGTGCTTGTGCTCGTAGGCGGATCCGTGGGGGGGGGGAGGCTAGTGGGGGCTATAGCCCCTCTCTTTAGCTGTGAATATAGATTGGATAAAATGTGGTATCCAAAGACTGCTGCCTGATGACATTAATATTGCCATGATGACGATTTCAATGCTAATAAAAAGCTGTCTACTAGCGTGCGTTTCAGACACACAGGTGTAGTCAACCCTTCAGAAAAGTTAGACCCCTCTTGAAAAATCCTGGATCCGCCCGTGCTTATGCTTTAAGTATTGTTTATGTGCTCTTACTATGCCATTGTCAAAAGCTAAAGCTCCTTATAAGTCATTAACATTAGCTGAAAAGGTAGCGGTGATTAAGGAAGTGGAAAAAGGCCTTAAAAAGAAATCAGAAATCGCCAAGGAATTTGGAATTCCATCCAATAGATTATCGACATATTTGAAGAATAAAGATAAAATCTTGAGCAGCAAAAATGGCAATGGAAAAAATAGAAAATAGGACCTGGCAACCCAGAGGTTGGAATCATATGCTATGACACAAAGATTGCATTCAATGAAGCAATTAAAAATATCTGCTTTTTTTTTTTTTTTTTTTTTGAAAGTGATGAATAATTAAGCTAGTAAAAAATGTTTGATTTAATGAAAAAAATGTAGCAGTATTCTTAGATAAAGTTTGTGTGTTAAATCTTTGATCGTGGAGTTAATCTTTTTTATTTATCTCTTCTGTTTGAGAGAATATATGTAATTTGAATTTTTGGATAATTCGAACTTTTTCTCTGGTCCTTTCAGCTTCAAATTATCCAAGTTTCACTGTAATACATTTTATTAAAAATAATAGAACATAAAAACTGAAGTTTGTTAAATAAATAAATAATTTAATACACTAGATCATAATTTTATAATATAAAGAATTAAAAGCATACAAATATTACTGTTGTGATTATATTGATACAAATTGTTTAATCAACAAACAAATATGAAGCTCTATATTAAATAATATACATAAATTAATGCTGAAATTAGTTCAAAGATTTTACTTACTTTGTCTTTGTTTCAGTTTCTCTTCAAGAATTGGCCCAATTTCCAATCTTACTAAATGGCCTCGATAATCTTAAAAAGATTAAAAGGATGAAAAAGGTGTTAGAAAACTCCAGTTCAGAAATTAAAGCTTAGAATTTTAAAAATAAACAAGAAGTTCCTGAAAGAATCAAAATGATTTTTTTTCTTTTTTAGTTTTCTAAAGTTTTCAAAACAATACAGAGAAAAGGGGAATCTCCATCTTCTATCACAATAGTCAAACACAAACAACTACCTTCAAATTTTCCATTTGCTGAAAGATGATTAAATTTCCAATTCAATACCATTAATATTGATTCCCATTTGTGACAACTGTGATTCATTATTGGACATCAATAGAATTATCATTCAATCAATAGCATGCAATAAAGAGGGTGGCAAGTTATTAGGATTTTCAGCTTATGATATAATTACATAACAAGGTTTTGTGAATTTAATAATCTTTGAAACTTAAAACATTTCTTATGTTATAAGCTTAGAGTGGGTAAATAATAATAAGCTAAGAATCTTTTTAGGCCTAAAACTTTTTGAACATTGACTAAAGCAGGCCGGCACACGATGCAGCATTTGCTGTGCAACTCGATGCA
This sequence comes from Thereuonema tuberculata, assembly GCA_023159025.1. NCBI lineage: Eukaryota > Metazoa > Arthropoda > Chilopoda > Scutigeromorpha > Scutigeridae > Thereuonema > Thereuonema tuberculata. The sequence goes on from JAFIDM010009631.1 coordinate 184,356,384, forward strand.
ATTAAGTTGCACAAAAAAAGTTGCAAACGACAGTCAGGGCGCACACGATGCAACATTCTTTGTGCCGCCGTTCGGACAACAAACGAAGCACACTACAAATTTGAATGACGTCACTTGACATTACATCAAGGAGACTGCGGTGATGTCCTTCCAAATCTAATATGTGTGATTTATATTAAACATATGAGAAATATTTTTATAATATTATTAGCTGGTATGTAATCGCAGTTGATGGCAATAATGCGATTCACGAATAACAACTACCAACAGTCAATAATAATCCATTGCTCACTAGAAACAATGACGTCACATGTCATTTCTCGATGGCCTCGGCAGTTTCCGGAAATGGTGAATGAGCGACAATCTGCTTCCAATGTGAAAAATTCAAAAAATCTAGGTTTTTCAAACGCTCTGATACATTCTGCCGCATTAAATTACTGCATTTACATATAAACTGTATTTATGTGTGAAAGAAACTCGCAATACTCTGATATTCAATGTGTATTTGCTAATCGCCCATCTGAAGCGAAGGAAATATGTTTAGACGCCATGTTTCCCCTTGAGCATGACGTCACGACTGACGTATTCCAACGCTGCACTGTGATTGGGTAATTCCATGCAGCTTCCTTGCAGCTTTCGGAGTTGCAATCCTCGCCTTTGCAGCTTTTTCTCCATGCAACTCCGGTTGCAACTTTGTCCATGCAGCTGAAAAAACGCTCTAGGCCAAAAGTTGCACATGCAACTCGGCCCAAAGCTGCATCATGTGCGGGCTGCTTAAGAAATATGATGTTATGCAGGATCATTTTAAAAGCATTTCTGTATGACCATTATACTACTGTTAGATGCTTTATAAAATAGGTCAAGTATCTAAACTGGCAAATATGTTCTATAATAATGAAAATAACACTATTCTGTGGTAGCAAGCAGGGCTATTTCCTTTACTATACTATATTACACTTTTACTCACAACGCTGAATTAATTTCGCAGCATCTTCTTCAGTGATTTCTTTAAAATCTTTATCAGGTTCCTCAGTTAAATCTATCAGGGGAGCATTCATTATTTTATTTTTTTTAAGTGAAAGATTCATAACATTAAAATTTATCACTTCAACATTTTGCAGAAAAACCTTCAAGTTTTTAAAACATTAATAGGTAAAATTATTTCTAATATTCTGAACTCTACAAAATACCTTCATTTTTCTATGTATTCACTAAATTCAATAATTGTTAATTATTTTATTATTACTTCATTATTTATTTTTAAAAAATATGATATTTACCAATCAACTATTTCACAGACATATCTTTAAGGTTTTAAATAAAACTTAAAATGAAACAAATGACTACTGAGTTAAATTCTAAGCAGTTAAATATTTCTGCTTTGTAGAGTTCTACAAATTTACAATCTACGAAAGGTTGAGGAAATCCCAATACAAGCACCAGAGCTGTTGCACGTAGCGTAGATGTGAGCCAAACCACTGTATGGAGAATTTTACACCAGGAGCAATTACACCCATTCCATTTACAGAGAATTCACGTATTGAAAGCTGAGGATTATCCATGGGCGCATAGACTTCTGCCACTGGTTTATACAACAGAGCGCAGTGCATCCGGATTTTCCAGCACATGCGCTCTTCACAGATGAAGCATTCTTTACCCACAAGGAAGTGTTTAATGTGCACAATGCTCATGTGTGGGCAAACGCAAATCCACATGCCACGTGGCCACTTGCTTACGAGCAACTAATTCTCTCTCAATCTTTGGGGGGGTATTATCAACGACCGAACCAGCACCCTCTACTGCGTAAATGCAACAGTTGTGAACATACATTGTTTGACAAAAAAATGTTTGTTTAGTGTGCCCTACCACCCCTTAAAGTTTGTCCTATGAATTTAGAATCACCCTGTATAATATTTATATTTTGGCACATACTGAATTGAAAAAAACTACATGAATAAAAATCCATTTATTTGTAATTAATTTGAGGAAAAAATGTTTTGAAATAATCTGCTCTAGAAATTAAATCAAATAATAAATGGCATTTTAACGAAAAAATCTAAAGATGGCTTAGTCAAAACTAATATTTATTTATATAGATATATATAAAAAAATAATTAATATATGAATATATAGATAACAAATTCCACAGTTGCATGAAACTACATAAAGCTATAATATCTCTATCTGTAACCCCATATAACACTACTGAACTTCAAAATTAAGAATGTATTTGAGTTTTTATATATTCAGATCATCTCAAATTCATCATTTCTTATTGTACTTTGCACCATCTTTCAAAAGATAGAACTCAAAGAAAGCCACAAAGCTTTTTGATGCCCGAAGACAGATCTATTTGCTTTATGGCACATATACATTTCTCTAATCCTTTCTACTTTGCAAAGTTCTTAGGGGTTTCATGCCTTCTTGAAATATTCCTAACTGAAGTTGGTGATATAATGCTTACCTGTAAACCAACAGCCACTGAAAGAGAAACTAGCTAATCATCATGTTATACTTCGATATTGAATTCATAAACCAACAGCAGAAAAATCGAAGTCATTATTTAAGAAATGATGAATGTGAGATGATCTGAATATATAAAAACTCAAACACATTCTTAATTTTGAAGTAAATGAAGTAGTATCATTAAACAATAAAATGAGAACTAATGAGAATCCAACCTTATAATAGTCAGAAAAGTAGGTTCCAATATTTTACATATTGTGTTATGTTATTAAAAGTCTGAAGAAATATAACTCAGCTTTTCAAAAGTTTATTGTGATTAACTCTAATGCAAAGGCTTTCACAAAATCAGCACATCCATTTATAGCCTAAATCAACTGCAGAAAAAAAACTTTGGGAGGCTAAAAGATTAGTTGAATGAGATTAATGGCATAAAGTCAGGTAAACAGTGAATCTGTGAAAATCTATTGGTTACATCACTTTATATTAATTAAAACTTTAATAAGTTTCCTATTGTAATAGTGATGATTTTCATAATCAATTACATTCCTATCTCTAATTTGAGAAAATTATCAAATTATTTTCAATTCTCATTCAAAAAAGATAATTACTGTATATGACTTTCAATTTATCTTTTTAAGAAAAAACTGGTCTTAGCTTTCTCTTAAAGAGATTTTTTAATTTTTAGCTCATTTAAAATTTTACTTAAAGATGATGAGACATTGCTAAATTTTCTGATTTCATTAAAAATGTATATGAGGACATTTAGAATATTCTGTATAAAGAATATAAGGAATGAAATTGAATGTCCAAAATAGAAAGTGACCATAATGTACCATTATCAATGGAGGGGGGTTTGGACTTGGGTGGGGAGGGTGCTCGTCTTTTCTGACCTTGCTTCTTAGAAGGAGAAGCAACCGCTGAAACAGTGGGAGTACTTCTTCCAGAATATTCTGAGTTTCTTTCTGTTGGAGATGACGATTTCTGTTGCTCCTCTTTCGCTGCTTCTTCTTCTTGCAGTTTCTTTCATTCTGCCAGTCTTCTTCTTGCTAACCAACCTCGAGCAACTGAAATTTTAGTATAAATAAAACTTAGCATTCAAAATCTAAAAATAATCATATGAGCTGTTGAAAACTGCCAAATAATCTTTTTTAACTTTTAAAATTTACTAAAACAATACTTAATTAGGCATTAAAAATAAATAAATAAACATAAAACTCTTTCATATTCTCCCTTTAATATTTTATGTTAATCTTATCTTAAAAATATCAAAAATTGGCAGAGGTTATTTTTTTTTATTTTCTTTCCTTTCTTACTAGCCTACTTAGGAATCACATGAGCAAGTTGGAGGTAAAGCTAAAAGAATTCAACACCAACAATTATTTTTTAATTTTACAATGGCAAAATTACGGTACAGAAATCTACAACTAGGAAACTCTTTAAACTTGCAAACATTGAAAATATTTGTAATCAACCTTCACTGATAAAACCTATGAAAAACTTTGAATTCCTATCATAATGTAATTGTTCAGAATATTAACCAAACTTTACTGTATTAAATCATCTAAATAGAAAACTTAACTCACATTTCTGCATTGTGAGAACACTCCTAGCAACCTGCCATTTTTCCTTTTTAAAGCGAATTCGTGCCAACCATCGTCTCACACAAGATTGAACAAGAATGATCTTTCTTACTTGTTGCTCATACAACCGGGACAAGTATTCAACATGGTAATATTTTAAGAATACCTGTAAACAATAATTATAAATATTTTAAATATCGGATTAATATCTTAAAAACTAAGGTATTTTTTTTCCACTATTCAATTTTTATTGAATTTTATTCTATTTTATTGAATTTTATGGTGCATGCTAATATTGGAACAGGATTTATTTTCTTCACCCATTTTTTCCCCCCTTGTTTTTCAAGCTTTTGCTTTGTCAAATATTTATATCACATTGTTGAGTACAATATGATTTTATTTTTTTTGTTCTCCTGTTTCCATTTTGATTTTTGTATTAAATTTTTGATTGTTCTTATAAGTGTTGCCAATTCTATATTTGGGAGTTGACAAAATATTTTGTTGTACTCCTTGATCTTGCCATTTTTAAAATTATTAAGTTACTTCCATTTATTTAATTACATTTATCATTAAGTATGTAAGGTAACTATTTTGCTGATAAAAATTAAATAAATTTTGATTTTTATTATTTTTGTATAATGGGAGAGGGTCAATATATGTTTGAAGCAACTTGTATGGTATTAATTAGTCTGCAGGAGATTTAAGAACTTTTAAAAATTGGCATTAAATTTCTTTCTGAATACACTTTTACCAATTTTATTGTTTTTTGATGAATTCCTTCGCTTTGAATGTTCGTTTTTATTATTTATTGCTGTAAAAATGCAGATGATTTCTTATCTTTTTTAATACAGCAAAGAAATAATACTGATAGTTGGTGAATTTTATATTTTTGTCAATACTCTCAAGGATTTCTAAACTTAAAGTCATCACATAACTGTATTTACAAACAACAGCAATAGTAACAGGATACTTACTTTACTTACATGCATCCAAACAACACAACTTCTTTATTTAAGCAACATTAAAAATCAAAAATTGAGAGAGGAATTTCAAATTTATTTAACATTTTCCAACAAAATAATTAGTCCAATATAGCAATAATTAATTTATTAACAAGAAGTATTACAAAATAGCTAAAAAAAAAAAAGAAAGAAAAAACCAGTAAGGGTGGAAAACAAAAATATAAAAATTATATAGTGTAACAATACTACATGTGACTAATCATATAAATACTTAAGTATTTTATCATCAATAAACATCAAGTTGTAACACTTAAGAACAAGATAAAATTCATTAAGAAAAAGATCGAAAATAAAATTAAGGAAAATAATAAGAAAGCTGTTCAATATTTTGTCAATATTGTAATAGAAAATTACCTGATAATATAAAATATTGGAAAAAGACACACATAGATGCAACAGATTAAATAAAAATCAATTATATTCTAAAATTCGATCAATAGAGAATATAAACTTATTTATTTATTTATTCATTTATTAAATTTATTTTCACATAATAATAATAATAATAATAATAATAATAATAATAATAATAATAATAATAATATTGTTGTTATAAATAACAATAAAATGAGGATTTTCAAATAACTGTTACTCAATCACCATTACAAAGACTCTGAAGATACTGAGTCATTCATTCAATTATAAACTAAACTTTCTCAAATCACTTTTAGAATACATGAAAGACAGTCGAACATATGCTCAGAACTGAAAAGGGCTGAGAGTATTGGCAATGAACAGCTTCCCTTCAGGTTATGTAAATACTGTCCACTTTTAAAATATAATAAATATTAAAATCTAAATTAAAAGGGGAAAATTTTAATAATAAAAATCAGTAAACAAGTCAAGAAACCTATTTTTTCTTTATTTATTATTAAGAAATCTGTCTAACCTTAGTTTTTCCTAATACCCATCCATCCATCTTTAAACGGATAAGAAGTAAACGGCAGTTTTCTCGAGAGGCAACAACACGCTCATCAAATCCAAATGCCAGAAAGCAATATCTTAAGGAAAAGTAAAAATAAAAATTTAAATTTTAAAACAATTTTAAAGACAACACTAGTAAAAAAAAAAAATAATTACATTAAATCAGTGTCATTGCTACAACAAAATTATTTTAATATTGAGTCTCTCAATAAATATTTCAATAATTGATGGACAAAGTAAAGCTTATTCTTAGCAATAACCTGAACATTTTTATAACAAATTTACTCAAAATTCTTTCTGTGAAGTGATGCTTTTGCAAGAAATGAATATTTTCTGATGAGATAATACAATTTTAATATAAAAAGCCAAAATTAAATTTATACGGAAATGTTACTAAAATGCTATCATGTTTAAAAAATATATAATTGAAAATACATTTAGGGAAAAATAAAATGCATGTAATATAAATTGTTAATCCAAATGTGCAAGTGATGAGGGAATGGAGAAAAGTTATTTAACTAGTTGTAGGTTTTGTGACAACTGAGGACAACAAGAATAGCAATAGTTATTATAACCCTGACTACTGCCACTTTCTTTTTCAGAAGCTCCAAATATGCTTTCACATCTCTTATCAAAAATCACCAAATTAAATAAAATTCTCAAGCTAAGTATAAATAGGCATATAGAATGAAAGATACAGGATCATATAATTAAGAACACATAAAAATTTATCCTCCCTTTTTTTTAAACAAGATTACATATGATGTAATTTTATACAATCATTAAAACTATAAAATATTAATGATACACAGGTTTGATGAAGCAAATTTGTTGATTTTTTTTAATATTTTTATGTTATTTGATTTCTAAAATATTGAAACTTGAAACACTTAGAAAGAGCATATTGCATCCCTAATAAAAACTCCTAGTCTAGAACATCTGCAGCTTCACAATCGCAGAAAAATACATTCACCATCAGCATTCCAAAAAGGTGTAGTGGGAACAGACAAACATTGTTTACAAATGTTTGGAAACATCCCAGGTATCTAAGAAATTAAAAATGGTGCATAACAATGGGATTTAACGCTACAATACAGGAATAACTGCTTCAATATCCATAAATGATATGCATTATTCGCTTATTATTTGGATTCTTTAAAAAAGGATTGATAACAAAACACACACAAGTAAATGTTAGATCTAAAAAAACATACATTACGGGAAGCTTTTCAGATCCGTGTGGCCTCCCTTGTAGTTGACAAAGCAGGCCACACAGATCTGAAAAGCTTACCATAACGTATGTTTCTAGATGTAATGTTAACTTGTGTGTGTTTTGTTATCAATCCTTTTTTAAAAAATGTCTTTTTAACACACATAAAAATCTGAAATCAATTGTAAATATTTGGATTCTTAAACTCCTATCATTTTTATGAATATATTTTCAAAGAGTTGGAAGTTCATTGATCACTGAAGACCGAGTTATTAAAAATGAACAATTTCCGGGAAATTTACATGCTATCCACATATAAGAATTGGCTTTTCACATGACAATGTTTTCATATTCTATAATTTGAAATTTTGGCCTTAGGTCTCAGACTTGACATACATTCTAAATATTCAATATGAAAAATCCTTAGCGTTATGGACTCTGAAATAAGAACAGCTTGCCAGAAAAAATTCTACTTAGAATTTAAATGGATTTTATAAAAATAAAAATTTAATATATTACCAATTCAATTTTGAGTAAAATTCAAGAAGTCAAAGTTTTCTTACCGTTTTAAGAAGTCTGCAAAAGGAATTCGATGAGAGAATCCTTGCTGTCTAATACGTATTGTTTCCAATACTCCTGTGTACTGTAACTGCAGAGCAACTTTATATCTATTAAAGTAGCAAGCAGGTTTTTCATCATTGGGTTTAATGCATCGAACAAAATGTGGATGGCCATTTACCATTTTCTGCAAGAGATCCATCAGAGAGAACCTAAAGTAAGTGGCAACTGTTTGTTGAGCACGTGTTTGACTGGCAAGTCCCTGAGTATTAACCTATTAAGAAAGTCATTAAATAATATTAATCAGTGAATTTTCAAATAATTTAATTAACAATTTTTTAAGAACGAATAACATGAATTAGTTCATCTAGTTGCTCAGGCAGATAATCATGTTATTTTCATGACGTAACAATAATTATATCCTTCTAAATAATTTTTCCATATTAAATGCATTACCGAAAATTACTTCAAATATTTTAAATAACTTCTTGACTAAATCAGAAATTATTGTTGAAAAGTTCTCCAGAATAATGTATCTTTTTTTATGTAGAAACTTTTTAAAATAGTAAAAATAACTTCTCTTAAAAAAAAAAAACAAAACAAAAAAAAAACTCTTGTACACTTTCCATTGCATCTTTAAGCATCTGCTTCCACACTCTAAAATTAACTGAATCACAAACTTCATAAGTCTAGATAGTTCAACAAATCAATGGTATCATCCATGCAGAATAAATCAGCAGAAAAACTCTTTACTACAAAAACCCCAAAAGCTCCTATTGTAAGCAAGCAAATGATTTTAGTGAGTAAATAATGACAGTTCTGACACTTCAATGTAATTCATATAAAGGATTATAAATTATACAGGAAGTATAAATTAAAACCACTGTACACAATTTTTATAGCTTTTCTTTTCAGCTTCCTCTAAATGCAATTGTAAATATTACCTTTCACTCCCAGCTTACATAAATATTAATATAACAAAAACTGGACACAACTAGGCATCTATAAAATTTATTTTTTTAAAAACAATTTTCATTATTCGGAACTGAATTTTAGATTTGTCTCTAAAATGTAATTAAAGTAATTTTTACCTTCCCTGCCTAATGTTCAATCACGAATGTTAAATTGTTTAACTTTGGTTTATGGTAATATCGTGATCGAATATTAAAGTGAATTTTTTTTCATTTTAGATTATGTCATTATTATTCTAATATATTTTATAAAGATTAGCACATTTTACTGAATGAATTTATAAATGAACCCATAAAGAAGAGCATACATTTATTAATTTAACTCCTACCTTAGTGCCACCAAACAATGCTCCATCTAATGTGTGATTGGGAGTAGCCCGGGGGCTATTACGTGGTGTAGCTTGATATAAATTTCCTGTCCTTGTTAAAAGACTCTGGAATTGATTCCGTATGATATCAAAATTTGATTGCCTCAGAAGTTGAATAACTTCAGGTGGTGAAAAGTTTCGATTCTTCTCCAAAAAGTTTTCTACATTGTAAGCTACCTGTAGAAAGAAAAACAAATCAATAAGATCATGGCGTCATTCAGCTTTATAAACAAAATAAGTATGGTGGGCAACAACTTCCTAATAATATTTTAGGAAGAAAAAAAAAAGGGTAAAAATAAAAACCCAATGGCCTCAAATACAAAGCTTCTACAAGATTTCTTCAACATCAAATTTCTTGAGTATGTTTATGTAATATTACATATAAAGCACAAGGCCTACCGTTCCATATTATAGTAGATTCTTGAACTAATATCACTAACTTTCATCACTAATATTAATAAGAAATGCAGAAACAAGGGAGCCAAACATATATAGAATGTGAATAAAAACATAGTTACAGTTTCCATCTAAGGATTTCAAGGGGTAATATTCCATATTGTATATTCTAAAGCTGCTTTTTATATGAACAAGATATCAAATTGAACTGCAATCTCTGGAAGACAAGTCCTGTAGAGATTGTAAATCTTTACGGAAATGTTATTTAACACCAGTTACTCATCTTTAACACCAGTTACTCATCTAAACTTCTCTGCTTCATTCGCTCTCTCCAGGTTGGAGAACCTCTCGTGGCCGTTCGCCACTCGCTAACTCTCTCTGGGCGGTTTGCCCAACAAATCCTTCTGCTTCTCTCAGTCTCCGGTCTGGAGAACTCTTCGTGGCCATTCGCCACTCCCCAACTGCCTCTTCCAGCCTTTGCACCGCATTATATGCCTGTCTCTGACTCCGATAGAGTCCACTGCAGAGAGGGAGACAAGGTCGGACTGCACTATTCTTACTGAGGTGGATTAGAGTACGGGGAATCCAATTTTTTAGGGGGATGGACAATTCCACAGGTAACAATATTCCATATTGTATATTCTAAATCTGCTTTTTATATGAACAAGATATCAAATTGAACTGCAATCTCTGGAAGACAAGTCCTGTAGAAATTGTAAATCTTTACGGAAACTGTATTTAACACCAGTTACTCATCTTCATTACTACTCAATTTACTGAAATTTGTGATACTGACCGGAGAAATTGGTCATGATATTAATGCTTCAGTCAACTTGATACTCTATCCAATTAACTTACAGCAGTTATCTTTGCTGACAAAATAAATTTGAAAGAACTGTTTATCGACCTTTTCTCATTACAATGAGATATAATCTAAAGATTTCAGCAAGTAAGACTAATTGTCCATATTTTTAAAGGAGCTGAAGCAATCAGACTTAACATTTCATTCAACAATAGTATTAATGAACAGATAAAGTTTTCGATTACCTAGCATGCTCAAATTTCTAAATATCGACCTAAGGATACTGAAATAATTTTCCTAAGTTTCAATCACTTTTATGCACTTTAAAAAAGACCACAATGAGAAGAATTGGAATTAAAATGTTTGTAAAACTTTATAAAGCAAATTTCTTATGGATCAGTTTATGACTCCTTCCAACAACACACACAAAAATTAAGTTGCAGAGAAGAGACAAGTTTGACTGCTGGAAGATTATACTTTGCTTGACCATCAAGAAAATCAAGCTATTACTTAATTACTTAACATTTTAGACATTATGGACATCATAACCAAAAACAAATATCAGGTATCAGCATGTCTCTAAAATAGACAATAATGCTATACTCACGAGACATCACATAAAATGGAGATGAAAAAAAGAAAGACTAATGCAGAGATGAAACAATCAAATCTCACTATATTTGTGGTGAATGTTTGTGACCACTGGTTTGTAAAATTAAACAAGTTGACTAGAAATAAGATCTGGCAAGAATCAGAAGGTCTGACATGATGCAAGGGTTTAAATAGGCTATGTACAAAGGTTGTGATGGGTTGCCATGCTTTACAAATTGATTGGGGATTAAAATTACACGTGGGATTTAACTGATGTTTAACTGTCTTTTTAAATAATAACAAATCAGGGAAAAGAAGCACAGTCAACGGAAAATTTGAATAAAATAATGGAATTAAATAAGAAACAGTCAAAATTAGAATACACAATCGATAATAAAATAAATGCTGATTAAAGATTATTACAATTATAAACAGCAAGATAACTAAGAATATACAATGAATAAATAGAACTATTATAAACAGATAATTGAAAAAATATATCGTGAATAAAAATTCATTACAATATTTAGAGATGGAACAGGCATAGTAGCCATATAACGTTTATGATAATCACATATACTCTGTGAATTTTTACTCTTTGCAGTTGAAGACATTTACCAAAGGTTTGCAAGATAGTAAACTGTTATATTTGTAATTACATTCTAATTAAAATTAAAGTTTCTGAGAAATTCTGTATCATAAATGTCAATTTCTAGGTAGGAAGCTATTAATTACACAATAAACATGTAACGTTACTTAAAAATTAACGTGCTGGAACTATTTTACACAAACCCACAACAATCAAAGAAACACCAGAATATAGGATTTCATTCAGTTTTGTATTGTAGTACTCCCTCCGTCCGAAAATATAATATACATTTTAAAACACAAATAATTTTAAAATGTATACCATATTTTCGGACGGAGGGAGTAATAGAAAACAAATTAATTAAGAAAAATGTTGAGTGCATCAGCTAGTAATATTTAAAAAAGGTTTTAATTATAAATAATACTAATTATAAAAATTTAGTCATTATTTTATAATTTTATTATTAATTTATTTTGATTTTTGAAGAATTATTAGGAACTAACTTTTAGATTTGTCTCTAAAATGTAATTAAATTAATTCTTACCTTCCCTGCGTAATGTTCAATCGTGAAGGTTAAATTGTTTGATTTTGGTTTATGGTAATATCGAGATCGAATATTATTGTGAAATTTTTCTAAAGAAAAATAATAATAAAAGAATTAATTAGATTTCTGTCAAAATAATAATAACAAATCAATATAAACACGTAGACAGAATTACAAAAAAAAGTCATCATAAGCAACTATAATATCACAAGAAAGTTTCTAAATGACCCCCTCCCCATTAACAATAGAATAGTTATCTCCATCGTGGTTCTGTGCTTATGGGATATCTAACACCTTAGAATTAATTAGAATACAAATAATACTAATAATAATAATGAAAACAAGCTTACCAAT
>JAFIDM010009631.1:184368858-184381104 GCA_023159025.1 Thereuonema tuberculata
AAGACGAGTATGAAAGTCTTGCGGGATCTATGGTAATATTTCATTTTATCATTGAAAAAATAAGTTTCAAATGATGATTTTTATATAGCTAAAATGAGAAGTTGAAAAACTACGTATTTTATTGTAAAAGAACCATATACATCTTGTATTAAAAACGTATTCCAAAACGATACACTTACACTCTCGGTATTAATTAACACTTATTGATCAAATTATCTTCAAAGTTCAAAATGAACTTAGCGATATTAATATTTTCACTTGCAAATCTGTTCGTAATTGTAAGTAGAAAAGTTAAAATCTGATTCCTATGTTTATCTTTCGTCAAGGTTAATAATATTTGTTTTGTCAATAGGGTATAGATTATTAGCTTTTTTTCATTTATCAACTCAAGCTTTGTTTAAGGCTTTATCTGGAGGCACGGTAGTGCCCCCGCCAAGACGAGCCGAAGGCAGGAAGGGCACTACGTACCTTTTCTGGAAGTGTTTCGTCGTATTATCGAACCCTCATAGCTTCGGCCTGGATAATACTAGAGAGCTCAAATTTTCAGGATAAGATGCAGTTACCATACTAATGAAATACGCTAAGTTTCATTTATCTAGCTTTTATACTTTGGATTTTATCTAGCTTTTATACTTTGGATTTTATTAAGATCTGAAATACGTCGTACCCTCAATGCTTCGGCCTAAATAATACTGTGTAATAATGTGATTTCTTACAAAAGTGCAAACAGCTTGTATATACAAGTTGACCAATAGAAAAACAGAAAAGTAGGGTATTGAAAAAAAAATCCGTTTTCTAAATAATCTTAAAACTAAATTTAGTTGTAATATATAATCCCACCCAAAACATTTCATGTAAAATAAGTTGCCAAGATTCACATGCTCATAACGCTTTCACTGTTAAAAAGTTATCAGATCTCATTTTACAAAAAGAAATGAAATCTCACCCAAAACATTTCGTGTAAAATAAGTTGCCAAGACTCACATGCTCATAATGCTTTCACTAATAAAAAGATATGAGATCTCATGTAGAGCCAAGCCCCTAACTCTACGAGGCCTAACTCTACAAGCCCTAACTCTAAAAACCCTATATCTTGGTCAAAAAGTACGGCTTGGCCGTTTCATGGAACTATTTCATCTCACCCAAAACATTTCATGTAAAATACGTTGCCAAGATGCTCATAACGCTTTCACTGTTAAAAAGTTATCAGATTTCATATAGGGCCAAGCCCCTCACTATACATGCCTAACTCTAAAAACCCTACTATCTTGGTCAAAAAGTGTGCCTTGGCATACTCCATATCCTTTACATAACTCCATGGGATTGTCTGTGTGACAGCCACGAAACGGCCAAGGCATACTTTTTGACCAAGATACAGGGTTTTTAGAGTTAGGGCTTGTAGAGTTAGGCCTCGTAGAGTTAGGGGCTTGGCTCTACATGAGATCTCATATCTTTTTAACAGTGAAAGCATTATGAGCATGTGAGTCTTGGCAACTTATTTTATACGAAGTGTTTTGGGTGGGATTTCATTTCTTTTTGTAAGATGAGATCTGATAACTTTTTAACAGTGAAAACGTTATAAGCATGTGAGTCTTGGCAACTTATTTTACACGAAGTGTTTTGGGTGAGATTATATTTATGTGCTGGTGGGATTATTCATAGAATGGGGGATACACAAGATATTCGTATAATGGGTGGCTTAAGAATAACTCAGCCTTATTTATGTTCCTGTTTTAATGTAGCTAATTTTAGCTTTATGTGGAATACCTTTTTTAGCAGGATTTTACTCTAAAGATATAATTTTAGAGATATGTATGATATCAAATTTTAATACATTTATGTTTATAGTATGTGTTTTAGCAACTGAATAACTGTCAGATATTCTTTTCGATTAGTTGGTTATATTGTAAGTGGAGATTGAAAATTTAAGGGTAATCATGGATTAGGAGATGTAAATATACTAATAGGACTACCTATAATAAATTTGATATTGGGGGGAGTTTTTATGGGAAGAGTATTATCATGGTTAGTATTTGGAGATTATAGTGTAATTATTTTGCCATTTTGGTTAAAAATTATAGTACTATTTGTAAGAGTGGTAGGGTTTTGATTAGGATTATCAATTGAGTGGATACTTATAAATTTAAAGTCTACTAGATTAGATTATTTTGGAAGAATGTGATTTATGCCAATTTTAAGAACTCAGTTTAGTTCTCATTTTTTTGAAGATGGGGGACGAATTAATTATAATTAGTGATCAAGCTTGGGGAGAGGAAGTAGGGCCTCAAGGTTTGTTTAAGTTATTAGTGGGATATTCAATTTTGGGACAATGATTGCAGAATAATTCTTTAAAGGTATATTTAACTACTTTTTTAATTTGGTTATTGGTAGTAATAATTATATTGTGGTTTTATAGTTTAAAGAGAACATAGTATTGAAGCTGCTAAGGTGATTTATCTGAAAGTAATTCATAGTCAGGACTCTTTAACATTGAAAATGTTATGTTCTATATAAACTATATGAAAGAATATTAACGATAATCGCTATTATTAAAGTTAGCAGCTTTAAATTATATATTCTAAAGTAATGATAGGCAGTACAATAAAACAATCATCAGATAGGATGATCTATTAATTAAGTTGCTATTTTAAAATAGAATGTGAACGGGACAGTTTCAGGATAAAAGGTCAACTCTAAGAGGCGGGAAAAGCCATCAGATCCGGCATTTCGCTTTGTTTACGCTTTTTTTCTTAACGAAAATAGGAAGGCCCCTTACGGTAACCTAACACTAAACTTAATATAATAACTCTTCTGGTATCTTCAGTAAAAGACTAAGATGATTTCGTTTAAATATTACGAAAGAACACTGAAATTCGTGATTCTATTAATCATTATCTTACTTTATCTTAGGAAGGAAAATAAAATTCAGCTGCAGTTTACTATTTCAAACATTTTTTCTTTTTAACTTCCTTTTACTGAAACGAATATTAGGCTTAAAAATAATCAGGAGTTTTGTTTTTTAATATCGAACTGTAAGAACTATAAAATTAAAAATTATTAGATATGAAGTGTGAGCTACATTCGTAAAAAAATTAAAATTATTAAGTCAATTTTTTTTTTATTATATAAAGTTTAAAAATTGTAACTTAGCCTCACTAACTCGGCACTAAAACTTTATATGTTGTTTTCAAGCTATTTCTTAAATTTCAAAAGCTATTATTTTAAATACAATATTTATATTATTAAGGAAATATAAGCTTACATTTCTTTTAAGCAAATGAGTTATTTACTGCAATATTTTTTTTGGTAAATTGTTAGAAATTGATGCAGGTACATTGGAACGTATCAGTTACTCAGAATCGGATGTAAAATCGAACAATCAAAACAGGTTGGTCCCCTAGATGGTTTCATCAAGAGTAAATCAGATTTCTGCTCGCCATCGCAGGCCGAACTCAATAACAGTTACCTTATCCCTTTCTCTGTAGTACGGACTAAGAGCTCCCCTTGGATGCGGACGAAAATAAAAATTACAAAGTAATTAAATTAACTGGTCTGGGTTTACTATTTGAATGGTGACGATTCATCTAACAAATGTACATCAACACAGGGATAGAAAACAAACATAAGATTTATTAGAAATAATTTCATATACAAAAAAATACTAATATATATATATATATATATACAAAAAAATGACTCAGCTTTATAGACAAAAATGATAACTGGATCAGGTTTAATATCAGTTTCTCTCCCTGCAATTTCTTTTGTTACTCGACAGAAATTTAACCAATTCTATCCCGGAAAAGAACTCCAAAATGAATTTTTTTGTTAATTGAATTTAATTTCATGCTTTATTTACGACCTCCAAAATGGGACACTTATTTCCAAATATAAAAAAAAAAACATTGTTTCTAAAATAAACATTACAATAATTCGAAACAATAAACTCGTCCTGTCAAGGAAACATCTGCTCAAATTAAAACAAAATTAACACTAAATTAATCTCACTGCCCAGAGTCTCTCTAAGCTGAACTATGAACTGGGAGAAGGTTCATTTGAATATTACTATTACCTTAATACATCAACCTACCAGCCTCTTTCAACTTCAAAGCGCCTCTGGCAGCATCCGAAAAAGCGCTGTTAGTCCCTCGACGCTTGTCCTCCGACAAGAAACTATCGCGGGTATAATTAGCGCAGTAACAAAAACAAAATACCTACTCGCCTGGGTTCAACCAGGGAGTAAACGAGCTGTTTCCTCTCCAGAAACCGAGTTTCTTCTCCTTTCCCCCCCTCCCAAAAAGTTTTTATTCTCATAAACTCCAAAAAAAAAAAAAAAAAAAGTAGGGAAGAATTAACAGACCTCCATTGGAGGAATCAAAAAAAAACAAAAAAAAAAAAACAAGCGCAGCTATCGGAGATGCCCGGAATTAACACACAATTCAATGGACAAAAGGTGTCACCCTCAAACTACTTTAGGAAAAAAAAAATCAGTTACCAAGAAAAAGGGATAAGGTACACTAGGTAAAACTTTACATTCTATTTTAACAAAAGAAATTCCTCCTTTTTCTTTCAATCGAATAGTAAACTTCTTGTAACAAAAAACAAAAACAAAAATTACAAGCAACAAATATTACAATAGCTCCATTTCAGCAAATACAACCAAAAAAAAAAGAAAACGTTTAAAATGTGCCCTGAGCATAGGTTACATGATAAGCACTGCAAAGTCGAGTTTGACTTATGAAAAACAAACATGAAGACAAACCAGGCAATTTGTAAATAGGGGTTGTATGACAAAACACAGTTCAGTGAACCTAACATCACAACTATCCGCTTAGATAAAAATATATATATTTTTTTAAGTTATCTATATTATCAAGTTTATCTATATTATAAAAACAATGGCCTGACAAAATTAAGTTGCTTAATAGTTTGAAGAATACAATAATGCCAACTTATTACTTCAACTTTAAATACAAATTGAAAGGTAAAATTACTAACGTATCAAATGTCGTTTGATAAAAACTAAGTCTGTCAAATGTAACTTAAGTGTTATTAAAATATATTACACGTGTTAACTGCATCATCTAACAAGACTTTAATTATGAATATATCTTTCCTTTTCTTTTTTTTATAACTCTATTTATGGAAATTTAATGTATAAATCATGCATTTTAAGCAGTAGCTTCATCAACAGAACTTTGCAACCTAAGGCAAACAAAGAAAACCCTTCTCTGATTGGTCAATATAAAGCTGTTTATCTTTGTTTGACCAATTTATTGGCAAATCATAACGAAGAATATTAGAAGACTTTTAACCTGTTCTTCCCAAAGGTTTAATCAAAGGTTTCTCGAGCCTCCACATGTCACAAGCGATCGCTACAAGCCATCAAATTGACCCTTGTAAGGGCATTAACAATCACCTCCGCGTACTTTTTTGGAACGCTGGAGGCTTGAGCATATCAAAACATATTGAGTTGAAGATGAATGTTTTTAAATTTGACGCAGACATTGTTATCATTGTTGAAGATGGCGCCTCCACGGACAAAGACGTCATATGTTTTTATGAAATACTTGAATATACAATGTATGTTATTAAAAGATCAAGGCAAGTTGCCTCTGGCATAATAGCGTTTGTCAGGAGTGTCATTGCTAGCAAAGAAACGGTAATACATGACATGGACACGAATGACAAACTTGAAGCCATATGCATAGACTCCTGGAAAAATGGTGTTCATTTCAAAATTATAGGCTTATATAACCCGCCCAACAATGTGCCGAACTTTGACCAAATATATAACTTATGCGAACATCGCAATACAATTGTGCTGGGGGACTTTAACGCCCACTCACGCAGATGGGGTTATGCAACCACCAGTGCAGCGGGGAAAGCAGTCGAAGATCTTCTAGATAGCACATCCCTTACAAGAACACCTTCTGGACCAACCTTCTTATCATATACTGGCTCGACAACGACCCCGGATCTTGCTCTTGTGCATGCGAATTTGTCACCCAGAGCACTGTTGTCCTTGAAAGACCCTATGGACGGATGCGGTCATAGATTACTACATCTACAGGTCGAATACAAGAATCGAATACCAGAACCTCAAAAATCACCCGCTGGAACTTTAAAAAAGCCCAATGGACGAAATTTTCTCAACTGTCTGACGTGTACGTAACGGAAGATATTGTCGACGATAACTCGGATGCTTCTGCCGATCGTTTCATCAAAGGAATCTTGCGAGCGGCTGAAAAGAGTATACCCAGGGGACAGGTTAAGAAATACTCACCGTTCTGGAGTGTAGCTCTCGATGAACTAAAAAAGGAAAGGAACATCGCGAGAAGACGAGTGGAAAACAGTCACAACATCGAACACTGCGTAGCCTTGAGAAGGGCACAGGCTAAGCTGAAACGTGCAATTATTGTTTCTAAGAGACAGACTTATAGAGCCTTCGTCGCAAAATTGGACTTTAGGAAAGATGGCCTAAAGGCTCATAAATTTATGTCCCGTCTGAACAATGATAAATTGTCCCGTCACTGGGAACCAATCAATGTGAATGGTAAACTACTAATGAGTCCTGGAGATGTAGCCCAGGCACTAACTAAACATTTCGCAGCAAGCAACAGAATGTATGTCAGCGGGGAGGAACGAAAAGCGATCGCAGAAGAAATCAATCCATCGTGCCAAACCGAAGACGATTACTACATTTTTAGTAAAGAATTTTCGGTTGAGGAGCTCTCCCTTGCGATCAGCTCAACGAAACCTGGCAGATCAGCTGGACCAGACGGAATATTTCCGGACTTCATAAAAAACCTCGGGCAACGAGCTCTCAAGACCCTCCTAAAGATCATCAATTTATCTTGGAACAGTCGAGTGCCCCATCAGTGGAGAAAGGCCGAAATTATACCACTACTGAAGAAAGGAAAACCGGCCAACAGCTTGAACAGTTATCGTCCCATCTCCCTCACCAGCATCTGCTGCAAGGTTGCTGAAAAAATGGTAGAGCGCAGACTCCGCGAATACGTGGAAAAAAAGGGGGCAATCAGCGACTGTCAGGCTGGCTTTCGAAAGCACAGATCAACTATGGACCAAGTTGTTAAATTCACACAAGCTGTAAAGGACGGTTTCCATAGGAAACAATCTACCATTGCCGTCCTAGTCGATTTTAAAGCGGCTTATGATAGGGTCTGGCTTAAAATGCTCACCCATAAATTAATAAAACTTGGAGTGCAAGGGAACATCTTAAAGTGGATAAAAAGTTTCCTCTCGCAGCGCAACATCCGCTGCAAATTTCTTGACTCTGTCTCTCCCTATAAACAACTCCGCCAAGGGCTACCACAGGGGGCAGTTTTAAGCTGTCTCCTCTTCAACATTATGATAGATGATCTTCGGCTAGCCATACAAGAGGTCCCCGGGGTATCGTGCTTATTTTACGCCGACGATGTACTCATATGGGCCACAAGCGGCAACATCCACGCTATAGCAGAAGCACTGAATAATGTCCTCCTCAACCTCGAATCATGGGCCAACAGGAATAAAATGGAGGTCAGTACCGAAAAAACAATGTGCCAATTATATACCATGTCTACCAAGGCCCCTCAAATCGAACTCAAGTATAAGGGAATACCACTGCGACAAGCCTCACTTACGAAATATCTCGGAATCAGCCTCGATACAAAATTATCTTGGAACCCCCATATTATTGATACTGTGCAAAAAGGCCAGAAGCGTATTAACCTCCTCAAAAGGCTAACTGCAACCAAGTGGGGGGCCACACAAGATGTCCTATCCACAGCTTATAAAACATACGTTCGTCCAGTACTGGAATATGGCAGCGAGGTCATCTCACTTGCAAGTAAATCTAGTCTTAACAAACTAGATATAGTGCAGAACAATGCACTCAGAGTTATCACGGGAGGTGCCAATTCTACGCCAATAGTAGCTATGCAGTTACAAACAGGCATTGAACCATTGGATAGCCGTAGAGATAAGTACACGCTAAAATTCTGGGAAAGGGCAAAGAGAGTCGATAGGTGCCACTGGTCTGGATTTATAAACGCATCGCAGCGACTCAAAACACAAATGTCGCCTATCACGCACGCAGAAGCTTTAATAAACAAGTATCATATCACATTGGAAAACCCAGCACCCCTGCTCCATTACAGCACTGTGGTAGCAGCTTTACCCTCCAAACGACTTGATCTCATTTATATGAAATCAACGAAGGCGGAAGCCAGCCCAATAGAATTAAAACAACACGCCCTGGAGACCATCAATCATCGATACCCTCCACGTGACTGGCTGCATATTTACACAGACGGGTCTTATCTCCCTGAAACCAACGGAGCCGGAGCAGGTTGGTACTGTTCCCTTTTCGAAAATTTTGAGGCTGTAGGGAAAAATGCCACTAACTATGATGGCGAAGTATGCGCGGTCCATAAAGCAATGTGCCAATTGCTTATAACCTTCCACGTTCCGGGAAGAGTAGTCTTTATGATCGATTCCCAGACTGCAATTACAGCTTTAAGCAGCAACGCCCCAACAGAATGCATGCAAACAATTCAGAGTCGAATTAAAATAGCTGATGCCATTGCAGAGGGGTGGATGATAGTGCTACAATGGATACCTAGTCATGTGGGTATATATGGCAACGAAAGAGCAGACGCCAAAGCTAAACAGGGGGCGGAGTCCGAGCAACCAAATGTACCATTTACCTTGAATAGAGCCAAGAACCTGATTGACGCCTCCATCAACAACGCCACCCGAAGAACCCTCAAGATCATGAGCATGGGTAAGAAGTGGGAGAACCTCGCCACAAGGGGACCGATCCCAAGAGACCTTGAAAGAGCTGAAGCCGTCGCCCGCTTCAGATTGACTACTGGCCATGACTACCTGCAGGCCCATCTTCACCGAATTGGCCTAGCTGGAGATGACATCTGCCCGCTGTGTAACCTCGGGCGGATGGACGGTGACCACCTATGTGTTTGCTCAGCTTTAACGGTCCCGGTAGAAGACATCGCAGGTCGATATTTGGAGGCTCGACGTCTAATGGTTGAGGAGCCACGGACAGGCGTTGGATAAACTAACTAAACTAGGTTTAATCAAAAAAAAAATCTTTTCCACTGATTAAAAAAATGTACAAAAGATATAGTCATCATTTCCATTATTTCAAAGCAGACTATATATCTTAAAATAAAATTAATCTGACTGAAAACCTACAATAATGAATCGTCCCTTTCATGATGCTTTTTCTGCATTGGAAGATTTACATGCAATCATAATATCAGGGTGTCTACAAAATCTGAATAAAACAATTCCCTGATTTTTCCCTGATTTCATGAACAATTTCTTTTAAAATTCCCTGATAATTCCCTGATCTGTTCAACCAAAAAAAAAAAACCAATCTGTTCAACCAAAAAAAAAAAAACGATCTGTTCAACCAAAAAATTCCGTGATTTTAAGTAATAATTGCAAAATTCCCTGATAATTCCCTGATTTTTTTCCAGAATAACAAAATTCCCTGATAATTCCCGGTTTCCCTGATTCTGTAGACACCCTGAATATGTTATAAGTAACAGTACAAAGCACAAGGATTACTTTAAATAGAATCTCAAACATAAAACCTGCAAAAATAGAAATTTATTTTTAAGGACCTATTAGTTTTGACTAGTCTTTCAAATTTTATCATAACCTAAAAAGCAGTTATTCGATTTATTGAGAATTATTATTATTTTTTAAAGTAGCCGTTACAAATAGAACTATACAAAACGAATATCTATTATAGTTATTACTAATTCGTTTTTATAAATATTAAATTATTTTTATTATGTATACAAATAAATACATCATATCTTGTAAAGCCTTATGTAAAGCACATAATTACATTTAATTATATTTAGAAATTTATTTAATTAAATCACTTTTTCTGATAATTTACCATCCAACATAATTCTACATTAAAAATACACATTATACTAAATCACTCCACATTTATAAATATAGTTAGGCGTAAGAAAAGTAAACTTTTAAAATCATTCCACATTTATAAATATAGTTAGGCGTAAGAAAAGTAAACTTTTAAACTAAAGTTATATTTACATGAAGTTTAAATTTACATATCTGATAAAAAAAAAAAT
Source organism: Thereuonema tuberculata (assembly GCA_023159025.1). NCBI lineage: Eukaryota > Metazoa > Arthropoda > Chilopoda > Scutigeromorpha > Scutigeridae > Thereuonema > Thereuonema tuberculata. The sequence continues at coordinate 184,378,992 of JAFIDM010009631.1, forward strand.
CTGTTACTGTTTAAAAAAGTATTTTCTAAAATTAAATTTATAAAATAAATTTGTCATTTTTTTTTTAGAATTAGCTAAGTATCCTCAGAGATTGCTATGACTACTTTTGTACAGTTATACAAATGGTCAAGAAACTAAGAAAGATAATAAATAAATAAACTTTCATTTTAATGTCGAACTTGAGAAGTTTTTGTAAGTTGAAAAATGCACAAAATTGAAGCTTTGGTAGCAAACCTTGCAGTAATATTGCTAAATCGCAAAAATAGTTTCTTCAGATATAAAACTAGGATTCAGAAGAAAGGTTATTTCATCAAATGCCATTGATCTCAAAAGAATTCATAGAAATATATAAGAAACATCTACCAACCCCTTGTTACAAATATAAATTTTAAGAAGTAAAAATTACTTACTGTATGATATTAAGTACAAATAACTGCTGTCACATGCAAATTTATATAACCTGAGATATGAAGCATCTCAATACAAGTACTCTTTACATAGGAAGCCAGAATAACTGAAATGTCGTTCAGAAATAATGAAATTACTACATTAGCTAATTCACCTAATTAAACTCTACAATGTTGGCTTTCCTCCAAAGTGAAACAATCCACACAGAATTTTATTAGAGGCATTTAAGGAGTCAAAAACAGGTCTTTGATTAAAATAAATTATAACTAAATAGAAATTGCTCTCTAAACATGGATAAAAACGTAACAGTGAATTCAGGGTGGAAATATTCTGAAATTAAGAATAAAAATATACTGAGGCGCAGTGACTCAGTTGGTGCATTATTGGTTTTACGAAGCATTTTACGGAAGTCATATGGGCCAATGTGGTCTTCGGAAGTTTCCTTCACCTCAAAGGACCTATAGCCTCCGCCTCCGCCTCCACTGGCTAGATGGGAATTGCCATTGGCTTCATTTCCTCCAATGGGTGGCTTACGAAGGTGGCGCTGAAGTTCTCCTGGAGGATTGGGAGCCGGGCCCCGTTTTCCGTGCCTGGGCTTGGCTTCCATTCCATTTCTAGAGGATCCCTCTTCTCTTGTTGGTCTATAGGAAAAAAAAAAAAACCATATGACTAAATCTAATATCAAGGAAAATGCTACTTAAACAAAATGATGAATTCAGAATAGCAAATTATACATGGCAATTTATTTCTATTAATATCTAGTTATACATCATAACTTTTTCCACACAACTTGGCAATACACAAAATTTAATCATCCTGTTTTTAAAAGGGGAGACGAAAGAGCTCTCAAGAAAAAGGAAACGCAGAAGCAACTTTCACGCTCATACTATGAAGTGAGGTGGCAACTCATACAGTTTCTGAACAGTTATGTGCTATATATATATATATATATATATATATCTCATATGATCCCTGGATGACATCACACATACATAACTGATAAAAAGAAGCACAACACAGTTATTGCAGGAAGGATTTTTTTTTGGTTTTTACAGGATTTTATCATCAAGTTGGTCAACAAATATTGTGAAACTGAAAATGGTGAGATAGCTTTTATATACCTCCATAACTATATTTACACACATTAAATTCATCCGTAAAAATAGTTTGCTTGTAAATTTCTCCTGTGATTATGTTAAAAATGGAAGAAGAATATAAAAGAATAACTAAATAAAGCTGTTGTTGGTTAGTAAATAGTTTAATAGTTAAGTTAAATATGAACTTTTATCATTAGATGTGATCGATTAAAGCTTATAATTAAAATGAACAAATCAAGCACAGTTACATACATAGTCAGTCCTTTTTTTTTCCTGCTTTCTCATCTTCAATATTACATTACATGATTATCTGTCATTTCAAATGGTTATAAACCATTTTATAAAATGCTGCAGGACACTACTGTACAGTCACCACCATTAAAAAAAACAATTTGTTTTTTGGATTTACTGTTATCACTCAGCTATGCAAAGAAAAGAGATTCTGTAATATATTATATAGATACACCATATATTATAGAGATACACCATCTATATTATATAGATACACCAGCTGCTACTCCATTTGAACTCCCCCTCACTTAATATTATATTTTCCTACTGTAGAGTGTAGTACACACAGTATAATGTGTCCATGGTTATGTCCAATT
>JAFIDM010009631.1:184388042-184418183 GCA_023159025.1 Thereuonema tuberculata
GGACCATCCCAACCACTGCATATGAATGATATATCCCTGCCAGGGATAATTATTTCCCCACTCACTGGATATATTAAATTTACATAAAATATTTAATTGTTAGATAAGATTTCTTAGTTTCAAAGAAACAAAATTAAAATTTGTAGTTTTCTGGGGTAGGAATTTGTCTGTCTTTATTTCTTATGATCTTTATTGACTGATCAAAGGAACAAATTACAACACTTTCAAATCTGCTTTTTATCTCAATAAATCGCCCTCCAGTAAATTGCTTCAATGCAGAAAAGTTTGCAACAAAATGGATTAAGTCTAAACATCACAGTACCCTGGATAAACCAACAGGAAAACCACCAAACCAGCTGGAACAATATTCATCTTTTCTCTTCAACTGATTTAAGTAAGTCTCTTTTTTAATTACATTTTGATTTCAGAACTTCCAGGACCAAAGAATGTTATTTTTTATAAATAACTAAGCCAATATGTATATTTTAAGAAATCATGATTTAATAAATTAATAATCTGTTAGAAACTTACATGTTACATAGAGATAGGCCTATGTGTCTGTAAATCAGTTTTCAGGGGAGGCATGATATACATATTTAAAATTTTAATTCTGGTGGTGAACCCATTAGGCATCCCTTCCCCCTCTGGTAAAATCACAAATCATACACTAATATATAGATAGATAGATAGATAGATAGATAGATAGATAGATAGATATAGCACTGACTCAATTTTATATAATTTCTTCAGGATCCAAATGGATCCTCACAGTAAATGCTCTACAAACAGCCAATGCAAATCTTTAGGTATTAATAGGCTTTTGCAAGATATTTAAAAAAAAAATGCAAAAAGTAATGCATCTTCATTACTTTCTTACTGATAAAGGTAACTCAGCCATATTTACTCTATTAAAGATAATAAATAGAAAATAAAACGCACTTACTGGATATCTTATATTATAAAAGCGTTATTCTGTCTGTCATAAGACTTAACGTTTTTCCAATTTTGTGACCAAACTATAAGAGATAGATTGGTCATGTAAATGGATAAAATGTAGATCTTTTTAAGACAAACAAAATGCTACAAAAATCTTTCGAAAAAAGTTTTTGGTTTCCAAGATGGCGCCTTTTAAAGGGTCAAATTTTGACTTTTTCTCAATTTAAACAAAAAGTATAAAAGATGGAAGAGAACATTATATTGAGAAAATGTTGGTATTTGAAAGTTCTATCAAACGATGTATCACTTATTCACAAACGCTTCAGCGTTTGCAAGATACCTGCAAATATGTAAATTTTCAGTGTGTGAGGCCGACCCGCAATACATCCGAGTCATTCGGAGAAGCCACAACGGGCTGGGAAGTTATACATTCTCCGACGATCGCAACATTAATTTGCTAAATAAATAAAGTTTGTTTTTTGAATGCTATATATGCAAGGGTTCTGGAGCGAAGCGACGGTATCCGGCTATTATTATTATATATTATACAAACGTATATTATAAAAACGTTATTCTGTCTGTCATTCTGTAAGCAAAATGTTAAATTAAAAATTACTAAAATGTTACAAAAATAGAGAATCTATTCATAAAAAATGAAAATATATTAAACAACTGTCCAACTATACTGATTGGCGACATAAATATAGATATTTTCAAAATGAATAAAAACAATGCAGTATAGAAATACATAAAACTTATGTGCAATAATGGTTTCAAAAATCGTCTTTACGGAACAACAAGAAACAACTGTACAATTCATGGAAATACGAAAACAAATATAGATCATATTTTCATAAATAAACATGATACCAAAACACCAGGAATAATATGTAAAGAACGAATCGGATAAGAGTTGAAAATGAGAAAATAACAGATCCAAATATAATCTATGAAGAACTAATCAATGATGTTAACAAAACAAAATTCATGAAAATCTACGTATATAAAAAGAAAAGTCCTAACTCACTCACTGACTGACTGACTCATCAACGCCCACCCCAAACCCTTGGATCTAGAAATCTGAAATTTTGCACAGAGATTTCCTTTATGATGTAGACAAGGAATAAATCCGGATTTTTCGAAATTCTTACGGGATAGGGAATAATCTGGCAAACTGACGAAGTGTACGGCGGCAACCCCTATTGGGTGGCGCCAACCCGCAATACACCTGAGTTAAGTGGAGAAGGCCACAACGGGCTGGGAAGTCGTATATTCTCCGATCTCAATATTAATTTGCTAAGTAAATAAAGTTGTTTTTTTTAATGCTATAGATGCAAGGGTTCCGGAGCGAAGCGACGGTACCCGGCTAGTAATCAACATAAACAGCTTAAACAAGATCAGAATTTTCCTACAGTTTCAGAATACTGTGCATATTCCATCCTCAGGAACACCACAACATTTAGGGACAACACAAGACAAAGACATATGGTGAAGGGGTGGAGTGGTTTAGTGACAGACATTTTGCCTGTCGGTGATGGGATTATAAGCATTAAGTAGGATAATGTGGGGCCCCGGTAGCCGAGTGGGTAAGGGCGCTTGGCTGCGGGTTGGAGGTGGCAGGTTCGATTCCCGGCCTTGGCGGAGGACGGGAATTTTTCCACGCTTCTTTCTCCTCCAAACGGGCCCTAGGGTCTACCCAGCCCTCTATAGAATGGGTACCGGGTTTCTTTCCCGGGAGTTAAAGGCGGGCGAGCGACGGGCCGACCCCCCGTCCTCAACTTTGTCCTGTAGGTTCTGAACACTGGAGCCTACCCTCCAGTTGCATTGCGCGGTCCTCTGGGCCTGATCGCAACTTTAACTTTAACTTTAAGTAGGATAATGTGGAAAGTTTCAGCAAGAAGGTGGGGGGATAGTTTATTGTTGTGGGAGAAGGGTTTGCCATCTGTGAAGTTAGAGGTGTGTCCAGTTTCGTTGTAGTGTGTTACTGTGCATGAACATGTTGGGTCTTCTGTGAAAGTATGTTTGTGTTCCTTGACGAGTGTGGATACGGGACGGCATGTTTGCCCAATGTAGCCAGCGTAGCATTGTTTGTATGGGTTTGTATTGTGTTGTCCAATACAGTGTTGGTGGGATTTTTATGCTGGGTAGTGTGTGTGATGCGTATGTTTGGGGATCTGAAGGCGGGGGCAAGTTTGTTTGGGTCAAGGAATTGTTTAATAAAATGTTCAAGGGGTGGATAGTAAAGGAAGGGGATGTATTTAATAGAGAGTTTGGGTGCGTGTTGGCATACTGTGAACAGTATGAACATGTTGGATCTTTAGTAGCGAAAGCTTTTTTTTTTTTTTCGTTGATGAGTATGGATAGGGGACGGCATGTTTGTCTCATGTAGCTGAAGTGGTATTGTTTGCAAGATCCAATATACAGTGTTGGTGGGATCGTTATGTTGTGTGGTGTGTGTGATGTCTATGTTTGGAGATCTGAAGGCAGGGGGCAAGTTTGTGTAGGGCAAAGAATTATTTAATTAAATGTTCAAGGGGTGGGTTGTAGAGGAAGGGGATATATTTAAGAGAGTTTGGGTGAATTTGAAGTTTTTTGAAGGCGTTGATGTTAGGGATGGTTTTGTCAAGGGTTTTGATTACTTAACATCAACAGAAATAGATGCCTCAATATTATCAAATGCAGCCCCAACCTCAATCCTATACAAAAAGTCCACCTCAAAAACTTCCGAAACAATGAAAATCTACACATTACACACTGACAAATGCAACTTCATTGTCTTCATCCACAAACACAACTATTAAAGAAATGGCCCAAGCCCACTTAGAATGACCCTGCTATTCACCTGACAATATCACCATAGAAAAATACCCAGAACTAAACTTGTGCCATTGATTGGACTCAATTAAATGCAGGCCTATCTGAGCATAATGCTAAAAAAACTTGCTTCCCAAAAAAACCCACTTTCCCCACTATCATCTTCCTCCCAAAAACCTACAAACCCAACAAAATAATGTACTAAAAGTCAGACCAATTGTCAACAACAGAAACTCCCCCATTTCCAATATTTCAAATACCCTATTCATCATCCTTAAAACCCACACAAACAAAATTGAATTCTTCTTCCACCAAATAACAACCATCGAAATTGACCATGAAGACTTCTACTCCCTTGATCCCACGTCATTATTCACATTCCTTATGTACAACATCAGAAACATGCATTTTACTATTGACTTTCCTATACACAGGGCATTAATAACATGCTCCACAACACTAACTCTGAACTCAACATTTTTTACAAACATAATCAACATCCATAGCTACCTTCCCCATCTCTTTCACAACTGACTTAACCTCCTCCAACACAAAATAATAATTTAAAAAAAAAAAACATACCAAAACCACATACCAAAACACTACAATGAAACTAGATACACCCCCAACTTCACAGATGCCAAACCTCTCTCCCACCACAATAAACTACCCCACTGTCTTCTTGCTGAATCTTTCGACATTATCCGACTTAATGCTTATAATCCCATCAGAGGTGGGCGAAATGCCTTTCACTACTGCTAAATTACCCCACCCCTTAACAATGTGTCTTTGTCTTGTGTCGTCCTAAATGTTTGTACCATCCCAGAGTATGGAATTTGCTCAGTATTCTAAAAATGTAGGGATATTCTCACCTTTGTTTAAACTGTTTGTATTAATTCTACCAAGTAAGTGCATTTCATTTTCTATTTATTATCTTTAATTCATCAAAGTACATTAAGCCTTCTCATTCACAGTTACTCTATTACAAAAGTAACAGTGTTTCTGAATGATTATTAGTACTGAAATTACTAATAGTGTTAATTCCTAACTCTGTTACCAATGATGGGTATAGCCAATTAGGAATGTGATTTCCTCAACATTAACGTATGTCTAGCTGGTACTGATTCACAACCTCACTAAGATAGTTAAGAGAAACTAAGGACCATCTTCAGGTCTTACAGGGTTTGAAAAGATTAAAGGGCAGCAATGTATCCCCTCAGGGGATCCTAAGTTTCTTCTATGAGACTGACTTTGAGAAAATGAGCATCAAATCATAAATTGATACCATATTCTTGAAGGTATTTGTTTATGAAACTTGCTCAGAGTGCTGAAGCTGTTATCATCCTAGTTTGTCATCATCAGCTTCACCAGCATGAAGTTGAATTAGAAAGTCAGTATCTAAGTCGAACCTGCATCAAATCCATAGAAGTTTATACATTCAACCCATTAAAAACACCTTCCATTTACTCAGACCTTATCATGAAACCACTTCTTTTGATGATGTCATGTGGTTTGTGAAAAAGCTTTAGACTGAGAAAAATTTACACTCATACTTAAGAGGGCATTATTTGACTGTTAACAGATTAGACCTACAAAAACTGTCAAACTATTTCAAACAAGTCTGTTTGACATTTATAGGAACTTTGGCTGCAGATTAATGAACATATAGTTCAGCATTTAAAACCTTTTGATAACAGTTGAGAAAGAGATGCCAACTTTACAGTTTTGAAAGTGATCTTCAAAAATTCCACTTCAACTTACTTGTAAGGTTTCAATGCTGCTGTCTGAAATTGTTGCTCTGTATTGTTTTTCATGTGTTTTATCTACAAGTATATAATTTTCCTAGATCCAAAATCATTACAAGTTCATCTGATCAGTTTGTTGTGCAATTATTCACACTGTTATTTTTATTTAACATTTTCTCTGAAGAAAATTTGTAAACTTTTTAAAATGGTTGATTATGTTTTTTGCAGTAATTCTGGGAAATATCTTTGGCAATGAAGCTTCTTTTCATGACTGTCATTTTCATCTCCATCTGAAAATTGTGCACAACTTATTCTACTATAATATGGCATGTATATGTGCACCAGATGTGCTGTGCATTATTCATTCCCTTATATTGTTCATTACTCATCTAAATGATATTATAAACCTATTTTTCAAGTGCCCTCTGGAATTGTACATGGGATTACCCTTACACAGAATATCTGAAAAATTAGATTCATTTTGCATTTATTTATTGCAGAAGAGTTTGTTACGCACAGTCCAATGCAGCTCTGTCCAATGCAGTCATAGAAATGCTAATTTTTCTAATTAAAATTAATACAGTACACCATCAATAATCCAGTTCCATCACTAATCCAGCACTAATTTTGGCTAGCGAAATTTCAAATTTCCTGTGTCGCCGCACCAATCTGCCACTACTGTTTGGTGGCACTACTCGCTGCATAAACATTGTTACATTATTGGTGTGACTATTGGCACCACTATCGTAACATTGTTACATTGTTTGCATCACTAACACAGGCAAGCCATTCCCGTTTGTTTTTTCTCCATTTATTGTTATGTGTTCACTTTTGGTCCCAACCATGGTTCCAATGAGTAAGGAAATGCTTCTCATTTTGTAAAGCACAAAAAACATACATTTGTTCATAAAAGATAATGTTGAACTTCTGAAAAAATCCAAAGCGGTGTGCCTGTGAGAAGCTTGTGTGAATTATACAGCATTAGCTCTTCGACAGTTTATGACATAAAGAAACAGAAAGAAAAATTACTCAATTTCTTTGCTAACAGTGATTCAAAGAAATAGATGTGTAAAAGGAAAACAATTAAGGATGGAAAAAGTCCAGAACTAAATCAAGTTCTGATGAAATGGTTTAGGCTATGTGTAAGTGAAGGTGTTGAGCTGTCAGGAGATCTAGTGAAGGAACAAGCCAAAATTTTTCATGAAGAACTAGGACTAGATTATGAGTGTGTTTATAGTGAAGGTTGGCTGTATGGTGAAAAACGTACAGTGGACAAGGAAGCAGCTGCTAAATTTGTTGACAAGTTTGCCAAGCTAGTTTCAGATGAACAAAATCGGTAAAAGTATGACAAAGTTAACTGTGATTTACCATGCCAACAAAAAAGATGGATAACAACTGACATTACATTGGATTGGTTTGAAAATTACTTTGTTCCCAAAGCAAGAGCTCACTGTGACTGTTGGCCTGGAACACAAATGTAAGATACTGCTTATTTTATAACTGTTCTGCACATGCAAAAGCAGAGCTCCTGGTAAAGAACAATATTTTCGGTATCTACCTTCCACCTAACTGTACATCATTAATTCAACCCCAGGACAACAGCATACTACTTTCTTTTAAGTCTAAGTATCGCACCCATTTTATGAGGTACCTATTGAATGCAGTTAACTCTGGCAGATCAGAATATGAGTTTCTTAAGGAATATGAGAGATTTCGTTTACAGTGTTGCTAATGCTTCCGTAGAGGCTACCACATTGAAAAATGGATGGCATAAATTGTGTCCAGGATTAATGTTTGAGACTGTACCTGGTGAAGACATTGAAAATGACCTTACAGGATTTAGGGCTTCAAAGGAAAAACAGACTACACACGATCTTCTTTCTTTTGCTTATGATCTGTCTAATCCTGCTGCAAAGGATCTTGCATCGAGGATGAATGAAGATAATGTAGGAGAATGAATGAATATAGATGAAGATGCAGCTGCTGTTCATGATTATACGGACTCAGAAATTGTGCAGATGATTGTAAGTCCACAGCAACAAGCTAGTGGAGGAAAAAAGCAGTGATGAAAATGAGGAAGATATAGCAGAAAGAGTCTCTATTGATATGTTAATTCAGTTGACAGATGAACTGTTAAAAGGTCTAGAACAATGCAGTTTAATAAGTGAACAAGAAATAATGAACGTTTATATGCTTCTGGATAAATTAATCAAAGAGAAGCCAAAATAAATGAAACAGATCAGATTGAAAGATATGTTCAAATAATAGCTAAAAAGAGTGCAACAGAGGAGTCACCATTTGAAAATCCAGTTCCTTCAATATCTGCTCACCCAATGTGCTGCCACCATCATCATCATTCTTGATCTCTCAGTCACCTTTCAAGATGAAAAAGATGGGAATCTGACAGCTCTTCACCAGAAGACATGTAAATGTGCATAGTTGCAAATTTCAGCTCTACACTTCGGAAGCAGCAGTGATGAACTTTCTTGTGTAAGTCAACAGAATTACCTGTACAATTTATTTTACCCGTGATTCATTAAAATTTCACTTGATTTTCAATTAATGTTTCTTTTTTTTTTTTTTTTAAAAACTAACTTATACAGATTTACAGGGTATTTTAAAGGTAGGATGAGGTGGTTACCTGTTGGGTTAAGTGTATCCTAACCTAACCACTGTGATCTGGCAAAACCACTAATCCGGCATCCAACTGGTCCCTATGATGCCAGATTAGTGATGATGTACTTTATTTTGTTTGTAGTGATCTCTTCTTTGAAATCACAGCCTGAAGTGGCTTCAGCAGTACAGCTCACTCCAATGTACTGCATATATTATTTTAAAGTAAAAAGTTTGACTTGAAACACAATAATAATTTTTCCTACTGAAAATAATAAATCCACATATTGCATATTAAATCCATAATTTATTACAATTAAAACTTCAAAACTTCTGTAAGCGATATTTCGCAGGGTAAACTTTCCCCGATACCTCAGGCTACATATCAATAAACATATCAGTGCATTTAGGAATAACCATCCAGAAAATTGTGATTGGGCCAGCACTGTTTAATTAGTAATCATAATCCAGATCCTGAAGTTGAATACCTATTTAAGAAATTGATACAATATCAAGATTTATTCTAGAAGCTTGTCTAATTAATAACTCTGATGCCCAAGTGCACCAAGCTTCAATTAACTTTGAAGGCTGCATTGTGGACGTAGCTAAAATTAGTGGGGGGTGCTGCTGCAGAAAAATTTTAGCCTTTGCTTTAAAATTCTGTTAAAGAAAACAAACATGTATAAAAAGAAAATTTATTTATAAACTTGATAAATTTCTTTTTATACATGTTTGTTTCCTTTCACACAATTTTAAAACAAAGGCTAAAATTTTTCTGTAGCAGCACCCCCCCCCCACTAATTTTAGTTACGTCCACAATCAGCCGTCAAAGTTAATTGAAGTTTGGTGCACTTGAGCATGAGTGTATTAATAAACAAAAAGGTCTTGACGTAAGTAAATTCATAATTGAGAATTTCAAAAAATACAGCAATAAAATTAAAAAAAATCAAAAAAATCATTGTATTTTTTATCAAATTATTGGATCATAATATTCATTGTATTGTATAATAATTGGTTCATGTATTATATATTATTTCGCCTAATGTTTTGGTAAAAAATGTATGGTGATAATAGTAATAACAGTAGTATACTAAGGATCATAAACCTTTTTTTAAACTGTTATTTTTTTTTTTTAATTCAAATTCCAAAATGTAACCTGAGGAAGCAGGGAAAATTTACCCAGCGAAATATCGCTTGTAGAAGTTTTGAAGTTTTAATTGTAATAAATTATGGATTTAATTATTTTTCCATTTTAGTTTAAAACCTTTTTATCATAATATTTCAAACATATATGAAAAAAAAAGACACCTTTCTTTGAATGTTTTAAGCTGTGGAATTTCATAGTGCTTCTTTTAAAAGACCGTACGATGGCTTTTTGAAGAATGCTTCCAGGAAATTTGTTTTGCAGCTCATGGTATATTTCCAAACACTGTAACTGTATATCATAATATTAGTCTGGGTGCTACTTTCCTTATTGGGTCATGAATGCTGTTCACCCCCAGGCACTTTGCTTCCTTAGAATATTCTTTCTATCCTCTAAGTTCTCACTGAATCACATTCTTATTGCTCACAGTATACCTCTCCTTATTTTCATCTTTCATCAACTCCTTTCCCATGCCTTAGTTCTTGGTATGTGAAGGGTTAGCAGCCAAAGTTTAGTCAGTCAATCTATTCTCCACCTACCTGACAGAGAGGAAACAATATCTTAGCCATTTGACGACTTCAGGAGTGGCCCAAGAGAGCTTTAATGGATGAATCACAAAAGAACTCAGGTTGTGAATCCTGTTGTTTTTAGACTCTATTCCACTTTCCTTTGTCATAAGCTACAACCTTGATCCTCTCCTGATGAGGAACAAACAAAAGAAACAACCATTCCTGAAGGTCATAAAAGAACAGTGCACCTTTCCTGACCAGAAGCAACAGTGGGGACAAACATCCTCAGAACTCCTCCTCAACAGTGGAACACTGGACTTCAAAGGGAACAGACAGGTGCAAAATGTGCAGTGAAAGTGTAAACAAGCCAGGAATCACACTACTTCAAAACTCCTGCCAACTTTCTTGCTCTCTGAATTTTCAAACAGAAGTCGGCAAAGCCCATGATCTTGCACTAGGATAAATTGGTGGCATCAGCTTTATCACCATTTAAGAAAGGAATTTGTGCTGTGATCCTCCCAAAATATCTGTCAGTAATTGAATCTCCTCTCTCCAAGCTCTGACAGGCTGCCCAGTGGAGAATAACAGCCACGGAGTGCTCTTCTTTGAGACCTATCTAGGTCTTCCTAACCTCCACTGTTTCCTATGTAGGACTAAGAGTAATGAAGAGAATTCAAAACCTACCACGATGACAAGACTCTGTGAAACACTGCCCGGTATCACCCGCTAGGATTTCCCAAAACAGTGCCCACAAGTGAATCACCTTGTCAGTTGTGGACTTTTAGCAACTGTGTGTGCTCCAATGATTCTACTTGCCAGTGTTCAGAGTCCTACCCAGCCTTTCCGCAAATCACTAAGCCCTGGATCCACCCACAGATTGGTTAGTTATGCATATTATTAGCCTTCCTAATTTTGTTTATCCCTTTTACCCCCAGTAGTTTTAATCAAGTTTTCTTCTTTGACTTTCTCTTTGAGACTGCTTCAAGTTCCTTTTATTGAAATGGGGCAGGCCAGCATCACCTGTCTTTTCAAAAAATTCTAAGAAAGTTACATAATTATATAAATTAAATTAAATCATTTAAATTCTTAGGATGTATAGCATCAAATTCATTTACAGATATAATTTTAAATGAACTGAAATCAAAGAAAACATGAGAGTACACAGTGATGTTTATACTTAAGAAAGTACAGAGTGACTTAATTTACATCACTATCTTTTTGTAAACTAATATGTTAACAGAAATATTTTGATTTTGTTGGTTAAACACATTCGACTTAGAGTCATATATTATAAATACAATAGTAATCTAAAAGATTACTTACTAGACTAGTCTTCCAAAGGAAAGGAGTTTGTTGATTCGATTAACTAGCCAATCAAATAATCTTCCATACAATGCTTTTGCCATTGCATCCCTTGTACTTGCAGCCTCGTGTTCAGTATTATTCCTCTGAATAATCTCTCCTCTGGTCACAACACTGTTGGTTGTAAGGGCTTCTTCTAAATCTTGAGCAATGACACCTAGAAGACTAGCAACTTTAGATAGAATATCATGATTCCCAATGATACTGTTGTCAGTGTTGTCTGCAGCTTCTCCTCCTACAAAATCTACATCTCCTAAGTTCAAAATGGCAGCCAGAATTCTACAAACAGTATCAACTTCCTATAATTAAAAAAAAAAAAAAAGTTTTGAATGATAGATTTACAAAAATTATAAGAAATGTTATATTTCAAAAGAGCAAGTATTAACATTTAAGAGAAGTTTCAATAATTGAAAAGTTGAGTTACAAATAAATAGAAATGGTAAAAAAAAAAAATGCTCAACCAAACAATATACCTACAAGAACTCCAGTGCCAGAAAGAAATGAACCATTATAATAACATGCATTCTATCAATTCTGAAAACTGCTTTAAAATTGTATGTGGATATGCCATTTAAAATTCACTGAATAATATCCATTGAACAAATAAAGCAATATGATAAGTGTCACAAGAGTAGATGAGAGTTCTTACCATTGAACTCTACAGAGAAGGACAATGAAAAGGTCATAGAATAACAATTAAAGAATATGAATATAAAGTTTATATGCTCGATAAAGTTTATAAAATTGCCAACAGATTAAAAGCACGAATGTAGAAACATTAAAAACAAATAAATAAATTAAAAACTTACACGATGTTTCAAACCCTGGTCTTAAATTAGGATTTATTTTCAAGTGTAGTTATAAGAAATATCTTCCAAGCTTGGACTCGATTCCGTCATACGAGTCCAAGCTTGGAAGATGTTTCTTATAACTACACTTGAAAATAAACCCTAATTTTAGATGAGGGTTTGAAACATCGTGTAAGTTTTTAGTTTATTTATTTGTTTTTAATGTCTCTACATTCCTGCTTTTAATCTGTTGGCAATTTTATAATTAAAGAATATCTTTATTGAAACTGCATTCCTTCTCTCATACTAATTTCCAGAACATAGCTAATAAAGCAACAGAAAAAGCTACAGCCGTTTGCAGAACTAAAAATAGCTTAAGAGACAAAATCATTAGATATAGCATTTAGATGTTTTACCAATAATAAAGATTAAATTATTTATATACATCTAGAGTAAAAAAAAAAATAATAAGGCTGAAACAAAACAACTATCATTACTTATCAAAGCTTCATTTAAGGAAGAGCAAAGGAGGACTACAAACTCTCTTAGTACAAGAGAACTGTGATTTGGTGGAATCTCCCAACCCAGAAATACCATGGTCATGTTCAACAGATAAAAAAGATGGTAAGTGATGACCATTTTGCTGTTTGTTGTACATATCAATGCTGATAACCCAAAACCAAATTAAAGGATTAATCAGATTCTGGATGTGTAGATGACTATACTAATGAGAGCTTAAAAGAAAAGGATATCTCAATTTATCATAGATCTGAATTGAACAACCTTTGTTCTATTTGTAAGAATAAAAGGTTGCAAACTATCATCCCTGATCTTAGAGGTCATCTTTATAAAATAAAAATATCACTGAGCAGAGATAAACAGACATCTTTTCAAGAAACCTTTGGATGATTACTCTCCAGTATAGGATAGAAAAAAAGAATCAATTAAGTACCACCTTCAGGAGACTAAAGAAGAAGAACGTGTAGAATTAGTTAAAGGATTGCCCATATTTAAAAAAAAAACAAGGAAAATGGTATTAATGATGAGGAACTTAGATGAAAAACATCCTCTTGTGTTTCTTGATTTTTAATAAATTTCAACATCCAAAAAATACAGAAAACAACTACTATGTAGATACCAATATTTCGTCCTTTATATCAAAGAACTTTATCAAGGTACTTCAACCCTACATAAATAAAAATAAGGAGAAAAGAAACTTTCTTCTCTCATACAAAATTAAATGAAGCGTAACAATAAAAATTTATAACATATTAAATGAATGAGACAAATTAAATAACAATAATTACAAATGAAAAAACGAAACAACTCAATACTAACAATTATAAAAAAATGAGATAACTCGATAATAGATAAATCATAAAACCTAATAAACTAAATAAACACACAACAGACTCACACTAATTTTAACAATTTTTTTCAATCTTACATTATTATTTAAGAATTTCCTGAAAATGCTTAAAGAAATTTCATTAACTTTTAAGGACTTGTCCTTATTCCAGGCATGAGAGTGGGGAAAATGTAAAAAAGAGGAAATTATGCGCGAGGTAAAATTTAAGACAAAATTTGTTTGCAAGTCGAGTAATATACATTTCATTTACAAATAATATATTGCAAATGTTAATATACATACGAGGAGGGGCATAAAAACGTTCGTAAACACGGTGTACCACGAAACAAAAAAGGGAAAATAATAAAAATAAAAGGAAAAAAGCGGAAGTCCGCGAATCTGCAAAAAAGGAAAAAAGCGGAAATCCGCGTTTCCACGGAAATTTGGCATGCCTGTTATTCATACATGGGCTACAATATACAAGACTAAAATCAATCGTTCCAATTCTTCTTGAGTCTCATATAATATTTCTACTATAGGATCTGGATCATGGCCATGTCGAAAACAATGGTCCGCCCATTCAGATATTCCTCTCTTATTACCCCTATATGCTCTTGTATGTTCCTGGATCCGTTATCTCCTTATTTTTATTTATGTAGGGTTGAAGTACCTTGATAAAGTTCTTTGATATAAAGGACGAAGTGTTGATATGTAGAAGTTGTTTTCTGTATTTTTTGGATGTTTAAGTTTATTAAAACTTTGATGAAAGTTTGTTGTACCTTTTCTACATTTCAAAGGACAAAACCCAACATAAGAAGAGTGAACAATTAGCTAATATGATTTGAGAAAGTAAGAAACCTATAGCCAATGCCAACAAATAGTTTTAAAGATGCTAGAAGGACTTGATTTTAGGAAGAATATTACAAAAACAGTTAAGATACATTTAAAAAATACCAGAAGCAACTCTTCAATGATGTTTTGATCAGATAACTATTGAGGTGTTTTACATAAAATGTTTTCAGTTATGGATCACAATAATATTAAGACCCATAATACTGTAAAGGGCCCAAGGATTATGGATGAGAGGTTTTAATTTATTCACTACAAAAAATGATGAAATATATTTCAGATAATAATGTTTAACAAGGAATGGTTAAACAGGATCAAGTACTCAGTAAGCTTATGGTATGGCTATTTCTTCTGCTAGCATCCTTAAGCCACAGAAGATCTAAATACCAATGAAAATCTGGAATATGGAAAACTGAATTTTCTATTGGAGGGTTATTTCAATCAGCTATTTGAGTTGGGCTATGGTCACATGTTATATATGCTTGTTATTAATATCATAATCACTAAGTCTATATCATTAGCAGGACAGACACTGATGAAACATACGGGATTATTAATATTATAATCACTATGCCTACATCATTATCAGAACAGACACTAAATGAAACATAAGGGCATTATATTGAACAACAACAAAGAATGCATTTAACTTGTTTCCTGTTTTGTTAAGATTTTTTGAGTCAACTGGCATGCTATTGCTGGGTTTGAGAATGTAATCCAGTTGTTTCCTCATTAAAAATGCAATAGTACTACAAGCAGAATACAAAACCTATCCTCATTGAGCAGCCATTTCATTAAGTGATATCTGGATTTGGAATATAGACTTTAGTGAAAACCTTTTCTTTGAAACTAGAAGAAAACATCCATAAAATGAATGAGGCAGAAGTAGGCATAGTCTAGACCAAATAGGATGTAAATATATCTTATTTTCTGATGACCATCATAGGTTCACTTTCAACACACAAAATGTTATGGAAACGAGGCTAACTAATCGTTACTAATTCACCCCACTGAATTCAAAAATGGCATTGAAATTTTCAGCTTAGTTCTATTTTTTGAATTACAGCCATGGCCTGAAATTGGTATTTTTCCACTAAATATTGGGTCACCATCTATAACAGTTGGCAACACTGGAAATAGGCACCATAATTCTCATAACAAGATGTCATCACGTGATCTGCTATTATCGCTGCACATGTTCATCATGTGATCAGTAAAATTGTTGCCTGGTAATGGTTTTCAGTTCTTATGAATTGTATGAAAGCGGCATATTGTCGATGTGCCCCAAGTTCTTCCATGAGAGTTGTGTTATGGTAGCTTTATCTGGCATTTTATTTTCATAGATTGTAATGTATATTTATATCATGTCCCTGAAGTGTGTAAGTAACCTGGATAACACCTACTATATTTGCGGAGAAGTGACATTTGCTTTGAGGAAGTGTTCAATTACTTCAACTGTGAGAAAGGCATATTTCTTTTATTTCGACTATAAGCTGGGGACCAGGACAAAAAAATGGACACCACACGTGTGCTGCATTTTATGGGTTCATTCAAACTCAATGTGTGGGTGAATGGAAAAAGACGTTGTACGCCGTTTGGAGTGCCAATGGGTATGGAGGGAACATGAAGAAAAAAATCAAAACTTGTGTACCCTTACATACCATCTGCAATTCGACCTGTGCCTCATGGCAAAGGACTTCCTGTTCCTGAACCTCCGGACAATTTTTCTGTGCACTTTGATGAAGATAACTGTGCTTCAAACAGCAAAGAACAGCAGCCATAAACTTCAATACAGACTTCTTATCAAGCACAGACTCCTCCAATAATAAGATCAAGGAAGACGAACTCAATGATCTCATCAGGCATCTCGAACAAAAAATAAGGCAGAACTTTTGACATCAAGGTTACAACAGTGGACTTTCACTCTTTTAAAGTGACAACATTTTGCACTAGAAATAAAGAATTTGAGCAATTCTTTAAAACTGAAGGTAATTTCACTTACTACAAAGACATTGATGACTGATAGATGCAATGCATATGAGGCACATTCCTAATCAGTAGCGACTATTTATTGATGCTTCTAAGACAAGTCTTAAAGCAGCCCTCTTACACAAAGGAAATAAGTTGCCTTCCATTCCTGTGGCAAATGCTACCAGCACAAAAGAAAATTATCCAAATATGAAGAACAGACTGGTAGGAGTAGACTACAAGAAATACCAATGGGAAGTTTGTGGCGATTTCAAGGTAATTGCCATTTTATTAGGACTGCAAGTTGGCTACACCAAGTGTGTTGCTTCCTGTGTGAGTGGGATAGCTGCGCCAGAGACACCTACTACGCTAGGAAAAGTTGGCCCCAAAGACAATCATTAATACCTGGAATGAAAAATGTTGTACATACACCTTTGATAGAGCCAAGCAAAGTTTTGCTGCCCCACTACATATTAAATTGGGGCTTTTGAAGAATTCTGTAAAATCTTTGGATGTGAAGGGTGTGACAAGTTAAAAGCAGCATGGCAATACTTTAAAAAGGTTTTAAATGTTTTTTTGGGAAATTTCAAAGCTGAAAATTTCAGAGAACTTGTAGAAGATCTGATGGATTCATATGAGGAACTGGAGTGCAATACGTCGCTGAAAATGCACTTTTTTGAAATCACACCTGTATTTCTTCCTGCCAAACTGTAGACATGAACATCGAACATGGTGAGTGCTTCCATCAGGACATTTTGGTAATGGAACACAGGTACAAAGGGAAATGGAGCAATGCCATGTTAAAGTGATTATTGGTGGATGGTGAAAAGGATGCTCCTGAAACAGAATATCATAGACAGAACAAAAGGAGACACTGTTAATATAACTAATTTTGTATTCATATTGTATTGTACATGTAACGGTGAAAATCCTATTATCTCGAAAACAAGAGCTAATCAATAAATTTCAGCATCATTTTCGTGTTCAGGGACACAAAGAACATAAAGATATATTCTTTTCACCATAACATTCAATCATCCAAAATTTTTTGACCAGGGTTATCAGATTTGTGAGGGATTAGGAAACATTTCAATGAAATGTAATTTAATAAAGCTAAACTTTATTTAAAGATACTAAAGAAATAAGCAATTAATAATATTGCAAAATGGAAATTTACCTCTCCAGTGAACCCCAAGAGGTTAAAGCCTTCTAAGACATTCTGAAACTTTTGGCAATTATGTTTCACAGAAACTTCATCAGAACTATATCCTCTTAGGTATCTAAGATAAGCAAATAAAAAATAAAATAAAAACAAAATCTAGGAAAACAAACAACAAACAAACAAATAAGTAAATAAATAAATAATCCTATTGAAACAATTAAGATTTTACAATTAAATAGGGTAAACATACATCCCATATTTTAAGGAATTGCTCCATTTTTTTTAGGTTGTCCCAATAAATTTAATATGGGTCGCATAACTGTCCCGTATTTTAATGCAATTTCAAAATAATTATTTTCTGCATTTCTTAGTTTTATTTTCAGCCATGAGAACTTGAGAAACTGTTAAAGAGATTAATCTATTTTTACTTTATCTGCATAGCAATTCTGAAGTGCAATATTGAATCATTCTTTGAACTTTTCTGCACAATAAAGTTATGAACATATTTCTAACAATGGAAATTATGCTCATGTTTAGACTTTAGATTGATTAGTTACTAAGTGTAAGAACGTCTTATTCATGTACCTGCTATAAGACTCATTAACACTTGATTGTCCATTACAATTCAACCTAAAGAAACATTTTCTTTATGCCATCATATAATTGCAAATAATCTTATTTATAAGCAAACTTATGAAATTACACAAGAAAATGAAATTGTATTATTACTTTAAAGTTGACGTCAGTATATGAAAGGCCCATATTGAAGCGTCCCATATTTTTATTTTGAAAGTCTGGTCAATCTTAAATTAATCTAGAAATGATAAATCAATATTCATCAAATTAAATATCTTCTTATTTCAATCAATTAAAAGAATCAATGTTCAAATATTGACACTGATTTCATTTTAATTTTTGAAAATATTTATTTGGATTCCACAGCATTTTTTTCAAAAAAATTAACAACAATTTTTTATCCAGATTTCAAACATCAAAAATGGATAAAAAAAAATGTTTGCTTAAAGTACTATTTTGAGATTTTTTTTTTTTTCAATATCCCCAATTTAATTTTATTATATATATTTTAGTTCCAGAATTCAGTTTCCTGCTTTTTCTGTTTTATGGTTAATTTTAAATTTTAATTCATTTTCTTGATCTTTTGTTATTTATCATTTTGCCTAAACAATTTTAATTTTCATGTCATTATTCTTTATTTTCTTCTTCTAATCCATTGATGTTTACATCCTTTTATTTTCTCTCCTCTACATCTATTGTCTGACTTTAAAAAAGCTTTATTTTAAGCCTCATTGTCTGATAAGTTGACATTTCTATGTAGGCTTTATTTTTAAACATTTTGCATTTGTTGCCACTGTTATAATAGTTGGATAGACTCCAACCTCCCAATTATGGATAATGCAATATTTAAAGACATTTTATTAGCTTTTGAAAAACATTTATATATTTAACATCAGAGAAAAAAAACATACCTATGTGTAAACCTTCTTTCTCTATCTAAATGATAGTCTTGTAGGCGATTCCTTGCTTCAAGCCCATCATACAAGTAATAAAAAATATGAAAATTATGTTCCCCACTGAGGATAAAAAAAAATAATAATTAATAGTTTTAATGCTATCAGATTTTGATTTTTCATAAAACAAACAAAATTGTTATCTTATTAAATTCATTTTTTTTTTTTTTTTTTTAGAAATGAGAAACTAAGAAAAATAGTAAAGTAAACAATACAGCAAATTCTCACAATATTAAACAATGATGTTTCCAATACCTACATACCATAAGTATAAATAATAAAAGATGTATTGCTGAAGCTTATATATAAAATGAAGGAAGAAGAAAGGGAAATAATGAACTTACACTGCCTGAAAGACTACTCTAGACTGCTCCAGAAGATAAACGGAAACCTTTGCTGTAATAAAAAAAAAATAATAAAATTTATAAAACAGCATTGTTGGGATTAGTGTTGTTTCTAACAAGTCCACTAATTCCACAACCATTTACAGTAAAATCTTATTAAATAAAAAATTTATGAAATAAATATATACACAAATACAATGGAGAGCAAAACTTAGGAACCAACACTATTTCTGAAGGTTACATCCTCAAAATCAAATGAAACAGCTGTGGCGAGTAGCATAACTGGACGTTCAGTAGACAGCTAAGGCACAAGCATTATTTTCAAATCGTTATGACAGGGATCACAAGGTAGCACAGAAATGGATAAAAGCAGCAGATTTGTGCAAGTTAGTGAACAGTAAGTACAAGTGTTACAGATGTTCGATTGGTTCCACATGATAATGACATGGATAGTAGATAACATCTGGATGACTTTATGCAGGGTTGCATAATTGGCTACCTTGAGGAAGAAGTGTGAGGAGTGAGGTCAAAGCATTCAGAATCAACCATAGCATCATATCGTGTGCATGAACAGTCTTCAGAACAACAGTTACAACTGTTCGAAGGACCGATGGTGGTTATCCATGCAAAACAAAGCCCAGTGATGAACGCTACATACTCCTACAGGCCACACCAGACAGCGGGAACCATTGCTAGCCAGCTGTACAGGAGCATAGGACATACGATATCATGGTGTACTGTGACCAAATGACTACACCAAGATGGACTGTTTTTCCCAACAGTCAGTAAGCTGTGCCTCATTAATGCCTGCACATTGGAGACGCTGTTTACAGTGGTGCAATGAACACAAGGAGTGGACTGTAGCACAATGGAGTAAGATACTCTTTACTAATGTGAGTAGATTCAGTCTCAGCAGCGATTCTGGACATCAGCTAATTTGGTGAGAGGCTGACAAACAGTATCATCCTAGAAATATTACAGAAAGGGATCAATATGGTGATCAAGGTGTTCTCATCTGGGGAGGCATTATGGTGAATGGATGTACAGAGCTCCAGGTACTGCAAAGAGGTATTGTAGCTTGTGTATCCTACTATACTGAGGTACTCCTTCCCCACATGTGTCTGTCTGAGGTGCGTGGGCCCCAAGTTCCTGTTTATGGACGTTAATGCCAGATCATCGTACTGCAGCTGTTTATATGCTGTTGGAAAGTGAGGACACTGTTCAAATAGACTGCCCCGCACATTCCTCCCCCCTCCTGATCTAAAGAACTTATCAATCACCTCATTCTAAGTATGGACAGGTGATGCAAAACATGCATCGCCATTAGGGGTGGTCTTATCTTCTACTGAGGATCACCTCTTTCCTTTTTTCCATCTTTGGCAGTAATGCATCTGTATCATATCAGCCAGTGCTCTGTAGCCATTTCTGCATAAAATCCTTCTGTCTCGTTTTGTATCCATTGTTGTGATGGTTTTGTTTCTTTCATTATTGTAGTACCTCATGAGGTTCCTTTGGGATGCTGTTCCCAAATCCAGGCCACTCCTGTGAGAAGCTATGGATGAAAACCTGACTGGTCCCTAAGTTTTGCACTCTAGTATATACAGGGTGGCCCATCGGGAGATGTCCAAAATGAACAGGGGGATAGAGGACATCAATGCCTATCGAAATAACCCCCTGTATGTTAACTGATTGTTGATAGTTTTCGAGATTTTTACATTTTTTGTTTTCTTCCGATGGTTTCTACCTGGACCATTACAATCGTTTTTTGCATGTTCCAATTGTAATTTTTTGTAATTTTGTGTATTCAGTAATAAATGAATGCTTGAAGGAAAAAAAAAAATGAGACTGCTCAATTTAGCAGAAGGGGGTGTAATGACAATTTAACAAAATAATTTCTGAACTGTAAGGAATCTGGTCGTAACATTGACAGTGATAAGTTTTTTTCTAATGCAAGCCAGAAAGTCTGTTTGGTATTTCAAAAACTTCCACGCTGAATAGGCTTTTAGATAATCAAAAAAACATACCCATGTTATTGGGTAAAAACAAAAGGATTGCATGATACAACATACAATTGTGTACTTTCAAATGATTCGTCAATGCATGCCATTCACGTGCGCAGAACAGTGAATTGTTCTTATATACCAGTTGTTTGCCATTTGAGCTTTCTGCTGATCCTTTATTTGTGTTATTTATTGCTTTCTCAACCTTTGCTTTTGTGTACTGGACATTGGAACTGCTTTACGATTTGGACTGATGCCTGCCTGGCAAAAAGACACGGCAAGTTTATTGGACTCTGACCTTTTTTTGTAGCATGACTTGGATTTATCGTAGTAACTAATTACCATGAACTACACAGCTTGTGAATATGCAGAAATGTACTATTTCTATGGTGTCACAAGAGGGAATGGACATCTTGCTGCAAGGCTTTATCAAGACCATGTGCAATGCTGAGGTGGACCGCAACCTAACATGTACTCTGATCATCACATGCTCATCAACAAGCATAATGTGTACATGGAGGGCCGCATACCAGGAAGGGCATGCCATGAAGGCATTCCTAGAGCTGACCCTGATCGAGAAGAACAAATAATAGCAGAGATTGAAAGAGATCCTTCTACAAGCTCTAGGACAATTAGTCGACGAATGTCAATTCCGAGAACAAGTGTGCAACACATACTTTGTTCACAGGGTTACCATCTCTACGCTTCCTGCTGATCATGCAACAAGTCACATTTTGTGAAGAAATGCTGAGGAAATCGGATGAAAATCCTAATTTCTTCGACGAAATCTTGTGGATGGATGAGTCACATTTTCAAAAAAATGGGGTGTTCAACTGGCACAATTATCACAGCTGGGCGATAGAGAACCCTCACCTAACAACGGCATCTAATTTTCAACATCAGTTTGGTGTTAACTTATCGACGGGAGTATTCAACCAACAACTTGTAGGACCATTCGAGTTACCGCAACACCTAATCTTTTTACAAAATGACCTTCCCGAACTTTTGGATTAATTTGGAATTACGCCGAAGGATGTGGTTTCAAAACGATGGTGTACTCTGCAACTTTACTGTACAAGTAGTCGGAATGAAAGGCATCCCCACAAATGGATCAGAATTGGCGGCCCAATCAGGTAGCCTCCACGGTTGCCAGATCTGAAAGGGATTGACTTTTTTGTTTGGGAATACTACAAAGAAGTTGAATACACTAAAGAATATGCTACTGAACAAAATCTATAAGCAGCTGAAAACGTAAAACGACATAATGAGGAGGTCTTCTAAACACTCTGAGGTAACTTCTTAAGAAGATGTAGATTATGCGTAGCAGTTGGCGGGATACATTTTGAAAATTTATTGTAAAAACCAAACAAAAATATTAATAATAAACACTTTTTTTTTACAATAAAAATGTGATTTTATGTCATTTCCAAAATGTGAGGAATCATTTGGACAAATTTACTAAATATTGACATTCCCTTCGAAATTGCACATTTGTACGTTGTATCATGCAATCCTTTTGTTTTTACCCTTTTGACTATCTAAAAGCCTATTCAGTGTGGAAGTTTTTGAAATATCAAGCAGACTTTCTGGATTGCATTAGAAAAAACTTATCACTGTCAACTTTATGACAAGATTCCTTACAGTTCAGAAATTATTTTGTTAAGTTGTCATTACACCTCCTTCGGCTAAAGTAAGCAGTCTCATTTTTTTTTCCTTCAAGCATTCATTTACTACTGAATATATAAAATTAGAAAAAATACAAAAAATTACAATTGGAACTTGCAAAAAACGATTGTAATGGTCCAGGTAGAAACTTCAAAAAAACTAAAAAACATAAATATCTTGAAGACTATCAACAATCGGTTAACATATATGGGAGTTATTTCAAAAGGTATTGATGTCCTCTAACCCCCTGTTCACTTTGGACATCTCTTGATGGGCCACCCTGTATACACACTCATGCTCAAAAGTTAAGGGATTGGCAGTTTCGAACCCTTTCAGGCATTTAAATGTAACCAAATTTGACACAAATGTGCAGTGGGTCCTACTAATACAGAGTAAGCTCAAAACATAAAGGTGGCATCACCTCTGCAGGGAAAAACACAGAAACAGTTAAAGATGCATGTTCTGTCCATCCCCATCCCGTTGCCAGCGGGTGGTGCAAACACTATTCACTATGTTGCATGGTCACCCTGCACTGCAACACATGCCGGCATGCTATTAATCAAAGTATCCTACGACTTCTGAAGTCCCACTTCTGAAATAATGCTGTGCAAAGTTCATGGAGAAACCTTGGAGGTGGCTGGCCGTCTGAGTGTCCCAGGCAAGTTCGAGCAGATTTAGTTTAGGGGAAAGGGCTGGCCAGTGCATTCGTCGGATATCCTCGTAGTCAAGGTATTGCTCCACTAGTCCAGCCTTATGCGCCCCAATGTCAAGCGGATGAACCGTGTAAGGTCTCTGAGCATACAGCCGGGTCTCATTTAATTGCCTATACACAGTATACCTTGATACCGCTGTCCTGTGGCTGCTGCCAGGTCCCTAGTGAGTTCCCAACCTAGCTTCGGTTATGCCATATGGCACGTAGCATGAGTTATCGGTTCTCCAGGGGTTTGGGGATCCTTGGACATCCACGTCCAAAGCTTTGACGAATATTCTGTTGGAATCTTCTCCACAATCTGCATATGATGCTGGTTGAAATGTTTAGGGCCTGCAACACCTCTAACTGCAATTGATCTCCAATGGGTTCCAGACACCTAGTGACGATCTCTCATTATGTCATCCAGATGGATACTGGGCCACGATAAACATAAGCAATTGTTGAAGGAACCATAAGAATATGTTATATGGTTCATGTCAGTAATGACAGGTGCTGCTGTCACTTTTATATTTTGTTTATTTTGTGTTAGTACAAGTAGGTCCTACTGGAGATTTTTCTCAGGTTCTTTCTTCCCTAGATGGGTCCTAGGGTTAACTCAGCTCTATATAAAAATAGTGACCAGTTAAAGGAAGGTAGATGTCAGCCTGACCACATGAAACCTTATCCATTGGTTATGAAGTGCTGGGAGTCTTACCTCCTATACCTTCTTGAATCACTTAAGAGCTGTTGTGGGGATTCTTTACCTTTTAAATAAGTCTTATATAAATATCTGATAAGTCTCATATTTAAAATACAGCAACAAAATTTCATGTACCATATTTATCCAATTGTAAGTAAACCACTCATTTTCACAAGTCTATACAAGAAGAATATTTCTTGTACTTAGAAATTGTTATTTATTCCAAAAGTCCAACAAGTATGAATGCCATAAATTTTAAGTTCTTAATGAAAATTCAAATTTACAACTGAATTTACAGAAACCTAAATTTACTTACACAACACGCATAGTTAGGAAATTCATGGACATAACCACACATCCATAACATCCCTTAACCCCCCTCCCTTTTACACATTTTTTACACTTGGCAACATGTGCTTTGGTCCTTGGCCCGCCATGTTGTCTTAGCTGGGGAAACCCAAGAATAGAAACTACAATTACAAACAAGAATAGCAATTACAAACACTGGATTAAATAAAGAGAAAGTGAAAATAAATAAAACGCACTTACTTGCAAACATGATGAAAAGAGAATAAAAAAGATGGTAATAAACTTACAGTTTCGGAATACTCCGCGTATTCCATCATCAGGGACATCACAAACATATAGGACATCACAAAAATATTTAAGATGACACGAGGTGGGAATGCATAGTGAGAGTGAGGGAAATGAAAGGATTAGGGAAGTTTAGCAATAGTGACAGGCGTTTTGCCCACCAGTGATAGGGTTATATGCCTTAAGCTGGATTATGTGGAAGGATTTGGCTAGGAGCCGGTGGGAAAGTTTATTGTGGTGGGAAAGGGGTTTAGCAGCAGAGAAGTTGAGAGGGGGTTGTCCAGTCTCATTGTAGTGCGTAACGGTATATGAACATGTGGGGTCTGTGTTTTTGAAGGCTTGTTTATGCTCTTTAATGCGTGTGGATAGGGGCCAGGATATTTGTCCCACGTAGCCAGAGGGGCATTGTTTACACACTGAATTGAAAACCATCTACAGCATACTCAACCTCCATAACTACCCCTCTCGGCTTTTTCACAACTGCATCAATATCCTAACACAGAAACTGAACAAAAAACCTAAAAATACAATCCCCAAACCCCCTGTCAAATACATCCCCTTTCCCTACTATCCACCCCTTGAAAGCTTCATTAAAAATTCCTCAACCCATACCAGTATGCCACTGCCTTCAAATCACCCAATATAAACATAACGCAACAAACCAAGCAACTAAATAATTCTTCCAACACTGTATACTGGATTCCATGTAACCAATGCCCTTCTGGCCACATGGGACAAATATACCTACCCCTATCTACAGGCATTAAAAAGCATAAACAAGCCTTCAAAAATACAAGACCCTCACACATTTGTATACTATTACATACTACAATGAGAATGGATACCCCCCACCCCCCCAACTTCTCTGCTACTAAACCCCTTTCCCTCCACAATAAACTTTCCCATCAGCTCCTAGCCGAATCCTTCCACATAAATCCAGCTTAGGCATACAACCCTATCACTGGCGAGCATAACGCCCATCACTATTGCTAAACTTCTCTAATCCTTTCACTTCCCTCACTCTCACTATTTATTCCCACCTCCTGTTGTCTTTAAATATTTTTGTGATGTCCTCTATGTTTGTGATGTCCCTGATGATGGAATTTGCGAAGTATTCCGAAACTGTAGGTTTATTACCATCTTTTTTATTCTCTTTTAATCATGTTTGCAAGTAAGTGCGTTTTATTTATTTTCACTTTCTCTTTATTTTAATGCATGCACGTTAAACCTCCTTGTACTGGATTAAATAGCATGGAAGAGGATAAGGATTATCATCATTCACTGCTTTTTTTTTTTTTTTTTTTTAATCAGCTGTTCTTTATCTCTTTTTCTTCAACTGTGTTGCATGCAAGCATATCAAAGTATATAGAAATTTTTATCAGCATTTCCAACTTGACTGAGTAGATAATTCTATCTCAATTTCATAACTTGGTGTTAAAAATGTGATTCATTTCTCTTTTTAATTGGCTGGAAATTTTTGGATAATTGATGCCATATTAAATCAAAGAAGTTTGCATTTGGCTTGAGAAAGAAACAAACACTTCTGAGGAATGAGTTTATAATTCTTGGAGTTATGACAAAAAAATTCAGATTATGTGGTTTGAAACATGGCAGCAAGTGTTGTTCCAGCATTCATTTTAATTTATGCATCTCATTTTGTTTTGTTTCAGTCTTTTGATCGTTTTATGTTTTTTATTTCATTTAAAGGGTAGTATAAAAAAAATTGCATTATAATATATTGGGTTGTTTCATAATTATTGGCTGATTCTGCCACAAATAACAAGCCAACAGTAATAGACAAAGTACATTTTATTCAGAAAAATATCTGCCCTCTGCAGCAATACACTGTGTCTAACGTTTTTTCAGTTCAAAAATGCCATGGTGGCAGAAGCTGGCATCACAGTGGTCTAAAAAATCACTAATGGCATGAATCACAGCATTGTGGTTAGCGAACCATTTCCCAAAGAAGTTGTCCAAATGGCAAAACATGTGAAAGCCTGAAGGGGTCAAGTCTGGTGAATCAGGAGAGTGAGGGAGGATCTCATTTCATTCCCCAAGGTGTTGATTTTTGTATGCTTCCAAGAGACACATGCTTGTCAATCGTTAATCATAATGGGACCCAAACGATTGACAAGCGATGGTTGTTTGTTGCATAATTTCTGGTGACTTTCGTCCAGATGACGGCAGTACATGTCAGTTGTGATTGTTTGGCTACGCAGCAAAAACTCATAATGCACCACAGTCTTGGCAGTGCACCATACACAGATCAGAACCTTCTGCGGGTGCAAGTTGGATTTGGATATTTGTTTCGGTGGTTTCCTTTTACTGAGCCACTGCACTGGTCATTTTCTGTTGTCATAATGTACTCATTTTTCATCAACTGTAAGGATCTGATGCAGAAAATGAGTGCAAGCCTCACGTGTTTGAAGGGTAATGCATGTTTCCAGACACTGTATCTGCAGCTGTTTGTTGGGTTCATGTGGAACCCAGGTATCTAGTTTTTTAATCTTGCCCATAGCTGCCAGATGTCTGGAAACAGCCGATGGAATATGGCAAGTTCGGCACTGAGCTCACATACGGTGGACGTTGTTTTTTCTTCCAGTTTCTGCCTTAACTGTACCGTGACACACACAACCGGATGACCGGCTCCAGGTTTATGGTCAATGCCAACATCACCGGCACGGAACTTTGAAAACAGTCTACAGACAGTTCTGTCACTCGTCATGCTGACATCCCATTAGCAATTGTTTCGGACACATTACGTCCAAGTTTGAATTCATGCAAAATCAGTAATCTCACATCGCGTTGCTTCATCACGTCACAAAAACTGCTTTGATCAAACGAAAATAATTTTTTCAAAATGTGCACTGAACCCATTCACTTTGTTCGGTAGTTCCTACCATGACGCATCCTTTTTAATTGGCTCAGCAAGTTACTCTTGCCGGAATCGGCCAATAATTACGAAACAACCCAATAATTATGGACAAAAATTCAATTACTAATTTTTTCAAGATCAATTTTAAACAAATCAATTTTTTTGTATTCGATTCTAAGTTGAAGAGCAAATTCCAAGTTCATAAAAATGTAAAAAGAAAAATAACAGCTAAATTTCAACTAGCAATTGGATAAATATGGTAATATTTATAAGAGTTCAATTTTCAGGATATATCAAGAAGTAACTCCTTACTTAAGTCTTCAATGTTTCTTAATATTTAATTAAGACTAATAAACCAGGAAGTCTTTTAATGAAACATAAATTACAAACCCTTTGTTAAAGATCTTTATTTTTTAACAATGATAGTAATTATCATTTCTACAAGTATAACATAATTGCTTTTGAGTAAAAAATGAAAATATTCTTAACATTAATTCTAATAATTAAAAGGCTTTGATTATTTAAATTATAATTTAACAAGAAATATTTTACCTCCAGTAACTTTGCCTAATGCTGTAAAAGTCAATTCAAGGAATTTGCCAAACCGACTAGAATTATCATTAATTCCTGTTTTTGCATTTCCAAAAGCTTCCATGATAGGATTAACTTGCAGAATCTTATCTTCCAAGTTTCTGTTTGGGGCCTTATAAATTAAAAATATAAAGTAAGCATTTTTATACTTTAAAAATAATTAAATTTTAATTAATTGTTTGTTTTTTGTTATAATTATTAAAAATTATATTACATAGAATGAAAAATATATGAAGGGACAAAATGAAGAATTTTTCCTTCTGTATAGTATTGTTAACAATATTACAACTCCGAAATAAAAAAAATGCTCAATAATATACAGTATAAAGAGGAATAAGGAATTTTCCTACTCTGCATTATTTAAGACTGACAATTTTTTTGGCTCTGTAATGTCCTGAAGGACTAACAAAGAAAAATTCCTCATTTGTTCTTTATATAGGGCTGCCATCTCTTGAGCCAGCAAATGAGTACATTTTAAGAATACCTTTCCCTAATAAATGTAAAATATCTTAAAAAAACAATATGAATAAAAGTAAAAGCTTAATGAAGAGAAAATAATTAAAAGTAAAGACATTGAAAACGAAGAAACATTCATTAAGAAACATTCATTTCAACTATATTTTTATTAACTTCTTGCAAAAAGCATTACATGATACTGTCATTAGCAAACTGCCATTAGGAATCACCCCTGTCTTATTCCATGGTTAAAAGCCAAGTAAATTATGGGGTTGGGGAAATGTAAGAATTATCTTGAATAGTTTATTTCCTTAGATGCAAGTGACATTTAACTTTGGAAAGAAGAAAAGAAACTTTAAGAATATCTCTTAAAATATATGGCATTGTATTTTTAATTAGAATTAATTTACTGAAATTAGAATGAACTGCAGAAAACATAAATAATGAAAGGTATTATATTTATTTCATAATGTCTACTCACCAAGGAAGTACAACGGAAGTGTAGATTTGGAATGGAGAATCCAAACTTCTTAATAAATCTACCACCAAATGTAAATGATTTCAAAATCTTCACAATTTTCTGTATTGTTTACAACAGGAAGTGGAGATTCTTGATAAAAAAAACCCACATTTCTACAATACTGATTAGTATTACCTTGCAAAGCTTTACCATTGGTGAAGACTAGGAGATAATCAAATTTTAAGTCCCATTAATCTGGACATTTTCAAAATTTTGTCCAGGCGGTTCATCATATATAAAAAATAAGGATGCTTCGCAGCACTATACTGATAAAAGATATCAGTTTTATTATATAGCCTTTTCCTTCCACAAATTTAATTTGTAAAACAGTTTATATTTAAACTTAATTAGGCGATTACTGCATATGATATAAATGAAAAATGTTAATTTTAACTTATAAATTCAGTATTTAATTAATAGTTTATTCATAATAGCTCGGTTATTTAATTAAAAGTTTATTAGCATATATTAATAATGTGACCAGCCTGCAATAAAAAGTTTTAATAATGAGAAAATGAGATCCTTCTGATTTATGTTACTGCACCTGCTAGTGCTTTCAGAAATGATGAAAAGCTGAGATTGAATAAGTAAAAAGTCCTTACAGTTAAAAATCAACAAAGTGCAATCAGTAGAACACGAAAATATCCAGACAACTGTAGGGAAAAAAAAAAAGGCTCAGTTAAGAAAACATTCAAAAGCAATATACAAACTTGTGTGATGAACAAAGACTTGAAAAGGTTTAGAAATAGCAAAACCAATTGATAATAGAAGAGTAAATTCTTTACTTTCTTTCCAGAGCGATGTAAATGTCTATAAAGTTTATGAAAACAAAATCCAAGGTGGAGTAAGTTTACAAAGAACAGAAAGCATTAACAGCATCTACTAAAATATCCCAGAGCTACATAATCTTGATTACAATATCTCGGGGGGGGGGGGGG
>JAFIDM010009631.1:184418283-184442379 GCA_023159025.1 Thereuonema tuberculata
GGAGGGAAATGCATCCAAACAATATAAAGCTAGCATATAAAACAGGGTAGCGCACACTTGCAATATTAAGATTAAAATATTAATCACACATTAAATGAAGATCTTAATATGTATCTAGCACACAGAAGATACAATGAATATGGACACGGCAGATGCTGCCACTGCATTGAATATAGTTAGTAAGGCTCACAGGTCTCTAAGGGATGATTCAAAGATGCGTGCAAAGAATATCTGTTTGACAGTCAAGAATAAAAGTTTAGTCAAATGGATGAATTAAAAATGGACAACAAATATTACTAAGACGACAGGAAAGAATAGCAGATAACTTCGAATTTACCAACTGAACAGCACAGAAAGAGGCTGTGTATTGTCATCACATGGAATATATCCATCGAAGATTTGAATCTGAATATAATAATAGTACAATCCCATTTGTAATTGACTCACCATATTAAAGTACAGATCACATTCTCTAATTCCTTTACCAAGTTACTTATGTTAAAATAAGAATTTACTCCTCCCCCTCTTGTCTTCTTACCATAGAAGAATTATGAATTTTTAGTTTTTTAAGCATCCTAAACAGATCTGCTTCTAAGTATCATTTCCCCTTAGCTGTAATAGCTCAAAAAATGTGGAAGTTCCTTTCTGATATCATTAAGACTACATTGATAAAGTTATCATCTATTATAATTCATCAGCTATTTTGTCTTTAATTGCTTTACTGGGTTATTTTCAATTAGGAAACCTACAAGCTTCATGAATTTCAAATCTTTTATGTATCCCAGGACAGATCTGTTTTGAAACATTATCTCCCAATAGCTTAGACAGCTATGTTGATAAACTTTTGAGTACTTTTAAAGGTAACCATTTTAATTTATTATTCACTTTAATTCCTTTACCAAGGATTTTTTTTTTTTTTTTTGATACAGTGGAAAAACTTTTAAGTCCTTATGCTAGAAACAATTGAAGTTTGAAATCTATTGAGCATCCCAGGATAGATCTGTTTCAAAAGATCATCTGGGATAACTCAAAAGATTTCAAAGACATTCCTTGATATCATTTACCCATGTTAATAATCATCTTTGTTTTTCTTTAAATTAGTTATTACCATATTAATCATTTTTCTCATTCCCTGATTTACCAGAAGTTTTATCTTATGGTAGATCAGATATTTCTGTGTTTTTCACACCAGAAGCAACATAAGCTTCAGCTATTTGAAGAGTCCTGGACAGATTTGTTGAAAGGTATCATTTCTTTTCAGTTGTGGTATCTAAAAAGAATTCAAGGTCCTTTCCTGAAGTCATTTTTAATCTGTTAATAATCTCCTTCACCCTTTTTCTAATGTTTATTATCAGCACCTCCTCCCCCCACTTCAGGGGAGGGGAGATGCCAATACCTGGGTCAGAGGATTCAGATTGCCCAGGTAAGGTTAAACATTTTATGTTTATCATCAGGATGGGGGATGAAAATTAGTTACAGAATTATAATTGATTCTGTAATAGTAATTCTGACCCTGGCCAGTAATAAAAATTTTAAATTTTAAAAATGTTGTATTGTAACCAGAATTCTGTTCATCCAAATATGCCAGAAATACTATTGGTTTCATTACAAACTTCTTATACATTCAAATAGGTATCTGACATACTTTTAGAACTCTTTAACATCTAATTTGGTATTAGAGTCTTATAAGAATATTGTATCTGCCATACACTTCAAATATTTGAAGAATTCCAGATCATAACTGTCTTGAGCTGGGATAGTTCAAAATATTTGAAAATCTCTTCCTTATGTTATTCGTTAAAATATTGTTAATCTTCTTGATCTATTAGCATTTTTAAGTTCGTAAGAGATCTTCTCAAATTCCTTTACCAAGTTATGTAAAGGTAAATAAGAGATTTTTTTTTTTAAATGATTCTAACCCTAGAAGCATCATGAGTTCAATTTTTTTTAAAGGATCCCAGGACAGATGCATTTTGTGATATCATCTGTTGCTAGGAAGCTCAAAAGATTAAAAGTCTTTCTTGATGTCATTTGTTACTATGCTGATAACCTCCTTGGTCCTTCTTCAAATGGTTATTATCATATTAATTTATTAGTCACTTTCTTTAATTTTTACCAAGTTACCTTACAGTAAATCAGGAATATTTCTATGATGGGAAATAGTAACAGCTACTTTATGTAACATTCAGTAATGCAATAAATATGGTGTAAGAGTAACTGAGCAATTACACTACTTTCAACAATAATGGAGTAATAAAAACAAGTTAGTTTTTACAATTTTTTTAAAATTTTATCTTAAGCTTCTGAGAAAGTTGATGACAAGTTTTTTTTGGAGCATCATATGTTGCATCTGTGAGAGTGCTCAGATCACTTTACCTCCTTTCTGATAAGACAGTTCTATCATTGCTGGCTTGAAGAAGAAGAGTATTTTGTTTTTGTTTGTTTCTTTTTTTTTTTTGGTTGGATATATAAAAAAAAAGAAAACAGAAAAGTAATTGCAACTCAGTACTGCTTTTTGAAATTAAATACAACTCAGTTATTTTTTTAAAAATAGCTTTCCCATCATGTCAGAAGCATCAAGAGTTCTAAATCTTTTAAGTATCCCATCGTTTTGTGTTGAGAAATCACAATGTTAGCTGGGATGGCTCAAAAGATTTCAAGGCTCTCCCTGATGTTATATTCACTATGTTGAGAATCTCCCTCACCCTTTTTCTAATTGCTATTAATGGATTTCAAAGTGAAAGGTTGACAGTAACATGATACCACTCCAGGATTCATGGAATCCAGGCAGGTTAGTTTCCAAGAAAAGAGAATAAGAATGAGGGGATTAAAATTAGTTTAATTTTTACTATTATAAAATTGTTATTATTGACTCTGGTCTGTAGCACAAAATCTACATTTTCACAATACTGTAATTAGAATGTTTACTCTTTCATATATGTTAGAAATATATATGTTAATTCATGACTTACAGTATATACAAATTTATTAGGCATGGTTATAAATCCTTCAAGAGGCCAATTATCTAATATCACTGCCAAGACAGCACTGCTGAATATTAACATATTAATTTCACTACCCATGTACACCAATTTATCTTACATTAAAGAGTTTTTCACTGTATTTTCACATACTTAGTGCTGCTTATCAGAACTATAATAAGTTTCAAATCCTTTCAGCCTACCAGGATAGATCTGTTATAAGGTAAAATTTCTCCTAAACTGAGATAACTTAATTAATTTGACAGTGTCCCCCCCAATATCAATTGCTACTACATTGATAATAATCTAACAGGTATTACGATATTAACATGCAATCCACTTACCTTAAAACAAACTGATAAAGAAATTAGAGTAAGGAACAATTTTAAAAGCATCATGCGCTTCAAATGCTTTAAGCATCCTAGCACATTTGTGGTGAGATTTCTTCTTTTTCCACCTAAGATTCCTTTTAGAATTTCAAAGTCTCTTCTTGATCTCGACTGTTACTATGACGATTATCTTCCAAGTCCTTCTGCTGAGATTATTACCACACATAAATTTGCTAGGCACTTTCACTTATTCCTCTACTTAGTTTTCTCATGGTCAAGGTTGAGCATTAGAAAACTCAGTGGCGGCAGTACACTTGGGCAAAACTTGAAGGTGTGCCTTTCCATCATGGTAAATGTCTAAAAAACTGTTGTGTGTGGAGATGGGAGGGAGCATCAAATAAGCAGCTTGCACCTGGATGCCAACAGTGTAGGTGAGGCCCTGCTCATGGCAAATTAGGAAATTTCATTAATTTCTAACCCTAGAAACATCACGACTTTCAAAAGTTTTTTAAACATCCCAGAACAGATTTGTTTCGATGTATCATCTGCTTACTACTGAGAAGCTCAATAGATTTAAAGCCCTTGATGTCATTTCTGTAGATAAAAACTCCCTGGTCCTTCTTTTAATGGTTATTACCATCTTAAATTTATACGCACTTTTTGTAATTCTTTACCATGTTATCTTACAATAAATTAGGAATTTTTCTCCTAGCTTCTAATCCCAGAAGCATCATGATTTTTGAATCTTTTAAGAATACCATATAGATCTGTTTCAAGATATCATCTGTAGTTAGCTTAGATTGTTCAAAGATTTGGAAGTTTCTTCCTGATGTCATTGGTAACTACACTGATAATCTTGGTAGTCCCTCTGCTATTACCACATTAATTAAAAAGGAACTTTCTCTAATTCCTTTACCAAGTCATCTTATAGTAAATTAGAAATATTTTTATGCACTTCTTCCCTC
Organism: Thereuonema tuberculata; assembly: GCA_023159025.1. NCBI lineage: Eukaryota > Metazoa > Arthropoda > Chilopoda > Scutigeromorpha > Scutigeridae > Thereuonema > Thereuonema tuberculata. The sequence continues at coordinate 184,422,559 of JAFIDM010009631.1, forward strand.
AAAACAGATTTGTCCAGGAATGGTTCAAAGCTTTGAAACTTACGATATTTTTAAGGTAAGAAGCATGAAGAAAAATCCTAATTTAATATAAGATAACTCAATAAACGAATTAAAGAGAGAAACTGGCTAAGTCCAACTACTATTTTTCTGGACTATTTAATAGCAGAATAGACAGAAGACCAATAGTTGAAGTATAATGTAGACATTTTGTAAACTGAGCGATAGATGAATTACATATACATCCAGTTGCAATGACACTAAATCCAGCATTTTTTTTTTTTTTTACAATTCTAATGAACACGTAGGCAGAGTTGGAAAAGCTGTATCAAATTTTAGAGAAGGTAGTAGAATAGAAAGCAAAAGATATGACTGGACTCAAGTCAAATGGAAAACCAAGAAAACAATGACTAAGTAAAACAATGAGAAATAAGATATATTCCAGACTTCAATAAATTGGTGATGATGGGCAGGAGTAAACAAATAAAAGAAATTAAAAATAGACATTTTAATGCAGTCACAGAAGATAGTATCCTGAAAATCACCAACAAAATTCAAGATTTTTCTTAAAAAAAAAATCAAAATGCTTCATAATATACATTATAATCAATAACAATATTAAACAATGAAGGAGGGATAATAAATGTTTAAGAGAAGGTAAGTTATGAAATTAATAGAAATCAAGAGAAAGTTTTTCTACAGAAGAGGCTGAAGTTAGCCTGTATTATCAGTAGTATCTATAAATATCTATTATTTCAAAAGCAAGCAGAAATATTGAAACGGTAGAATCATGAACTGATATATGCACTATGGTGAATAAAATAGAATTAATGCTATGAAATTTAACCAATACCTCATTAATAGCTGAAGATCAAAGAAGCAACCATTTATGTGGATGGACTGAAGATTCTTCATGAGAAAGCACTAATTAGATTAACTGAATAAAATCACAAATCAAGAACTAAATGAAGGATGCTCGTCTTTTTTCAGAAAGAAAGTGAATGGTGAAAAAATAAATTTTGAGATGAAGGAATAACCTTAAGAAGTGTATGCTCATCTAGCATTTTCTGAAGGAAGAGTCAATATTGATTATCTAAAACTGAAAATTTAGGATTAGTTTGGAAAAATTCTTATATACTGAGACCCATTTTAAATCGCTGCTTATACCTATGCTCTCTTTGATATTAAACACCACATTCTATTAAGTGGTTTTAATCTGACAATCAAAAGATTTTTAATGGCAGTGGAATTTGTTACGAATCAAGAGTGCACTAACTAGAGTGGTTACCATAGCATTCACCAGTTAAAGCAAAACAGATGTAGTAGTCTCAATTTAGTGAATTTAGTGATTCATGGAATCCTTAAGTTATACAAAGTACGACCAATAAATAGTACTATGAAATATTTAACATAAAAAGAATGTTTAGAATATTAAATAAAAGAAATAAAAAACATTTCGCTTTCATGAGATATATGAAAGTGAAATGATTTTTATTTCTTTCATCCTCTTGATTTTATAAACTAATAACAATTACCTTTCCCAGTGAGACCAACTGTCTCAAAAGAAAATTTGCACTCTCTGTTTTACCAGCTCCACTCTCCCCACTTATCACAATGCACTGAAAAAAGAAATGGAGTAAGAATACTTTGTTAAGAATGCCAACAATTAATGTAGGGGAAAAAATTGAAAAAAAATATGAATATAATTATCAAAGAACTTCATAAACTAAAAAGAAATGCTTTAGTAATCTATTGTTCATCATTTAAATAAAATAATCTTCCTACTTTTATAATGAATTAACTTAAAAACAAGAACGGAATTAATTTCTTTGAGATATTTTGTTTGTAAGTTTGTAATACTAAAGTGAAGAAGCAATAAAAGCAAAAAATGATATTATGATATGATATGAAAATTTAGAAACAGACAAGAAATTATAAAACAGTTACCTGATTTTGTTTATGATGTAGCATGGCATGATATGAACTATCGGCTATTGCGAAAATATGAGGAGAACTATCAGATCTTGCTTGACTCCTATATTTACTAGAATGCTGAAAGTTTAAATATAATATGTAGTAAATCAAATAGTTTAACTTCAAATGTCTTGATTTCTATTAACTGTTAATTACAAAATTAAATATTTATTAAATTTTCATTTGAAAAATCTTAACAAAGTTCACAAATATAAAAAAAAAAAAAAAATAGTCTATGCTATTATAAAAAAAAATTATTTGAATAAAAATGCAAATGTCATACATTATGTTACTACCTATTACATCATTACTACTATCGTTGTTGTTATAATACATGAAACTATGTTCATTATCATTGACATATTACATGTCAATTATTTTTAACTTCCGAATTTTAAAACACAAGCTTGTAATCCATTTATACACACTGATTGAAGAAGGAATAAAAAAAAAGACATAATACAACGAAGTCACCATGTATTCAAAGGTATAGCAGTTTGACGATGATATAGCATCCTATTGCCAAAACTGTCTGGGCTGTATGTTTTTAATTTTCTTTACAATAAATTGTTACTGATATCATGGGTACTGTCAATATCAAGTTCTCAATCTTTATTTTTTTATACATAATAAATTTATTATATATATAAAAATAAACATAAGAGCAAAACAAAAACAAAACTGATACACAATTTTATCTTTTTTATTTTTCAATTTATTTATGCAATGATATTTTTACTATTTAGACTACTAGTAGAAGGACCCAGCATTGCCTGGTGCATAGAAGACAAAGAACTAACCACAAATATACAAACATCTTTTTTGCACTTTACATATAGATAGGTAGATATTAATATTATTATTTATATTTAACTAATTAACTAACAATTATTTATTTAGAATGTACGAAATTACACAAACCAAAAATGATAAACTTTGAATATTAAAATATTTCAAGAAATATCACCAACAACATAAACTTAAAAAAAAAAAAATATCCATTGTACATTGCCGGTTGGAGCGAGGAAAAAATGTTCCCTAGGGGATGTAGAGATGATTTACATATTTAAAGGAGCAAAATTTAACCCCCATCAGAGTCACATCAGAATTAATTGAATGGTTCAAAAGTTATAAATGACAATTTGTGTTAATCATAGAATGCAATAATGAAAAGATCCAGTGAAATCAGGTTTCATTTTTGGTTTTCAAAAGCAATTTTGTCTAATTTGTGCAATCCCCATGAGGTTTTTGAAGTTTTTCTTTACTACCTTAGGTACTCAAGCAGTGAAGTAATGCTATGTGGCCATAAACAATCCCTGCTACACCTCCTACTGAATGGTGAATTCCGCATTCAAATTGGTTTAATAGTTTTTAAGACAAGAAATAGTTTTGAGCTTTGCACTTTCTGTGTGTGAGTGAGTGAGTGATAGTGAGAGAGATATTACTGGCTTATTTGAAAATTGGCTTTGTTGATACTTTTGTTTTGTTTTGTTAACAATGAGTTGGACTGCTGCTCCTTCTTCATGTATGTTTATAAGCCTGAACTCTAAGGGACAAATGTATCTAATTAGTCACTGGTTAGGAACTATAAAGCAATGTATTTACAGTGAAATGAAAAGGCTACTGCTCAGTCAATCACTGTAAATAATAGATACATTCATGAAAAAAATATGTGCAATAAAAGTAAAATAATACTCACATTTTCTGTGTAAATGCCTAGATCCTGAAAAGGATTTACTGCTATTAAAATATCACCAATGTATGTATAAATCTGACCTTGAATGAATCGCCTATATAGTTGTTCAACGATTACATCCTAAATTGGGAAAAAAAAAAGAAAAAAAAAAAGAGGCTAAGCTTTAGTTAAAAGAATTATTTATTTTTTTAGATTGCATTAGGCTATTAAAAGTATTTTATTTTTTCACAAAATTAACTGAAAGAAATAGAAAATCATATTTCAGGAAATATTTAAGAACAATAATATTATCATTGTAATTTATTTAAAATATATACAAGCACCAGAATTTCAAAGTTTTTATGAACAAAATGATTACATCACTCCAAATTTACTAGCTATATTAACTGTTTTACAAATTACCATCCTAATTGTTACAAAAGATTCTTAAATGTTAACATATATTGCTGCATGACAGTTGGCACAGAAATGTCCCTCCCCATCAGTAATGAACTGTTCCGGCAGCTCTTCCTTTGTCCCCTTGGTTTGCTGGAATGGATGGGTTGCCGGCCTTATAAACAACTCCTTCAGTTGAAGAGATCAGTTTGTTTCCGCGGCAGCCTGCCGCAAGCTGATCTCCAGCCGGAGAAGGGAGAAGAGAGAAGTTAGTTCGTCGGTGGCAGCTAGCCACTCAAGGTCCTCCTCCAGCTGGAGAAGGGAGAAGATATAAGTTACTTTGTCTTCACAGCAGCTAGCTGCCAGTAGTTAACATCCAGCCAGAAAAGAAGAGAGAAATTAGAGAAGTTAGTTGTCTTTGGTGGCTGATAGCCACAAGTAGGTCTCCAGCCTTAGAAGAGATGTTATTTTGTCTTCACGGCAGCTAGCCGCCAGAGTTAGACTCCAGCGGGGAAGAACAGAGAGCAGTACAACTTGGACGACAGTCAGCCACAAGTTAGTCTCCAGCAGGGAAGAAGAGAGAACAGTTCGTCCTCACAGTAGCAAGCCGCAAGAGGGTCTTTCTTCCAGGGAAGAGAAGATTCCGTCCGCATCAAGGTCACCTTCCAAAGCAAGATTGGTTTCAAGCTGAAGCCAAGAAGAGGAGAAACAGCTGAAGCAGAAGTAAGATTAGTTTCAAGACAAAGCTAAGAAGAGCGATAGCAGCTGAAGCAGAAGCAAGCCTTGGCTTTAAGACTAAATAAATAAATAAAGAATAGCTAGTTCGTACCCCCTTTGTCAACTAGCTAATTTGGCACCCAACAATATTAAGTCTTGTATCAGTAGCAATAAAATCTTGTGTTCATTTTATGAAATTCTAATTTACAATTCAAAGTTAGTTATACATAAAGAAGTAATATCTATAAGTTTAAAAGGGCATCTTAAAACTATCAATAAATGCGAAATATGATTATAGACAGCACATTTAAATCTTGATGCCACTTAAATTACAGCGAAGCTTAGGTAAGAATGATTCATTTTTAAAGACTTGATGTAACATTATAACAAATATAAAAACATTCTACATGCTTCCTACTTCAGATAATAAACATTTAATCCAATCTTTCCTGGAAGTAACACCTTCCACTTCATCAGGGATTGGATATTACAAAGAGAATAACAATAATATTCTTTGTAATATCCCTGATGAAGTGGAAGGCGTTACTTCCAGGAAAGATTGGATTAAATGTTTGTTATTTGAAGTAGGAAATATGTAGAATATTTTTATATGATTCAATTTTCTATTGCATGCTGTTCATACTCTATTATCAATAGACAAGCATACTTGTAATTTGACAGTGCAACCAGTTTATTACTCATATTTCTCTAATGAATGTGAGCCCCTTTTCTTACCTTATGGATTTGCCATAAAAATTGAGGTGCAAATATGATAGACTCAGACAAAAGCAGCAATTCAAATAAAGGAAAAAAACTCATACTAAACCTAAACAGAGTATATTAAATTGATGTATATAATCAATACAACAGCATATAAGAATTACAGAAAGTGAAGCAAATTTTTAAGGACTAAAATTTAGGGCAAACAAGTAAATGACTTCAAACCTAGATTTCAAACTGTCAATATCAGAGATTTAGTACCCAACAAGAGAGATATTACTGGACACAGACACACTGCTACTGAGGGCTCTGACTGATGCAGAACATTAAAATTAGAAATTTAAAATCCATAATACAAAAGCTTGAAGTGTGCTGCTCTTCACTAATTTACATCATCAGCATTTCCTATCAAGTTAATCACATTGCTTCTCATGTTGCTCTTTCCAAAAAATCCAACTATCAACTACATTGTTATAAAGGTAAGTTAATTGAAAGAGAATGTCTACAATTAAGTTTGCTGTAGCTAATTTGTTAAATCTCAGATTACACTTGAAGCATTGCTAAAAAATCTCTCTTCTGTCTTTTAAATATTAGTAATAATATAAATAATAAATGAATCTTAATTTCCATATGAATGAATCAATGAAAAATCAGACATTAATCCACAAATGGCAGTGGAAATAAAAGAAAAAAGGAATTTCCAAAACAAAGACCTTTCTCTATAGTTTCTTCTATAACTTCTATTTACAACTTCTATTAGTTGCCAATAGCTTTAAACTGGATGCAAACTCTAAATTTAATATCACTATCACTTTTTTCTTAACAATTTTTTCTTGCTTTTTATTAGATCATGGAAGTGCGATATTTCTGATATTATCTCCACTATATAAACATCATGAAGATAAAACTGAAAGAGAAACATCATACCTATATACTTCATTTTCTAACTACACTGGTATATCAATTTTCACATACAATTTAAGCAGAAAATAATTATTAAAGCAGTAATGCTGGAATTTTAATAACCAAAAGAAACTTTTATTACTATTATATTGAATTTCATAATGCAAAACTTTAATTCAGAATTCACTTTTTTGTTCAAATTGAACTGAATAAAGAAAAAAATAAAACTTACTTCCGTAAGATTTTCAAGAGATGCCAAATCATCAACATAAATAGGTTGATGCTTAGATTTTCGATTGGATTTTAATTTTCCATGTTTAGTCGTGACTTCAGGAGCTCGTTTCAATTGCTGCTGGGTTCTTTGAAGCCTAATCTCTTCCTTTAATTCATGGCGTATCTATTTAATATTAAAAACAGGACTTTAATTTTCTACAAAAGAATTCTTAAATTATAAAAACAATTAAATAAAAAGTCGGAATCTTTGCAACATCAAAACTTATATAAATAAAATAAATCATTATACAGAGTGTCCCTAAAACAATGATTTTTTTTTTTCCATTTACAATATGACACTTAAAACTTGTCAGTGATAACATCTTTTCATATTGCTCCATGCAAGGGTACACATATTTGAAATGTCCATTTTCAGCATCAATGAACTACAGCATAAAGTTCAGTTTGTAGCAAAACAGAAACTGAATGCTTCAAAAAGCCAGTCTTGTTGGCTTTCTTTTATATATTTTTCTGTAACTATTCATTACTAAAATATCAGCCCAGGCAATTCAATTAATGAAGGACATATCAGTATCATCCATGCATTCATGTAAGTCCTTATTGATTGAACTATCTGGGCTGATATATTTAGTAATGAGAATGCTGATTATTCATATAATTTTACATTGCTTCAGTTTCTCTTGGCTAATTTGAAGATTACCGATCTTTTTCTTCTTCATTTACTAATACTACAACCAAACTTTGTCTTTTCTAGATTTTACTATGTAAAAATCTGTAACATATTTGTAAAATCTACTGTCACAAAGATGTGTGAGGTTTTCAAAATGTTCCATGTATGCTTCTTACACTGTATCATTCCAAAACATTATGTAACCTTGAAATCAAGCTAATATGTTGGCAGTTCAGTTTCAAAGTCAGGATTCCAAAATCCCTGCAGACATTTTATGTTCTCCATTTCTAGAAAAACTTAAAATTTCTTTTTTTTGTAGAAGAATCTCTACTTTTTAATTTTATAATTTGCCATAAAATAAAGCACACAACCTTGTGTGATATTTTTCTTTTTATATAAATTTATATTAATATGTATATTTCTATCAATTTTGATACATGCTTATTAAATCTAAAGCATATACTTTTTAATAAAATTCAGAAGTTTGAATTTTATTATTATTATCAAAATGAACTAAAACGCTGCCAATTATTCCTTCATCAGAAAGCAGCTTTAATACTATCAACATGATTTATTTTTTTAAATATTTTTAAGAAAGAGATTCGAAAAAGGAAATTTCTTTTATTCTCTTCAATTCTAAAGTTATCACTGTAGTTATGAAATGGTTTATGACTGAAAAACTTACATGATCTAAATTCTGAGGTAGCTGCTTGATGAAAGGGTGTTGTAGAAGCTCTTTAATGACAGGTCGCTGTTCAAAATCTTTTATCAAGCATCTAAAAACAATCAATGATTACTGGATTAGATTATGCTTTTGAAACAAATGTATAAGATTTATTCCCTATTTTCTGAGACAAAGAAATCAAAAATTAAAGATCATAATGAAATGAAAATTTTGATGTTAATACTTTCTAATAATTAAAAAAAAAATAAACTTATTAATATAATTCAGAAAAAAATAAAGAATAGAGTTTATTTTTTTAATTCTAATAAAAAAAAATTAAAAAATAACATTTAAGATAAAATATTTCAAGGAAAAAAAATTAAAATGATACTTACTCAGATACGAAATCTACAAAATCCTTGCTCCAATCATCTGGATTTTTTAGTGTGGGAGGAGGATTTCTAAAAACAAATGAAAAGAAAAAATGGTTAATAAACTGAATGAATTTTAATATATTAAAAAAAGTTGAACTAAATTAAATTTTAAAATAAAGTCACTTTTGATTATTTCCTTAAGTTTACACCAAAACAAATGAAATACCGATTCCATAAAGCCTTTACACTGCAAATAATAGAAAATAATAGAAAGAAACTCATTTCTAATAATCATCTTTCCTGTCGATAGATCCTAATCCATTATTTCATTTACCTTTTTTTTGTGAAATGTAGATTTGAACTATGAGCTTTTAAAGGATAATGCCTGGCATATTATCGTTAAATCATAAATTTTAATTCAAATATTATCTGCTGACAATTACTGTTGGCTAGGAAGTGAGACAGTAGCTCCTTTCCTTGCTGGCACAAATATCTCAAAATGATTGAGCAATGTTAAAATCTAGGAACTTCAAATTATTCTGGTACCAAGGGCTAAAAGATAGAAGTACGTGAATGGGGCAGTCATGTTGAAGGATTTGAAAAGTCTATGTAACAAAATTCAACTGGAAGTGAAGATTCATATGGAAGGAGCACAAACACTAAAGGAAAACCTGGGTCAGTAATGCAATGCAAAATGTCAGGCTAAATTACGGTGACTTGTGGATAATCATTCTCTTTAGAAAGAATATGACATTTTCCATTAAGTTTAAAATTTGATGCCTTAAGTAAAAGCTGATCTAATGTCAATCCAATGCATAAATAAACTTCATTCATTCCATGATTTCACAACTTTCTAAGATGAAAGATAATGGGGCCTAAAAAAAAGTACCGTATATGCTCCAATAGAAGCCCCCGGCGTTTATTTGCAAAACTAGCCTCGGCTCCCGGCGCTTAATAGAGACGGGCTGCTATTAGAGGCCGGCCATTATTAACAAAAACCTTGAGAACGTAATATTTCTACACATAAATTCCGGCTAATATTACAAACAGCTACTTTATTTGAATTTCACATAAAACTGTTAAAGATAAATGGCAATAGAGAGTTTTTGCCCAGCCCGCTATTCTATACGCTAGCGCTAAAGTCACATGACTGATATTCTGCGCATGCGTCACTGTCCCGTTAAGGAAATACCGTTAACGTGATACGTTAACTTTCCTCGAATAGCGTATCGCTTTACGGTAGGAAACACGAGTTCCGATAAACCTTAGAGAATTAGATTTAACATGAATGACGACTTGATACTCTTGCGCGAAGTTTCATTTCATTTTCAATTTATTTTCAATTATTGCTGGTAAATTTAAGCCATCTGCTAGTCGCTCTATATCGTTTTTTTCGAAATGGAAATACAATCGACAATCCTCATCATTCATTTCGTTTAAACTCAACATTGGATGTTCCTCTTTTCGAACCTGAATGTTTCTTTCTCTCAGGATATTGTGTAACACTAGATCCTAAAACAAATCATCATCGTGTCCAAATGCAGCGATCTGAAGTATGTCTTCCATCTTGTTTATTAGCTTACCGTGTCCACTGACACGTTATGGCAAAAACTCTCTTCTTGACAGAGCCCACTATTGTGGTTACCGTATTCGTTCATGTGACATTTGCGTTTCCCGTATATAAATCACGTTTTGGCAAAAACTCTAATGTCTTCCTGTACCTTTCGCTGCTATTCGTCGTCCGAATCCGCAAATACGGGCGGCCGCCTCACCGGAAGTTTTTTTCGCATATTCCACCGCGCGAATCTTAAAGGCAATGTCAAATGACCGTTTCGGCGGCATTTTGTAATGCAATGTACCGTAAGGTATTACGCACGACTATAAAGATATGGACGCTTTTACAAGTACCGGTAGGCAAATATCAAAGACCCGGCTACTGTTAGAGACTGGCTACTGTTAGAGACCGGCTACTATTAGAGACCAGCTGCTATTTGGCCGTGTCCCCTCTGCAGCCCGGCGCTTATTAGAGACCGGCGATAATTAGAGCCTCGGCGTTTACTGGAGCATATACGGTAATATGAACTACAAAGAAAGCTACAAGATAAATATATGAACAAAAAAGTAAAATAAAGACAACTTCCTTTAAACAGATGGTGATTTTTAGCATTTTAAATCAATAATAGATATCCTTAACAAATTTCAAATTTAGCACTGTTAACATTTCCCACATTTTTTTCCCACCTTTTGGAGCAGCTAATTGGGAAACGTTAATTAAGGTTAATCCAGATAACTGGATCATAATGAATAACTTCTAAAATAAGCAGGGCATAATTTCTGTTACTGAAAACATTAAATAAAACATATTAATTAATACTTCTTTGTTGCTTTTTTTTTGTGCAGTAAAAAGTGAAGTGAAAAGCACAATAACATAATTACCACTGCTGTTCTCTGTAGAGCAAACATAGAAGTGTGTGTGTTATATATGGTCACAATCACCTCTTGAACATCTCTGAACTTATAGAAAGATAAACTATTCATCTATATATAACAGAATTTTCAATTTCAAATTTATATCTTATAGATGAACAAATTTAACATTTAGATTTTCTGTACTTCATCAAACATTCAAACCATATCACAAACAATCAAATATTTATCAACACGAAACAAAAATATAAGCATTTGGCTTTTAAGTACTATTTAAGTTTCCCAGAACAACTTTATGAATACAAAACAATAAGATGGATGCATCTGAAAGTGAATGAAGCAAAGTAACTTATTATGAAGGGTTATCACATCTTCTTCTAGAATCCTCAGATAAAGGCAGTAGTTTGGTTTGCTCAAAAACACGGTCTTCCTGATACAAGAAATGTATCATTCTTAGTTTTGTTTACTTTTACAATTGTAGATATTGTGTTAATATTTTAATTAAATAATTCCTAACACTATTTAATCATTTTTGGCAAAGCAGTCATAGTAAGTAGTAACTACTGCTTTACAAGCAGTTTAAGGAACATTTGAAATTTTAGATACTTTACTTTGCCATACAGTTCTGAAAAAGGAATTGAAGAAGAAATATAAGAATTCAGAATTTTGATGCAATAATCCTCTCTGGAAATAGAAGATTGAAAAGAAGATTAAAAGAGTTCTTCTTTTCAAACATTTTACAGATTATATCTGTTTATTAGTAATCCATACTTACTTGTTAACAGATACTTAAATTTTAAGAAACTAAAAAGCCTTTATTAAACCGATAAAATTCCCTTCATAAACCAATAGATGACAAATAGTATGTCTTAATGTTCCTTAATACTGAGTATTTTCAGTGGCATACTACTCCACTGACAAGTTTAGTGATGTAATTTTCGAATAAGCTTTAATTAAACAAAAAGATTCAGAGATGTTAAATTGTAAAATCTGCACTATACAGGGGGCATTTGCAGAAGTTGTAAGGCTTTTCTTTTAATTCTGTATCCATTTCAAAAGACCAAAAATAAAAGCAAAGAAGCAAGTTCTTTAAACCTAAATTTTACCTTGGTATTTGAAAAAGAGCTCTCATTGGATGCACATCTGATAATGGTGGATCTCCATCTGCCAATTCAATGCCTGTAATTCCAACAGACCAAACATCGCAACGAACATCATAGGAATAGTCTAATTGCTGCTCACAAGCAATCACCTGTAATTAGGTAAAACAATTTTTAAACGATTTATTTTTAAACTGAATCCGAAATTCAACAATTGTAGTACACATTCAAGGCTATAAGCAATAATCATGAGTTAGTATGACAATAGTGAATACTGTTAACTTTAAATATTTTGAAATTTCAACTTTTTCTTCAAAAGCATCATTCTAATTGATAACATGGTGCACTCATTGATAAGAAGTTTTAAAAGTTTCACTAGATATTAGTAATTTCCTTTATCTACTGTAATTGCTAGGCAGCAATTAATACAAATTTTAAAAAAACAAATTTGCATTGTTGTAGTGATTTTCAATATTTAGCATAATATTTAAAAATAAAGATTACTAAGGATTTTTCATAATTTCTTTTTAACTTTTCCCATCCTTCTTCCTTATAAACCATATCCTGATCTTTAGTTTGTTTTGTTTTTTAATCATTATAATTATTGACAAAATGAGAAAAAAATAATATACAAAGCTTTTTTTCTCTTGACATTGCAGTTTTCAATATCAAACAGGAGTTTATTGATATATAGAAGACACCTCCAAATAAATGGTTGTAATACTAATAATTATTTTAAATTTCATATGTCTGTCATATTAGTCAGTATATGTATTTGTTTACACCAATCAAAATAAAAACTGCTGTTTGTGAATTCTAAAAAGATAATGTTAATTTTATCTAAAAAAGCTTCTAAACAAACTACCAAAAGGTAATGAAATTCTTTTTGCACATACTAATATATATATTAATTAAAAAAATCTAATAGAAAGTATCATGCCTCTGGTGCCATCCAATAAGGTGTACCAACAGATGTGTTTCGACGTCCCATGGTAGCTGCTAGATGAGACGATACCCCAAAGTCAACAAGTTTCACATGAGCATCCTCTGTTAATAAGATGTTATGTCCTTTAATGTCTCGATGCATACAATGATTGTTATGAAGATACAGCAATGCCTAAAGGAAAACAAAATAATTTAAAATGAAAATTTCATTAGATAATTTTGATATTATTAGTAAACTTTAATGAATCTTAATTTATCATCAATTTGAAATGGAAAATATATTTGAAAATATTATTATTATTTTATGGCAGAATTAACCAGACAAGTTCAAAGATATTTTATAATACTGGTGCTTATAAATCAATAGATGCAATTTCAGCTTTTTAAATGTAAAATTTTATTGATATTAATATAAAGAACTATAACGGGGGTAAACAAAAAAGTTAGAGAGCAGGACTTAGCTTATAAGGAAGGCAGTAAGATGCTAGTACTAATTCATAAAACCTATGATTATAGTTGAATCAAAGGAAATCATGAATAAAGTCTTGATTAGTCTTGCAAGATAGTTCAATAGATGAATGAACTTCTAGGGGAAAGCAATTTATGCAAAGCAACTAAAATTTAAAGGAATAAATATGTTATGGAATGGCATACTTACTTCCATTGTTTCCTTCAGAATATATGCAATTTGGTGTTCTGGCATGATTGCATCACGTTTACGAATTCCTTGAACCAAATCTGTGACCGATCCACCAGTACACAACTGTATTAAATAAAACAAGATATGTAGATAACTCTTCCCATAGAACTTATTTGCTTTAAATTAAATGATTATCCAATTGCTCTAATTTAATATCAAATTTAACTTTTGAGCAACACTCTTACTGAAGACTGCTTTAAAATTACTGGCTCGCAAATGTATACTGTAATAAACAATTCTTCTAATGAAAATTCTAATGAATAAAGGAAGATAAAATAAGAAGATAATGACATTTAAAGAAAAAAAAGTAAATAAAAAGGAATTAAATTCAAATTTCATCCAAAGAACAGTAAAAAGGCTTTAAGATCCTATATTTTTTTCTTCCATATATATCAAGGATTTAAGTGTTTAAAAGAAGCTGTCAGGAAAGATGAAACTCAAAAAACAATTGAAGATTTATGCTTATTATGGATATTTTACTAAAATTTTATTTTATTATTATTCTAAAACAAGGGCTCTGTATGTGTGATACACAGGAAGGCTATTAATGGAACTTTTCTTTAAACTTTTCTAATTTAAACAGCATTTAGTAATATTGTGAATGGTCGCTTAACTGGCATATGGAGAAGAAGAAAAAAATATGGGAATAGGATATATTATGGAAATAATTTTGTTATAGAAACAGCCCATCTAAAATAAAGCTTTTGTGGTTCTTTGATATCTTTATAATGTTCTCAAAGAATTCCTAATCCCTACAAAATTTTTAAAAGGCTTTCATATTAGAATTTTTTTTAATTTAGACTCTAAACAATGAAGACTTGTTTTTTATCATCAAATGAAAACTTACTGGGCTGTATGTATAATTGAGGGATATCTTTTCAAAACACTATTTTATTAGGGAAAAAGAAAAAAGAAAAAAAAGTAAATACAATTTATGTTAAATGGGGAAAAAAAAAAAAAAAAAAAAAAACTAATATAGAAGAAATAATTTAAGTAAGGACCTATTTAGGAATTCATCGGTTAGCCAGCACTGCCTTATACTGTTAAAAAAAAAAAAGAATTCATTATTTCTAATAATTTTGTTTTTGTTTTTTTACCTCCATTGCAAACCACAACTGATCATCATCAGCCCTGGCCGCTCTTTTCAGATAGAGTCCATAAAAGATAGGAATATTTGGATGGAGACATAAGTTCTTTAAAATCAGGTACTCTTCTTCTATTTCTTCTAAGTTGTCTGGAATGTTTTCCAGAACCTTGATAGCAACCCATTTTTCTGTTGAAATATAAAAATTAGTATTAATAACAGGATATTGACCTGATTAAGATATTTAGTCTTTAAAAAAAAGTTTTGTATGACTTTGACTTCACTTGAATATTAGTAAATCAATCATTTAATCTTTATATATAAAAAAAAAAAAAAATCACCTTTATAGTATCTTTTCAGAACTAAAGTTTTATTTATATTTTTATATTTAGTCAACAATTATTTAACTAAATATAAAATATAAATTCAGACAAGCAGGAACTGTACAATTATTTAATTTAAGCAAACTCAATGGACTCTTAAGTAAATCAACCTATAGTTTAATTTATCTTCAAAATTTCAGAAGCTGAACTTGATTTGTTTCATTAGTAAATATGTAACCATCAGCTAATTGTAAAGCAGGTGAAACTTCTGTCTATCTCAGTTGTTCATTTTTTTTTTATTTATGTCTGGACACCCTTTTAGCTATAAAATGTTTCACAGCTCCTTTGATAACAAGTTCAAAGATGATAATGAAATTATTAAGGAAAGTGACAAATAAAAAGAATTAAAAAAAGTTGGATTAGCCATGTGATACTAACAAAAAGTTTTATGAAATAACCTGAAGAAGAATGAAAAAACTTCCAACATTTAAATACATAAACTGCAATTCTAGACTATATAAATATCCTTAAATTTTTTGTTAATTTAATAACAATAACACCATTTACTGTAAATAAAGTAATAATGTAGCTATCACTAGCTCAGTAAATGTGTATTTTTAATTTGTGGTTAAGTAGGTCCCTTGATAGTTATCCTGGCCTCCAATGGATCTGCAGAGTGGGAACTGTTATACTAGGCTTTTTATTCCTAGTCTAACCAATATTATCCTTGAAACAATTCTAGAACAAAAAAAGATAATTTTATTCCCATGTACAAAATAAGCTATATTCCACAAAAAGAATAGCTTTAAGCAAAGTTAATAAGAATACATTACGCATATTCCTTTTTTAATTCAAAAATATAATAAGTTTGTTTCAGAATCCTTTCAAGTTTATGGCAGTTAAAATGTGGGTTTTAAAAATTTAAGAAATTTGCCAGTTTTGTTTTGTTTCTTATATACTAAAGACAAAGAGAAATACTTTGGAAACTCAAAATTGGTGTTCACATCGGTATTTGTATCAGTCTGTACATTTGTCCAGCTTTTCTAAAAAGCTGGATTTAGAACAACATCATTTGTTTGATTCACTTTGCCCTCTATAATTTATATTAATATCCTATTATTTTTTTTAGCATTAGTTGATTTCTTAACTCTTCACTTTCATTTATCCTATTAGATTATAAAGACAGTGTCTCCACAATTCCATTCTTGTTTTTCAAGATTTTAAGTATTTTATTTCTTGTTTTCTATTTATGTAAAGATATTTTAAAAATGACTGAAAACTTCCTTGATGAGAATTCAAAGATTGAAGTTCTAATCAGTGCATTCACTGGAATCATATATGTTGTTGGAAAAGTTCACCAACTTTGCATTAATAGATCTACAACATGAAAAAATAGTATTCCTTTGTTATTTAAACCTAATTTTATTTTATTCTTGCTTCAACACTCATGTTTCATAGAAGTAATATGTTTGGTAAATGATCATTACTTAAAATCGGTGATTAATGTGAAGCAAAAAAACAAGTATTCAGAATGAATTAATTATTACCAAAATTTATCTTTAACCCCCTCCCTTACTATTTACCTGATTGCTTATCAAAGGCTGAATAAACTTCCCCGTAAGTTCCTTCCCCGATTACGTCCTTCAACTGAAATCGATCCCCAGGATCAGGAAGTTTATTAAATTCTATGTGTGGACTCAATCCATCATAGGCCATTGCGTCACCGAGAGTTGGTGGCAACTAATGTTCAAGATTGAAACTCGTCTGAAAAAGAAAATACAATGTAAATCAAATAAATAAAAAGAATCAATCAGAAGAGAAGATACAATTTATCATATCACTGAAAAAGAAATTCTATAGTTTTACTGCAAATGAATGCAAATAAAATTAATCATCATGCATGGAATTTTTGACTAATCTTATGAAACTTTATTACATAAAAAATAAACTAACTATTTTTGAAATTTTTCTTGATAAATCTTTGAAAATACACTTTTGTAAGAGAATTACCAAATCAACTCCAACGCTATAGATTAGATGTAAAAGAGAGACACTACTACATTTTTATTTATTTATTTATTTTTATTCTTAAATTTTATTTTCAAGTCACTGCATAGTAAATTAAAGCTTTTATATTAATTCACCTGATATGATTGAATACCAACACTTATTCTGATAACTTTGTCAATCAAAACTCCATTAATTTTCGTAATATTTTTTTACGTGTGGTTAAAATTGTTTGAATAAAAATACACACACATTAAATGTGTGTGTATTTCCATTAATTTTCATTTAATTTAGCTCTTACTTATTTTTTCTTTTAAATTCCCTAATGAAGGCTCATCCTAACACCTTTATCCTCACCATTTTCTATTGTTTTATCTATTCTGATCAATGATTAGCCAGGAAAAAGATTAACTTTTAATTGAAAAGATTCAATTAAAAATTAAATGTAAATAAAATATAGTTCAACGAAATTTAAATTAGATAAATAATTGAATAACATTCTTATCATTATTCTTGAATAAATAAATAAAGACCTCAACAAACAAACTGAAATTCATCATTAGAAGATAAAGAGTAGAGTGGCGAAATCATCGAAAAATACTGTTCATTAAAAACTTAAAATATATGCTGCAACTATGCTTAGTTTATTTTGAGCAATAAATAACCTTAAACTTATGGAGAACTGTCCTATATAGAATTTAGATGGGGCTAACATTCTTTTTGCTTCACTCGCCAACCCTATGCAAAAAGTTTTTGACAGATTATTATGTTAGTGTTTTAATTAAATTTTATTAAAGTCATTCACTGTCATATTTACAATACAATCTGTAATAAAATCTTATAAGGGGATCAGATGTGATACTTATGTTAGAACACCAGTACAACAAAAATACAATAGAAAAATATATTTTGTTGAAAGACCGTAGAGTAAATGCGTTACGATGAGAAACTGAGACCTTTCGACTTTAAAACATGTCCATGTGGAATCTGACATAACTGTATTAATGTCGCAAAGTAAACACAGTTACTTCTTATTTTCTTTTCTTTCTTTTTTTATCACAGTAATGATCGTTGAACTTTCTAATGTTGTCTACTATTACAGAGCCCGCTTATTATTCTAGTTCAATAATACTTGGATATTTTTTTTATTTTAGGGCTTTATATATTTTATATTAAATACTATATCTTTTAATTATATCGATAGAAATGCATTTAATCCCGTTAATGCGGTTCACATTGTTACAACTTGATTCATATTTCGTTGCTTATGCTGATATTTTTCTAAGATTGACTTCAAAAAAATTTTATAATTGATGTTTATTGTCTTTCTATATAATAGCATTAAGATCCAATTATGATAGTAACGTGTACCTTTCACGAGGTCGCATCCTGATTCTGTGCCGGTGGATTTCGATATGAATGAATTTGCGATCTTTTCTTCCTAAATCATTCCTTTTGTGAAGCCGTCAATCACCAATCAAATTTAGTTCCCAGTCAGCCAACCTTTTGAAGCAGCGATCAAAAAAAGTGCTTCGCGACTACTTGATTTAGAAATACTAGGAAGTTCAATAAATCGAATGTCTGTCTAGAGACGCATCCTTCTGAATGAAGCCACTGACTGCACTGGTTTAATAAAGGGTAGCTTCTGTGCTCATTTCCAATAACACGAGGGAACAAACTTAATTGCCGCGAAATGATGACGGTATTGTTTCTGTTTAGGCTGCGAGAAGGTGCTATTGAACCTCCGAGTGACGAATGTGACCTTGTGCATGATTCCTGCTCCCACGAGGGAACCTTTCCTTCCCCTGTGAATCCCTTCTCAGTCACGCTAAGCTGAAGACGATTCGGCGGCTGCAGTGCGACGTAAACAAAAGAGCAGGAGGAGAAGCACAACACAAAACAAAGACATCAACTGCTTTTGGGGGTAAATAGGTAATTCGGCAATGCATGTAAATGATAACAGAAATGTAAAATGAACTGTGAATGCGTGACAACTCTTAATACAACAGCAACGATATAATTCTTTTCTTCTTTTTTACTCGCTATCTCTTTTCCATTAAAAAAAAAACAAAGAATAAAAATAACAAAATAATTAACTGATGAATGAAAAGGATATTTTGCAACTGTTAAATTTGTCGGAGTAATATCGTGACCTTTCGGACAATCCTTAAATCCCCCCCCCCCCCCGCCGAACATACAAAACAAATACTTCCCCCCAGGGATAAGTGAAAAAAGAAAAGGAGGTGGGAAAAAGAAACACACACACAAGGGAAAATACTTATTCCTTAAACATCTTTGACCTTCTCTAAATTTATTACTATCTTTTGGAGGGAAAATGTTAAAAGGAGGACATTTAAAAGCAATTATACAGAACGAAAAACTAAAAGAAAATCAATATTTTTCTCAAATAAAACCTTTCCCACGGCCTTTAAACACTAATCACGATGATAATGACTTAATTACAACACTAAACATGTATAAAAAGGATATAAATACACATTCGAAATGAACAAAACAAAAACAACTGCAGATGTGAATTTACAACTGAAAAATGTGAATTGAAAAAGGCTAGTGGAATTCTAACAAAATAATATCTAAGTTTTCAAATTCTTCATTTGTTTGAATAGTTCACAATATATTTTCCATTTAGTTTTGAAAAATGAACTTTAAAGAGTGCATTTGATTTAACGATTTTTTTGTTTTTACTTTCGTAATAGAAAACATAAATGTTTCTTAGAGAGTATAGAGAAGTAAAAAATATTTTCCACTTCCTTTAAGAAAGGCAATTAAATAGATCTAAATACATTTTGACAAGGGCTGTTACAGGAATATCTATCTCTATCTCTCTATCTCTCTCTCTCTCTCTGTCTCTCTCTCTCTCTCTATATATATATATATATATATATCGCTC
>JAFIDM010009631.1:184451823-184512797 GCA_023159025.1 Thereuonema tuberculata
TTAGCATCATTAAACGCCATTCAATTTTATTTGTTGAAGATTCTCTAAAGATTACGACGGTTTAACTAAGATTTATTATCGCTTAAAAAAAAATAGAAAGCATCTTTATATTCATCACTTAAATCCGGCATTCTTCTGTTTTTATAGGGATCTTACTTTTGGCAATAGGTTGAAATCCATGGGACTAAGGCCACTTACGCGGGGCGGGCTGGAGTGAGAATAGGTGGTTTTCATCGCCCCATATCTTTTAAACTATTGCTCATAAAAATCTGAAACTTTTTATGTAAAATCGTCAAACATATAAGAGTTATATTTTCATGTTATTATTTATTCATTATTATTTAAATTCATTTTATTTTCATTCAAACACCCCCAATATATCGTGTGTATTTAAATAACTGTTGTGGTGTTGTTTAAACTCTAAAAGTCTGGATCCAAAATTTAAATGATACAGAAACCTAATTAGGAAAATTTAATCGAAACACTTATGTCATTAATTCCTTTGTTTAATTTAAAAAAAAAAACAGTATTTTTTTGACAATGCAGTCTGACAAATGATTTTTTTGTGAGACAGTCAAATAGTTTTTTGGATTCTGTTTCGCTCAAAGGAAGCTAAATCAATTGCCGAATCATTTGACGTTTTTCTTTACTTTTAATATTCATTATTTATTGAGATTTTAATGAATCACAGGAAATTTAGTTCCAAATTCGAATTGTAGGGGGCTTCAAAATTATAGCTGTCAATCAAGCCTAATTTATGGTCTCCCTAAGGACGGGAGGCAGAGGCAAAACCCTTTGTAACTGAAAAAAAAAAACAGCAAATTACTGCATGGCACTAAACAAATTGATTATTCCGAATTATTGTTGCATTCTTAGACGGTTTTTTTTGTGGATTGCGTGAAGAACAGTTCATGCCTCAGAGAATCAAAAACATTTCGTGTTAGAAGACACTTGGTAACTCCTCCAAATCGTGATCTTAACCATTTTGTACTAATTGTAACGGACGAGGACAATCGACAGGCGAAATCTTATCATTTCAGGGCTTTTAATGACATACGACAAACCCAATGGACTCACTAGATTTCTTTCTATAACTGAAAGGTAAATGAAATATGCTATAAAGCAGAGGTTCCCAAGTGCCAATCCGTCGCAAGCTGTAGCTGGGACCAAGGTGATATGAGAAAATTAAGGGCAATATAATTACTTTTTTTTATATATATACAGAACTGAACTTACTCAATCTGTTATTATTTTATGTATTTCTAATATAATTGACTTTATAATAAAAATATGGCAACCATTTTCCAGTATCTATTTTTTTTTTTTTTTTATTTATTTGATGTTTATTTAGTTTTGATGAAAGTAATTGGTTAAACCCAAAGTTTATTTAGTGATATAATTGAACGAATGAGAATAAAAAAAATCGAACGAACTTTCGTTTTAACACAATATAATGCTGTAATTAACTTCAAAAGATAGACTGCAAAAGGAATTCTGGGACAGACGATAATAAACGGACGGATAAAGGAAGCATTACAAAATTCGTAGCCTAACTTTAGGAACTTATTATTATTATTTTTTTAACTTCATTACAGGACGTCCTAACTTTCGGTAAATTAATTATAACAAGACCTTACCAGGTGGTAGAAATCAGTTACAGCATTTAAAAAAAAAAAAAAAAAGAAGGAAAAGAGAGTAGCGGAGGGAGACTATTTCTATTCTTGGTTTTCTCAAAGATTTTATATTTGTAAAATACATTCAAAGGAGAAGTGCAATTGTATTTAACTATAATAACTATAACATTTATTTCATGGTTTATATGGAGTAATAAAAGACAAAGAATGATTTTATTCAGATATAAAAAGTGACTGTAGCGCTTACAGATACTAGTCTGTTTTCAATTTCTTAAGACCATTCGTGTATGTTTTCTTTCTATTGGGTCATTATAATATGAATAGATGTATTTTAATTTCCTTCTTAGATCTAATAGAAAGAAAGCTTATGTAATATCACTGTCAACCATCTAATAACTGTCTCAAGAAGGATATATTGTTAAGATGTCATTCTTTAAATGTGATTAACTACATAAACAGTAATTTTGATTATTATCTTTTGTTATAAAAAGCTAATTTTTTATTGTTATTTATAAGAACTGCATCAAACTTTTAAAAATTAAAAAAAGAAAAAAAATTACTGATCTTTAATACTAAGATAGTTAACATAAAACTGAAAAAAAAGGGGGGGAGGAGGAGTGTTGAAATTGATTGTTTAATTCTATTGAATTTTAATTAAAAAAAAAATTCCATGAAATGATTCAGCCATTTTTGGTGCAGACTTCATTGCGAGAGTCTTTTTTTTTCAGCGAAATTTCACGTCTTTGGATTTTGATTTTCCATAAACAACTTTTAAAAGTTTTTGAAGATTTTAGGATGAATACATACACACACACACACTGGCTATAGGGAATATGTGTAAATCTATTCCTAAGGAAACTAGAACAATATATTGAATACTGCTAATTTATTTCTTTGTTGAATTTTTGGTTATAACAAGGAAATAAAAGCATCCAAAGTATAAGACTAACTAGGGTTTTGTGTCTCATCCATATAGTTTGTCACATTGAATTGTACTGCATCAAGAACGTATCTTTCCTTAACGTATCTCTACAAAGCATATCTTGTATGTCTTCATCCTTTTTTTCTGATGCTGCAAAGCTCTGTGATAAGAAATAATTAATCTCATTTAAGTTCTCTTAAAGCGTCTAATTAGAATACTTAGCAATGTATAATTGAAAATTAACCTCATTAAAATTTCATTAAGGTAATCTCAATGCCTTTCTTGAAGAAATAATAAATCAATAAATAAATGTTTATCGTCATTTATTAGCAATGTTTCAGACGATTGCTCAGCAGGATTGTTTTGCAATTTCAAATGAATTTGAAAAACACAAATATTTATTTCTTTCATTCAAACTTGAATATTCGTTTGCAAAGATTACCCATCACGGTAAGCGAAGGGTGACAGAGCAGAAACCCTTACAATATATATAAAATTCATTAATGTAATGTTGATGCACAAATGCAGTAATAATCATATATTACACTGCTATATAGGTAGCTACAAAGATGAACAAAATATGTCACTCTTGCTGTCATTTTCGAATAACTTAAATCATTCAGTTGCATAATAAAAGGATTGTAAGAAAAAGAAAAATTGCAACAGATGGCATAAGTGCGATACTTACGAAACTCATCGAAAACTAAAATGTTAGATAATTCAAATTGTGTTGCTTTTAGTAGGAGACAAAGCCAGTGTACTAAAAAAAAATACGATTACTTATCTAAATCGGCGGTTATGTTTTTTACTACAGAACTATATATCTCATAAGTTTTTAGAACTATCTTGAGGTTTTATTCAGAATTACAGAACTAGATCCTAGTTGTAAAGTCCTAATTTATCTCGTGCGGTAAGAACAGAATATTTATAAAATAAGGAGGAAAAAGAAATCCTTTTTGGGTTCCTGCCTGCGCTGATGTAAATTATTAATGTTGCTCAGCTCTTCATTCGTTCATCATTGCAGACAGTTGCTCGGGAAACTAAAAGTCATCCAAAATTCTAAAACAGCTACACGAAAAAAAAACAAACATGAAATCAACTTAATCCTATATCACCTCCAATTACAAATGCCATTCCCCAATTGACGAATTAAATAAATAGTAAAATAACGTAACACTAAAGGAAGAAAAATTGAAATGGGCTTCTCTGAATGAATAAATAAAAAAATGTACAATTAATTAAGGTGCAAAGGAAACTTATGTATTTACATTTCATTTTCCTTTCTTAATAAAATCATTACTTTTCATTAGAGTTGTAAATAATTATGTGAACTTCTTAATCAATTTTTTTATTCTTTAGCAAAAAAAAAAAAAATATAATTTGAAATATTTTTTTTTTTTTTTAAATATTCTATTTTTCGTAGACAGCTAAAAAAAAAATAAATAAATAAATGTTGGCAAATAAACGCAATATTTGATTAAGAGTTTTTTAAATTTCATATTGTGATTAATTTTTTAATAAGAAAGGCAAAAGAAAAAAAGAAAATTAAACATTCCGATGGAATTTCCCGTACAAACATTTGAAGTGCCTGAAGCCTTTGTATGAAAACCTTTCATTTTTAATGAATCTTCGTCAATTATAAAACGCTTTCATTAAATTTACAGGAATTGTTTTGTCTCTAGTTATTAGCTCTTCATAAAACTTAATGTATACCTGGTTACATGATTTCAAACCCTTCCATCTTTTCCAAAAGGCAATGAGACCCAGATCCTCAAAATTATAAGGGATCAATATTCAAATTTTATTAAAAAAAAAAAAAAAAACAACTTTATCTATAATAAAACATCTTTTGTTATTATTTTATAAAACATTACTTTCTACGGCTCGCCCTGATACTTGTATCAGAGAAATGATAAATCTTGAAAATGTTTCAATAGCAGATGAATATTTCACGAACATAATTGAAATTCAGCAGTCTTATTACGAATAATGATGTGAGCATTAATTTCACACACAGTGAAATGCTTTTGATACAAATGAGTAATCTATTAAAACCAAATTTAAATGTAATTCATTTACAATCATATATTAATATATTTAAATAGTTAGCATGAAGAAACTACTTAAATACATTAAAGCATGAACAAATTTATTCCACCCAATCTCCAAAGTTGGTCTATTTTTGTTTTTATGAGCCAATGATTCTCAACCGTATCTTAGCAAGATTCTTTTCGTCATCGCTTGAATGCGTTATTGGAAGAGTAAAGAAATTGCACTTCCAGACACCAGGTGGTCACAGCCGGCGTTGATGCAGTAAGAGGCTTTTCATGATGATATAAAACAATCACTGAAGACTGCAAAGTAGTGAAGAACAACGATAAGATAGAATTTTATATATATTCTGTTTTTGAGAATTAATGTATTCTGAAGATATGTTAAAGGTTTCCATGACAAAAAGTTAGTTATTCAGATTTCATTAATCTACTTATTAATATAATTTATTTTTCTAATCTCTTATTGATAAAGTTTTACTGCAAGTTTCAGAAACAATTTTGAAAATTACGAAGAACTGGTTCTAAATAAAGCTTAAAAATATGCAAAACCTAAAAAAATAAAATAGCTGCATAAATAAAAACTGATGTTTTAGTATATAATTGTATTTTGTATAATAAAGTTTCCTTTAGACATCATTAAAACTATACTTTTGCTTTTTGGTTTATAGCTATAACGTAATATTCTTCGGAACCTCTGAGAGGCTAATGCTGACGTCACGGGGCTCTGGACTATTTGTAATCGCCAGCTTTGCGTGGTGGCACTATAAAAGAAGTTTTTTGAACCCCTTGGTGAATATAACGATGTAATTTGGTTGGAAGATTTGAACTTTAAAGGAAGTCCCTATTGGACTAGACCGGATCTTGAACAGCATCAGAGAACACTTGATGCCACAATCTTAGTTAAAACACTATACGTTTGTAACAGTAATAGACTTAAAACGAAGAACTCACAAAAAGACAATATTACAATTTGAAAACTATTGATCGCTTGTTTCCAGCTCTGATAAAGAAATTTAAACAAGATAGGAGCAGCAATCCCAATAGCGATCGCATAATGCCCCACGGCTTCTAAATAGAGGGAATATTAAAATCTCGGCAACTTCTCAACCCCACAGAAAAAAAAAATAAAGCTCTCCAAAAATTTGGGAGATCTTTTATAATAAAACTAGATCAATCATTCTAAGATTGATTTCAAGAAGAAAAACAAGAAAATTGGCTTCATATAACGAATTCACATAATAATTATAGTTGAAGTCAATATAAAAAAATGAAGAAATAAATTATTATAATATACCAGATTTTAATAAAACTTATAAATTAAGATGAAATTCTAAAGGAGACCTACAACTTAAGAATCACATAAGCTTGAAACGAGTTCTCAACAGTTATGAGCTAGTCTTGGTAAGAACTTTTTAACGAGGCATAGATCATGTCTCAAGCATATATCGTTCCTGAGATACGAATTTCTCGCGAAGGACGGACAGGCAGACAGAGCAGAGATATAAGCCTTCTCCTGCTCTGAGCTGCGCTCTGTATAGAAGCCTAAAAGAAAGAAAAAGAAATAAAAAATGCTCCCATATAGCTAGTAAATTTAAAATTCTTCCTTTTCAAAATTAAAACTAATCCAAATTGTTAAGGACCTATGTTCAAACACAGGATGGTCCAAAATATTTAACAATTCCAGAGATAATAAACACTGAATCAGAATTTTAAAATTTTTTTTAAATTGTTATTACTGCCGTTAAGTATTAATGTTACTCTTTATAATGACGTTTATATAAAAATACTTATATAAACTAGCTTATATATATATATATTTCTTTTATCTTTCGGAAGAAATGATTGAGATCCAAATTACCTTAAGGGCGAATCCAAAACTAGAAACACGGCTATGATTTCCAATGCAGCAGAAATTATCTTTTCCACATAACAATTTGCTGCATCAGACTATTACAAAAATTTCTTTCTCTCTTTCTTTACGACTGATAACAACCCAACTGATGAATCACAGAAAAAGAAAAACAAAAAACTTCGATAAGTCACGTAAACGTTTTAATCATTTCGAAACAATATAATAATTTATCTTTAAGAATTATGCAAATTAAATGGAAAGAATTTGTTCAATTTCTTTTGAGTAGGCCTATTATTACTTTTTAAATTAATATTTTTTTTCTCCACATAAATAATTGTTTTTGATAACTAAACAAGCGCAAGTTTAATCTGTGTGACTTTAGGTAGGAGACGAAATCACTGGATTTAGCCAAACAAATATCTATTTATTTATTTAGCATAATGTAGAGAAAACGTGATGATACCAAATACATAACAACAGTTGAATAATATATCTATCAATCTGATATCTGGTGTTATTCATATTCAGCCTTCAAAAGTGGGTAAAATTACAGACATTTCCTTCGATTGTTTGAAAACTTAGGTTTTGACTTTCACGCGAATTTATTCGCGCGCTTTGGGATTTTCAGAAGCAAACAGAAGGCGGTGTTAGTGTGGAGGGGAAGGGCGTTC
Source organism: Thereuonema tuberculata (assembly GCA_023159025.1). Lineage (NCBI taxonomy): Eukaryota > Metazoa > Arthropoda > Chilopoda > Scutigeromorpha > Scutigeridae > Thereuonema > Thereuonema tuberculata. The sequence continues at coordinate 184,458,957 of JAFIDM010009631.1, forward strand.
AGATTTGCCTCAAAGTAAGTTTTTGAGACGAAATGTCGGTTAAGCTTTTTTCTTCCAATCACAGTAACATTAGCACCATGAAAAAAAAATGGGTGCTATGAAAACTGCTAGATTAAGCACCTGAGAAACGGGAGAACCATGGGAAAATCAAAAGTAGCAAGCTAGAATTTGTTCGTTCCTCTATATAGGACGGAGGTTGGTACTGACTCTGAATGCTTGTAATCGTTGCATTTAGTCAACCTTCTCTGGTACGGTATTAGGCGTGCTATAAGTAGAAACAGAAGCTAACTCCAAGGTTTTCCCACTGACTTTTAGTTCTTGTGTGACTCTCAATGGCCTCGTTTGCAATGACAGATGGATGGGAGAGAGAAAAAATAGCGTCTTTCAATTTAGCTAATGAGAAAATTCGTTCCGTCGATTATAAGCCAATGGATTCTATGATGGGTGTTGCTTTGTTTTGTCTAAATTGATTGCCCCAAGACGCCCGTGTCACGAAAAGCCGCAAAGACTGATAATCCTAATGAAACATTTATCTAACGAATAACAGCCCTGCTTCAATACAAATTTCACAGTTGAGTTTCGAAGTTTAGGTCATTCTTTGCCATCACAAACCAAACGGGGAAAAAAAATCAACATCATAGTGTTTAAATTAAAACCCACAGAATAAATAAGATAATTCCTTAAATCAAGACACTAATGGATTCTATTCTGAGAACAAAATAAATACAGGTTGTTGTGCGTTGGTGGGAGAAATGCACCTTCAACGTTGACCCAATTGGTGAAGAGAAGGAGGAATAATGAGATCAGGGAAGGAAGGTCGTCACACTGATTAAACACGGAGATCAAAAGATAGCTCAGGAATTCAAGAAAATGGAAACAATAATTATCTTATCGTCATTCTTTATAAATATTCATATCATTTAATTTTGTGATAGGTTGTTATAAATTGCTCTGCAGTTTAAAAGAATTTCGTGATAAAATCGAAATGTCATCTGTAAAAGGAAGCCAAAAAAAGTCGTAATAAATAGACAATCCTCAAGAGTATTTTGAGCAAAGGCTAATAAACTGTATCTAAATGTAAATGTCTTCAACCTGATAAATGAACGCTAATCTTTATTTGAGTAATTCGAAATTTAACAAGCATTTTTGTTCACTGATCTGAGATACAAAAGAGCAAAAATATTTCTCATTAAGTTTGAGAACGATGATGACTCAATAAAGATCGTATGATAACTAAAAAGAATGAAAGTCAAAAACTTTGGCACAGAACAAATGATGTTTCCAGAAGACAATCATCCAAGAGCAATAATATGAAGCAAGAATGGGTATAGACGTACAGTTCGAACATGTATTCATTTAACAACACTAGGGGCATTGAGCTCTGATCTTAACAGACTACTGGAATCTTAATTTCAATCTCCATTTAGCGGAGGCTTCACAAAATTGTTCATTAAATTCGGTGGGCATTTATCAGTTTAGTATGTTTGGTGTTTTTCACTCAAGAGGAAAGCGACTGAAATGTCCAGACAACTTCGTGATTGCACCTAGAATCAATGCACTATGGTCATTACTGACGAGTCAAGATTTATCCAGCAGATGAATATTCAAATTGGACTTCCAACTCGAGAGAGCAAAAGATACTGAACATCCCGCAATTGCCATCCAGATGTTTCATTTCGATGTTTCAAATTGTTATTGATTTTTATGGAGATGTTTCACTTCGTTGTGTCCATCAGTAGTTTTTATGATAAAAGATCTTTTCCATTAGTGTAATAGTTTGTCTGTTTCATCTTCGATCCTACCGTAATATTCATTTTTAACACATTATAGAGGTCTTCACGTAAGGTATCTTCGTCAACATCGGATGAGTACTTTTTTTTGTTAACGGAATTGATAGGCAAAGGATGTGTCTCGAGAATGAAGAAGAAAAGAAACGAGAGAAAAGTGGATAATTCATCAACAACAGATCGCATTTTATTTTAAATCAACAAGGGTTTTACATATACTTACGTATCAAATCCCCGAAACCTAGGAGTTTCTGAGGCAGGACTAAAATCTCGTTAGGCTAAGATCTCGTTCTTATGCCGATTTAACTGAATCGTCACTGTTAAGTTTTAATCATATTTGTTTCAGGCGAATAAATATACAGGTTTTTCTCAAAGCAGTCCGGTTCTTGGCCACCGACCGTGTAACCCGCCTTGACAGACATATATTGGGAGGGGGAGGGAGAGACTCGGCAATTAAACACAGCCAGTGGTCAGAATAGTGAACACCAATATTTTCATTGATAAGCTAACAAAAAAGTACTGCACTACCCCTCCCAACAATATGTCCTACATTTCAGTCCAACTTAGAAAAGAGATATTACCCACAAAAGAAAGATCTCCAAGTAAGACAAGAAATCCCTGCTGAGAATCTGAATAGTCTTCGTTAAGTCTCACTGTTAATAAATTAGTTCTGTATAAAACCAATGTGAAATTACAGCAATTATCCTTAGAAGGAACTTCCTACCAAATGTAGATGCATTCAATTATGTAGATACATTAGCTCCGCTAATTCAGAAGGTTCGAGAGGAAATGAGTTTCTGAACAAGGAAGACTATTTCGTTACAAAGAATGTCCATTTCAATTTAGAAACCAACATTCAAAAACACTCCCACGCCCTACTTTGAAAAACTACTGCCATTTTATTAATATTTTTAATTATGTTATTTCCTACCGCAATCGATGCGTTGCAACAAAACCTATTAACCTATTCTAGTTTTTATAATAGATATAAAAATTATATAAATACAGCTCGTAGTCGAGGCAAGTGTTTCAACTGCAAGATGGAAAATTACAAATTTTGTCCCCTCACTTTATCAGAAAAGGCACAATATGTTAATTATGTTCATTACTAATATGTTAAAAGCCCCTTTTTGTAATTACAGTTTGACTGTTTTAGGTTTCCTTGACAAGAAAATCGTAAAAAAAAGTGATTTTCGACTTGTGAAGCTTTTCCGAGTATGAGCGATAAATGTCTCGATTCGTTTCAATTTTTATGGTGTAGGAGTCGAAGCTGTTCCACTACAGACAGTTTCTTAAAACGAAATGTAATTTTTTTTAATCATCATTATCATTATAATAAGGTCTATCAACAATCATAGCAACCCTTGATAGAAACCATCTATCTATTTTTTTTTTTTTAGATCAGTCTAAGCCCGTACATTCTCATGGATCAACTGGACCACATGAAAGTTGTATACGGCGAGAATAATGAAATTTAACGACCAATGCCAACTTTCAATAAGGTTGGATGGGAATTAAAGTGTCTTTCTCTGTATGTCCGTATGTCGATGTGCATGAAACAACATTTAGCAAAGTACGAATTTATAGAAAACTATTCGAATAAAAAGAAAAAGATATGTCGTATTAATTAGCAGGTAAATAATTAATGTAGTCTTTAAAATTGTAAATTGTAATTTTTCCTAAGCTTTTACAGTTAATGTTACGACTACACGGAGTGTGTCTTCATCTAGTAACTGTTGCTGAACCTTTCTAATTCCTTCGACGTTCTTAAGATTGGGAATACACTTAACAACATCTATATAGCTAGCGTATATCGTGGATGTTCGTCTTGTTTTATCAAATTATGAACAATTAATAGATTAGTGGTATACGCTAACCTCAAGAACTATCCACTTTTTTTTTTTTACTATGATCTATATTTAGTGTAAATGTATGTATAAATGTGTACGACTGATGGGGTATACCGTACCACTATCAAATAACGTTTGGAAACGAAACTGTTATCAGTAGAGCGCCAGTCGTGCCAATCAAGCACTGGCGATAACCCAGCATCACAATGTGTGACTGGTCGATCAACATATCTGTGTATGACGTAGATCTCTTTCAGTGACACTTCAATTCCACTCTCGTTTTTGATAAAGGTTTTTCAATTCCGGGAATCAATTCCACGAGTCATCTGCTTAAAGCTGAAGTCAATATTACGTCGTGCTGATAAGTATCAACAATGACTGTGCACACGTTCACCAGTAGAACCCAGAGAAAGCACTTCCTTCACTTGATCAAGTAAAAGTCGCTTATCAGATAGGCAGTTTACAGTGAAGTAAACCTAAGAAAGGTCAAATCCAAAAAAAAAGCCCACCTCCCCCACACATACCAACTTTTTTTTTTTTTGACATCGAAAGTTAATTAAGAATTCTTCTCGAAAACTGCTGCGAACTCGGAACAACCTTTATCCAATTTACTAGATATAGGTCTAAAATCTTATAGCATCTTATTTCAAAACTATATCTGCTGAATCTAGTTCATCTTTGGATACCAATTTACGAATAGGATGTATTAACAAAAATTTTTAAAAGACTGATTCAGTTCGACATTCATTTAAATTATACATTGTTCAGAATTAACACACATATACGACCATGTACATAAGTTTTCCTGTGGACACTCTTTGACAAAATTGATTCTTGCTACTCTAGATGCACTAAACAGTATAATGCAAACTAAATTAATTTTTGTTAATTAAAACAGACTAAAGTTACGCTGTGATGACTTAAAATAAATAGTATAAAAATAAAACAAAATATAACTAGATAATATTAAGAGTTCTGCTTTCTTGATAATGTTAGACTTGCCTGTTGAAACTCACATCAATGTTTTTATTTTACACCTATTTCTAACTTACTATGTGAAATGTTTATTCAGTTTTGTTTTAGTTTCTTATTACTTTGCTGTTACCTAATAACAGAGGAATAATGGTAATAAAATGCTGTTGAAATGATCAAGTAAACAGTATCTCTCATTCACTTACAAATTCCTATTCTAAAAGGAATCAATGGCTATCTGATCTCCGTTATTTTTGCTAAACAAAACATAATAACCGGATGAGTTGTTTCAAGAGAGAAAGAGGAGTTTTATTTTATTTACTTTTTACGATATTTCCGTTTAAAAGAAATAAGAAAATAATAAACTAAATTATTAAAGGACTTTACAAAATTTTGTATTAATGGCTTCAAAAATCTTTCCTAACTATTTCTTTTGTAAAGTATTGAAATTTATATGCTAATGTAGTATTTTCTGTTAAATTAAAAAAAAACAAACAAACATTAAATACGAATCTTCTTTCTTTTTTCTTTTACATATAAGAAAAACTATAATTTCGGTTGATTCTTTGACTGTTACTTTCTGTAGAATTGAGCAGATTGAATGGTAGAAACTGTAAATATTCTAATATTTTTTTTTATCAAGTTATTTTAGAATTATGGCATTTTGAAATAGAAATATTCTGCTAAAATAATTAAAGTAAGTTATCAACATTGTAACGTACAAACTTTTTTGGTTTTTTTTTTCCTAAAAAAAGCTGCCAATTATGTGTGCTTCCCTTCTTATTAAATTTTATTGATTATCTTTAAAATAAACCACTAAGAAACATAAGAGGATTAATGGAAACCTACAGCTAATTTTGTGCTTGTCTTTCTTGCTAATGATGGTAATTGATTTTTCTCAAATGGTGGGTCGTCCCGATTCTGATATAAAAAAAAAAAAAAATGTTTTTAAACACAATTTTATTATTAATATTTTAACTCTTTGGCACGTTTCTGTTACTTGTTTTGCCACAATTTATGTAACCTGCTCAGTCTTAACCTTATTATTAGTTTATATATCATAATCATGATACATATTTATTATTATTATTATTATTATTATTATTATTATATTATTATTATTATTATTAGACTATTTAAAAAATATTCTTATCAAAAAATATTTCGGTAGATGAAGTGCAAAATCTGAAAATGTTTTAGTAAAAATCTCAAAATTTTCTATAAAGCGGGGAGAGGAGAGAGGTCCCCGAATTGGAGAGACATAATTTAGGGGGTTGTAGCTCATTGAGAAATATTTATATAGAAGATGAGGCTAAATTCAAAGTTTCTTATTCCTGAATGTTAATTTAATTTTTATTTGTTATAGTTTGCAGCAAAATTATGGGTCGATCTACGACCCAACACAAGAGTTTCTCAAGTTTCAATATACCAAACAAAATTTAAATGTAAGTTACTAATTTCTAAAATTACAAGACCCAACAATGCTTTTAAAAAATAGTTTAAAAAAAAAAATACATGTCCCTCAGATTAATCTGAACAGAATTAAAAAGAGAGAATGTTATTAACACTAAACTATTTCTTTTACTAACTCCAAAGCAAGTTAAGAGACAAAACCTAAATGAAAGCAACAGACTCACCATTAAGAGCTTTAGGCATTTCCAAGGATACTTAGAAGGTTATTAAAAGATGAAGGGGAAAATAACCAAAGCTGCAAGTGCAAGAAACCTGTGCTGTGGCGGTGGAAGGGAGAGACAAATAGGAATGGAAGCCCCAGAAACGGGTGTGGGAAGAGACAGCGAATGAAAGTGCAGTGACGTTAATGGGAAACCTCATTTCTTGTCGAAGCAATCCGATTAAAGTGAGACTCGTCCCAGCAGATTGACCGGAGCACAGCCACCGTTCAGTGGGAGGATTAAAAATAGCCACAGAAATAATAATAATAAAAATTCATTGAAATTTGAGCTTTCACAACGTACTATTTCATTACATAGAAACTAAAAGAATCAGAATATTGTTCAAATATTAACTAATTAGAAATATTTCAAGGTAGATAGATAACTATCGTAACGTTTAAATAAAGAGGTTTGTTTTTTTTTTCTCCACCATACACTGAGAATCTCCCGAAAATCCGTCTAAATATCACCAAGTCCTTAATGACAAAAAATTCGGTACAAAAGTTCCCTGTTGTAATGTAAATTCTTTCATGATTATTTTTGTTACGTTTCATCTGCAGATGAATTAAAGTATGATCTATTTCAAGGATATAAACTTCTAACTCTTTATCATTTTTTTTTTCTTCTTTCCTAAGTCCTTTTTAGTATCTCTTTGTTTCCTGAGATCTAAAATCCCAAAATCCAATCTGTCTTATATTCGCAGCCATTCTCCATTCAAGTCAATACGGTTATTATCAATTACGTCTCTTTATCTCAATCTTTTTGCCATAGTAACTCTTAACTCTACAGTGAATTAGATTTAGTCGTCTTTATTGAATATTTTTCTTTAAAGATTCATCAAAAAACCGGCATTACTTTGAAACCATTGGGATGTCCATAAAATATAGATTATCCTTCTTCTTAAGGTCAATTTCGAAATGTAAATAAAAATAAAATGTTCCTGTAATAAAACAGGGAAGAAGGCTGGAATCGCAGGAATGTCCGAGTGTATGACGAAAGTACGCTCAGAAATGGTTTTGTAAAACTAGGGCTCTGTGGCGACTTCCCAACCGGGACCCGCGATTCTAGAACGGCCTGACTAAAAATGATATCAAAATTAAAATAAAACATTTACCCGACACAGAAAATTAACTTTAAAAGTCTTTATTTTTCAGTGCATTCAGATCACAATTAATAATTAAACAACGAAATACGGTCCAAAAAAATCAAAATTAATGAAATTCATCAATACCAAAGTATTGAAAATATTTTTCTAATACAAAAATTATTATCAATAATAATTAATTATTTCAGCGTATCCTCTATTTTATTCAGTACTATTTTATTTTGGAAAGTAATTCATAATTTTTTTTAATAATTTATCCAAATTAAAAAGAAAAAACAAGAATAAACGTATAGGAAATATAATTATACTTATTGGAAATCTAATTCCTCCGTCCTTTTTGAAAGAGACAGAAACGATTGAATAACTCTTCTCACCTGATGTTTTCTACAAGTGCCTCTTTTGAACTAAATTAAAATAGAGCTGTTTCGAGACTTAATAACTATCGTAAGAGCATTGTTGAAAAATAAAAAAAAATGCTTCAAACGCCTTCCCAATCTCAGATTTCCATCCCATTTGAACCAAACACGATTAACCATTATATTCGCAAAACAATCTAATTTCCCCTGAACATCTGAGATCAAAATAATTTCAACGTCTGAAATACAGAATTTGATTTCATATTGTAAAGCCTTAAAGTAATTATCAAGAGTAAAAGCGATATAGAATATTAAAATTTTAATTTCGATTTATTAATTAATTTCGCCTATAATATGTGGATATGGTTTTGTTTGATGATGTTCTCTTTTCAGTTATGTTAAAAGTATTTTTTAAAAGATAAATACGAGTTCGTAAATAAGCATGTAAGTAACTAACTAACTAACTAACTAACTAACTAAATAAATAAATAAATAAATAAAGCCATTCTGTTAATTATCAATTCACTAACTGGATCAGATTTACAGAATGCATCAACTGGTCGTTCTGATTTTGTTGTGAAGTCTTCTCAAGAACTGGATTCTTTTTTTTTAATTACAGATAGTGCTGCAGCGACTGAAATAACAGATAATGGAAGGTGTGAAACAGGGTGGATGAAGCAACTTCTTAGTTATTAATTATTTTCTGCAGCTGCATTGCTACATGTGGTCTCGTGCTGTAAAGATGGAGGATAGAAACTTTTCTGTTTACGAAGAATATGTTTCCCTTATCCAGATTTACCTTTTTAGTTATGTTCTCGTTATGTTTGTCGATGATAAACTTCCACTAGAGCGTGCAGTTGCTTGCCATTGATCTCCGTAGACCTTTTGAGAGATTCTTTTCCACTAATAAGGAATTTTTGAAAAGTCAACATTGAGAGAATGTATTATTGTAAGTGTTTTGATTGCTTCACTGTTATCTTTGTAATTTAAAAAACACACAAAAACCAAAACAAAATGTCGAATTACCCATTTAAATCTCGCAAGTATTTATTACAGAAAAACTGAAGTAGATAATATTCTTTTTTTTATTTTCTGAAAGGGAAGAGAACGTAATGATTAATATTTTAATTATCTTTCGACTTAAGAGAAAATACAAGCTTTTGCACTGACTTAATTTTAGCCAATAAGTATGAAAAGATTTTAATTTACTGTTTGTATTTGGGTTTCGAAGTCGTATTTTATGGGATCGCTATTTTAAAAACTGCTGCAACTATGTAGTTCGACATATTATGGCAAATCAGCAAAGAAATGTCTATTTGGTGGTTCCCAAAAATTATAGGCATTTTACATTTGATGATGTTTTATTTTTATTTTTTTTTTATTTTACAGAATTCTTATTTTTGACAACTAATTATATTGAATTGCAATAAGAAATTTGTGGACGTTAGAAGATATTCGCTTTATCTTGATTTACTACTAAGGGTGTTCTTCATTTCCGGAATTCATTTTTTTCTTTAAGTTCCTAAACTAGATTAAGTATCCGGTCGCAGTTTTTTGCTGTTATTCTATTTTAATTATGAATTATACGCTGATAACAGTAAATGTTTCGCTTTTTTTTTATCTGCATTTCGACAAATTACAGAAATACTAGCATTAAATTTTAAGGCAAGATGCTGCAGCCAAAGAATATGTATGGTGCGGAACCACAGAATAGTAATTTATTAAAGCTTCCAAGTTCGATGTGCAGTCATGTTCTAGAATAAGAACAATCTAGCCCAGAGCTTAAATACTGCATTCTTATAATTAATCAGCTATGTTTTTTTAAATAAAATACTAAAGTTTAAATTCATGACTTATAATTGGGGGAAAAAAAAATGCGAACCATTTTTATTAAAAAAAAAAAAAAGGAAGTTTTTAGTAATGTCTCTAATCTATCAGGTTCCTTAGACTGACAAACTGTCTTAATTAATTTTAGCAATTAAACTCAATGAATTACAATCAAAATAGGCGCCATCATTCGATTCGGAAATTCTGCATTTTGCACCAATAAATAAAGAGGCAACAAAAGAACATTATTTTTTTAATGAAGGAGATGGGATTAAATGAGCAAAGAGTCATATCGACTTCCGATGACTGGCTGGAGAAGATATTAGAGCTGCAAATTCTTTTCCAAGGCTGGCAGAAAGTATGTACTGTAATAAAACGCCTTATCTCCAAAGCGCCCTCTCGGGGTTTTAGACTTAGATTTCACTTTATAAAAGTTCTCTCTAATATTTGTAAATGACCAACAATCACAATGGTTACTCACAATAGAAGATTGGGCATTTTTGGGTATTTAGAGACTTCAATTAGAACAAAAATCAGAATGGTGGCTTTTGACGTTATGTGCAACATTCTAATGTGTGTGTTTGGACCGCTGGAGAAAGAATATCTCTTAGCTGTAATTTCAGCATAGCTACAAAAGCTTATCTAGCTCCTGGGTCTTGTTTATCCCTTTCAATATATGCGTGCCAAGGTTAAAGAACATATGCACCACAGTAAAATCTGAATCTGTTTTTATATTATTATTACTTAATGATCTGGACTACCTTAGAAGATCATTATGTCTCATCAGCTGGAATTATCCACTGGTTGACAGATTCAATTGAACTTGCAAACACAATTCACAAAGGAAACTAAAGTGAACTTTATTTATTTATTTATTTCATTAACAAGAAACTTAAAAAAATTAAATTTATTTTAAATATAATAAACAAATAAATAAGATTATGCTTATTATGATGATAATGTTTAGCCTGCATTAAAAACATGAGAATCATGAAATATAAAATTATCTGCATCTTAAAAAAAAAGAAAGGCGGTTTGAAAAAAAGGAAAAGGGGTTAAAAACCAACGTCCTCTGATGTCCATTATCAAGGTAAATGGCGGGGGAGGGGAGTGTTTATATTTCATGATTCTTATGCTTATTACATTTACTACAAGAAACATTAATTTCTAAACGTTTTACGTAGATAACAAGGCAATCGTTAAAATAAGAGAAAAAGAGCACACCCTTTTAATCTAATGTGTCTTTTTTTACTTAAGAATTTTCAATTATTGTAATTAAATGATAAACAATTCTCAACTTTAAGGAATTCACCAACTGAACTTTAAGCAGTAATTTTACAGAATTATCACAGTCAATTAGTAATTAAATTTCTAACTTTAAATAAATCAATATTTCAAATGCGCAACAACTGCTCTTCTTCTGGTATTGAACAGCGAATGGTGATAGACTATTATTAAACCTGGCTTATGTTTTCATATTATTTCTTCACACATTCTACGGTTCCACTCCAAGCCTGGAAATTGGAAAGTTTTAAACCAATGTCGGTTTTATTGCTGTAATACTTATTATTAAAATATTAAGCAAGTATTATTAAAATAGTCAAACTTCCCACCTAGAGATCCGTAAGTATTGTAAAAAAGAAAATGCTTGAGGGCTTCAATATAGATGGAAGTAATTGTATTAATAAATGATATACCAAGGAAGGCACAAGGTAAGTAAAAGGTTCTGGCTAGGGGTGCGAAATCCTTTTACTTACCCTTATGCCTTCCTTAGTATATCATTTATTGATTATTTAGGTACGTTAAATTCCTTATTAATTAATGTGAGCAATTAATTAAATGAATTGAAATCCACCTGATTTCTCGTTAAAATGGCTTTCTGTCATAATACCTAAAAAAAAAATAATTACTTAAGATTTTAGGCCAGATACCTTAAACCGTACAGGAGGTACTTGAAAAAGTATTGGGAAAGGCTAGAGAAAGAGCGAAAAGGCCAGTAGTTTAAAAAAAAATCTCTACTTACTATGGTGTTTGTTTATATGCCAATAAAATATAGTGATCATTCTAGCTGATGACTGCGAATAAACACGTGTCACTTGCAATAGAGTGAATAATGCATTGACTCTCAACATACATTTTTCAAAGTTGAAAAGTAGAAAATGTTTTATCTGTTTGTTATATACGAGTTACGTACTATGTTACATACGATGTAATTTAACATACGATAAAAAATTGTAAACATTTGCTGCTTAAGATTATTTGAATATTTTTAGAATGAAAGTTTCAACTGTCTTTAAATATGATGATATGAACTGTATTGAAATTAGGCGGAGAAGAACAAGGTAATTGGAATAAATTAAATTTTGTTATTTCTTGGACATTATATAAGCTAGTGATCTAAAAGCTCATTAGTCTTAAATCAGTTGTTCTTACCCTTTACTCAACCTTTGGTTCACCAATTATCTTCTCACTTCATTTCACTTAAGCAATTTAAGTAAATCAGGTGGATAAAGCTAAGATATATCACACAGAGAACTGAGAGGACGATGCGACACTCCCCTCCCGAAATAAAATTCTATACACTCTCATGATATATCATGACTCAGGCTGACAAGATTACAAATTTCAGCCCAAAGTAATCAATACATGGAAAATTATTTTTATTTAGAATTGTATACACAATCATTAAAAAAATATATATAAGATTAATAAAAGACGGTACTAAGGGGTCACGAAAGAAAATAGTAGGCTTCCTGCTGAATTTATTCTTACTGACAAGTGAGTTACCCTCTAAAAAAAATGGATGTCTTGTATCACCTAGGGTGGGGGTGGGAATTGTGAGTTCTATTAGATAAGAACCACTATCTTAATCGAACAAGAGCAATTTGAGAAATGGCAGAATCTAACAACGCTGTTGGTTTGGAGTTTTGGGATTTTCTTTTTTTATGGCTTCTTGTAATTAGATTTCCAGTTCTGATAAAAGCTGATGAAATGAGTAAAGCAAGCAAATTTTAAATCTAACTATAACTAACTTAATCGTTTTTTCATTCTGGAACAACATTACAACGAGGTGTCACATGATCGAACGCATCTAACCCCATTTTATATATTTCTTTCACTTCATTCTAACCCTCATCCCCCCCGAACTTAATAATCCATAGACCATAATATCGTAACTCCACCAATCAACGTGAAACCTGCCGAACCTTATTTTCAATGCATCTATATTAGAAGGTGCATGATTGGCTGATAAATAATCACATGACTGAAATGATTTGATAAGTATGAATGTCTTTTTATTTGTCAACAGAAAAGCAGCGCTCAGTTGCAGACAACTGAACTGAAATGGAAGCCAAAACAAAACTTATCGATTAAAATTGGAATGTTAAGTGATTAACTGAAATTTTTAACTGTTCACAGACTTAATTGAAAATATCCTGCAACAGAATACATACATCACTATAACATCGTTACTACGATACAAAAGCTCACGACTTTAAATGCGTTCATATGAAAGTGAAACAATACTTACAGGAGCCGATGAAGTTCATGAATATTGTTGGAGTCGATTCGTAATCTATTTTCTTTCTCAGGACTGTGAGAATTTAATTTTGCGAAGGAATGAGAAATCGCACACCACCACCAACCGATCGAAAACCTCGTTAATCTTCGTCCACGTCGAACAGTAGCCCTTACATAAAAGAGGTGATTTCCTTCCTCCCCCATCAGAAAAAAAAATAAAATAAAAGGAAACCAAATATTTTCGTGTAAAAAAAATCAATAAACCCAAAACGAATGTGGGAGAAAAGAGCAAGTGCATCCTCTGAAAGAGTAAACAGATTAATAGTGGGAAAAGTAAAGATGCGGGCGACCACCAGCTACGGGCTGAGAAAACAACATTGGATGGATGAGTTCATACACACGGAACGAAAAGGAGTCTACCAAATCCCCGCATGTGTTGTGGGCTTAGAATGATCTTTATTGATTTCAACGGAATCTTTTAAGGAGATTTACATTCTGTACTTACTCAGATAAGTCATCGAAAATTTGAACAACTAGTGGCCAAGTGCACCAAACTTCAATTAACTTTGACGGCTGCATTGTGGACGTAGCTAAAATTAGTGAGGGTGCTGCTCCAGAAAAATTTTAGTCTTTGCTTTAAAATTGTGTGAAAGGAAACAAACATGTATGAAAAGAAAATTTATTCAGAAACTTGATAAATTTCTTTTTATACATGTTTGTTTCCTTTCACACAATTTTTAAACAAAGGCTAAAATTTTTCTGCAGCAGCACCCCCCACTAATTTCAGCTACGTCCACAATGCAGCCATCAAAGTTAATTGAAGCTTGGTGCACTTGGCCACGAGAATAGGTGAGATAACTTCAAAACGATTATTTAAAATACACATGGTATTTAATAATAGCAAGTATATAACGAAAAATCATTCTGAATTTGAATGTTATTTTGTAAGATAACGAGGATGGAAGGGCTTACTCCAAATAGCAGTACATGTTTTCTATCAAACAAAAACATTTTTTTTTTTTTTTTGTACTTCTATAATCTACAACCTCATGTCCCGACTGCTATTAATAATGAGATTGAGTTTTATAAATTAGAACTGATTTATTTATAAAAAAAAATCAATCTAATTACAAATTAAAACTAATTAATATTATATTAAATTAACGTGCCAAAATTCAAATCCAAAAATTATCCAATGAACAAGCACAAGCTAAAAAGATAAAATTCAAAATTAATAAAATAACATTATCACGTACGTATTCGGACTGTCTTACATTCAAGTCCTTTATCAAGCAGTTCCCCTACATCTAAAAAACGCGTGCCTTCCCTCTGGAAGTTGCCAGTGTGTAAACCTAATTAAGTTGGTATTTTCCTCCAACACCAAACTTCATATGAAATTCCTTCAGCCAATCTCCAGTTATAACGGTCTCCGCTGTGTATAGCATTTTTTTAATTGGCGGGAAAAAAGACGTAATTACTGCATATTTTCATCGGAATATTGCAAAGGTGTATTCAGTTAACTAGAAATTAATAGGCAATCAGAGGTTTGAGCGTTTTGTTAATATGGTCTTTCTCTTTTTTTTCTTTTTTTCAATGGAGTGTTCTGTTCTGACAATGTTTTTTTTTTTCTCAAAAGCATGCGTAAACCGCAAGTTTGTTATTGATAAGTTAAAGTAATGTGATGGCGAATGAATACAATCTCATTTGCACAAGAAACATATTGCTTCAAGTTATAAAACATACCGTATATGCTCCAATAAACGCCGAGTCTCTTATTGTCGCCGGTCTCTAATAAGCGCCGGGCTGCAGAGGGGACACGGCCAAATAGTAGCCTGTCTCTAACAGTAGCCGGGTCTTTGATATTTGCCTAAATGTACTAGTGTAAGCGTCCATATCTTTATAGTCGTGCGTAATACCTTACGGTACATTGCCTTACAAAATGCCGCCGAAACGGTCATTTGACATTGCCTTTAAGATTCGCGCGGTGGAATACGCGAAAGAAACTTCCGGTGAGGCGACCGCCCGTCATTGCGGATTCGGACGACGAATAGCAGCGAAAGGTACAGAAAAACATTGCCATTTATCTTTAACAGTCTTATGTAGCAAGCGAAGTTCAAATAAAAGTAGCTGTTTGTAATATTAGCCAGTATTTATGTGTAAAAAATATTGCGTTCTGAAGGTTTTTGTTAATAATGGCCGGCCTCTAATAGCAGCCGGTCTCTATTAAGCGCCGGGAGCCGAGGCTAGTTTTGCAAATAAACGCCGGGGGCCTCTATTGGAGCATATACGGTATCTGTTATTTGATAAATTTTGAAGCAAACCAAACTATTAGAGATATAAATCTTCCTCATTCTTTTCTAACATATATATAAATAAATCAAACAATTTCTATTACTGGAAAAACATCTTTATCTTCTTCAATATTTGGTCTTTATGAGCAAAAGACTTCTTCAGAAAATACAGTTGAGGAAAAGACCTGTGCCTTCCTCCTCACAAACATTAAGAATACAACATTTAAAAAAATAACAGTCTATGTTTTAAATAATAAAACATACTTCTACTTTAATTATACAGCATAAATTTGTCCAAAAAAAACAATAAAACAATCATTAATTAATAATCTATGTTTCATTATTTAAAACATAGATTATTAATTAATAAGAGGTCTTTTCCTCAACTGTAATCCCGAAGAAGTCTTTTGCTCAAAAAGACGAGATATTGAAGAAGATAAAGATGTTTTTCCAGTAATAGATTCAAACTATTAGAGCACTGCTTTGTAAATAGGATCAAAGGTTCAAATGAAAATAAACTTGTTGAAACAGCAATACAATTCTCAAACTTAATTACATTAACGAGAGGAAAAACAAAAGCGGAGGGAGAGGATACACATATATGGTTAGATGGGAACTCAGCCTGTATAAACCTGATAAAGGCGCGTCCTGATAAGTCCTCAGCCTGTTAAGTCCGCGTTTCACAACCACTTGCTGATATGCATTTGAAGAAAACCGATTAAAACAACCTGGAAGCATCTAAATCAAGTATCGAAATCAGTGATACCATGTACCTTTTGAAACTACAAGTGCGATGTTTTAATTTCACTTAAAGGGATATTTAATCGAAATACAGGACATTTTTATCTCCTTATCAGGTCAATACAATTTCTACGTTTCCTTTTACGTAGGAATAACAAAAGACAATAATTGTATTTCTACCACAACGAAGCAGACATTTTCATGATGGTTTCAATGTCTTTATTTTGATTGCACTTGGGAGCTCATGGGAAAAAATGATCAGTCACTAGGGTTTAATGTAAGTGAGATCTACACTCTTTAACATCCCGGTGTTCAGCAACGAGAACAAAGGAAGCATCTGAATGATTTATAATCAGATTAGCACCAAGATAACCCTCATTCCGACAACAGCATTAATGTTCGTATTTACGGAAGTAATTAATACCTTACTTACTTATCGTCTAATGCTATTATTAATAACTTCTTTAACATAATGTGCGAAATGGAAATAAGGAAGGTAAAAGAAAGTAATAAATCTATCAATTCGAAAAGAAGGATTTAACTTCATTAAGACAGGTTAATTTTTTTTAAAGTCTTTCTAGACTCGTTATAACTACATTTTACTTAATTGTATCTGACAAAATGGTAAATGGATATAAGTTAGAAAATGGAACAGTCGAAACGTGTTCGCAACATGACATACAGAAAACCTGAATGTAAACTTTTCTGTAAAACATTTCTTATGATCTACAGGTGAATCTTGATACTTTAAAATAAAATTTATAAAAACAAAACAAAAACAAACTTAAATTTTGATGTTCTAATAAATTACGAAGTTTTAGGACATTTATTCAATTAACTTTAATAAGTAACTGATTTAACTTGAATTTTGTGGCTGAATTTCTAAAAAAATGATTAAATAGAAACTTTCATCAATATTCAATATCATTAGAGGTCTGAGTTTTTTTTTTTTTTTTTTTTTTTTTTAATGTCATATGAAACTAATAGATGCTTTTACGAAAATGTTTCTTAAGGAAGTTCTAACATACGAATAAGATGAAATTTCTTATGGAAAGCAATATCTATTAACATACATTCGCTGCAATTGGTACAACTATCAATATTATTATCCAGCCTGTACAACGTTGCGCTTCATAAAAAAAGATACTTATCTTTAATATTTCGAGTTACATATATTTATATATAAATAAATAAATAAATGCAATGTAAAGAAGTTGGAAAATGTTTTAAGCCAACTTCTGGAAATCCTAACTATGTTCCTGACTATGTGACTGTATGACACTGGCGCACACATGAAAGATATTCAACTTCTTAAAGAATATGATTTAAAGAATATCGTCTTAGTATAATTCCAGAAATGAATTGCGTTGGCAAATGGTATTAACATATTCTAAAACTTCTGGAGAGTAACTTGCTTTTAAACAGCACTGATATATATCAGTATGTAGTGTACCTAACAGATACTAAAAAAGATTTAAATACACGAATTAAAATATTAGATCGATTAATAAATGAATTGCTAAAAAGATCACAATACTATCAAGTTCAATAGAAACTACTTATTAAAAGTTTGGAAACTGCCCTATTAGCTTCCATGTAGGCTACTTACATCTTGGTTTCTGCTTTGCTTCTGACAATGGCAGCCTTAGTCCATCTGTTATATACCTTGCTACCAGATGGCAGAAAGAAATTTTTCTGTTCTGTTATTTTTTAATTTTTGGGGTGACAGTTTTTGCTCATCTTTTAACCCTCAGTTTTTTTGTTAAATATATATTTTTTGTGATCTTATGCCCTCTCTTCTGATGCATTAAATGGGGTGAAGGGAAGAAGGGAGGGGAAATACAGAGAGAGAAGAAAGGAAAGAAAAACTGTCCATTTTTTATATCGTTAAAAATCTCAAATAAATTATTTGATAAAAGATTTTGATTTTTGATGTGATAATTTTCTACAATGGGCAATTACCTTTACCCATTCCCTTGTAATTTTCAACAAAACAAACTGTAATCAAATTATACTGCTCTCTCTCTCTCTCTTTTTCTCTATCAATACTCTAAAGACACTGTCGTTATAGATCATACGACATTAAAGATGTTACCATTTTTAAGCAATTGGAACAAATTACTTTTTGAATTAGCATAAACCAAATTAATAAATACTTTAGAAAGTACATTTGTTTGTCGTTCAGTGATATATTATCAAACTACACAAGCTGAAATCATGAAATATGCATATCAAGCCTTCGCTTTATGATAGGAGTTCTCCAATATTAATGGACAAAAGCCTTTTTTTTCAGCGGATAAAGTAGTAAACTTCCTTCGACAGCACGCCGACAAATATTGCTCTATTCGCTTCATGTTAGAAGTGACATCAACGGGAATAAACAATCATAGAGTTTTTGAAACCTTATCAAACGATGTCTTAAGTTTTCGTGACACAAAGTAACATGTTCTAATTAAAAATAAAAAAGTTAGTTTTTTTTCCTTCAAAGTAATTGGTAAAAAAGTAAAAAGTATTCTTCTCTTTGATGTCTGTTAAAAAAATCCAATATTGGCATGAAATTTTGTAACATGTAATTCGAAGAGTAAAATAATAATTAATAATAATAATTAAAATCTATCTAAGCAGAATAAAATTACATGTTACGTAATTTCCAATTCAGGGATTTGAAAAGATTAGATAATGTACCTTGCTACCAGATGGCAGAAAGAAATTTTTCTGTTCTGTTATTTTTTAATTTTTGGGGTGACAGTTTTTGCTCATTAAGACTACAAATACAGTCGCAGAAGCACCCAGCAACCTCGGAACACAATAATTTTACTCATTCCATTATGTGACCATCCCTAACCGACAACAGAGGCCTATAAAATCTTGCAGGAGGGTCTGAAATTTGATGCTAGATCATGCTTGGGAATAAAAAGAAATCCACTGGTTAATGCAATCTATCAACTATAAAAAATGTTTGCTTACTCTATTAAGATTGTGATCAAATGAATAATTCCAAACTAAAATATAAAGCCTTTAATCTGTCAGTTAATCAAAGCTACGCAATACAAAATTTTAGATAAGTAACTTTAAAAAAAAAGCATTATCACAATCTAGGAATTAAGCTCCTTGAATTCGGTACGGAAACTTTTATTATATTCACTCAAAGGACATAATAATACTGTTGCTAACCAAAAGTTCTAATGACTACGTTATTTAAGATTATCACAATAAATTTAAAAAAATGATATTCTGTTTTTTTAAATATTCACGAGGAAGAGAGAAAACGAAATATTTGCAAAAAAAAAAAAAATATGGCGAAGATGTGAGATGTAATTATACAGAAATGGTAATTATTTACGTTTTAATTAATTAATAAATTAAAATTTTAGATTGATTAATCTAAAAATTATTTTTATCTAAAACCTAGGTATTCCTGTAAAATTTACGAGTGTTTTATAAGAACTCCTTATAAGCAAATATGTAACTTAAACAGTTTTTAAAGATATTCTGAGAAATTAGTGTAAAAACTTTAGAATATTATTTTTTATTTATTTGCAATTATTTATTTGTTATTTATTTGTAATTATCAAATTAATAAAATTCACTGTATCACTACTTTAATTAAATAATTTTATTTGCAAACGCGTTTCTGGAATTTAATGGCAGTTTTGCATCGGAAATCAATTTTAGAATAACAAATTTCCAAAACATTGAATATATCAATTCATTCAATCTATTTAACAACATCCCTTACATATATAAAAAAACATTTACTATCAACATTTTTGTTATGATAATTGTTCAAAACCAATATCTTTCTTCCTTATATAAAACATCATAAAACACCATCAAAGAACTGCGATACAGGGTAGATTTAAAAAACAACACAAACGCAAAGCAATCATGTTTACTTGAAGAAGCAAAAGCTTTTGAAACTGTTGTAAAATGTTGTTAATAACAATGGATTTTACACCTATTCCATCTGTTGCTTACTTATTTTGAAGTATTATTTATCGGCATGCTAAATGAAGTTTTAATATATATATAAAAACTTTTAGGATAATTTATTACTGAAGTGCTCACTAAATAAATCCCTGATTGCGTCGAATTCACCTTTAAAAAAAAAAACGCAGGACTGAAAAGCCGTAGAAGATCACTGGTTTCCTAAAGGTCTATGGAGGTAAGACGAAGAGGAGCATGACATCAAGACGCATCAGAAAATAGCTTGCTGTCACAACTTTGATAAATGACCAATCTTCCTCTTCTGCTTCATTGTTATTAAATTCTCTAGACAAGCGTATCACTCACTCCTACACAATAACTTAATTCCTGTGTGGAAGTAGAAGGGAATAATTGTTATGAATGAGCAGCAACAAAAAAGGTGTTATCACATCCCCCTTCTTACTGTTTTTTTTTTTTCCGGAAAACAGGTAAGGACGCGTGTCTTGTCATGGAGGGTGGGGTTCCATTGCAATTGACCTCCATGTGGTTTTTAAAGCAGGATTTGGATTGTTCAACCAATCAAAACCTATCCAAATCACACTGGTTTTTGCAACATGACCGGAAACATAGCTTTGACTAAACCCTTGTTTAAATGGAACACCTTCGTTTCCCTTCCAGTTTTTTGTTCTCTTTGTTTTTCCCCCCCATTTCCTATTTTGCAAATCCATGAATTCATAGTCCACTGATTTTCTTAATCGCAATTGGGCTCGCCTTGATTTTTTTGGAAATCAGCCTAAATAACTTTGAAGAATTAAATTTATTGTTACTATAGTTACAGTTTGTTTCCTCTCTTTTGAAGTACAGTAGTAAACATTAAATCATTCCTGAGTTTTATAGTTCCAAAGGTTTTTTTAAAGCTTTTAAATCAGGTATCCGTGAAACAGTCAAAAACAAAGAATCTAACCTGCACCAACTTCATTTAAAGCGATCCAAAACGATTTTTATTACAACTATCCGATTACCGATATAATTATATTTTGATTTTAAAAAATCAGAACTAAGTTTTTTGTGCTTTAATATCGACAGGATATTAAATTGAGATGCTTTGAATTGATCAATACAATTGCTTTCAATGAATGTTGTACAGTAAAATAAAAAAAAGCCTTTACTTCAATCTGATAACTATAAGGCGATTTTGGTCATTCGTGAGAAACTTTAGGACACATTTTTCGTGAATATTAAATCTACTGTATTATTAAAATAATTAAAAATTAATTAAACGTTACGCTCCAAAGTAAATAGACAATTAATAATATGCGAAAGATGTAGATTTAAACACGATACGAAATATGCATAGAATCTAGCAGCTGGGACAATAGAGCTGCGACATCTAGCCAAACTTGGATGCAACATCTGAAAAACAGTTTCCACAATAATTAAACCAATTTAGATGTTACCATATATTAAAAAAAAAAAAAAAAAAAAAAAAAAAAACAGTAAAAGGGGGAGGGGTTACTTTCATTTTCTTCTTTAATCATCAAGAAATTTCATATCAACTTTCCAATAAGTCCAAAGTTATTGGTTAATATAAACATTTTATAAAATGTTGCAGTGATCTTACAATTGATCGATTTTAGCCACCCTTGCATTTTCTAAGTGAAATTGAAGTGCATAAATATAAAGTTTCATCAAAATCTAATCAGTGCAATCAAGTTGTTTTATGAGGAGACACAGACAGTCGATTCTAATGAAATTAAGTTGGCAAGCGAAGACGTTTAAAACCCCACAAGATTCATTCAAATTAAATCGGATCATTCATCGAGTGTCAAACTAATTGAATCAAAAGGGGGAAAATACGATTTGAATAACATTAACTGAAATTAGGTTCAGTTGAAGCATCGACATTATGTTTAGAAAGTAGAATAACAACACGAAAAGTCTTTAAGGGATGACAGTTCTCAAGCAAAATGAAACGAATTCAAAACATTATCATATTTAACTGAATCTATTACTTCAGATATTGATTACATGAATTGTTCAAATTGAAACTTACAAGAAAGACTTAACAGTGGAAACTTACCTTTTTATATAAAAACCCAAACGACTTTCTGGCTGTCCTCTGTCAAGTTCATTTCCCCCCCCCCCCCCAAAAAAAAAAATATTTTTTTTCTTAGTTCTTATTTTTGTCCTTAATTTTCCATTCTGAATTATTCTGTTTCTCCCAACCAGTGAGTCGCAAAGTGATCCCTTGCGTATTAAGCAGGGTATAACCACAGCAGTTCTCAAGAGTTTACAATGATCATTTAAAAAGATTAGCAATGAAATGCCTCGTAATATTGGATTACAGTTGTGACTACAGACCAATACATCTTCTATTGTATACAAAGTCAGTTCAGTTGAAGCACTCGAAACGCACTCTTAACATATTCCACATGGAATATGTGGAATTTTGAATGTCAATCATGTGATTTTGTTGTTCAAATCCGTTAATAAAAGAATATAGTTAACGAACGTAAACGTGAAGTAGTAACGCTATGAAAACGAAGCCTTTTTGGGAAGAGCATTTTGAATACTTTTAAAAAAAACAATGTTTTACAATTTCAAAAAAGAAAAAAAAAAAATCACAAAACAGCGTTTGATTGGTTACTAAGAAGGATCACAATTTTTAAATAAACAAATTTAAACACTACTACAGAATTCAATCCTCAATGAAATTAATAAAGTAAAAACGAATGTCAAAAATTAAGTCCTTTTCATTCAGAAAAAAAAAATTCTTGGAAGTTTGAGATACTTAAGTTTCTGAAGGATCTATTATTTGGAGGGAAGTTCCTAATAATGGGTCTGATAACGTTAATAGACCATTTAGAAGGTCCTCATTCACATTATTTCTTGACAATTTTCTGTTGTAGTTTTCCAGGACTCGTTTTAAGTCTTCATATCTTGATTATTGGCCTCCTTTGGGTAATTGCTCAGTGGGAACTAGAACTGCTTCTACCAAGCCATGTAACAATCCTTTGAGTACAGTAGAAGAAAATCAAGGCTTCATCACTGAAGGTGAATCTATTTATTTTTGAAAATTAAAGCTCTTTGTTTGCTATGGTTATTTCATAACGCTAAATAAGTAATTCTTCAACAGTGAAGATTCAAGCTGCTTCGCTTAATTTTCAAACGAAATTGATAATCGTGTAAATGTATTACTAGAAGCATCAATGACATCTGATGTTATTGTATAAACTATCGACAAGCTCATTTCCTCTTCAATGAAAAAAAACTAAAACAAGATATCTCTATTGTCTCTCCTGGGAAAGTCTTAGAATAAGGTAGAAACTCAAGATTCAAAACATGATTAGCTACTAATTCGAATTAGTGTACTAAGGCCCGTAACCTCATACTTTGATTGCAGAATAGCTATCAATAAATCAACGCATATTTCTTGAAAATACAGTCGGACCTCGATATAAGGTCACCCCGCATATAATGTCACTTTTCTAAAGTCCCGGTTCACTGAATAGGAATTCTTTGATTTGGATTATCGGATATATGGTCAGGTCTTAAATAACGTAATCGCATATAAGGTCACTTTTGTCTGATTTCAGTGCCACGCTGATTCAATTCCTGGAATTTTTCCGTGGGTACGACCTTTTATCGACGTCATTTCTCCTACTGACGGAGGGGACAGCTTTTTCACAAAGCACTTCATCCCCTGAAATTCTAGGAAAAAAGATGAAGAAGACGATATTCCTTTATCTGTGTTAATACAAGTTCTCAGAAATCGCGGCTGTGCTATAGAAGGGGAAAGTGAATATGTGAGAATTGATGATGAAATTGCTACCACTTCTCAAGCTTCGATTTCCGAAATTGTTTCGCAAGTTTTAGATTCCAATGCATTTAAAAGTGAGGATAACGACAGTGATACTGGAAGTGAAGCGGTGACACAAGCAGAAGCACTCAGAGCATTAAATTTTCAGAAACTACAAAACTTAGAAAACACTGTACAAAAGATGAAACCAAAATCGCGATAGTCCTGTATTATGGATTATTTTAAGTAAGGTCAGTTGTACATCAGTACTTTGCTTGAGCATACTAGTACTATCTGTATACAACTTTATTCCGAATTAAAATTTTTAAAAATAATTTCTTTCTGATTCCATTAATTTTAATTGGTTGAACTAAATTAAAAAATTATAACCTAATAAAGTGATATTTTTGTACGTATTAAATTTTACAAAGAATTATACTGTATTTATATAATGCTTATTTATTGACAAATGCGTATGAATGGGTTATAAGGTCATCCCGCTTATAAGATCACTTTCGCGAGGTCCCATCGGGTGACCTTATATCGAGGTCCGACTGTATTAACAAACGATCGCAGATATCCATTTTAGATTTGCAAAGTTCAAATGGAACATTTATTATTATTATTATTTTTATATTTTGAACAGATTTCATTTTTTTTTTTGGATAGCTGAAGTGTAGAATTCTTCAATATTCTTGGACAATTTTGATGTTTTTAGAATAGGAAATGGGATTAAGAAACGACCGTTCGTAGTAATGCACCACGGGAATCCGGCTCGACTCAATGCTTGACTTAAGACGGTCTGCCAGGAATAAATTAGATCTAAATGCGGGAGTCGCTGCATTACGAAGGTAATTAGGAATATCAATCGAATTACTGATATCACGATCGACTGAGATTCTCGCATGACCTTCAATGGAACTAATAAAGACCTTTACTCAGTACATTGGCTTTTATATTTTAAATAGACATATATTAATGTAAACGATGGGTTTTTAAATAAATTAAAATTTAAACATTAAAAAAAATAGGCAAACTACAAATTATTTTATTAAAAAATAACGATTCCCTCTAATGCATAGAGACCATGAAACATAATATATTTATTTTATAAAGAAGGTTTAACGTGCATTGATGTAATATGAAAAGGGAAGAAAAAAATCTATAAAATTGTGCATTTATAGATTTTCTTCCCTTTTCATATTTATTTTATGTTTTAATGAACTTAGTGTTTATTAATTTGGGTAGCTACTTAAAAATCTTTCACTGAAATTAATTTGCATCAACAAACTCTTAATGTAAATTGCAAAGCACATTCATTTCAGATCTCCCCGAATTATTATTAAATTAATTATCATTAATTATTTCGGAAATTAATTCAGAACCGTATTTAAAAGAATTAAATACTGAATCACTTTCGAGGAAAAATATTAAATTAAATATTCTAAATTCAGTTATCTTTTTAAACTGGACTAATTTCTGTTGTTCGATATCCATTTTTCAAATAATTTCACATTCAACTACTAAC
The DNA here is from genome assembly GCA_023159025.1 of Thereuonema tuberculata. Taxonomy (NCBI): domain Eukaryota; kingdom Metazoa; phylum Arthropoda; class Chilopoda; order Scutigeromorpha; family Scutigeridae; genus Thereuonema; species Thereuonema tuberculata. The sequence goes on from JAFIDM010009631.1 coordinate 184,484,335, forward strand.
TTTAAAATCAATTATCTTAATTTGGCAGATCAATGAATTTTGATATAGTTACTTATAGCTGCTTAGATTAAAATGAAATCAATATCATTAATTTATGTAACAAATATACTTTACATTATTATTCCATCTGAATCTAAGGCTAACAGTACTTGAGGAAATTGCAGCCATAATCTAAACGACCAACGAAATTCTAGATTATTTTACTGTAGCAGATTTTTTATATCACCTGGAGCTTTTAAGTATAAATTATTCATCCCTGATCATAAGGATGATGAAAATTCTGATGATAGGACATTAATTAATAAACTTTAAGTACTAGATTTCTAATACTTCGGTTGTTATTTGTTTCATTTGCTTAGTAATTGGCAAAATTTGTCCTTTACTTAGAATGTCAAAAACAAGAATTATTAATAAGATTTTAAAAGTAACTTAGCAATTTAAATTGGAATCAAAAAGCAGGTTTTTAAAGGGATCCCTCCAAAAAAAAAAAAAAAAAAAAAAAAGAAACAACGAAAAAATAGTAATAAAAAGCTTTCTCATCTGAAATAATAGGGAAAAAAAAAAGAGTAATCGAGATTTCAGCAAAACTGTACGTTTTAAATCTCACTGAAGTTAAATTGCTTCTGTCAATCTGTTTGTCTGTCTAAGCTTCAATTCTTTAAAATCTTCCGAACGTGTCAACGGACTAGAATGGTATTGAAAATACTGAACAAAATCTTCATTAACAGTTTAGTCAACTTGGAAGACTAATATAAAATAACCATTTAACAGTGCCAAGCAGAGCGCATTCCCTTTATTAAGGAATTCGTCAAGAAATCTCCTCAATCCAGAAATATCTCCACGCACACTGGATTGCTCTGGTATTAGCAATCTTACAATCCAGCGTCAGCAAATCACCTCATGTGCTAATTGAAAGATCATCAGAAAGAGAAACAGAAAGAACATAGGATTATGGGATTGGAAGGAAAAACTTAAGGAGGAACTGCTTCACTTAATCGAGACAAAAAAAAAACAACAACTTAGAATTTGAATTTATTTGTCCAATTAAAAATCAAAACCTCATGGAAGTAGATGTGTAAACCAATATAAATAAGTGATTGTGATTTTTTTGTGTGGATGAAATACATTATGCCGAATACTAATGTATTATATTTGTAATACATAATATTTAATGAGTAAACTACTAGAAACTTAATGTGAGCGAGGACTTAATATTTAGTAATCATCTATCAAAATCGTTTTATAATGACCAATTACTTTTATACATTGTAGTTACTTCGATTAGAATTTCACACAAGAATATGTTTTGTAGTAAATAATTATATTTAAAATTAGTACAGTTGTCAGATCTGAAAAGAACTAAAAGACACAAATTCAATCATTTGATGTCCAACTTAAGTTAAGAACTTAACCCCATAGTTCAACAGCTATTTCAAACTTTTGAAAGGATTACATTAATTGATGTGTCATTCAAAACTGTAGACATTGTATCTAAAGGAACGCAAGTATTTGTCACTGCGCCATTATTGTTATATTTATGTTAACAAGATGACCGACTTCCTTAAATATGAATGTTTAAGCTTTAAAATGAAGATGAAAAGAAGACACAATGTACTTTATTGTTGTATTTACGATACTTACAGATTTTCGTGTACTTCTACAACGACGCACAGAATTTCTACAAGTTTCTCCTGCTGACCTCGAAATCTTTATTATTTTAGTAACAATGAAGATGACACTGAGTGATGCAGAACTTGGCTGCCTAAAAGTCTGCTGAAGTCACGCAAAGGACAGTTAATGGAGCTTTTATCGCCGACGCGACAACAGTAATTACGAGACTGTCATGCCATTGGAAAGGTAATTTAATCATCAAAAGAATGACATAAAATTGTTTTCAGAGAAGACGAACCTCATTAAACATCCAACATACCACACATCGTCATTTAGACCAAGTTCCAGAAAATCATATGAACCTTAAAGATCCCATCTCATTAAGGCAAAATAAAAGGTTTCAAAAGTATAACTAAGCTAAACGAATCTCTTAGAAAACTCATGTTGTTTGTTTTTTCCTTTTTGAGGTAAATTCATTTCAATTAATCTTTCCAGAAAACTTAGCAAATTATTTTATCCTTTTAAATTGCCCATTAATAATAATAGTTATAAACTAACGGAGACTGATTTGTAGATAAAGAAGTCTTATCCATTCGACAAATGCTCACGAGATTATTTGAATTTAAATAGAAAAACAACGAATAAAATATAAAAACTGACTTCCAACCAAAAAATAAAAAAGTACCCTACCTATGCTCACGGTCAATTTAACTTTGTATTCTACTAAGCCCAGATTCTAAACAGCAGTAACTTTCCCATTAGGTGAGTTTTTCAGTTCTTCAATATTCCAATTTTTAAGAAAAAGAAACCCTGATAAATAATGAATTTTGGTGTTTGTTTGTTTTATTAATGTTTCAGTTTAAATGACTTATTTTAGTTAGTTTATTTTATAATGAACTGTAAATTCCATACCGAATAATTGAGTTGGGATGGTACAAAATGCATGGTTTAAGTGATCTGACATTTTTTTAAGAGATTCGAATGTACAGTGGAACCCCGCTATTCGTACACAATCCGTTCCAGGAGGCAGTTCGAATGGCGATTTGTACGAATGGCGAATCATTTTTTCACATAAGATATAATGTAAATTGGATTAATCCGTTCCAGAACCCAGAGATGATTGCTTATTTAAACCTTTGTAATAATACTTTAGGCGTAAAATACATAAAAACTATGAAAACAATAAATATATAGGCCTCTCTTATTATGTCTTTCTTTTTCAGTATAGACGATATGGTTGATTTCGCCATGCCATACTGAGTTGCCAGGTCAGAGACACGAGTTCCACTTTCAAACTTCGCAACGAGTTCTTTTTTCAATTCAATTGTCGTTCTCACTGCTTTCCTTTTAGGTTTGGTTGAATCAGTAATCTTTTTTTTAACCCATGGCTGCACTATTTTCAATAAAAATAACAAAAAATAACAATAAAATATCACAAAGTTTCATGAAGCTCACGTGGATGATGCGTAGCGTACGGAAGCTAGCACGAGACTGAACTGAAGCGACCGCGTGGGGCGGCCAGAAACAAGGTCACGCTGTCCGAATCGCGAGCAAGCGTACGAATGGCGAGTTCAATTTTACTTGAAAAAGTTGGACGAATAACGAGTTGTACGAATAGCGAGGCGGACGAATGGCGGGGTTCCACTGTACGTCATCAGAAATGTTCCAATCATCCTCGGACTCTACAACCAATTCTTGACTAAATTTGGATTGATTTCGTTTCCGGTTTTACTAAAAGATTAACTTTTGATCTGAAATGCTTTAAGATACCTATTGAATTTGTAATAGAGAACAGACGAAATTGATTTCGAACGTCTTTTACAGAAACTTGAAATCATTATCATTCCTTACAGAATGAATAATTAAAACTCATTATTAACGGTTAGTTCTGTTTTCCTTTTTTCTCATTTTCACAAAAGAGATTTTGTATCCGAAACGATTAATAAGATGAACAAGTGTCTTCGAACACTGAATAAAGAGTCCTGTGTGGTGATGACAATAGACAGCTAATTGCTTTAAATAGAAAGACAATATAGAATACATTTCGAATGCATGCATAGAATATTTCGAATACATGCCTAGTATTCGCAATACATGCCACATTTTCGTGTTTGTATTTTGAATACATGCATAGTAAGATCTAAAAATAGATGAACCAAACAAAATCATAGTAAAGCATCTCTATGCATTTCTGTTTATCGAGAAAATGGCGGGTTTCAAGACTCCTTTAGTGGTAGTTTTCAAAATCAATTTTTAGCTCAGATTTGATAGCATTTATCTACCATTAGAACTTCGGCTTACTAAGATCAAAATCCTTTTTTGGGGTTATCGCGATTATTGAGCTTTAAAGGCAATGTATTTTGTAAGTTTTTTTTACCTCTAACTCTCTACATATTAGTCTAATATTTACCAAAATCAATAGGAACCTCCCCTTGTAACAGCCTAAACCTATTTCTACGATTTCCGCTTCCTAGGATGTTTAGTTGGAGAGTTCCTACGACCGACGCGACGGAGAGACGATATACCTACTTCGACTTAAAATTGTCCTTTTAAAATTCTTCTAACCCTTTTTTTCATCTATGGAGATTAAGAGATGTTATAAAACGTTAGACCAAACTTCTAATATCATGTAATGTAAAAATAAAGCTCAAATAAGATAAGCACATGTTACTAATGGTGATATGCATGCAAATAATTAATGTCTTTAGGTTGTTAGGTGTTTTCGAAGCATAAGCAACATGCTTTAGTTCGTAAATAACTTTCAACACAAATCATTAATTAATAATGAATAGGAGATTTACCAACTTAATGAATAATTTATTTCCCCAAGGGTAAATGCTTTACATTATCAATTTATAATGTACACTTTAAACTCATTACGAAAATTATGACTAATTGATGATTAATCAAACAAAAAAAGAAGAGAAAAAAATAATACGCTGAAACTGTGAAGTTTGTTTGCATTTAATCTAGCATTATTATATATCTAAAATTTTAAAAATAAAATGCACTGTAATATAAATATTTCAAAGCAATAGTTTCGTTTACAACCTGTTAAACATGAATAAGATAAACCATCATTCACTGAAATAAGACAGGAAATAAAATAACTCTCCTTTATGGCTAATCAACTGCATTATTACTAAAGCCTCCCTCTATAACTTTCCCCATAGGACTCCATAACTCTAAGCGCTTGCCTTATCACTATTGCACAAACTATATCCATCCGCATTATATGGGAGGGTCGAAGATGTCGCATGGTGAAAGAATTAAGTTGATAAAATAGTGCATTCTCACTGTCATTATGGATTACTACCCAACTCTGAAAGCAATCTGCGGTCGTTTCACGTCAAGACAAAAAAAAAACCGTATTCAGTTTCGCAATAACAAGCAATCAAAAACAAATAAAAACCAAAATGTCGAAGGACCTTTTTATTTTTTGTGAGATCAGAAGAAGGCCTGGCGTATCAGAAACTCACTGCCACTCAAGAAGAATTTGTTCAACGAATTCATGAAGTCGACTTCCAAATGAATAACCCAATATGCTACAGATTCTTCACAAAACACCGTCACAGTGGGTTGCAACTTAAATCGACGTTACAGTTGCAATTTTAGAACTTTTATTATCTTGACATTTCAAGACTTAAAAAATTTACAACTTACCATAATTACAGTTCAATCATATTTGGAAAACTTAATTTATCAAAATAATGCTAAATAACTTAAATATTGTCACATATTAACTTTCAAATGTTAATTCAGACTACTTTTTTGTATTCGATAAGATTATGTGATATTATCCAAAGCTACACTTTTTCACACAGAACCATAGTGAATTCTGTAAAGAGAGACAGACAGTGATTAACGAACGATGAAAGATTTTTAGTAAAGTTTTAACAATCATCAAAAAACTTATTAATTTTAAGTTTACACTTTAAAGAACAATTATGAGAGGATTCAAAGGGAGCCGTGGTCTTAATTATAAGCAAAGGTTTTATAATATTTATTTACAATAATGTTAATTCAAAATTAGAGAAGAAGCATGGAAAATACAGAAATACATTTTGAAGGGAAAAGGCAGAGGAAACTGTAGAAGAGAAACAACCGGGGAAGCAACAACTACGGTTTCTGTTTACATTAAACTTCTTGCATTTTTATTGCCAATAAATTTGGATGAAATTTCAAAATTTATTTAACATCCACGAATATCTATATCTCCACTATCTAATGCATTATATCACAAGCATTCTAAACAGTGAAGAATTCCATTACATTATTCCATTATTTTCAATGAGAAAAATGAGGGAAAAAAAAAACACATTATAAAGGAATCCTCTGATATTACATATGGGTTAAAGAAATGTTACATAAGTACGAGAGTGTCAAGTAATGTCCAGATGAATTTAAAAAGTTGTCAACTGTAATGCAGGAGAATTGCAGATAGTAGTTCTGTTACATATTATGACATGGTATCCCACATGGCAGTCCAACAGGATGAAGTGAAGGAAGAGAGTTGGCACTGGTCATTTAATCTTTGCAAAGAACCTAGTCATCCAGTTTATTCAGCGATTGGTGAATGAAAGATAAAGCTCACTATAATAATAGTTGTTCATAATTATCTATTGCATATTGTTGCCTTCGGCAACAGCCTAGACTACAATAAAGACATATGGCCTAAATTAACCATCACTATTACTGAACCTCAAAAACTGATTAGAATATTAGGAGACTTTTTCAAAACAAGGATATAAGAAATTATGTCTTGTCAATAAAATAAGCTTTGCAGAAGTAAAAGCAAACCAGCAACAAATACACCAACTGTTCAACGAACGTAAATAGGCTGAACTGAGGGACTAAACGAAAACGGATGGAAGTGTGAAAAGCAATTTTGATAAAAAGGTCATAAGTTTTCAAGTGTTCAGCTAACTAATTCAACAACTTAACTAAATCAACAGAGAGCAGTTTTTTTGCACCTGTGTCACTTATATTCTTTAATCACAAAGTAACTTTATAAAGTTTACTATTTTTTCCAGTTATTTTCATGTAAAAAAAAAAACCACACACACACAAAAAATCATATATACCCTTTACTTCTAAACCCTTCAATCACAAGAAACAAAATTATATTAACGTAGGACGACTTGAAGTATAAATAAAAACAGCAGCAGCAAAAATAAATATGCTTATTATATCGTTGTACTCCAAGTGGCTGCTAATAACTGTAATAATAAATATTAGACACTAATCTTACTTATTTTTTAATATGTTTGGAATTGCTTTCTGTAGCACGATAATAAAATATAGTGATGTTAATTTATCACTATATTTTATTACAACAACAACATTATATTTTTATATTTTCAGAAAAAAATAAACCATTCGCCCTTCCTTGTGTCACTCGTTTCTAGCAGTAGTTCACCAATGAACCAAGGAGTACAATGATGTAGACGTTTTCTGATCATTCACCTCCCAATACAGTATTCTTCACAATGTCCTTCGATATTGTTAACAATGAATTTGTATATATTTGTAATTAATTCCTTCACCTGTTTTTCAGAATAGTCAAAGCGTTGTTGTGAGAAACATGAAGAGGTTAATAATATTTTAATACAGTTTCTTAAATTTGGATGTGTGAATTTTACTTCGAGTTAATGAGATCTGGTGACACACATTCAAGAAATGCTTCAAGATAATATATTCAAAAGAGATTATTTTTATCGCTGTAATGGTTAGAGGAGCTTTGTAATTATATGTTGATAAATGTAAAGCTATTATTTTGCTGGAACAATAGATTCTTTTAAGATCTGAAAAAAAGATAACTAAAATTTATAAGGCCAGTCGCACACCACTAAAAGCTGAATTGTCTCTTAAAATAACTCTGGAAACAAATCAAACTTAAGTCTGAAAGTCAGATAGCAACAAACAAATAAACAAACAAACGAAAGAATATACGAGGATTGGAAGCCTCCAGTTTTACAGTCAAGAACCGGTTGTTGTTAAAGATTTCTGCCAAGAGAGAAGGAATCTTCTTGCATCTGCCAAGAATCCGTAAATGAATTATCATTTAGACAAATGCTTAATGATCACAATGTTCTGAATTCCAGAGTAAAACGAATGCTAATTTTCTTCTATCCTTGTCTTATCCGGATAAAGGGACTCACCTACAACTGACGTTCCTTAAGACTTACATCCTTTGCCTCATCATAAGGATTAATGTCTATCAACTAAAAAACAATAAATGTACCGAGTAAATATTGTGTTTCATCAAAAAGAAAATAAATACTAACTTGTAAGTATTATAACTTGATACCCAAGAAAACAAAGATGATGATTTTAACTAGTATTTATAAATCTAATACATGGAACAGAATTTAAAATTTAATAAAGAAATTACTGATAATTTCGACTAAATGAAAGAAATGTTTAAAGAGGAATGTCCGGTTTTGAATAGGTTTAAGAAACTTTTCAGCAGACCTTTAGAAACATGTGCCTTTGAACATAACGCGAAACGATTGCTACTTAAATTTAGTAATGGAGATTTCGGACTATTCTATGCAGGATGAATAACAAAAGAAATATTAATCTTATTTAATCGCTTCTTCTTCTATATGCCATAGATATCAAGCTTTCTTGTATAAATCCTCCATTTTGTTAGTGCGCTTAATTATTAACGTTACAGTTATTAAGTATGAGGAGAGGGTGAGGGAACTGATACCATTTTAGAGCAAATGAAACTTGATTCATCTGAGAAGTAATCTCAAAACATAACCCACACTTTCACCTCTACGAATTACACAGTGGGTTATGTTTTGTCATCCATAGGTCGCATTTTTCTTTCCCAACACAATCCACAACAATAAATGTCGGTGAATAGTAGACGAATTTTATGCTCAAATGAGAAAGACGATCGTTTTCTTTTTTTAAAGTACTATTACTAGATCCAGAAACGCAGCGGAGGACTGGATTACATGGATGCATATTTCGAAGAAAACCCTAATGATCTGTAGCCCACACGAGCTATTCTGCTGTTGTCGAAAACACTAAAGCAAAAGACTGGAAAGACTTGAACTTTTATTGAAATCAATAAAACACACACACTAGTCAAGTTGAAAATAAACATCCAAGAAGAAGAGAAATATGAACCACGTGCGATTCAATGCACTGCACCAAATCCCTCAGATCTAAGGACAACTTCAGCAACTCTTACAGGTAAAATGGAAATGTTTACTTTTCCTTCAAATCCAACATTCTTAAATTAGATCTAATACGTCATTGTATATCTGAACTAATGTATTTCTATATTGATTAACAAAATTAACATGAAAGAATTAACAGACACATCTAATTAACAAGAATTTCCTGAAAGTAATCTCAACCTTGATTCTTTTTTTTTTTTTCTTTGGTTTTTAAAACCATGAAAATAATGCAAACGATAAGTCTCCGTTTTATTTTTTTTTTAATTTCTGCTCAATACAAACACTACTGTTTGTATTCATCAGATATTATAAGTTATTTTCCGTATTATTTTCCATAAAATCCAAATTATTTACTTAAATTATTTAAATCCGATTAATTTTAATTTTATTAAAGCTCGCGCAGATATTAATAGGATTAAAAGGCGGATTAATATCTACTGTTTCAGACATCAATAGAATCTAATGCTCCGATTCTAATGTTTTTCTACTGGGAATATTAATTATCCCCTTCACGCACTTAATTCTCGACAAAAGCCACACGGGAAAATTCCAAATAGAAAAGTTAGATCAATGCTTGCCTTTAAAGAAACATATCAAGTTTCAAGAGGATCCATCCAGTGGTTCAAAAGTTATTAGGGGGACACATACAAAGACTGATTAATTTGATCAGCCTTACTATAAGCAGTTATTAAGAACTCAACATTGCTTTATTTTACACTGCACCAAGGTGCACAACCTTAGTAAGTCTGAGGGCCAATTTATTCATAGAAGTTCTGATGAAGGGCCGCAGCACCCCATCCTCTAATTCCACAACCCTTACTACGCCTTATCTTATTGATGAATGATTTGATAATGTCATTTATAATAATAATTATTAAAAATACATATAATTTACATAGATATCTTACTAATTAATGATTGACAGTGCCATTTACAATTAATAATAAATGTAATCACATAAAACTTTCAAATTATCAAATGGAGGGCTCAGAAGCCAATCAGTGTAAGTCATTTTTTTTTAAATGAAATTTTTTCTGTAAGTCATACTCTAATGTTTATACTTTCGGTTGACAAAGTGCCCAAATCACTCCTCCAAGTGTATATGTTATCTTTCAATTAAAAATTCATTCTTCAAATTTGTTATTTTTTGGTACACAATTTTAAAAAACCTATTTCATTTTTTGGTTTATTGACTTACACTGATTGGCTTCCGAACCCTCCAAATAATGCGCTGGTTATGTTTCATAACAACATCCCAATGGTAACATCTGAGACAGTTGAAGTTATGACATTTCTCAATGTTGGCAGCAATGTAAAGGCTCAAATTCCATTTTAAGTTTCACATCACCGGGCCGCAGCAAATATACCGGCTAGCCGCATGTGGTTCGCGGGCCACGGGTTGTGCACCCCCCCCCCCCTGCTTTAAACCTATAAATTTATAACAATAAAAAAATGCTATTAATATCTCTGGATAAACTGTCTCTTTAGTGGAGATTAATATTATTATTATTAGACTAATAATTATCTCTTAATTTTAATTAAGAGAGGATTTTTTGTTTTGTTTTCACAACAACATCAGCTAGTATTTGCAAAAGGAAACAAATTAAACAAACAAACTCATTTTTAATCTCTGTTCATTTTCTTAGTTATATACTTTTCTTTGGGACTATGGGATAGGCCGCTTGTCTCTATCTATCACGGTTTGTCCGTTACAAAGTGTAGTGAACAGAGATGACCTTTACATTGAGCAAGTCCGTGGACAAGCGTGAATTTGAGAGGCCTTTTTTTATTTAAATAATCTGGGATTCTATCTTTCATCATTCTATCAAAAAATGAATAAGCTAGGAAGTAAATAAATAAGGCCACTTGAAATCTTCGAGCTCGACGCCCTGGGTAAAATCTAGGTTTTCTATGCCTTTGATAGAGAAAGTAATTGAAAATAGATTAGTTGTTCACTATTCTATTTCCGATTCTTTCCTGAGAGACTTCTAAAAATCAAATATTTTTCTTGTACTTACATTTCCAGAATCAAGCCTGAAACATGGAGTTATTATTTTTATGTTTTACGCAACTCTCATATCTGTCTAATTTATTACTTTTTTATTTTTTTATCTCAATGAATTATCAATTTTACATAATATAATCTGGCTGTGGAGTTTTCCTTTATCATTTACTATTATTAACTCTTAACAACATTTGAAATTTCTTGGATTTCCAAAGTTTAATAAACTTCGAAGACATTCCTCTAATGTCAGAAAAAAAAAGGCAACTTTAATTGTAACTGATAACTCACCGCGTCAAACATTGTTAAGTTTCTCGATCATTTTCCGATAGTTCCAATATTCACTTTTGTATTCTGTAATTCTATTACTGAAGACCTTCTTCCCATTTTATGAGTTAATGTCCACGGATATATAAAATAAAAATAATAAAATCGTGACCTCTGTTAATTCAACTCGAACAAGGTAACATCTGCTTTCAGGAAATTACTGCCTTATCCCTCCGGGCCAATTTCCCCTAATTCCCCTCTACAGTTTACTGTTGGGGAGTTTCAGAAATTAGTTCCGTGTTTTGGGAAAGATGATAAAACCTCCCAATGCGAAGGAACAGAGAAGTTGGGCGTTGTACATTTTGTGGATTTTTTTTTAAATGGTACAATCTAAAACATGAAAATGGATGTGGGCAGATTAAGGCTGTACTTCTTCACTTTCTTAAATTTATCCTTTTCCTGCAAATTTACAAGATTTTTAACAATTTCGATATTATCGTCCATAAACTCCTGTACGCTATAAATGTTTATTAGGCGCCTAAGAAGAAGATAAGAAAAAAGAAAGCTTCATAAAATATCTACAAATGAAGAAGGATTATTGAAACAGAGGAAGATGACATACTTGATCAAATGCTTTAAGCAAATTCTATAACATTTCGATCATTTCAATTTCACTAAAATTAATCTACGCACCAGAAAGCTATTAAAAGCAATTATTAAGAGAGAGAAAAATTACTCTATATTAATAACTGTAATTATAAGTTAACGTGATTTGCTAAGAAAAGGTAGCAACAGTTATAACGTTGGAAAGCTATAGAATCTTACAAAAATTTTAACAGCTAATAACAATATATATATAACTCTAAATACGACATCTTATAAACATTAAAAATTTCAATATTCTAAAATCATTAAATGGGTATCTACAGATATTCTTTATCTGCACGTAAAGAAAGATGGGTAATCACTACACCATTTACTTTTCAGACATTAAAGATAGGCAGGTTTCTATAAAAAAAAAAATGGAGAAGCAGTAGGAAATTGTGAATTTTTCGGGGAAGGAAAGCAGGCATCAGACAATTTGTGACTTTCTGTTTTGTTTCTGTAAATTAAGAATTTATTAATTTCATATTAGCATTATTATCAACATCATACACTGGGAGAAAATATTTTCTATGTAAACTTCTTTATTTTTATTTACGAAAATATTTGTTTCTTAAAGGTGCAGTTTATCTATTAAAGAAAAAAATAGTTACATTTTGATTTTTGAGTCTATTATTTTTTTATGATAAGACAATGTCCATCATTTGGGTAGAGTTAATCAATAAGTGGTCTTAATAATAATAATACGGGAAAGAATGGGAAGGAAGAAGGAAAATTTGACCTTATATGACGAACGTTCTTTTGATTTGCCCATAAGAGATAGATGAAAAACAATTCTGAATGGCTTTCAGTTTTAGTAGTTAAGAGTTTTCAATTCGTATGTACAATCCTGCTTCGTCACTGGAATTCAATCCCTGGTTTAAAGCCACAATGATTTACAGCTGTATCATCACGCTGAAGAATTACAGACAAGGTGATTGTTGTAAGTTGGATTGACTTACCAAATAAAATAAGTGAGATTGCTTATTAATAAATACAAACATAATCAAGTTTCAAAGTTTCGGTTATTATGAATTCATTTTAAGATTCGATTTCCCTCGAGCTTTCAATTATAGCATTCCCAAAGAAATATTAAAGAAACAGAATTAGGCCAGTATTTACAGCAGGGTTCTGCAGAGCATAGATATTCATATCCCAGATGAATTTTGGGAGGAATTCACAATTTCAACCAATTGCATGTGAATTAAAATTTCCTTACTAAAATAATGCTTCTGAAAAATTGATTAAAATAGAAGTTGAGACCAAAAAGCAATAAGGGATAAAACACTTACAAAAGTAAATGCCTCACAAAAACTTAAGCAAAACTCCGAATTTGATTCCCTTCCCAGTAATGTACGATTCCCAAAAAACAGCAATACAAGAGTTAAAACTATTTTGTTGATAGAAAAAACGATAGCTATATCGTGAAGCTAGTTTGGTCATAATATAATCAATGATTTGTTTAGTTAATGATAATGAAGCATCAAGAGTTAAAAATTTATTGCTTTCAAAGAACCTATTGTCATTAATTATGAAATCCTTCAAAAATCATAGAAATAAATTAATCAGAATGACCTTATTTTGCATTTACTATATTTATAATGTTTATGATATATATATATATATAAAATTACAAAAAAAGGCATTCATTAATATGACTTCAAATTATATTTGGTTCCGTTTTTGGTAATAAAATTATTCTTAAAAACGTTTTCATTGAAATTGATAAAAGACACTTATTTAACACCATTGAACATTTCATGTTCATAGCATTTACATTTTTGAAAATAACGTACTAAGAAAAATTTTCAGTGCAGTAGAATTAGAATTGTATTGGAGGATAGAGAACGAGAATAAATAAAGAACTTTATAATATTAAAAAAATGGTCCTTAAGATGAATATGGTACAGTGGGAGAATGAAGGAACACAAACAGGTGAAAAGAAAATTTTTAGAACTCTCAAGGGACCAGATCCAGCATCACTGGAAATAAACGACTGATAACATCCAGGATGACCTTAACAGAGGTAGAAAGAGACAGAATGGAGAGGAATCATATCTGCAGCGAAGAGCCTTCTTACTCTTCAAGTTAAAGAAGAAGAGCAGAGGAAAATACTTTAATATTTTAAAGTATTTTCGAGAATTCAATGGAATCGATTTCGAAAGATCTATAAGAATTTCCATTATTTAGGAATAAAAATTTAATAGATCAGAAATTCTGTGTTCTTTAATTCAGTCCCAATAAAGGTATTGGGAATTATCAAAATCTGTCAACTCTAAAAAAAATCTTTAGAATTTAATATAATTTTATTCAATATTATATTAAAAGATTATCGCAAATAATAAAATATGTTTCCTTAGGAAATTATTATTTGATTCTACTTTAAAGTTTTTGTAGATTTTTACTTCTTCTTTAACGATTGTCAATATGCTTAGTGAATGGTGACATGCAGACGGCATTCAGAAATAAATTAAGAAATAAATAGATAAATTAACTATTTCTTTATTTCTTTCTTAATTATTCAAGTATTTTCACTTTGAGAGGGATTTCGTTTAATGCTGCTTAAACGACAAATGCTTTCAGGATTTCCGCTAAAGTAAGTAAAACAAAGTAAATAACGGTACTAACATTGTTAAAATGCTTACATTTCATCTCAATCACATGTTATTAGTAAGTATACACATTTTCGGAATACATAAAAATTTGAGTATTATTAAGTAGATCAATGTAAATTAATAGTAGTATTTGGCTTTGTCATTATATAAATTATACATATTAATCGACAAATTATACGAGATTCTTTAATCTCTATCTTTAATAATATATATAAATTTATATATTATCCTATATTCTAGTGATCAGCAATTACATAAACTTTTGAGTATCATATAAGTTAGAATAGGAATCTTTTTTTGTTTTTGTTAATTAATTAAATTATATAAATAAATTAATTATATATATTCACATCCAGACAGATGTGTACAGATTAGACTATGTATGCAGACATATATATAAGGATTAAGAGAGAGAGAGAGATTGCCAAATGAAGATTTTTTCTAAGGAGAAAATCTTTTTTTTTAAATTGAAAATTGATGATTCGGCCAGGAAGTCAACAGCTTAAAAAAAACAAACGTGGAAAAGTAAAAAGAAAATAATGAGATGATGAACATTGGTGTCAACGGTGTTTCTGAGAATCACTAGGACAGATTTGCTGTTGGATTCAATTGTTAAGCGGGGGAGAGAGAGGGTCAGTGACATCCTGGACACTGCATCTTTCCCATGATTAAGGAAGAAGGGGAAATGCTTCCCTGAGAAATCACAACGGAAGGAACAGGGACAATGGAAGAACATCAAAGAGGCTCTCCGACCGTGCAATGATCGGACTCAGGCCAATATTGCTCCTTCAATGCAAGTCATGAATTGCCAACGAGAGTATTGTATTACAAGATTATTATCGACAATGAATACCATTTGGAGCATTGTCATCATTAACAGAAGGAAGAACGAAAACTACAAAATGTAATTCAATTTCTATTGAATTATGAGGACCTCTGTTTAGAACTCCCATTACTTTAGTATGAATTAATGAAGGTAATATTATAGCCTTTTAAGAAAGTGATTTTAAGCATGGATTGAAGGGTTAAGCTTAGAATCCATTGAAAAATAAGTAATTTAAAGGAAGAATTAATTTAAAACCAAAACAAAATAATAATAATTTCGATTTCAAACGAGTTATCCTACAGCATTGATCATAACGTTTTATATTAGGACTACCGTCCGTTACGAAATTTGATTTTATAAATAATTTTACGTTAATTTCAAGGCGGAAGAGCGTCAGACTGGCTATTCGATATTCTATGTGATTTGTTTGGTCGTGAGTTTGATCTCTAATGATCCCTACAGAGACAGGAGCTTAGGTTACATTACATTTATAAAGTAGTTTTATTGAGAGTAACAAATTAAAAATAATTCAGAAAGGGTAAGTACACAAAACCTGAATTTTCAGAAACCTTGCAAACATTCCCAGGCAGCCAAGGGTTGTTATAAAACTAGTTAGAAAAAAAAAAATCGTTTTCCCTATCGTTTACAGAAAAATGGGCGCACATTTTGTGAGAACAGCGATAAGGTAGCCGTCACTCTTTTCATCCGAAAATCAATTTTAAAGCTGCGGCACCCGGCTTTGTTAAACCCACTTCGATAAGCTTAATGTTTCGTGATTTATGATTCTATTTTGCCAAACCCTTAAATTTACAATTCAATGGTAGTACAACATTACTCCAAAAGAGAAACGAAGGGAATAGTTCTATTTATTTCTATTTCCATTTCACATTGCTTTAAAATTGCTTTAAAAACTTGGAAAAGTGGCAAGGAGAAAACTTTTATAGAAAACAATATTTTATTGAAAAAAATTATCGAATCTTTAAGTACTTGAAGTATTTCAGATGTGAAAATGTATTGTAAGTTGCTCATAAGTAAAATTTCTTGCCATTTTAGAAGGATGTTTTATTTAAAAAAAAGTTAAATAGAAAATGATAGCTTAGTTTAAATAATAAAACTTTATGATCAAACTTATGTTATTTAGTTTATGATGTAATTTGCTAAAATTATTTACAGCAAATGATTTCTTAATTTTAATGTTTTTCATTATACAGTACTGTGATTTTATTTTCATAAAGAAACTTAGGATAATAAAGAAAATTTATAGAAATTAATGGTTAATGACGAAGGAAGTTGGTTTTTTCTGTTGTTTTTGTTTTATTTTATGTATTAACCGTTGTTTATTTACTAGAATTTTTAAATCTTTTATAAAATTTGGACTTAATTAAGTGATTTAAGGAAAATATGCATTGAAATTATCTTCTTTTCTAAGCCACTACAGTGCCCTGTTCTAAATATACAGTGGAAACTTAATCCGGTTTCTATATTTATTTTCTTTTATATTGTATATTTAATGATGAAACTTCCTTTTTACTAGGTGTGATTAATAGTAATATCTGGACCATTGACAAATTGGTTAACTCTAGCTGAAATATGATGGAAACAGATCTGGTGAAATCGTGAAATCGTGAAAAAATAAAATAAAAAAATAAAACGATACACATTTCGTAAATGTTATATTAGAGATTTTTTAAGAAGTAGAGGCAATATTCCAAACCCTCAAAAGAAATGATAAAATCCTAAAAGTACAACACGGTCAACAGAAAAGTAAATCCCCAAAAGAGATTTTTAGTAAATCCCATGTCGATTGAATGCTGTCAACGTTACATACGTTAATGTGATTAATAAAGTTAAGAAGGACGACACAAAGAATAAAAACTCAACTATACGGGGGTTGTGTAGAAACTTAAGTGTAGGAATTATAACAATCTTTATTAAGGAAGCACCGGAAGGACGTTAAGGGAAAGAATACTGGAAGATGTAGGAGCGTATAAACATAACAGAAGAAATACAGTACATCAGATTGGGCGGATTCTATATAACAGAAATTTATACAGAATTAAAGACAGTAACGAAAGATTTTTAGTTGAGGCAATGGTTATTGAAAGTTTTAAATGTATAAACAAAGATAGGGGACGACTGTTTAAGATTGTTTACTGAATTTGTTCAAACAAAATACAAAAAATTTATAGAAATTCACGTAATAGGGCCTATATACTGTTTACTATGTATTGCATTCTTTCATATTTATTAAGTATTGTATTGGATACTGTTGTTTGCTATTTTGAATTTTACGAAGATGTAGAAATAAGTTTAGACTAAAGAAGAGCGGCAATATTTAAGTCGACTGAAATATTGTAATTAAGTAAAGAAGACGTAGAAGTTAAAGAAGAATAATAAAATGACCAATACCACACAATCATCCTATTAATAGGCAAAAGTTGTACGATCTTTGTAAATTTGTAATTTGAAATAATCAATCACAGTGCAGCGTTGGAACACGTCAGGCATGACGTCATGCCCATGTTTAAATATGGAGTCTCAAATATTCTTCTCACTTCACCGCGACGGATCGCGATCACACAATTATTATCAGTTTATCAATTATTATTATTGAAATTTTCTTTTCCACATAAATGAAGTTTACACTGAAACGCATGAAGTTCATGCGTCAAAATTTATCAGAGAGTTTGTAAAACCTCGGTTTTTACATAATTTCGGCTGTATAGCCACTCGCTCACTAATCAACAAGTAGGGGACAATGACGAAGCAAGTGCCGTCATTGTTGTCCAGACAGAATTATTGGTATTGGCTGTTGGACATTCGTGATTGTTATTATTGAAATTGGTAAATCAATTTTTTATTTTTTTTTATTTTAACAATATTATAGTATTATTTTAACAAATAAGCCGATATTCAAATTACATATGGACTGTTGTGGAAGCCATGGCTTCTAAAAAAATTAGCTTAGAACATATTTTTCAATCTTGTGTTTTTCAAAAATGTGAAATTTGTTTTACTTCAGTGAATATTTCACGGGTCGCAACTAGTGCATATAAAAAACTAAAATGACATGTTTCGAGATGCCCGAAGTAAACTGCTCACTTCCTCAGATACAAAAGATCAACTTGGTCTTTTACTTCGGGCATCTCGAAACATGCCATTTTATTAAATAGTTTTTTATATGTATTGTGCGGTATTGGTCATTTTATTATTGTTACTTCCCGTACGCTAATAATTTTCATTAGTTAAAGAAGATTTTTATGTTTTCAATTACTGTTATATAATAAGAGAAGAAATTATGAAATAAATAAAAAAAAAAAAAAAAAATTCAAATTGTTCGGGTTTTTTTTTTCTTTCCTTTCATATCTGTTTTTCGTTCCTATCCTCAACACTAAATCAACGAATTCCAGTTGACTCCCATTTAAAAACTTTTTTTATTAGACAAAATAAACTGAAATTTACTGTGGATGTATAGAAAACAAGAAAATTTGGAAATGAGATATTTCAATAATGTAATTAAAACAAAACCTGACTTGAAGACGGTAAATTCAAACTCAAGTCCAAAGGACATCAATAAGAAAATTATCTCCTGGTAAAAGATATTTTGATGTTCAACAGTACAAGTTATACAGAAGAATTATAATCGTATACATTGCAAATTCTTCTGAAGGGTACAATCCCATTTTTCCTCAGAACTGTAATGTAGTTGGTGGAAAGACTAATAGTGTGAAATGTTTTGCCTTACAGCAACGTTTATGCTATTAGCGTCTGGCAACTCTGCTGGTCTGGCTATTCGTTGGTTATTGAAATATTAGGTTAGCTCTTTCTGGAACAGTTATGTCTGGAAAAGAAATCAGCTTTTGGTTGTTTGATCGCACACATATTTCAATGAGCGATTTTTAATGGCGCAAGAAACGCTAAGCAGAAATAACCTATTTTACCGAAATCAAGTCGTAGAAAGAAAGAAAAAGCCAGTTCCCGGATTCGAACCTACGTTTAGTTATATCAACGGCGTGAGCAGATAATTGAAGCACGTGATAACTGATAATTGAATCGGAGGATATCAGTGGTTTGGATATTCATGGCTCTTAATAACGAGTTCCAGTTATTTCCGATTCATCACTAACATGTAATAGTTTCTGGGTTTCTTTTCTATTAATTTTACTATTGAATAAAGTTTTTTTTATTATATTAAACTATTATTTTGTCATTTTTTTTTAATTTTTAAATTTCTTGGTTTCGCCTGGTAATCATCAAGCGTTTTGGGTTCGCAAGAGTTTATATTCGAATCCTATGAAAGATGAGTAACTTCACATTTTTTTCACTTCCTGTCCGTTCAATATTGCCAGAAAAAACCTCTATGAGAAAAAATTTTGCTTAGAAATTTTTTGGTCGCCTACGGATAGAACTGGACTGAAGATATCTTTCATTAGCTCAGTGTAGTGATTATCATTAACTAAGCAAGGAATGTGTCATTAAATGCGGAATGCGCATAGATTTGAGATTTCTATAAAAGTTCCTGAACGAACTTATCCGCCCACTTCGGAGAATAAGACAATATTACTTCCCTCGTTTCTTTTCTTAAATGTTAACGCTTAAAACAATAATTCAAACTGAAAGAAATTAACTTTCTCTAATACTTTTACTGTTTTTAAAAAGAAATATTAGGAAATATCGAATTTCAGATTTCTATTTGCAGTTTGAGGTTAGATAATAAGCAAAAATTAAAAAAAAAAAATTGTGGTGGCGTTACGGTTTCTTATCACAGCCATTTTTAATTTGTCGATAATTTTTTTAAATATAAAGCAAATATTGCCTATTACCCATAAATTTGTAAGTCAATTTTCAAGAAATCCTTCACCGATTGAAAAATTGTTGGGAGGCCTTTACAATACACAGACACATACACACGTATATAAAATGAAATTAGTTCATATCACCTTAACGACAGACATGCCAATTATAATGTGGTGACTGGAGAAAGTCATCCGTTTTCTGCCAAATATTTTAGTCTTAAGTTTTGACTAAGACCAATTTTTATGACAAAAGCAAACAAAGCGGGGTTATTTACTAAACATTAACTACAGATATAGTCCGACACCTTAGACAGGGAAAAGCGTATTTTTATTTGTCCGTTAGCTGTTAGTCTGACAGTGGCAAAGGCCCGTAAAACCAAAACCAATCAGCGTTTCTCACAAGAGGAGCGCCATTGTCTTGTGGCCAATGCGCTATAAAACCCGAGCGCGCTGGATTCTTTCTTTCTGGTAGCAGTAATGAATTAACAATAGCTGCTCCATGACTATCGGGGAGGTGGATACGATCGGCGTGTTGCGAAGGCCAACGACTGTTTTGTGCGTAATTTGCATTTCCACTCCAGTGAGTTCTTTTTTTTTTTCCCCATCTCTCGCGTTATCGGTTCATTTCTTACCGAGCAGCGCAAGGCACCCCGAAAGGCTGTCGTTCCAATAACATTGCTAGGTTCATCAATGTAAAACTTTCGTTCACAATAATGGGACAAAAAAAAAAAAAAACCGCTGGTAAAGATAAAAACCCCCTTTTTTTTTTTTTTTTTTAAATTTTTTTTTTTACAGGACTGAAAGAATAAAGAAAGAAAGAAAATTAGAAATAAACAACTTTCGAAAACCCTCTTGGAAACTATTAACCCGGTATTTACTTCCCCGTATCTAGCTATTCGCCTAATGTATAACCTAATGAAAACAATCCGATACTAGAAAAATTAAATTGAACTTTACTAGTATTGAATTATCAGGATAACATAACATCAACTTGTAGTTGTGTTTCTCTCATCCGAGGCTGCTTACTTACGGGTCCAATTTGTATCAAAATGAACTTTCAAGATTTTTCTTTTTCTGTACGTATCTTTTGATTGATGAAGATTTAGTCACATAATAATAGACATATAGACTAAAATGTAGTGATTATTAGGGTCTTAGACTCTTGCTTTAGATCTCATTTATATCAAAGTCGGAAAGTTCGTAAATAGCATGGAGTTTTAACATCTTAGGAGAAGTAGGTTATTGACGGACGATTGAACATGCTTAAAAAAAAAAAAAAAAAAACATTCAAAGAAATTTTCTGCAATACGATATACTCTTATTATAACTAATTTTAATATTAGAAATTAGAATATCGTTTGAATGTAAAAGATAATTCCACCAAACAGTATGTGTTTTAAAGCATATCATTCATCTATGTCCTAAAAACAAATCTGATTTTAAACCAATATCCTAAACTTAATGAGACAAAAACTTCTCAAAAATGTTCTTAATAAAATTATGCATTTCTGAAAAAACACTGAAACACGCTAATTTGTAAGCATGCACTACAAAAAGAAAATCTCTATATTTAAGACTGACAAACATATTGAAAATAAGAATATTTTTTGTAATCCTATTCAATCTTATAATATATAATTCACTGATAAATGATGCATTATTCACTTTAATTCTTTCATTGAGGTAACCTTCTGAAAAAAGGATTTTTTTTTTTTTAGCTTCTCAATCTAGAAGCGTCGTCATTTTCAATCTTGTCAACCAGAGGTGGTTAGAGGTTGTGTGAGGCGGTAGGAAAGCGTGGACTTGGGAGTCCCTTTGAAATAAGTTTATATAATAAGCCGAGGCCTCCTTTGTATAAAACGAGAAGCCCCGTGTCTTTATTCAGTTCGGCCTCGATCTCATACCATCCTACCAAAAAAAAAAAAAAAGCCACTGAGATCTTCCCTCGCAAGTACAGTAGAAGTGCGAGTCCTAGGCAAGTCTGGGTAACCTATGTTTAAAAACCGCTTCCGTTTTAAGTATCACTTCTCATCGGCCAAGAAAACTCCAAAGATTTAAAATTCTCTCCCCGACATCACTCTTGTTGGTGGTTCGTGAAATTGTTCGTACCAAATTAATTCACTTTAATTTCATTCATTTCGAAATAACAGGAGGAATTTTAAAAGAGTTACGATGCCCATTAACTAAAATTACAATTAATGCATTTCACCCAAATTACAAAGCAATTTAATATGCCTGGGTAAAAACATAAAAATTAAATAAAAAGAAAAATAATTGGACTACATTGACGAAAAATTCAAGTAATCAATTTAGTGATTAAAAAGAAAAAAAAAACTAATGTTATTCAGAAGATAAAAATGTATAAAACTCATAATAATATCATTTCTATTTCCACTCGTCTAAAATACAGCTTATTTATTTTTTAATACTGGCTATTGTGTGCTTTAAATTATGACTTGTTTTCATAATTTAGAATAACTGGCACATTCCCAATCCACATGACAGACGACACAAATAAAACGAATTTAATCTAATTTAATCTAATAATAATTTTAATAATTCAACTCTTTAATGCTGACTAGTCCCCTTTTGCCAAATCATAATTATTAATGAAAGCATTTCGCCATTTTGAAAGTGTCATTATTAGTATTACTATGCACCGAAGCACTGACCTCTCCTAATATATCTTTGCATTACTATTCTGTTAAATTCTGTGTCACACTCCACTAGGCGCATAACTTTCTGCTTCCTGGACTTGTTTTTTTTTCCTTCCCAAAATGAAGGCTTCGCTTTGTGCTTAAATAAATACAAACTAACACTGTGCATCTGAACATAGAAGCGCTATTCTGAATGATAGATGGGGTAGAAAGGTTAGGTCAAAGGAGTCAGAAGTCGAGGTGAAGGTCACGGACCAAACATAAAAGCTTGTTTCTAAATATCACCTGAAAAATTCCCTATTCTGAAGTTTAAGTATCATCCATTATTAATTTATGTGGAAAAAAAATAAGGTTAACATTCTCTTGCAGAGTAAAGTTATTCAGCGGATACAAAGAAAAATACCACTACACGAAAAAACAAAGTTCTAAAAATAAATAGAAGGCATAAGTAAAATGGAATTCAGTAACCATTGTAAATTACGAAGTTCCACTGCTTGAAGAGCTTATTGTTAATGTAAATAGGGTGAATTCATTCCGCCTCAGAACAACGATTTCCACGTTTACCCGTTCTGGAATTGCAAGAAATTTAATCAAGTCAAGGTAACATTCCCAAGTCGTGGAAAAAAGGAGGGGGGTGTGAATTAATAATTAACGATGTACAAATAACAAGAAATTTAAAATGAAACTTTTCCGTTTCAGTATTTCTTTACTTTAATTTTAATCTAGCCTTGGGCTAATTTAATTCAATAGAAACGCAGTTCAGACTTAAATTTGCAGTTCAGACTCGTTTTCTTCAGTCAAATGAATTTTCATCAAATAGATTTTATATCCGTAAGAAAACTATTGTAGATTATTAAAGTTTGGTACAATATTGATAACATCCATTAATATGCATCAAAGAGAGAGACAGAAAAAAAAAGGATTAAAACAAAACAAAATTTTTAATTTAATTTTAAGTTGAAATAAAAACAACAAACTTATTTTTTTATATGTCTCTGATCAAGAAAACTGAAAAGCTGTATTTCCTAATAAACTGAAACTCTATTGTGGGATTTGACTATGAAAAGGAAGATTTCTATTGATTTCGATTATATTTAATTATTTTAGAAAGCAAGAGTGATAGATGTATAATGTTCAATATAAACTCCATTATATAATGTACAAATTACATCAATAGGTGAGGAAAACCACTGTTGCATGACATCTGTTATCTCGATAAATCAATAACTAATTTTCTAATACTTTTAGACCAGTGATCTAAAATTCGTGGCTATTCGCAGTGTAATTATAATAATTATGTTTTGTGGCTCATAATGTAATTCTCCTTCAAAGTCGGTACTCTGTTTCATAGTTTAGCCTTAGAAAGTCTTGTAAATTTACTAGATATAAACAATTATGGAAAAAAAATCATTTAATATGTTTTCAGAAATGATCCAGTGATTTCAAGTTTTTTTTAATGAATTTATTACTATTTTAAAAAAAGTTATTATTAGAAAATCCTATTATTTCGTTGACTTTTTAGTTCGCTAATTTTGCTTCGTCTAGTTGCGGCGAGCTATTTAACTGAAACACCTACTTGTGGCCCTTGTTTAGACCATCCATCGACATATGCTTGATACAACTGTTTTGGATTTCCAAATATGCCAACTACAGTTTCTTTTCAATAAATGAATTAAGTTAAAATACATTACCTCTACAACATCAAATCTTTGGAAGAATAATATTTTTATCGACAAATGGAACGAAAAGCATATCAAAGATATTTAGACATGTTAATTTTCATAGTCAACCACGGGCAAAAAAGGGCCAGGCTGGCAAAATTTGACAGTAAAAACGCAAGTTTTAGCTGCAATCGTTACTAGTAATATAAGAACAAAACACGTAAGCCAATTATTATTTAAATTTAAAATGCATTTTTTTTTACCGTAGAATTAATAAACTGAAATTAGTTATATTTTTTGATTCCCTAGATCTTTCTGATTTTGCCGCTTTTAAACCTTCACAATAAATATTCAACAATATCAGATACTGTAAATTAGTTCAAATATTTTATTTTAATATTTTTTTTAATATTATCACTAAACGTTTTAATACTCAGACAAAACAGTTTGGAAAAGATTTAATTTCAAAATTAAATCCGAATTTGTGGAAAAAAAGTACATGAATTTCTATTGTTTCCAAAACAACATTGTTGTTAAATATTTTTTGTGAAAGTTAAAGGCGACAAAAATCAGAAAGGGTCAGGGAGTGGAGAAACCCTACATCAGGCCCTGGCGGTAACTATCTTACTAATTTGGGTCTTATGAAGTCTATTCAAAATCTTTTTAATAGTAGATTATTTTTATCCTATATAAAAAATTAACAAACATATATTTTCTATTAGACAATACTACGTAGCTTTACAAATACAATATCATTAGTACATTAAGAAGCCGTTGATGACAAACACTGGCTAACAGCATTTAAACTTGGGACATACAGACAGTCACAGATTTGGTGTTTTTATGTACTATACTAGCTTAACAAATAACGAATAAATTTATTTTAGTTCGCAATTTATTTCTATATTGAATAAAAATTCAAAACAGTAAAAGAAGCAGGAAAGAAAAAAAGAAAGAAAAAGACAAATGCCCAATTTAAAATCCTTTCCTTACAACTTATGGTAAAAATCGATTCCTTTATCAACAGGCGTAAATAAGTATCTGGAAAAAAAAAAAAAAAAGGAGAGGAGCTCCTAATATATATTCAATGGATCAAATGATTTGATGCACGCGCAGAGACAGACAAGATAAATCACAAGCACCCAACTTGGAGATAGAATGAGGATTTATAGTAGGACTAACCAAGATGGAGCGTTCTGTAATTGAACAGGAAAGAATAGTAAGACCACTTTAGGTGACAACTTACGGATGCTGTTAGATCCATATTACTATAAAAAAGTATTCCCCATTCAATTCTTTTAAATTCACATTTTTAATTCTTGAATTGTTGAAAGCTTTATTGAACTTTCTATTAATTAATATACTTATTTGCAGATACTAGAAAATTCACTCCATAAATTTCCCACAGATTTTATTAACGACTGCATAACTGTTCACCCGCTAACAAACATCGTGATAAAATACTTATCATCAGTTTCTTATTGCACAGAAACACGTAATGCATGTCTGCGCAATGCATAACAAAACATTCAATATATCCGGTCATTTTTCTTCATCTGCGAGTCGTGATTTATGGTGCTGAACTGTAGTGTCTGAAACAAATACTAGTTATTACAAAGCACTGTTTTCACTTCCTTATTATTATTTTTTTCAATAACTAACTATTACAATAAATTAATAGTTTTCCCTGGTAGGCATCGCTTATTAAGGTCATTACTAATTGTAAAATGACAACCAAAAGAAGGTAGTTCTTCAGAAACCTATCAAGAACTGGACTCGTCACAATTTCTAGTGAAGCCATAGTAAAACTTGACCTATTAAATTTGCATAAGGACTCATCTAAACAAATTAAAGTCGACATGAAATCGATTGTCAAAAACTGCTGCCTAAAAGAAATGGCAAAAGATTCCAGTCTTCGAAAGATCTATTCAGTGTTATGCTAACAGGTCATGATAGTAGTTTTCTACGTTATTTTCTAGAACAAAATTGGGAAACAAAGACAATGAATTCTTAGAATAAATTCATTTCTAACTTTCTAAAAATTTTCTAACTTCCAGACAGATAGTCAAATAGTTTAGGGAAAAAAAAAAATCATAAAAATTGGAATCCAGAAAATCAGATAAAATGTTTAAGTGGTGGCTCTGAAACTGTGGGACGCGACCCCTCTGAGGGAGAGGAGAGGCAATGAATAATTTATTCAAGGAATGCACGAATGCTTTCTTCATAAACCATTTTTATGAAAAAACCTTAAAAAATTAATAAAACTTGAGTTTTACTTTTAATAATTAAAATTTATTATAATTTAATCTGGCAATCTTGTCTCTAAGACATAAATATTCAGAGAATCGAAGATCATTAGGAACCAGAAATCCTAAAAGTCAACAGCACTGATAAACCTTATCTTTAAGGTCTGATTGCCGTATGGTTTCCTTTTGGTATTCATGAGAGTTGCCCTCAGGGTAAACAAAAAGTTAACCAGCCTTCATCAAAAGTTATGAATTACCCTTCCTGCCTCAAGAGAACCTCGACTCCCTCAGCTTCCTGATTAAATTCCACCAGAACAAGGTTACACACGGCAATTGAAAAAAGTTGTGTGTAATATCCTGAATTCAAGAGAAGCGTAAACAGCACCAAGGAAAAAGAAAATAATAATAAAAAAAAAAAAACCTACGAAACTTCATACGATTTTTTTTTTTTTTAGAATAATTCATTTAGTGAAGAATTTCAGCTACTTTGAGCTTACTTTCCGAAAGAAAGATGTTATGAGATCATTGTATCTGTCCGTATTTGCGCGTGTTCATCTCCCCTAATAACTTTTGAACCAGTGAATTAGATCTCCTTGAAATGGACGGTCTTGAAAGTTGATAAAGGAATTTTGTATTTTCCATATATTCAATATGGCGGAAATGAAATCGTGACGGTACCGCTCTTGTTTTTGCAGGTTCGAGATCAGGAATCTAAAATTCAATATACCTATAAATTTTCAAATCATTTAATACTGACTCCAATTAAAATTAACCAATAAATCCTTAATTCCTATCGATAATTGCACAATGACAACCTATATGAAAGGGATAAAAACAATATTTTATTTCTTATTGATTGGAATATTTCATAATTTTCAAACAATTATCAATCTATGTAACCGAATTTCTATTTTAAATACTATTTATTAATATTCCTAATTTGAAGCTGTGCAGCAATTAGTTGGTTTTCAAATGACATACGATAATTTGAAAGCCAACCTGATTAGAAGCCGAAACTGCATAAAGCCGATATACATGTACCTGAAATTTGAATCGCAAAATTGCTAATTTATTAATAACTTTCACGGTTGTAGTCCTTTTTAAAGGAAGTAAATGCAACAATTAGAAAAAACGTTTTGCATATTTACTTACTACAAGCAATACAGGAACAAATTGAACTACGAAGTAAACTTACAGCTAAGCTCTTAAAATTGGCCTACATAAATGAAAATTTAGTCAGTAGCATTTATGTCTTCAGCAATAACCAGTGCATTACTATCGTATCCACAACTGAAATCTCGTTGATAAAATAATTTAAGAACAAATCTACAAACACCGAAATCTATTCAGACTGATAAAGTTCAGACTTTAGAATGAATTTTAAGTATTTGAGAGATTTATTGCTAAAGTTGCCGCAAGATTCTGTTACCGACATCCGGACTGTTAAGTAGTCATTTCAATTTAAAATCAAGAATAAAATTGGAAGTTATATCGTTATGGCTACGAATTTTACAGATTCAGCTAACTTTCAGTAAGCATTGTGAAATGGACAATTGTCAACTGGTTTCACAATTCTGCGAAATGTTCTTGTGCCAAATGAATCTCGCAATGGAAAAAATCGTGGAAACTGTGGATTCTTCCTTCTGAATAATCTGAATGTGTGCATCAAAAACATTTATTTCTGTGAAATTCCAAAAAATTGTATTTTGCAGGAACTCAAACTACTTACAGCTATATGGAGAAAATAAAATGAATCAAAATCAAAATAAATCTGGGGGCACGGCAGTGCCCCCGCCAAGACGAGCCGAAGGCAGGAAGGGCACTACGTACCTTTTCTGGAAGTGTTTCGTCGTATTTTCGAACCCTCATAGCTTCGGCCTGGATAGTACTAGAGAGTTCAAATTTTCAGGATAAGATGCAGTTAGCAGACTAATGAAATACGCT
>JAFIDM010009631.1:184512807-184544942 GCA_023159025.1 Thereuonema tuberculata
ACTAGAGAGCTCAAATTTTCAGGATAAGATGCAGTTACCATACTAATCAAATACGCTAAGTTTCATTTATCTAGCTTTTATACTTTGGATTTTATTAAGATCTGAAATACGGCGTACCCTCAATGCTTCGGCCTAAATATTAGTAATACTGTGTAATAATGTGATTTCTTACAAAAGTGCAAACAGCTTGTATATACAAGTTGACCAACAGAAAAACAGAAAAGTAGGGTATTGAAAAAAAATCCATTTTCTAAATAATCTTAAAACTAAATTTAGTTGTAATAGATAATCCCACCCAAAACATTTCATGTAAAATAAGTTGCCAAGACTCACATACTCATAACGCTTTCACTGTTAAAAAGTCATCAGATCTCATCTTACAAAAAGAAATGAAATCTCACCCAAAACACTTCGTGTAAAATAAGGTGCCAAGACTCACATGCTCATAATGCTTTCACTGTTAAAAAGATATGAGATCTCATGTAGAGCCAAGCCCCTAACTCTACAATGCCTAACTCTACAAGCCCTAACTCTAAAAACCCTATATCTTGGTCAAAAAGTATGGCTTGGCCGTTTCATGGAACTATTTCATCCCACCCAAAACATTTCATATGAAATACGTTGCCGAGATGCTCATAACGCTTTCACTGTTAAAAAGTTATCAGATCTCATGTAGAGCCAAGCCCCTCACTTTACATACCTAACTCTAAAAACCCTA
Source organism: Thereuonema tuberculata (assembly GCA_023159025.1). Taxonomy (NCBI): domain Eukaryota; kingdom Metazoa; phylum Arthropoda; class Chilopoda; order Scutigeromorpha; family Scutigeridae; genus Thereuonema; species Thereuonema tuberculata. The sequence continues at coordinate 184,513,526 of JAFIDM010009631.1, forward strand.
ATATCTTGGTCAAAAAGTATGCCTTGGCATACTCCATATCCTTCCTTTACATAACTGCATGGGATTGTCTGTGCGACAGCCACGAAACGGTCAAGCCATACTTTTTGACCAAGATATAGGGTTTTTAGAGTTAGGGCTTGTAGAGTTAGGCCTTGTAGAGTTAGGGGCTTGGCTCTACATGAGATCTCATATCTTTTTAACAGTGAAAGCATTATGAGCATGTGAGTCTTGGCACCTTATTTTACACGAAGTGTTTTGGGTGAGATATTAATTACGTTAAATATTGGCTGGCGCAAAAAAAAATAGGTATACAGTTTACTGAAGTCAACTGTTTTCGGTACATCCTGTATTCTTGAAGTAGTTTCAACCACTATGTTGTATTATACTCTCTTTAAGCAATATATAATAATTCATTGCAGTTTTAAGTGTTATTTTGAGTCAGCTCAAGAAAAATAACTGTTTATTTTGTGTCTGCTTTCCTTTTTTTGACCAACAATTATGAATCATTATCCAATTGAGTCACAATGTGGTATCTGTGAAATGGGAGATTATTTATTTTTTTTTTATTTTTTTTTTTTTCACTTTTTCTTTTAATGAGCATCTTCGCTGTCTTCCTATTAGTCTTGTTGCTTTTTTTCATAATTTGATATTTGATTTTCTAAGATACTGAAATTCCAATGGTTCCACACACAAAATAAAGAAAATCTCAAAATTAGTTTTATGCAGTTACAGGGTTTTGAAAAAACAAATATAAATACCACTAAGTTCTAAATGTAGTAATAAAAGCTATTTCAAAGAATACCGTTGTAGAGGAAAGAAATTGTACTACGGCTTTAAAGTACATAGAGAAATTCAGTCAGCACAGTCTACTATTACAGACCTGTATCCTTTTAAAAAAATATAGAATCGTGTTCATTTTAAGCAAATTAATCATTATATTTGCTACAGAATCCAAATAAATTCCTTTTTTTTAAAAAAAAAAAAAAATAAATTTTAACAGTAAAAAGCAAATGTAGAAAGTAAAAATCAGGCTTAACACAGTTTCAAATTAAACCAAACTTTGGCTATCGAAAGCATTTGACTCGAAAAATAGAAATTCATAAACAAAGCTTTCACTTCTATTTAACTTTGCGTGATTTCTTGGTGTTCTAAGACATTTCCCTGAAGCATCACAAGAAACAAAAGAGCAAGAAAGGCAAAGAAATAAAAACGTCTAACTCGGAAATGAACTGAATACGATCCATGTTTTTCAGTAAGTGAAGATTTGCTTTTACTGAAAGTTATTGAAATACGTAGAAGATAACAAAGAGTTGGCAATATCTTCGAATTTTAACCCTCATCCGATTCAGGGCAGATATTTATTTCCTGTCCAGATGTAACTGGCTTTAAAAGCAACGGAGGCTAATTTTAGTTTGCTAATTTCATTATTCTTAATGGTTCTCTCTTGTTTCTGCAGCAATAAAACACTCCTATGCATTTAGCAACAGCATCAGAAGTTTACACAATTTTAGTAGCGCGAATAATATTAGAACAAGCTGAATGATTTACAACACTCCAAAAGGATAATAATCGTAAAACTACGGTAACCATATTTCTGAATCAAAGGTAATGGAACAAGATATTAGATTGAAAATATAATTCAATGAAGACTAATTTCTTCATGCGTCACAGCATGAGTTCGTAAGGACGGGGGGAGGGCAATGGTTTCAGTTTGCGTGAAAAAAAAAAAAAAAGTAAAAGCAATAATAATATATAAAAATAAATTGGGCGAGCAACTATTTATGCTCTACGTTCTCGTGATTTATTTATCAGAAACACGTTTTTATAGCTGTAAGGCAGCAATGTATTAAACCTGGTTTTCCAATGGTTTTCAACAGACCAGTCTCTATGGGAAAATTTATACCACACAACACTTCTGTGATAGAGGAATGTATCTTTTTGTCAAGTTTCTGGAAACGATAGCGAATAATTTGCCAATTTTCCTACTTTCACAATTTTTTAAAACAAACTTAATAGTTCTGATAATTTTTGCTGAATATCTACGACCTTTATTGAAAAGAAAAGCAATTAGCTTTAATGGCGAATCGAATTTATAACTGGTAAACTTTAAAAGAAATATATATAAGAAAATGTGAATGAGAAATTTCATTTTTGAAAAGAAAATGAATGAATTTTAGAAATACCATCTACTTCATTTTTTATTCCTGAGCTTCCGCCATCACTAAAACTGATGTACTTTTTTCTTAAGTGAGGGAAAAAAAATATATATCGAATTAAAAATTTTTTTGAGAATCCTACGAAATCTAAATTCTAAGATATAACAAACGCAGTGGTCGCTCTTTTATAAAAGTCAGATATTATAGCAACCGTTTAATTGGTAAAGTTGAAATCAATTAGTGCCTTTGATAATTACTTTTTAAATCTCAACTCCATACTTTTGATAATAACGTATAGTAAACCATTTTCTATTATAAGTTCCTATCACTACCTAAATGTCAACTAACTTTCAACTCTCCTTTCGAAAAATCAAGAAAATTTGTAGTTGATATTAGCATGTTGCTGTCATCTGCAGGATTTTCATTGAAAACCCGGTAGAAAACCAAATTACCTTTGAAGACAACGGGATTTCTATATGCAAAGGCCATACATTATCACTCTTTGTTGATGTTTTGTTCATCTCTTTATCTTTCAAATTCACATCTTGAGAATGCAACGTCACATTTCTTTCTGCAAATTACAGATTTCACACCTTTGAGAAAAATGGTCTCTGAAAACTTCAAATGACAAAGAAGGAAATCCGTAAATCCTCCAATTATCCAGAATAATTTATTAAATTAATGAAGATTTTAAAAGTAAGTTTCAGACTTTAAAAAAGAACAACCCATTCATCAATATAAAACTTTCTGAAAATAGTTCTGCAAATATTTCTGGATTACTGGTAAGATGTTAATGATTTATTATCTTTATTATACAAGTTTAGGAGTTACAATGCTAAGGCAGGGTTCGATTCCCGCCGATGGTCGAATACCTTCCCCTGGTTGGACATTTTTCCTCCACACGGATCTAGTTCACTAAGCTCTATGTCAGAGGAATACCGGATTTCTTCAAAGGTCTGCGGGCGTCGGAATTGTCCTCCGCTTTGTCCCATTCAAATGATAACGCAGATGTTTCTACTTCCTGTGGTGCCTATCCTTATTTGAAGGTACAACTGCGTTATTTTCCCTTTCATTATACAAATTACTATGCCGTTTAAATATCTTTAAACAGTCGTACGTTTATTCAATGAACCTATTGTAAGTCTGTCTTCTTCCTAATCTTTTAAGATACAAAAAGTTTCCTTAAGAGCGGTTCGTATTAAGATTTGGATATTGATGAAACTATTGTTATGTTTCGTAACAGGATGATGTAGACATTCAAATATCGCAATTTCGAATCCAAACTCCGCTCTTTGGAAAAAAAAAAAACCTCCAGATACAAGCATCATCTATTTCATGCACCATCTAAAAACAATTACCATTCTCTAGCTCTTTCAGAAAAATAAATCGTTTTCGATTTAGCAAGTATGAACAGAATTGAAAGTATATAAATTATCCTAATGAAAGGATAAGGACATATCTCACGAAAGAAGGAACGATAAAGAAGATGCTAGAAAGGATTCAGTTTTTAAAGTCTGGGCCGAACTGAAGAACAGAAGCCATTGAACCAGAAAGAGAAGCCTTAGCACGTACACAGTAATTTCGGTGATAAACTCGAATTTAAAGAGAGTTCGACGAAAATTTCACCTCCACTGAGAAAGCAATTTTCGCTGAGCATCACTTGATGACTATCGTTAATCGATTCAGTCAACGGGAAAATAAAAGTAGGAAAAAAAAAAAAAAAAGAATAAAACTACTTCGTACCTTTTATTATTAGTTATTTGTTCTTTGGTTTTCTGTTTTCATCTTTTTTTTTTTTTTTTTTCTGGGAACCCATTCTAATCTTCGAGTTATCAGAAATTTGGAATCGGTTTTGCATTTAACTTGGTGGCCTTGAGAAATGGTAGAACTGAGTAAACTTATTTTGAAAACTTAGATAAAAAAATAAGAAATGCAAAACGACTTGACTCGCATCGTTTACTGGTCCATTACCCAAACGATTACAATTGCTACGTTGCAACGCTTCCAGTTAATCAACCAAAAAAATTAACTAACTAAATAACTACCTACAACAAAACTAAGGTGCTGTTAATTTAGTGCTCCTTAATTAGAAAAGGTTTAAATTACACTGGAACTAATTGTACTGAAGAACGGATTAACTGTATTGAATAATGCATTTTAACATTTTTTTTAATAAAGTATTTTAAGAATCGTAATAACTTACGACTATTTTTTATTATGCTTTCTCTTAAAAAAGTTTACTTTATTTAATAATATTACAGAAGTTTAAAAGCTCGAATGTGACATCAAAATAAATTGCTCTGTATTTTTTGTTACTCTACTAATACAGTAATTTAATTAATTAATTTGTAGACAGCTTTTGTGTCTTTTAATCAAACTTCACAAAAAGGTAAATACAAAAGACGTTTTCGAAGACTTGATAACTAAATGTATTAGGTTAGGATTTTTAGTTCAAATATCTGTCTTAAAGATTAAACTTTGCCATTGATTTAATCTAATGCAAACAAATCTAAAAATTAAATTATGTAGGAAATGGTAAATACATTTATTTTCAAAACAATAAATAACGTATAAAGTTATTATATATAATTCAGCAATTTGAATTCAACTGTTTGAGTTGGGTTTTTTTTTTTTTTTTTATGATGAACTTAGACAATTTAATTTTAATATAAACTAAACATTAAACTGTAAGTGAAAGAAAAACATTTCTAAATTTCCTTTCTGTCTTTATTTTATCTTTTAATATTGGACCATCTATCTAGATGGATTCATAGTTATTCCGATGGAGTTCGGAGATTTCTGTGGTTCCATTTACCTTCCATTGCGGCCTTCAGGTCTGAGTATGATACTGACCACATTACAGAAACACAACTCCCACGATGCCAGAATGGAAGAGTCTATTTCCTCTGTCGATAAAGGTAGGAAAAGTCTAACACCGGCAAAACAGTAAATTTCAATGTTTGCCAAAAATAGTTCAAAAAAATATTTCTTTCTTAAACGCAATGACTCGTAAATCGGGTACAAATATAATAAGTCAGCTAAATTTATGTAAAACAAATTAGATTTCTAATTCTGTTACTTACATTTTGTTATTTAGCGGCCCTGCATAATGAGTCCCGTTACAATAAACAAAAAAATATTACTAACATCTAAAGGAAGTCATAAATAGTAAATGCCTTCAATAATATATCCAGAACTAACTGTAGTGCTGAATATTCGTATATTAATGTTACTTACTGAATATTACTAAACTGAAACAATTCTTGCCGTCTATCATTCTGTAATCCCTACGCAGCAATGCACGAATTCCAGGAGTCACAGATCACTACTTCCCGGTTGTTATTCCAATAACAGATTTTGAAATCTAATATTGAATTCAGCCACGAAGGACATTTTACAAAGGAAGTTGTTGATTTTTTTTTTTTTTTTTTGTCGTCGTGTTTTGTTTTTTAGAATCAGTGTCAAATACTGTTGCTCAATTGTCGGGTGACATCATTAACTTTTTAGTGTAATGAACACGAAAGGAATACCTACTTCCTTATTGTAAATCTTTCTTATTTCAGTCATTTATAACTTAGTCATTTGTATATAACTTAGTTTATAGGCCATTTCAAAAATAAAAATAAATAAATTTTATTTCATTTGTCTATTATGTTTTTGTTTTTTTTTTGTTTTAATTTGTCTTATTTGAGGAAAGATGACAAAATTCTTTTTACGTATTTCCATGTGACCGCTGCACTTGAGTTCAAAAATTTCATTAATGATGCTTGATTTAGTTAATTAGTACAATTAGAAAGTTTAAAACATTAAAAAAAAATTAAGTTACTTGAATATTTCGGATCTTTAATTAAAAAGAACCATCATCAGTAAAAATTTCATTAACAAAATTCATCCCATTTGCTGATGATGGTTTGTTATTTAAAGCTCCCAAACATCCATGCAAATTTTGTTTATTCTATCTTTACAAAATTTTAAGGCTTATATGTTTTTCTAATTTAATAGTTAGCACGAAGTTAATAAAAAAGCTGAATATCCATTTTTAAAAAAAAATCTTGAATTTAGTGAGTTTTTGGTTTTATTAAATTCAAATATTTCTGTTACCGTTTGAAAATGTTGTTTGTTTTATTTTTTTTTTATTTTTTTTTTTTTTTTAATATCAGAAAATCATAGGTTAACTTACCAAATTAATTAATTAAAGTAGCAGTGTAGTAACAGAATCCTATCAGAAAAGGGGGAGATTGTGTAAAATAAAAAATAAAAAAATAAAAAAAATAAAAGAAACAAAAAAATATTTCTGAAATATCTATATATATATATATATATATATATATAATATTATTAAGAATATACTAATTATGCATTATTGAAAGACTACTTTCCAATTTTTCGCAAATAATTTTCTTAAATAATCAATTAAATTCTTCTCGAATGGGAACTTTTCAAGCCCCGTAAGCCATCTTGCCTACGCCACTGAATGATTATGAGGTTTTTAGTTCAACGCCTAAAACTTGAAAAATGTGCTTTATTAAGTATAAAGGAAGACTTTTTTTCAAGAAATATTTATATTTTTAGTTTTACTTCAATTTTTTTCTCTATGAAAATAAAAATACGATGCTGAAAAAGACTAATTTCTTTCTTTCTGATTTTATTTATGCATTTTTTTTTGTATTGTAGGATGAATGAGCTATTTTCAAAAAAGGAATAAAAACTGTGAAAAAGAAGATTTTCAGTTAATACGTTCAAACATCAAAAACTCACAAAAAAAAAAACGTAGCCTACATTTCAAGATCAAGTATCTGGGGTTTTTAATTTCAAATTTGAAAAAAAAAAGTTCTTAGGATTTGAATTTTTTGTTAAATCTCTTAGTCTACTTCAAATTTCCACGATTTTAATTAAAGTGTTTTTTTAATTGAAGCTACTTTCCATGAAACAACATTTTCATTAAGAATCTCTCATTACTTTGTGGTTCTTAATCTAACTGCGATACAGCAGCAAGCCCATATCGTTGTTGATGAAGGAATTGATTAAAAGCTACTCATTCTAATAATGTAATAATTTCAGTATCTTTCTTGTAATTTCTTGTTAATTATTAATATTTTGTCAAGTAAATTAGAAATTTCATTTGATCACTTTGGTGATAGATGTTACACAAAGTTAAATTCAGATAGAATGGAAATAATTAGCTTAACTTTATAATTAAAGAAATACTTATAAAAAAATCTAACAATTTAATTTCTAAATATGAAGTTGTGAAAGAACTTTAAGCCTATTTTTCCTAAACTCTTGTCCTTAACTTTTTTTTCCTTTGTTTTTTTAGCACAATGCAGACGAAAAGACTATATTATAAAGAGTACATTAAATTATAATACCTGCTAAATACAAATATTGGAAAATTTCCATTTTATGAAAAAAAAAAATTAAATCCGCATTACGTACTTAAATTGATTAATCCACATTAATTTTAATCAAATCAAAGCAGGCGGAAATTAGTGGAATAATAAAAAGATTAATATCCATTGTTAAGTAACATTGCTTCGTTTGCTTTTCAATGGGAATTTTTGTTACCTTTAAGCCCTAAATTCTCGATTTGGACCTAAACCGAAGAAAATCAAATATAAAACTTAGATCGTCTCTTCCTTTAAACAGGCATGCTAAGTTTCAAGAAGAAAATCTATACATGTCAAGTTTCCATGTGTTCAAAAGATGTTAGCGGAATACACACACATACACAGACTGACTAATTTGATGATCCTCACTTTCCCAGGACGTAGACCAAAACGTATTAGTTTCAGGTTTAACATATTAAAAAAAAAAAATCCCCTGTTTCCCTATCCAAACATCCTTCCTAGGTTCCAATTTAATTAGAAGGTTTCAGAGCACTTACTGCAACTATCTATTTAATTTTAACCATTGCTTTAAAAAAAGAGGTTTAAGAGAAAAAAAAAAGTAGTTAATGGATAGAATGAACCCAGGATGTTTTGACGATTTTTTCCCCCCTTTGCAGTTCCTCACCAATTCTTCCTTCATCTTTTAGTCTCCTCCAGTTACTGTTGCAAGTGAGTGGAAACTAATCACTGGACAATTTTCGTTACCAAACGCAGCATGGTAATGATATGTTAAGAGGTCCTGGTACAAAAGAAGTGATTACAAAATTCTTCATTAACCATTTCTTCTTTGTTATCCATCGCTCTCGTGCCAGAAAATCCAACCAATCATTCATACAGAAGTGGTAAGACAAAGCTCTGTGACTGCGAGAAAGTAGACAACGTAGAAAAAAGAAAGCGAAACACTATAGCCAGCTCTGAGAATCGAACTTGCGCGGTCGCTAATCACAGCTAGACATGAGACCGTAACTATGCTTAAACCTGAAATCATTCTTAAAAAATATGGAAAGTAATACATTGTCGTAAACATATTTTCAATTTACTTTTTAATTACGGTCTAGAAAAGAAAGATGCAACCTAACGAATCCTGAAAACATTTTCTTCTATTTCATAGTTAACAATTCTATATTAGCAAAATCCCTCTAGATAATTTTGAAATAGGATTTTGTTTCAAGTCACCAAGTTATTTGCATCTTACTTTTTTTATGTTATTTATTTACAGTATTTATTTATTTTTTAACAGTCATCATGGTACATAATATAAACTTTGATAAATTTCTTTGATGCAGACCCAAAGTGGTCTTAAAAGAAAGGAAGGGGGTGGGGTTCTCTTTGAAATTTAAATGAACCTACCTTGTTGTTTTCTTCACCCAAAGCGATGCCTTAGTGATATCTTCATGAGCATTGACATCTGATGATGACCTCAAAATCTGCACGTGAATCACGGCTGAATTTAAGAAAGCCGAAGCCCTACCTATGAAAGAAATGGACGGGACTTAGTAAATGTAATCTTATTGCACAAAATGACAAGATTCAATAATGAAAGAGACTGGGGACAAAAATGCACCTAAAATAAAAATAGGTCAATAGAAACTCACAAATGGAGTTAAATTTATCATTAATTCAAATTTTTTTTTTATATATATATATATTCAGGATATTTCAAAGCGAAAAAAATCTGACTTTCATTTTCTGTTTATATTTAGACGAAATAATTAGATTATAAAAAAAACAACAAAGTGAATGAGGTTATTAATGATAAAATGGTATTCGGAGATCATCAGTCTCTCTTTGGTTTAGTAAATATAAAAGTTGCAGCATTGCCTAAATAATACTGCCATGAGATTTAATATAGAAATATTCACAAAGTAAATAAAAATAAAGTTTTGAAATGTGTACAAGCTGTTAGATCAAAAGTAATTTTAGAAAATCAAGCTACAGAACAATATCTTTTTCCTTGATGCAATATGTCAAATACTAATGAAAGTGCTCAGGAATTTTCAAAGGGAGAGTTTTGAATCTTGTTTGAGATCCGTCCAACCAAAAAAAAAAAAAAACCGAGTGGAAAATACTGTGTTTCTCGTGGTTTTTTTTTGGATACAGTGAGGAAGAATACACTTTCCCTCTTGAGACTCTAGTGCTGAAGAAGTAGAAACAGATAGAGGAATTAACAGGATCAATTTTATAACAAGAACTCCAAGTCTTACATTGAAAAATAAAATAAGGAATGCGTCAATATTAAAATTACATAAATTCATGTCAATGCCTATTTTTATATATGATTCGGAAACGCGGCCTTATTTACAAAACATACTTCCAGAATAAGCATCAGAGATCAACTTTCTAAGATCCATTGTTGAATACACAAAACTTAATGGAAAAAGAAATGTACGGAATGAACTGAAAGTTGAGGAACTGAATAAAATCATTACAAATAAGGGAAAACTGGACCTAGGCGGAAGTCGAGGATTTTTCCACCCTAAATTCTCCTCCAGACGGGTCCTCGGGTCCACCCAGCCCCTGTAAAATGGGTAACGCGTTTCTTTCCCTCTGGATAGTCTACATTGTTGGGAGCCTTACCTCCACGTCCCCTTAAGCCATAGTGAGATACACCTACCTACCTTTAAGAATGTTGTCAAGACAAAACTATTACTTTCAACTTCGGTATTTGGACTGAAGAGAAGTAATGGAACCGAAGAACTGAATGTAGCTGAGATAAACCTTTTTTGTTTTGTTTTTTTTGTTTTGAAAGGTATATGATAAATAGGTAAGCAATCTATGTAAACAGACTAGATAATCGTATAGTATAATTGTATGACGATTGTAAATATTATTAATAAACGTATCTTAAAGATATCTGGAAAAATACAATCCTATCAAAATTATAAACTGGAATGTTCTCTAAAAAGGAAATTTTCACCGGATTACTTCATGTAAAATTCAAACATTTTCATTATAAAAAAAATTATACATTTTCTTAATGTTTTGAAAAAGACGAAGGAAAAGAAAATTTCCAATTCGATCCCTTTTTTGATTGTCATCTGAAATCATGTGATTTTTTTCCCATGTGGGACATGAGATCTCGCTTACATTATGATATTAATAATTGTTTCCATATTTGTTTTTATAACAACATAAAGGTTAATATAAAATGATAGGAAAAAAAATGCATTTAATCTATTTTCACATTGGAATAAGCACTTCTGCTTAATACCGACCTTAATTATTTTAACAAAGAAGGTCACTCTCAGGTGAAAAGCATTTCAAAGTAAAACTAATGTTGGCACACAGGAAATTGACTATTTTTTCCCCCAGTTTTTATCACAATTTAATGAACTTTAAATTCTATAAAACTTTCTCAAGAACATATTGAAAAATTATCTCAGTCTTATTATATTACCTGAGTGTTTAGGTGTTCCATAAGTTTAGATAAATGCTTTTTGTCGTCTTCTATTTATAGATACTCGTCAGTGATTGCAGAAACTTTTTCCAATAATACACAGCTGTGCTATGATAATGTAGCGGTAACATACTGTAATAATCATTTTGAAGCTGAACTCCCCGTTCAATATAGGTGCAGTGGTCAATCGATCACATTCTGATTACAAACAGGATAAACTCATTTTATGGCTACAGAATGAAACCATCAGAAGTCATGGTCAGCTGTAAAAAGAACTTCCGAATAGTTCCTCAGAAATAGTTGAACAAAAAATACCTATTAAATTTATTAAATGACTATTTTAAAAAGTTATTTTCTGTTGGTTCATTAAAAAAACTTTGATATTAATATCATTAATAAAATCACATCCTGTTAATAAATCTTTTACTCATTTTTCTATATAAGATTATTTTGTATGATAATGTAGGGGCTAGTATATCTATCTATGTCTAAGTAAGATGAAATTCTTTGTTGAAATTTTACAGAGACTTTAAGCGGAGGAACGCAGAACACGAAAACATGAAAATTTGGCATTTTTTACAGTATTTAAATAATTTACAATATTTGTATAAATGCTAAATTTCATACTTCTACCTTTTTTTTTTAGTTTTTATAGAACTTCTAAACAAAACTTGTTCAGATACTGAAAAGAAAGATTAAATAAGAAATTGGCGGCCCTACTTTTAGTATTTGGATGGAGAGAGTTCATGTAAAATGATCTTTTAATTCGAGGGCTTTTTAACTATGAATTCACTGTGTGTCAAGATGAACTCGAAGCAAGCATGTATAGTGTCAACGTACAGTTAAACTTTTAGCTTCCTATGATAATTAGTTGTTGATTTATCGTGAAAAAGGAGTGTAATGACTGTCTCTTACGTACGAGTGCAAATTTGAACCATTCGGAGCTCATTCCGAGTGTATACATTTCCCATTACAGTTTTCTAAGGGTAAAGGATCCACAGTTTTTTTCCCACTGAATCCCAAGCACTATCAGAACAGTAGGAACCTGCTGATGATATGCCTTTTATTAAATTTCAACTTCCTAATATAAATAGTTCCCGGGTCAGCATAGTTAGAGGTTTAATTTATATTAACAGTTCTTGGCCTGTAGTTTTTACCTTTATCTCAAAATCAACAGTGACTGTGAAATTAGTAGTATTATATATTGCTAAAGTATGAGCTTCCTAAAATAGTTTTTTGAGTTATCTTAATTATAGAAGAATGATGGAAAGCTTATTTGATCTTATTTCTAAAACTTTTTCGCTCCAATCCTTCTTTATTTCCGATTAAGGAAGTCAGAAACTTTACAATGAACTTATAAATATACATAATAAAACAAAACTAAGTCCGTAGCTGTATTCAATAGAACAATAGTTCTCAAGCTTTTTATTCTCTTGGCACAGTATTCTTTGCTGTGAGGAATCGCTGTTGTGAATTAAGTTCAGAGATTCGCGCAAACGCAGTTTCTTTCAAAAGCTGTTCCTCGATACAGCAGGATACGTACAGTGAAGCAGAAGTTTTATGTTTTAAAATATTTAAATACTCATTCCAGATCTACTTTAAACTCCTAGGTGCTAAACACAAAGATATGCTAATAAAATGGAGGACAGTTATTTTTCAAATACTCTTTAAGTACAATTTATCCAAACAAGTATATTTATCTGCAGTAAAATCTGCCCAATTTCGCGGTACATCTAAATACTAAAGGCACTTTCTTTGATTTAGCGCTTCAGTCAGATACTCGCACAAACTGAACTGAAAATAAGTTTGTTTTGTTTTGTTTAATATTGAAAGTAATGTTTTTAATGGAATTGAAGGGACAAGAACGGCAAAAACGAAAGCTTAAAATTTCCACAGTATAAAAATGAAATTTTATAAAGTATGAATATTTTCAAATATTTTAAAAACAATGTTTTTAATAATTTCTTTAGATTACTTATAAGTAAATGTATTTATATTAAACTTCTGTTTTTCCTATAATCGAATTATTTGTTTTTGCTAAGCCAATCAAAACCTACCAAATACGAAACCTTATTGCATCGTTGCTGACACTTCAAAATATGATACTCGGTTGGTATTCGGATTTCAGTAATTTCAAATGAAAACTTTCCATTTAAGCCGTTATTTAGCTGAGTTCTTTTAAGAAATTCAAATTTACATCACAGTCTAGCTAAAAAATTAAACAGCATTTTTTTTTAAAAAACGTAAAAAAAAAAGGTACCCCCCCCCCCAATTGCATCCGAAAATGGAAAAAGTCTAGAAGTTTTGGATCTTTTTTTTTTGGTTTGAAATTTTTTCGCTTTTTTTTAAACCCCCCCCCCCCCCATTTCAAAATTCTGGGTACGCCTACATTCTAATCCTAATCCTAACTAATATATAAAAGTGAAAATCTGTAAGTTTTTACATGTCGTTCAATCATGCCTCAACGGACCAACGAATCGCAATGAAATTTTGCATGCAGTTAGTCTATGATAGAGAGAAGGATATAGGCTACTTTTCATCATAGTTACGGTCCATCAAGTAGTTTCCATGGAATGAATGAAAAAGTCCTAAAACTGCCCAAAATGAAAAACTTCCCAAAGCTATCGATAGATGGCGCCAACGCAGTTTTAAATCGAGTGCGTTTAAGGACGTTCTCTGCAGGCGCGGAATAGGATTAACTCACGAATTACCTGATAATTCTATTAGATAATGTACGCGGTGATAAATAAATATACGATACCGATAATTAATACATTGGATATTGTTTACAATTTAAACTTTAATGTAGAATATAACAATAATTTCTAGTGATCTCGTGTTTTATTACCAACTGGGGAAGGTTTCAAGTGATAGGGGTGTGGAGAAGGCCACAAAGGGCTTGGAAGTCGTATATTCTCCGATCTCGATAATAATTTGCTACATAAATAGAGCGTTTTTTTACATTACATATGCAAGGCTTCAGGAGCTAAGCGACGGTAGTCGGCATATATACATGTTTCAATGTGTTATATCTACTCTAGATATTTTTTAAAGTTTAAAATGCTATTAATCATATTTCATTTAAATTCGTAATGTAAATACTTTATTCTTTAAAAATTTAAATACATCATGAAGTTCATTAAGCTTAAAAAATGATTTAAAATTTGTATAAGTATTTGAACAAAATCTAATATATTGAGTCATTGTAATTGTAAATAACAATTAGGCACGACTGTATTGCCTTTTTTAACGGGTTAAATTTAATGTTTCCTTTATTTGTGTATGTTTCTTTTTGGTTCTTGTTATAAGAACAACTTCCTCTTGTGCCAACCGGAAAGGATGGCTGCAGATTAATTTTCTATTTTTATGTTGTTTTCTTTTCTTTTGTTTATTTTAGGTCCACTTTTCCTTTGCTTTTATGGGTGTCCTCAAAACAAATTACAAAGACTTCAAACAATTAAATAAGCTTAATAAAAAAGACTTAACTATCGTAAAATATCAGCTATTATACATCTTGTTCCCGCTGCTTCTCGAATGGAAATTCTCAAAAGTCAATTCCTAGAGTTGTGCGACGGTAGGATTTTTTTTTCAAGTGGAATTATTATTTGATTAGAAATCCGAATCTGAAGTCCATTTATTTCGTTCTCTTTGTATTTACCGCTGCAGAATGTGACATGGTTAACACAAAGTAACAGCGGTAGTTCACACAAACATTAAGTAAAAGGATCATTAAAAAAAACCAGAAAAAAGATTTACGAAAGCCTTGTACCTAGTAGCTAACCTGTTTTTTTTTTTATTCTTCTTCGTAGTTAAGCTTAAGTTTTATTTTTATAATTTGATTTTTTTTTTTTTGTAATGTTAGAATGAATTATGTAATTTATGCTAAGAATTAAGCTCGTTATTTAAATTAAACTATGAGGTTTAATTAAAAATAATTAGCCCGATTTTTTAATTGTGGGACAATTAATAGTATTCTACTGTTGAATACTTTTCGTCGAGAGAGTTTTTTGTTTTTTTTTTAAATAGAAAGGTACATCAAAAAAAAAAAAAAATTGTTTTGACAGCTAGGCAGTCGGACGCTAACATGGAAATGCCGCGTCAAATCCGCAACAATGGTTCACAAAAGGAAGAAACATCATTCTGTTAGTTTTAGGTCGCGATGGCGGATCCACAGAAGATGTTACCAAGCGTGAAATCGCAATATAATTATACATTAATCCCTTTTAAATTCTGCCGGTGTCATCAGAATTTTTCCTGCGTGGGCAGAATTATAACAGGATGCATCGATAAATATTCAGGCACAAAGGGAGATTTAGTTCAAAGAAGATACTCGAAGCCTAACAATTCGCATTACTGAGAATACGGAACCACAGACAGACAAAAAACATTGGAAGACGAAAACTGTCGTCACTTAACATCAATTCTCAAGAATAATGCAGGACAATAACAGAAAGAAATAGGAAAATTAAAAAACTGCTCTGCTAACTGTTATACAGGAATCTCTCATACACTTTTAATTTTGCTCTTTTGTACATTTTTGGTAATAAATTTTTCATAGAACTAAAAGGGCGTATAACTAATCTATATCTTGTTATCTTTATAGCCTCTCCAAAAAAGGACGTTTTCTACAGTTTTTAAAATTGTTTTAATTAAGTGAATTAAAATTTTTAAAAATGCATTATATCTCTATAAGCAAACGATACAAACCTTGATAAGTATGTAAACCTTTAAATGTAGCATTAAGTTAATGCATCTTTAAAAGTATTTATTTATTGGAAATAATAAGAATTTACAGATGCTATTAAAAATCTCTCTCTGTTTTTGTTTTACTACTGTATTTCTAATAGTAGATTTATTACATTAAAACAAACAAACTAATATCTAAAGTCCGAATTTTTTTGAATTAACACTCTCACTTGGGTACCTGGTTTCTTACTCGGGGGTTAAACGATCTCAACTAATCCCATTGGTCGAGAATCGCTGGAAGCCTAAACCTCTTGCGCACCCCAGGACCTGCAAGGTCTGTTGCGCTACAGTTTAATTTTTAACTTTAACACTCTTAGATGAATACGACTTAAAAAAATTTAAAAATCTAAAACTTTAAAATTTGTCCAAAATATGAGTTAGAAACTGATCTCAAAAAAAAAAAAAAAAATGTCCCAGCTGATGTCTTCCAACCCAAAAAAAAAAAAATCTGGTTCACATCATTAAAAAAATAAAAAGCAAAAAAAAATAAATTAAATATCAATATGACAAAAATTCTGCTAATTCTGCTCTTATTTACCAAAATATTCTAATGTGTGTCAATATATGCTCTAAAAGAAAATATACTCAGAAAAATTCAAAATGTACATTTATATTTAAAATAAAAATAGTATTATTTAAATCAGAATTATCTGAGAAACATTTCCGTCTATTTAAAAAAGGAAATGAAACCCAGGAAAAAAAAATATATGTATGAAAATCCGGGCCTTACTAATAACACAATCATTTTGTTGTTTTAAAAAGTAATTGTTAGTAGTAAACTACCGCCGAAGATGATATTTATCACCACAAACACTTATAGGGTGTTTTTATTATTAATGTAGGACAGACAGAATCATTAAGGCAAAGAGTGAGTCATCGATCTGGGCTTTTATGTACATTGTAATTTTTCAATAACTGTTGTTGGAAGAAAGAAATAAGTAAACAAACGAAGGCACAAAGCTAGCTATAAAATTTGGACAATTCCTTTTAGAAAAGCTATTTATATAGAAAACAAATTCAAGAAATCTATTGTTTCGATGGATGATACTATTTTTAATTGATAGTAAGATGAGGAAGGGGCTGCATTTGAAAAACAGGGATTTCAAAGCTAAGTAATTTTAACGCATTAATTTTAATTTTAATAAGTTATAGAATTGAATCCCCTTGGGTGGTGTGCACCACAGCTTTCGTTAACTTTGATGGTTGTCAAGTCTACCATCAACTGGCATTTTCCGTGCACTAACATTCTTTAGAGGTTTAACAGCTGTTTACAATTTGACGACTCATCAGCGATTTAACGACTGTTAATCTCCTAACGAACGTTGTTGCACGGAAAATGCCAGTTGATGGTAGACTTGACAACCATCAAAGTTAACGAAAGCTTGGTGCACACCGCCCCTTGTCTTTTTATTCCCGAATTTTTTTTTCTTTAATTTGTTACAATGCACAATCACTTTTTAAACATTTCAAATATATTTAATTAGTAAAAGAAAAAGTGGCTCTTATATTAAAAAATAGAAAAAAAACCTACTTCAATAATATATTCTATATTTTATTAATAAAACAAGTGAAAGCAGTACTTCATTTACTTCCGTTATAAACACAAATTATAAATTTCGATATTTAGTCGACTCATTAAAGAACCATCTTCATAATTACATATTTATAATTCAATCTGATGTTAAAATAATAAAATGCTATCATATAACATAATAAATGAAATAGTAATGAAAACATGCAATACCTCTATCCTTCACAACCAATGCTTTTTACCGTAGTACTTTTTTTTTTTTAATAAAAGTGAAATGCTGAAACAGAAACTTACTTATCCACTGTATAATTTTAAAGGAAATTCAACTTCACTCTTAAAAAAAGTTATTATCATTTTAAGATAAGAAATTGGAAGATAGAATTATTCAAAAACGTTAAAATAGTAAATACAGTTTTAACTCTCCTTTTTCAGGATTTAAGTTACATTAAAACCCCGTTATTACGCTCCCGCTTATAGCACTATCCCGTTCTTTACGCTCCTTTCATGCGGTCCCTGGAATTTTCTATGTAACTGTGTATACTTTTACCCTCTTATAACGCTTCAAATCCCGCTTGTAGCGCTTTTTTATATCGGAAATTTTGTATCGAAAAGAAATGTAACACTGTAAAGATTCTTTTCTTTCCCTGGTAGGAGGGAATCTTCGAACTCTTTGAAGTGCGGGTCTGTGATACAGAAAGTTATTGCAAAATGTCGAAGCGGAAATCCCTTTCTATAAGTGAAAAATTGGAAATTCTCCGTAAGTACGACGAGAATTCTACACTAAGTCAGAAGGATTCGCAGAATCTCTAGGAATTCCCTCATCCAGTCTGAGAACAATAATAAAAAATAAGAATGGAATTATCAATGCAGCGAAGGATGGTTGCAAACGTAAAAAAGTAAAGTGTGGAAAATATTAAGATGCCGAGGAAATTCTCATTGAATGGATTCATCAGCCCCGTGATGCATCAGTGCCATTAAGTGGCCCAATCATTCAAGAAAAGGCGCATGAAATAGCGGGCAGTGCACTAAAACTGCTCCGAAAATATATTTGTATTGAGTGGAGTATCAATTGATGTTAATAGTTTCTTGAACCGCATTGAAAATGTCATAATTTATAACAGTAGCATACACACACGGCAAACCACAATCAAAGATTTTTTTAATAGGAAATAAGCTCACATTTGCACTATATCTATTTCAGAATAAAGTATCTTTCCTGTAAAATGGTGTCTAAATGTTTCCCCATCACATAAATCATCTCCCCGTTTATAGCGCTATCCCGCTTATTACGCTTGTAGGTCACGGTCCCTTGACGAGCGTAATAACGGGGTTTTACTGTATTTCACTCCTGTAAAACCCTTCTAAAGCAAAAATTGTAAATCTACAACTTTATTTTTAATAAATTTAAACTGGAAAAATAAAGATGGTTTTTTTTAAAAACAAAAATCTCAATAATCCAACAACACACCAGTGCAGTAATTTGTTTTAGCTTCATAAGAATAGATATTCTGATAATTTCCTTTGGACATTTAATTGCAGAACACGACTGAAAAAGACAAAGAAGAAACTCATGTACGAAAAAACATGGGTAGAAGCATAAGATATACTTGTCCTTGCTTATAATAAAAACTGATGCGTCGTAATAAAGAATTGCTAATGACGAAAACAACGAATTGGAGGAAAATGTTCGTCTTTGTGATACAACTACGGAACTTTTCAGGGTTTTTTTCTGAGCTCTTAAGTCCTATTCGTTTATTCCACCTGAAGAATCTTCCTGTTCTTCCAAAAGGTGGATTATCTATAAAAATGCTTATTGTGAAAGATAACTATAAGAAATAAACGCGGAAGAAGTTTACCTAATCTCGTATGTTTATTCGTCTGTTCCTTTAGTACCATCTTATTTCTTACAAAATGGTGCATCGTAATAAAAAAACAAACCGCTTAGAACCAAAACTGTTCATCTTAAAAGACATCTTAAGAGACAAGGCTCTTTTTTTTTTCGGCGGTTTCCAATATTAGAGCTACTGAAAAACCTACAGACAAATACAAAGCGAAGTCTGGGGCTTTTTAATGTTAAAGCTGAAGGTATCCCAAATTACGTGTATTTAATCCAAATTACAGGTCTGTAATTTGGATTAAATACACGTAATTTGGGATACCTACAGCTTTAACCTTGAAATATCTTCCCAATCAAAGTGTTTAATGTTAGATGAAACAAAACACATCACATTGCTATTAGAAGACTCTTGTTTCCAGAGTTGTTGTTTTGTTTTGTTTTTTCCTTTGCTGTATTCTCTAAGATTCTCACAAGCAATGCTAGTTATTATGAATGATCGTAAGAACTTTCTTATTCAAAACTTATAACTGAAAGATCTTATCGAAGCACCTAGGAACTGAAAAAATAATATAGCAAAAGGTGGCGTGATACCAGTAATGATTGAAATCTACTGTTTTAGTCGCACATCAATAGCTAAGTTAAGCTTTTCTGTGTAAAATAATTGTAAAAATAACTGGTACCGTCTTATTTCTTACAAATTTTCCTTACAAATTTCATACAAATATCCCTTGAATAAATAGCATCCTTCTTATGCCAGTTTTGATATTGTTATTTCTATAAATCCCAAATAATTCGAACTGTCCTTTTCTTATCTTTTCATCGGATGAGATTTAGAGAGAATGTGGGATTGAAAAATAATTCAAAGAATTTTGATGTCGAGAATTCAACCGAAATAAATCTTTAATGTCACTGAACATAAATCGACCGAAAATGGTTTTCCATCTTTCTATTCCTTAAAAATCTTTTCAATGCTTTAACGGAATCGGATGAAATCCTTAAATGTAAATGCGCGGAATAAGTTCCACCAAACCGCTCTATAATCTGACTTTTTTTCATCTGGACAGATTTGAAAAACTGCGAGTAACAAAATTGCTACTCAAAACTTACTGCACTGTTATAAATAACAATATAATTTATAAGAATATAATTTTAATATCATTACTCACTTTTAATATCATAAGTAAATTGAACAAAAAATGTTCCTAATAAAGTAGACTTTTGGCTTAAGTAAAACATATTATCAAATCATTATTTATAAATATAATTTGATAGTATATATTACTTAAATCAAACGTCTGCTTTAGAAGGAACATTTTTTGTTCAATTTACTGTTGCAAGTTGTAACAAGGTAAAAAAAAAGGTAAAGATATAATAGTTGCCTTCAAAAAGAATTCCTTTATGCAAAAATTACTTATTTAATGCAGGAGAAAATAACAGAAAGTGTTTTCAATAGTTTAGAAGAGAAAAATTATAAACATCAATAGATGAGACTAAGTGAAATGCTGGCACATCAATTTTTTTTAACATATTTTTTATTGTGACTACATTGTTATTTATTTTATTTTTGGAGGCTCACATTAATTCCCGAGAAAAATTAGTATAATTTTGTTGAATTTCTTCCCCCCCCCCCTTTTTTTCTTCTTTTCTTCTAGATTCTTCCTTGTTCATTTCTCGTTTTGAAAAACTTCTGTTGCAGGAGCTCCTGCTGCAGATTATTAGGTCAGATTTTCACAAATATTTTTGTTAATAATTTATCTAAGTATCTGAAAAAAAAATCAAATAAAGATGATCTCTGTGCGTTAATTACACTGTACAACATGAAAAATGTCCTTTAGATGAAAATATGTGTTTCTTGGCCGCGCTGGTGTGGTCGAGCGGTCTCAGGCGTCGGTCTGTCGTGAGATCAATGTGCCAGCGCCTGGGTTCAAATCCCGGTAGCGAGCATGGATGTTTCAAAAATTTCCTTTCCTGTGTTGTAGCTTCTTCTTCACTTTCTCTTCGGTCTGACGTCATTCCTTAATGGCGTCCTGGGGAAGGCCACGGGAAACCACCCCAGTATCTTTCCCTTGTAATTCTAGGGAGTCTGCTAGGGGTTCGCCGTCTTGGGAACACTAGCGCTCCCTGGAGCACGGATGCTTCGGCAACGAAGCTCGCACTTCGGTGCGAACCGACCACACACATGTGTTTCTTGTATATTTATGGCTGGAAATAATGAATCTGTACTCAGTTTTTGTCTAACATGTACCATTTTCCCAAAATTCCACAATTTAGTGTTCTATTTATTTCCTCGCTAATATTTCTTAATTTGTTTTGTTAATTTAATTTAATTTTGGAATTTCCTGCTTATTCTATTCAACATTTTCACAGCAGGGTTAGATTCACACACATTTAGCAATATATATCTATATCAAACATTCACTGCCAGCTTGATCATCCCACAATGCCAGCATTTTAACTGTAAATTTTGTTTCATTTCTGACGTTTCGTTCACCGTGTGATACTGCCCCTTGAATTGGTGCTGTATTTCTAATGACGTTAAGTGTGAAGTGTACAAACGTTTAAGGGACTAAGGATAAGGTACATTATGTTCAGTGATTTATGTCTCGTCAGTCTAAAAATAAGCCGGACTTATTTTGTTGTGTGTGTGGCAAACTTGCATTCAAGACTCAACAATGTAGCTTGTCACCGTTGGTTAGAAAGGCGTAGGAATTGTATTTTGGATGCAGAGTTGAGGATCAGTATAAGTTTGGGCTCCACGTACATGCTGCAATTCATGTTCCAGGCTTCTGAGAAACTGGTTACAAGGAAAACGTAGTACAATGAAATTTGGAGTACCTAAGGTTTGGCGTGAACCAAAACACCACGTAAAGGATTGTTACTTTTGTTTGACAGATGTATCCAAACCTACCCTCCGCTATGCGACCAGTTTCTCATTCTGCAGACCTTCCTGTATCTACAGCTCCAGATAAATATACTGTTGATTCAGAGGAAGACTCCTCCGATGTCCCAGGTAGTCAAGATCCCGAATTTCAAACCTCTACATCTATGACATGTTCACATCACGAAATCAAACAGGGAGAGTTTAACGATCGTGTACGGAACTTAAACCTTTCTTGAAACACACGCAGAATTACTGGGTTCTAGGCTTCAAGGTTGGAATCTGTTAGTTAAAGATGTAAAAATAAGTTCATTATGAAGACCACAAAGCCATTTGGCGGACTATTTGGCTGAGAAAGAAGACATTGTATGTTGCTGTGATGTGAATGGCTTATTTCAGGCGTTGGGACATGAACACAATGTAGCAGACTGACGCCTGTTTATTGATTCATCGAAACGTAATCTAAAGGCAGTGCTTCTCCATATAGGCAATGTTTATTCCCCTCTTGCTGTAGCATATAATGCTGTAAATACAAAGGAAACATATGAGGTAATGAGTGCTATACTGAAATTTATTGACTACACTACATGCAAATGTAGTGACGACTTGAAAGTCATTGGGATATTAACAGGCATGCAACAAGGATACACTAAATTGCGCTGTTTCCTATATGAATGGGATAGGCGTGATAGAAGAAATCACTACATCCGTAAACAGTGGTCTCCAAGAAAAAACTACATTCCGGGCACCAAAAACATATCACATGAACCACTTGGGAATCTGCAATGTGTCTTTCTTCCACCACTGCACATTAAACTTGGTTTAATGAAAATTTCTGTAAAAGCACTGGACAGCGAAGGATTGGCTTTGTTGCATCTCAGAAACAAATTCAAAAATTTAAGTGAGGCAAAGGTAAAAGAAGGGGTTTTTATTGGCTCACAAATTAAAGCAGTCACGCAAGACGAAGATTTCGAAAATAAACTGTCAGAAGGAGAATTGCAGCCTGGCGGGCATTTAAATCTGTATGCTCAAGTTTCATTGGAATTGAGAAAGCAGAAAACTATGAAGATCTTGTTCGTGACATGGTGAAATGCTTTCATGTTATAGGCTGCAATATGTCCTTAAAACGACACTTTTTGGACTCGCATCTGGATTTTTTTCCTCAAAACCTCGGCGCAGTTAGCGATGAGCTTAGGAAAGGTTCCACCAGTACATTACTATGTCTGAAAAGCGCTTCAGTGGACGATGGAATGGAAGTATGCTAACTGAATATTGTTGGTCTACTCTCAGGGACACTCCAACAGAGGCCTACAAGCGGAATCGGTCAAAAAAATAATTTTAGTGTATGTGTTTTCCGTATTCAGTGTCTCTGTTACATTTCTCTCTCACCACTTTGTATAAATATGAAAAGTGAGTTTCCTAAAAAAACGGGACGTGGTGGAACATTTTGATTTTCAGATATGAATCAAGCACCCTTTATTTATACAGAATCACATAGTTTCATTTAAAGGACAGAAAAAAGGTTCAATTTGTTGTACAGTGTTATCGATAAATAGATATTCATACCGACATTCATACAGTAATATTATTATTTTATAATAACAAGTAATATTAAAATCCGGATTATTTGCCCGTCATATATTATGAAGCTTCAACTTCAATGACAAATTGTCAACACCCGGTTCAAAATCGATCCTGGACTTCTGCCGTGATTAAATTGCGATGACACTCCTTAACGCCAATCATTAACGAAATCCTTAACGAGGATTGATATTGCGAAGGAGCATCACAATTGATTTTTTCTTGAGGCTCAGCTGATGAGGTGGTATTCAAGAAAATCTGAGAATGTGAAGAAACTTTGCAGAATAGTTCCGTTCATCACTTGGATCATCCGACACTACTACATCTGTGCTGCAGTAGATGTGAGGCTTGCAGGCAGGGCAGCTTTCTGATCTCTTGCATTACACACAGAGGGAGGCACAGACAGAATTTGAAAACTTGTTCTAACGTACTGTATGGTCGAAAATGTTATTTATTCCCTTACGGGATTACGGATATATCGTCAAGGGGACGTAAGTCGAGAGATAGTGTGTATATAAGTGTGAATATAACTTCTATACTACTACTATTACTACTACTACTACTAATAATAATAATAAATTTGTAATATTATTAATTTGATTGAATAGTTCTTAGAATCATATACTAACACTTTCTGTAAGGAGTATTTTTACTTATCGATGCTGTTCTTAGTTTACTAAGCTCAAGTCAGTCATTTACGAACGAACGAAATGAATTATTTCACTCCAGAAGAAGTGGAGTTTATTAATTATACATTATTTTCAGATATGTACGAATAATATTTTCGGAACTCTTCAAAGTTCTACAAGAATAAAGACGATAGAGAGTGAGAGAGAAATGTTTTATAACTATTGTAAATAAAAGATAGAGCCTTGAAAATATCAGAAGCAAGTTAAAGTACAAAAATATCGTTATAGAGAAAATGGATGAAACGCTATTGGAAGTTACCAAAACGGAATTTGACTGGTTTCAACAACTGACATTGCTGGAATATTTCAACAACGCGTTGACCTACTACCACTAGGGATTGACCTCAGAAATTCTTGGCTAATTTAAAAGTTTAACAGGAAGCAGACTCAAAAATTCAGAAAAAAATCTCGAAAAAGCACCTCGGGTTAAACCATTCCTGTCGATTTCAGAAAAGAAAATAAGAAGAAATGCTCCTCACCTAATAAGAAATATAGTAGGTGCGTCTAAAAAAAATAAAAGAGGCAGGGGTGACATCTTAACAGTCTAGTCCATTTTGTTTTTTTGGTTAGAATTGTTAGTTGAATATAAATTAAATAAGAACCAATATCAATCGACGAGACAAGAAACAAAAAAAACAAAAACAATAAAGAACTTAAAGCTTTCTTTCCTTACATGTCATTTCTTAAAATTTCCTCATTTCTTTCTTGGTTTTTTATTTTTATTTATTTATTTATTTATTTATTTTTTTAGAAAAAAGTCTTGAAAACGACAAAAACTTAAAGGCTACGTTTATTTTCAAATTGTGCTATCTGCTGAAAAAAAAAAAAAAAAAAAAAATCAATAAATCCTTACTTACGTAAAATGTCGAAATCGGATTAAGGATTGAATCACATGAAACCTTATTCTAATTAATGGATTAGCTAAATGGAGATAAAACTTGAATTTTAAAACAAGGAAGTTTTAAATGTAATCGAAATCCATTGTTTAGAATTTAATACTTTTCAATGGAAATTTTGGGGTCTTCTGACGCTGTTGTCGACAAGGATTCACTTTGAAAAGATTTCAAATATAAAAGTTATATCGTGTCTTGTCCTTAAATATGAGTACTAAGTTTGAAGAAGATCGATCTGGCGGTTCAAAAGTTAGTAGGGGATAAAGACTGAGTGATACTGACCTACGAAAGTAACATAACATATATTTCCTTTGGATGAAAGAAGCAAAATTATTCTACAAGGTGAAAGAATCTTAGTCTTACATCTCATAGAGCTTCGAAATCTCAAATACAATATCTAAAAACAACGGATCATTAATAAATTCGTGGTTAATCGCAAATGGAATACGTCTCACAAGAAATATAAAGTATATTGATATCTACTAATGCTTAGCTTAAATACGTATTTCATATAATTAATTAAAGGACAAGGAAATTAATAGTGTTTGCTTTATTTTCCATTATCGATCACCAACTTCATTGAAATAGTTGCATCAGAAAAGAAACGATAGAGGTAGCTAGCATAAATGGCTGCCACTTGAAACTTAAACTCTACTATGTTTGCGGGGTCGTGGGATTGTAGTATCAGATGATAGATTTCATGTGGTCTGGTTTCATTATGTAACTCTTAATTGCCCTGTACATTAAAATGTTACCGACGATGTGAAATGGTATTTTTGGTGTCATAGGTTTGCGTTTTAGATCAATATCTGTTCATACCTTTGCCGAATTAGTGATGTTTTATTTCATCAAATAGTTAGACGTAATCACAACATCATTCAAATTTACATACTTTTAAATAAAGAAGCGCTCAAAATCCAGTTGCTTTTCATCTACCAAATTTCTACTTATTTACATTATTATTACAAAGCTACTTTTTCCCCATCTTTTTTACAAACAAAGAGTACATTGCTATAGCAATGATGGAAGTTTACGTTCAATATCCAAATTTTGCTAACATCTACAGGAGTCTGCGCTAAGCAATAAAAACATTTTATCCAATGCTTCATGTCAGAAATTAAAAAAAAAAATCCTTTACATATTAAATAAAGATATGAAAAAGGATCATTTGCATTTTTGAAAGAAGAAAGGCTTTTTACATTTTGGAAATCTTATTTCTTTCTATTCTACTCGACTCTCTTCTTCCATTCGATATTTCTAAACCAACGTCGAAGTACAGTTTTCTTAATGTCAGTGCAATGATTCAATTCTCTTCGCTGCATCTCCTTTCCATTACCAGGAAATGTCTTGCATTGAGACTAAAAGGAACTTCAAGTGAAGCAAAAGCTTCCAATCCGAAGTCAAAGTAATAGGCAAGGCCCTGGTCGTGATATCCTTATCCCGCCTAAATTTCCTATTATTAAGGCTCCAATTACACCGTAAATCCCACATCCTTTGCCTTTTGGAACTATTTCCGATGAGGAATTCCGGTTTTATTTGTTTTTCTTTTTTTTTTTTCCATCCATTCTTTTGTAGGGGAATGCTATGAGAAATGGATTGGAAACAGGAAAGGCAGGAATCGAGGAATAATTGCAGAACACAAAACCAGAACACCCAAGATATCCCGTGTATAAAAGAAATAAGTAGAGAGAAAATGAGGAAAATTTTTCCCACGAAAGATGGGGAATCTCGATTCCCGAATTCAGACTCAATCAGTCTCGTTGATCAAAATCCGTATAGATGTGAATCGTTAGCAGTTAAGTCAAAATCAAACATACAAAACCGCAGCACTGTCATTCTGTTACAGTGATAGTTCTGTCAATTCAATCGATAGAGGTGGAGAAGTGTTACGTTCTGATTTATTTATTTGTATTTCTTTAATTTTTGAAACAGCTATAAAACTGAGCTTTAAATAATCAATGTCATTAGAATATAGATTTCTATTCCTAGCCCATCATTGACTCTTTAAAGTTATATGCTTTTAATTTTTTTAAATACGCTTAGAAAATTCATTGAGGCTGGCAGAAGTAAGCACATGAATTTTCTTTATTTTATTTTTAATGTGTATTTATTGTTTTAGTTTTTAGATTTGTGAGATGCCATATTTCTTCCTCTTGCTACTTCTATTCACCTACGTATTGATATCTTGTTGTTTATTGATGATACTCTCAACTGATGATCGCCAATTAAGCGTGAAACAGCTATTTTGAGATGACACTAGTAAACCCCTGGTCTCATGCTTTAAAGTGATTCCTGTTTATATTCCCATAGTTCTTTTACGTCGACATCAGGTATAAAACTGTCGTTACATGCCAATTAATCAATTAATTGATTTAAGCATTTTCATTCTCACACTGGAACTGATGTGGATCTCATTAATTAAAACTTAAAACAATGAGAATAGGGACAAAAAAAAGGGTCAAAATAAATCCGTTTATACAAATTCTATTTCTCAATTAGGTTTTTATGTGCTTCTTCTTAACTATTACTGACACAAATGCAAGACTATGAGCGTTTATTAAAACTTAGTAATCAAATTTCTACAGCCCAGGTTGAAATGGCTCTAATGCTAATAATGTTAAAGGGAGCTCTTTCAAAAATTGAACATTTCATTCCGAAAAAGAAAAAAAGAATGCAACATGCTCGCTAAAGAAGAGGTTTAAAAATTACGGCGTCGAAAAGTTTCCTGCGCACATGACGGAATTAACGAGATTGCTAAAGATGTCGTTGTGGATTGTGTTAGCTAGTCGAAAAATAAAAACAGTTACAGATTTTTTGTTTTGCCTATATTTAACCACGTTAATCGAAAGATATTTTTATATATCGCAGCAAATTCGATCATAGTCTTTCTAAGAAGAAGATAAGATAAGAAGTTCTCTATATCTTTGACATTCAATAAGAAAATAATTTTTATCTAATTCCGATTAATACGGATTGATGTATGTTCACTTGGATAGCCAAACACTAAAATGATTAAGTTGTAAAACTCCATTCTTAGGTCATCCAGAAGTATCAATATTCATTGAAAATTCTCTTTAATATACGAAATAATTCGTCTTAGAACTTTTCTCGACATTGTTAAATATGATCATTTAGTCATCCGTATAATTCCGTAGGCACTTTATATTATTATGTATTTGTAGTTTGTTTTTTGTTTGTAATCCCTTTTTTATATTTACTTACATGTACAAAGCTTCTTGATGGAAACACAGTTATGTGCGGGACAAAGGAAGCATGAATTAGGTTGCGAAAACGAAGAAACAAGATTAGTAAGATTTCTTCTAAAAGAGAATTAACAAGAAAAGCAATGTGACTTGGAAAAACCAAATCGAACGACATGATGACGAGTGACCTAATTATGAATTTCCAAAGTACTTTCTTCCATTATCACCATTTCAGGATTATTCGCAAAGCAATTCCTTTTTTTTTAACAAAGTAGATATCTGAAATTTCCTGTTGATAAGACAGAAAGGAAAGAGATGAACACAAAAACAAATAAATAAATAATCTTATTTTAAAAATCGTTGTACTCTATATGTAAAGGCGTTCAATGAGACTTAAACAATTTAATTACAGTCAACTCTCAAATAACTAAATATGAAGTGATCATGAATAACTAAATATATTTTAACTAATTTTAACATGATGAAATGTATTGGACTGGGGACCAACGAGTCGCTAATTTTCAGTAGAATCAAAACAGCCAATAACTTCTCCAAAAAAAAGTGATCTTAGAATTCTATTGAATCTATGTTACTACTAGGAGTTGAATCGAAACATTAACATGATTCGAAACTGAATCGAATCTGGAAATTTCGCAACATTCTAAATTTAATGTAAACTTATTTATTTAAAAATTATATTCAACAAGTTGGAATACGTTTACCGGTTAACTCGGGAGACGTTATCATAAAGTTCAATAATAATAATAATAATAATAATAATAATAATAATAATAATAATAATAATAATAATAACTAGTTGACCCGTGCGAATAATTCGCACCAAAAAAACCACCTTTGAGAAATAATAAACAAATCAAACAGATGTCGTACGTTAGTTAAACACATTGTCAATAGCTGGCGCCTTTTCCATTTTTATAAAAAGGTTGACCCTTGCGAATAATTCGTACGGTATATTGAAATAATTCGCTATATTAGTATACTGGAATATTTACATGGTATATTGTAATAATTCGCATAATTCAGACACCGAATGGTAATGTAGAAATACATTATTGAACAGATTGCCTTCTACATTTTTATAAAAAGATTTTTAAATAAAGTTTTTTAGCGAAACCATCAATTTATTTTTTTTGTCATTAACGGTGAACGTAATCTTCAAAATGATATCTCAATCATTTGATTTTGATGAAGTATTAAGGGAACTAAATAAACAAACAAAAAAAAAAACCTTTAAAAAATAATATATGAGAAATTGACAAATTTTTGTTTTTTTATTCTAATAAATCGTAATTTTTATTAAAATATAATTTTTTTTTATGTGTTCTTATTAAATAAAAGATGGAAAATCATTTTAAAATGCATTTTTATTCAAAAAAGGATATATTTGAATTACGACGCTGCAGTGTTTCGGTTTCGAAAAATAAGTCGCTTCTGTTAAAGCGTTTCTCCATTTTTATAAAAAGGTTTTTAAAATTAAGTTTTTTAACGAAAGCTTTAACTTTAAACAATTTGTTTATTTTTAGTCAGTAGCGGGGAACGTAATCTTCAAAATGATGTCCCAATCATTGATTTTGATGAAGTATTAAAGGAAATATGGCGTTCCGACAAAAATACACCTTTGAGAAATAATATATAATGATAATAGTAGTATGACCCGCGTATAGTCTTAGCTGGGGAAACCCATGGTTTGAAACTTTTTCGAGATAATAATAATATGGATGATATTAAACTCTACGCCACAAATAACGCACAACTTACTAATTTACTACAAGTCACAACACAGTTCACCAAAGACATTGGGATGGAATTTGGAATCGACAAATGCCGCAAGCTACATATAACACGCGGGAAGACTACGAATTTGGAGGGTTTTGAACTGGACCATGGGTTGGCCATCCAATCCATGGAAGAGGGAGAGACCTACAAGTACCTGGGCTTCCAGCAAGCGCGCGTCATTGACAACGCAAACATCAGAAACAAACTCAAGAAAACATACTGTGCTCGCGTTCACAACATCCTCAAAACACAACTCAATGCCAGAAATAAAATTAAAGCCATTAACACTTTTGCCGTCCCCACACTAACATATTCGTTCGGCATAATTTCATGGACAAACACTGAACTCGAAGCACTACAACGCACAACACGCACTACATTCACGAAACACAACATGCACCACCCCAAGTCCGCTACGGAAAGGATGACTCTTCCCCGCAAGGAGGGAGGCCGTGGACTCATCAATCTCATCACCCTACACGAAAAACAAGTTTACACACTTAGGGAACACTTTCAGCAAAGAGCACAACACTCCTCACTCCACTCAGCCATTGTCAAGGCTGACACACACTTCACACCCCTGGACCTCGCAAACCCTTCTTTAACACTCACCACTCCCGACACCCACACACAGCAGCTGCGTGAATCATGGGCTCGTAAGGAACTCCATGGCAGACATCGCCACGAACTCAGCCAACCTCATGTCGACATGGAAGCGTCGAACAGATGGCTGACGAGTGGCGAGCTGTTTGGGGAGACCGAAGGGTTCATGATCGCGATACAGGACCAAGTCATCCCCACACTCAACTACAAGAAACACATTCTACACGATGCAAACACACACGACGACAGATGCAGAAAATGCCACACTACACATGAGACGATCGAACACATAATATCAGGCTGTCCCCTTCTGTCCCAAACAGATTACCTCACCGACACAATCAGGTAGCATCGATCGTTCATCAACAACTAGCACACAAACACTCACTTATTAAGAACACGGTCCCATACTACAAGTACACACCACAAAGCGTACTAGAGTCAACCTCACATAAGCTGTATTGGGACCGTCCCATTCACACAGACAAAACTATACATCACAACAGACCTGACATTACACTTGTTGATAAGGTCAACAAACAGACCTATCTCATTGATATTGCAGTTCCCATCAGCAAGAACATGCAGAAAACTCACGCTGACAAGATAAGTAAATACACAGACCTAGCACACGAGCTCCAGAAGCAGTGGAGGCAGGACCGAGTACGTGTTGTACCCATCATCCTGTCCGCTACTGGTCTGGTGCCTCACACATTGCA
>JAFIDM010009631.1:184545342-184584133 GCA_023159025.1 Thereuonema tuberculata
AATATGTGCTTTGGTCCTTGACCCGCCATATTGTCTTAGCTGGGGAAACCCATGGTTTGAAACTTTTTCGAGATAATAATAATAATAATAATAAAATGTTGTTGGGCGAGAAAATGACCGCAGCATGACTGTGTGTTAAGATCATTTATTATTTTGTCTATATCTCTCCTTTCTCATTGTTAGAATACATTTTTTTTCCACAAAAAGCACTATTTATTATTATTTGCTTGGGTTAATCCGTAAAACGATTAAGCGAGAGTTAATTTGTTACGTTAATTGCTCAAAGCTTCCTTTGTTTTCAAAATAGTTTCCATTTTAAGATATTAATCGGTTTTCTACATATATTTCTCTAAAACACCACTGAACTAAAGAAATACATTATTAACATGTGCAACACTACAATATAGGTGAGGCGCTCGGTTTGTTGTTGCCACGTGCATCCGTATCTTGATTGGGATCCAATCCCGACAATGGACCTGAGATTTCTGACCCCTCTTCTCCATCCGAAGTCGACAGATCGCCACCTGGGGATTAACAGGACTTCCCTACTAGTCTTTCTCTCCTTTCAGTTTGACCATCTTCGAGTTGTTTATAGGGGTTTCCACAATAGCCTATTTGGAAAGCCCTGAGTTCGCGTGGGATGCCCTATGGCACCTCGGTCCCAATAACATGTATTACCATTCTACAAGCCGTTGTCTCCTTATAAAGTAAAAATAATAGTAATAATAATAATAATAAGAAGAAGAAGACACGGTCCCGTACTGCAAGTACACACCACAAAGCGTATTAGAGTCACTCTCACATAAACTGTACTGGGCAGAAAGGACGATGCCCAATTCACGCCCCATTCACACAGACAAAACCATACATCACAACAGACCTGACATCACACTTGTTGATAAGGTCAACGAACAGACCTATCTCATTGATATTGCAGTGCCTGTCAGCAAGAACAAGCAGAAAACTCACACAGACAAGATCAGTAAATACACCGCCCTAGCACACGAGCTCCAGAAGCGGTGGAGGAAGGACCGAGTACGTGTTGTACCCATCGTCCTGTCCGCCACTGGTTTGGTGCCTCACACATTGCACCACAGCCTCAGCACACTAGGACTTCACAAAAACACTTATGCACAACTGCAGAAGGCTGTAGTACTCAACACAACAAGCATAGTTAGGAAATTTATGGACACACCACACATCCCTAACATCCCTAACCATTCTTGCCCACTTTTTTACACTTGGCAGTATGCGTTTTGGTCCTTGACCCACCATGTTGTCTTGGCTGGGGAAACCCAAGGTTTGAATTTTTTACATAATAATAATAATAATAAGAAGAAGAAGAATCAGTAAAGTCTGTTATTACTGCGCATCTATCTTTTGTATGTGATGCAAATTAAGCCACGTAGGTTAGGTAGTTAAGTTATGCTTAAATTAGACTATCTTTTCATGTAGCACTAACATGTTACTTTCAAAGACTATTCTTTAAATAAAAAGTCTATATAGAACACGTTATCAAAAGAAGAGGTGTTACGTTTTCTTCAAAGAAACTTTACATCCGTGTCCTTGGAAATGTGAACCTAAGTGGGCAGATAGGAAACAACTATGTGCTTTGAATGTTTACGAAGCTGTTATTTCCAGATATTTTGTTCTTAAATATTGAGTTACTTTCTAATAACTCAGATCTTTGTTTTAACTCAGAACAGATAGTAAGGCCGTCCCTAGCCTAATTCCATTTATCAGTATTCTTATATAATGAAAATAATATTTCTTCAAATGTCGTATCATTGCCTCGATACAAGAAGTAGACTTGGTTGCAATGCATAGAATAAGATTTAGTGGTATCGTGAATCTTATATGATTTATCCAGTGGCGTAGAGTGGGTGCCAGCCGCCCGGGGCGTAGGCCAAATTCGCCGTCCCCTTATTTACATATTTAAACTTTGCCGCCCCTCAAAAGTGCCGCCCGGAAAGAAAATCATGAATTGTAGCAGGTTAATTGAGTCGATGTGAATTGGACGACTGATGTTGCAGGTGTTATTAGACAATATTGAACTCTATTCTTTATATGAAAGAATTAATTCGCGCTGAGTATTCGTCGTGAACAATCCGAGCACAAAATAAAACACGGGGAATTACCGCAAGGCAAAAGTTCCGTGCTCATTTTAATCTGCCCGAATTGTAGGTGCAAAGAAATGGTTCAAAATTTTAGTTCAGATCATAGGCGGATCCGGGGGGGGGGGGGGCTAGTGGGGGCTATAGCCCCTCCCTTTAGCTGTGAATATAGATTGGACAAAATGTGGTATCCAAAAGCTGCTGCCTGATACACATTAATGTTGCCATGATGACGGATTTCAATTGCTAATAAAAAGCTGTCTACTAGCGTGCGTTTCAGACACACAGGTATAGTCAGCCCTTCAGAAAAGTTAGCCCCCCCCTTCAGAAAAGTTCCCCCCCCCCCCCTTTGAAAAATCCTGGATCCGCCCGTGGTTCAGATTACAAGATATCCTCATATATTATTTCTCAAAGGAGTTTTTATGTCGGTACGGCATATTTCCCTTAAGACTTCATCAAAATCAATGATTGAGACATCATTTTGAAGATTACGTTCCCCGCTAATGACGAAAAATAAACAAATTGTTTAAAATTAATGCTGTCTTTTAAAAACTTATTTTCAAAACCTTTTTATAAAAATGTAGACACGCTTTAACCGAAGCGACTTCTCTTTCGAAAGTGAAACAAAATTTCAAATAATGCAATAGCGTCGTAACTTCAAATATATCCTTTTTTGAATAAAAATGCACTTTAAAAAGATATTTCATCGTTTATTTAATAAGAACAGATAAAAAAAACAAGCAAAGATTTATATTTTAATAAAAATAAACGACTTCAAAAAAAAAAAAAAAAAATTTGTCAACTTCTCATATATTATTTCTCAAAGGTGTTTTTTTTTTTTTTTTATCTCACTTAATACTTCATCAAAATCAATGATTGAGATATTTTGAAGATTACATTCACCGCTAATGACGAAAAATAAACAAATTGTTTAAATTAATGTTTTCGTTAAAAAACTTTATTTTAAAAACCTTTTTGTAAAAATGGAGAAGCACCATCTATTGACAATGGGTTTAACTAACATGCACAATAGCTGTGGATTTGTTTATTATTTCTCAAAAGTGTTTTTTTGTTGCGAATTATTCGCCCGGGTCAACTAGTTATTATTATTATTAATTGTGAAATTTTGCCGCCCCAAAAAGTGTCGCCCCCACCGCCCCCGTCACGCTACTGGATTTATCAGTTTTAAGAATAGGTCTTTGCACTTTATGGGACAGTGATTACGCAAGCGCAGATGGACAAAATCTGGTGACACTATTCTATAAGGTCCGTCAATATTTTTGAAGGCATTGTAGTTTCCGGAAAATACTGCTCTCTAATTAATAACATATCTTTAGCTTTTCACTTTAATTTGTTTTTCAAGATAAACTTCAGTTTTTCATATATTTATCAAACAAAGAAGTAGTGTAGCTATTCAAGGAAAAATAATAATAAAAAATAAAAAATGGGCAACTTTGTTTTTTAACTGTATTTACAAATAAGCAAATAAACCGGCGACGTTATTGATTTCCTACATACTCTACATATTTACATTTTATTGAAACACAAATTAGATATTATTCTTTTATTTTATAATTTGAGAAATACTAAGGACTAATGTAAACTGATAATGCCTGGTAAAAAACAACATTATATATAAATGTTTGTATGTATGCATAAAAGAAAAGAAATATTAAAATCTTCATTAGCCGATTTTCACGAGCAGAACAGAACATTTCCTTCCTTTGAATGAAATCAGACCTAAATGATATTTAAAGCAATAATGCGTGCAAATGACTTCTTAATAGATCATTTCTTTGAAAAGAAGACTCATTTAGAGGTGATAAAAAAAGGAGAGATCTTGATGCGGAAGAAAGTTTGGGATTTTTAATTTTTTTTTTGCTTTGTGAAATGAAAACGGAATTCCGTTCAGTATATGAACAGGTTTACAGTTAAAAAGAAAGAAAATTTCATTAAGTAAGTGTCAAAGAAATGCGGGCAAATTATCTGCACGACGTTCGTACCTGTTATTTATATCTTTTTAATTTCGTGTATATTTTTTCCCCTCTCCATTTCAAGACGAAGGTCTGGCTTATTCTGAGGAAGTTTGTATAAGAGATAAGAAACTGCGTTAAGGAAACAATATAACAGCGACGTATTTCTTTTATAATAAGATTATAACGGCTTTATATTTAGAAAATAGGTATTACGACAACTTTTCTTTTGTTTTGTTTCCTTTTTTTTTTTTTAAATGACTGAATCTTTAGCAAAATTGAAAGATTCGAATAAATCTATAAAATTTACATTTGTGGTAGCATTTAGTTACTGATGAAAGAAAGTGATAAGCATTATAAATTCCGGTTGAAAACTTGAAATAACTAATAATTTTTTTTTTAGCAATATCTCCCTCTGAACTGGGCGATATTACATACGGAAAATTAATTAGCAAAATAAAGTTAGAAGAAATAATTTTTTTAAGTCGTATCACTTCTGTGATTAAAATCACTCCTGTGATTAAAGGACAATATTACACGATGATACAGTTAAAAGTTAAAGCTGTCCCCAAACAGGCCATACAGCCCCATGGGTGTGCGGGAGGTAAGGCTCCCGACGTTTCTTGACCAACAGGACTAGATTGAGGTTGGGAGGTCAGCCCGACGCCCGCCCGCCTTTAACTCCCGGGAAAGAAACCCGGTACCCATTCTACAGAGGGTTGGGTAGGCCCTAGGACCCGTTTGGAGGAGAAATGGTGGAAAAATTTCCGCCCTCCGCCGAGGCCGGGAATCGAACCCGTTACCTCCAACCCGCAGCTAAGCGCCCTTACCCACTCGGCTACCGGGCCCACATGATACAGCGGCAGTACATATAATTTTCAAGTCTTCCAGAAATGTTGCATTTCCTTTATAATTTTCAGAACTTTCATAAGCCATAATTAAAATGCTATCACTTTCTCCAGTATAATTAGATTGTTGTCATCTCTTAAAGAGTACAAATCATTTTTTCCTCTCATTTTAATCATAAGAATGATTTCGTTAATGTTAGCCAGGAGATTACACACAGTTCCCATCCTACGTAAGGGTTCGTTCCGGAGATCCCTAGCCAAAGTCGATTCTTACATAGGTTGGAGCGCACACCCCTTCGACATAGCTTTCAACATAGCTTCCAAATCAAAAAACATTCCTGCAAAATATATAGTATCGGTAATACAGCAAATTATAAAGAAAGAGACACTAAAAACGAAATGTAAAAGCTATTTTAACATCACTTTTTTTCACCACTTGGACGCATTTGACTGTCCATGCTGTTTAATTACTGGCAGGAATAACTGAAAAAGTGAAACACTTAGAACCGTCTTTACACAAGGAGATTCATGTTATGTTATGTGGTGAATGTGGGTGGACAGATGGAGAGAAAGACTGAGAAAGTATGGTGGGAGAAGTGCAGGGGAAACGGGAGAGCCCCGAGAAAACCTGCCCAGCGCGGATCGTCCACTATCACGAAATCCACATGAGAACCGAACCCCGGTACTCAGAGGTGAGAGGCCGATGTTATAGCGACAACGCCAACCGCGCGGCAGGAGATTCATATAGTACCTGGTCGAATGCTGCGAAGCGCCTGAGTAGGATGTATGTACAGCATTGCGAATATTTACGTTAGCACTTCAAGGAAAGTTTGGGCAATTCGAAATTATATTTTTTATTTCTACGGACGTTTTACGTAACTCCGGATCTACGTAGGTTGGGACTACGTAAGTCGGGGGCCATCTATATTATAATCTCATTCGAAGGATTTGTTACACGAAAACGTTGTATAATTACACATGTTTTTCTTTTTTTAGTAGTTATTTTTATTTATTTAGTTTACTTTTTTTTTTTTTACATTTCACTATTTTAACTTCTTGCCTCCTTAAAAGCATTTTTTTTTTTACAATTAATTCTTTTTTTCGATTTCAAGTTTCTTCTTTTATTAAGGTATTGCTTTGTAATCGGTGAGGATTTCTGCTGACTGATTCCATTTAACTTGATCCCATTTTAATGTTGTCGATAAAGAGTTTTTTACTTTTGAGCAGGCAATTTTAAATGGATTAAATCATCCTTATGTAGTTTAGTTTGAGTCATAAAGCGTCGTATCTAAGGGAGACAAAACTCAACCACTATGGTAGAAACAGTTGTCGAGTTTATAAACTTAAAATACTCACCAAGTCGTATTTCATAAAATATGAAGCATAAAAACAAAGAAACTATTTGAACAAAAACAAAAAATATACAAAAAATTCTTCATCCATACAGGAGTGATGGAGTGATGGCGCATTATCTCTGTTTTACCAAGAAATCCAGAAAGAGCGTCATATTTGCAGTACTCTATCCAGGGGTGGTGTAAAGAGGGGGAGGTGTTTGTTTGTTTGTTTGGAAGATAATCTGCTGCCTTTGTTTTTGTTGGAAAACAAGACTAGGGTCTTGGGGCAGAACTTTGATCCTTCCCTTCGGGCTCCAAAAAGTCTAACCACGTCACTATTTCACCTACACTGAGATGCCAGTTCATTAGGTATACCTATCTATTTCGTGAAAAGGACTGAAAGTATCTACAGGGTGCCTACAAATGATTGGAGTGGTTTCATGATTGTACTGTGGGTTTCATGATTAGCATATCATGAAAAACACTGTACAGAGACTTAGAGAAACTCTCCAAGTTTTTGTTCCATTTTAAAGATGCCCAATATGTGCACCACTAGTGACTCTGCACATCTGTAATCAAGTAATCTGTAATCAAGTTCGTCCCACACTAGATGTAGCATGTCCCTGTTAATTCCGCAGTTCTGGCAGATCAGCCGGTAATGGTGGCACAAACACTGTATCTTTCACATACACCCATAAAAAAAAGTCACAAGGGGTTAAGTCGGATGAGCGTGGAGGTCAAGGAAGCAGTGCGTAATCATCGTACGACCAATCCATCGGTTTCGCAGTGTTCAGTTCAAGAAGTCACGAACGTCATGATGGAAATGTGGCGGAGCACCATCTTGTTGGAAGATGAAGTGCATTCTGTCTGTCTTCAGCTGTGGAATGAGCCAGTTTTCCAGCATATCCAGATAAATGGGTCCTGTAATGGACTTCTCAAAGAATTTCTTGATGGCGTTTAGCAACTGCAGCGCTCTCGTGGTTAGAGGCGGAAACATATGCCTGCCGGGCATTTCAAACAAAACTTAGAGATGCTTGTTTTATAATAACAAACTCGATCAGCAGAGCTCTATGAATGTGGTCATTACAAGATCATGAAATCACTCCAATCATTTGTAGACACCCTGTATGAATGATATCTAAAATACGTGGTATATATTTAAAAAAAAAAGAGTTAACGATTAAAGGAATGAAATTCATTTGGAAAAAAAAAGTATTCATTGCTTAACAGGTTGTTCATATAGAAATGGAAATTATAAAAGGAGACCTCCAAGATCTCTACGAGGAGTTGTCAAAGAATAAGTTCAAAGATGATAAAGATCGATTTCTTCTAAAATTAATTACAAAAATAATAAAATAATGACAGGGAGTAAGTAGTCTCTATGCGCTCTGTCCGAAACAAAAAAATATTACAAATAGAGGATTTTTTTTTAAACTTTTATACTTTTATATACACTTATATATTACTTTATAATTATCCACGAAAAAAAGCTTGTAAATTGTATTTTTTCCGGGTAAGAAAATCACACAAAACACATGAGGATTATTTCTACAATTGTTTCTGTGTTATCAAGATAGTTTTGCAGGAAATACAGATTTCAATTTATTTGCTGTTCTTTTAGAATCTGTCTACAATGCCATTATCAGTTTTATTCATTACTTACAACAATCCTCTCCAGGTGAACGATAGGGAACTGAATGAAACATCCATATCTTAACTGGGATTCAAAATCTAGATCCACAGCTGCATACTTTTTTTTAAGTAATTTTGTTTAATTTAAAATTTAAATATAATGAACCAGCTTTTATTTCTTTGATCAATTGATAATCTATCAAACAATGAACAGAAAAAAAGGGTCTGAAATATAAGTAACTGTTTCTGTATTAATCTTAAAATGGCGAGCTTAAATTTTTCTAAAATGGGGTACTTTTTTTTTAATTATTAAGTGAATCAAGCTTAAATAACATTAATTAAGCAGAGATGTGGAAAAAGAATGGTCAAAGTGTTTCATATTTCCCAAACTCTAATTCAAACCAGTAGCACAATCGTCAATACAAATAAAACGGGGCTTGACTTATGCGGTCCCATTCATCGAAGGAACAGATGGGAATAACAACAACTCATAGGGGAATGAGGGACCATCAGCTGCCAACATACAATGCCAATGACTGGTTTTTGTACTCGTGCTACCTATTTCTCATACATCATTTGCAAATCTCGAAAACCCACAGAATGCCACGGTTCGACTACTGACGTTCAAGATACAAGGAAAGATCACTTCAGGCAGATAGTTATCTTTATCTGACTAGCTTTTATTTTAAATGTTAGCATTTAGCATTTTTTTTTTTCGCTTTGAAATACAAATTTGTAAATGCTTTTACTTCCAATTTTTGGATGAGAATTTGGAAGAAAAATATTGTTTACGTTTTCCAAGTATAAAAAAGAAAATTTAAGGAGAAAAAATAATAACAGACTAGGAAGAAAAAATATATAAAAATATAAATATCAGTATGATTTCTAACTACAATAATATTT
This sequence comes from Thereuonema tuberculata, assembly GCA_023159025.1. Classification (NCBI taxonomy): domain Eukaryota; kingdom Metazoa; phylum Arthropoda; class Chilopoda; order Scutigeromorpha; family Scutigeridae; genus Thereuonema; species Thereuonema tuberculata. The sequence continues at coordinate 184,554,147 of JAFIDM010009631.1, forward strand.
ACCAAACCAAATCGCTATCTGCTAAAAGACAATTTAAGAATGCAATAAAGATAAAACATAAATATAAAAATCAATCAATCATTTAAAATGCAAACAACTGTATTAATTAGTAAATCATACTATTAATGTTTTATAAATAAACATCATTTTTTTTGTTCATCGTGAAAGCAGCTGTTCCAGGATGTCATTTGGTAAACAATTTGGTCTCATCGATTGTTGAATCATTTTTTTGTGTTTAGACATCTTACGAATATTTTTTATGTAAATTGCGGCGTGGAATGGATTAATGTCAGCGTCTAACTTTCATTAAAAAAAAAATACTTATAAAACAATTCAAATTTCTTCAATACTTTATAAAATTTTAGAATATTGCCATAATCGAACATTGAATTATCACAAAGAATTTTTTTTATATATATAACGATTACTTAGGATTAAAAACAAAATACATTAAACCCTAGCCCTGAAAGATCAGAGATTACAAAAATAAGCGAAGTTCACGGTGTGGTCGCAATTACACATCATCAAGATACGCATTGAATACATAATCAAAGGAAACGTATCCACAAATTGAACAATGACAACAACACTGATTAAAGGTGCACAGAGTTAATCGGAGTATATATATAAAAAAAGAAAATAACAAAGTAAATATATAGATAAATAAAAATATAATTACCAAATTTATATGTCTGTAATAACTTCAAGCGTCATTGAAAAAAAAAAAAAAAAAGATTCTTTTTTTTTTTTTTGCAATGAATGAATTTCTAATTATTATTATTATTTAGGGTAATCATAGTTTCAGAATATAATGATAGAAATTTATTAGCATTCAACATGATGTTTATTTAGCAAAAAAATCAACTGAAAAAAAAATAATCGGAAAATTATAATGAATTTACTAAAATAAAACTATTATAAAATTATAATTTTAATTTTAAAATTACAATTATAATTTTATTTTTAAATTCTGTTATATTTTTTTCACTATAAAGGATTTTTTTTTGCCCCAATGTGAATATTATTCTTTTTAATACTGTAACTTAAGATTCTCAAGTGAAGAGGGCATGTCCATGTGTTTTGTTCGTTCTTTTATTCTATCATAAACATCAATTCATTTTTAAGTAACAATACGGCAGTTGTATGAAATTACATTGTAATAAAGAAATTATAAAATAAATAAGATGAAATGATATTAAATCGATAAAAAAAAAAAAAAATGTTGTCAGCTTAAAGTAATCAAAGGGTCACGCGGTTGGCGTTGTCACTTAGACATTGGCCTCTCACCTCTGAGCACAGGGTTCGGTTCTCATGCGGGTTTCGTGATGGTGGACTGGGCAGGTTTTCTCGGGGTTCTCCCATTTCCTTTGCACTTCTCCCACTATACTTTCTCCGTCTGTCCCCCATTTCAGTAGGATAGACCTACAGGTCGCGGTGCTTCGTTTCCCTGCCACCCACAACCAATCAACGTAATCAAAGACAGAGTGAATTAATTTTATAGATTCAATTCATTCAAAAAACTCAAAATGAACTAATTTAATGTGTTGCATCACTGCGAGTAAATAACTCATCAATTAATAAGATTCAAACAAATGCAAAATAGTTAATTTTACGCAATGTTTTTATGAAAAAATATACATTAATTTACAGAAAACATATTCTTTTATTTTAAGTGAATGATGCAAAATCTTTGAATATTATCAGAGAAAAGCCGATCGATTTAATCATGAAAATAGAATAATGTAGAAGAGATTGGGTGTTGTATATTTCAGATTCATATTTAAACCAATTTGTTAACAGCCCACACATTTATAGAATCAACTGCATGAAAAGAATGGGACCAAAGATGGGCCTGCTTTTGTACTTTTCCTCAGCTCTCAGCTTTCGTTTTCTATCCCAATTCCCTGAATGTATAGTAAATGCAAACAATAATGCACTGATCAACATCAAATTTATATTTACTGCTTTAGTTCTATTGTCATTATAAAATCAGATTTTGATTTAGATAGTTGAATAAAGCCTAAAGGCGCCAATAAATATGCTCTCAAATACGTCCAATAATGATGCACTGGTTTACATAAAATTTCTAATTTAAAAGTTTAGTCGTACTGTCTTTTAAAGTGTTTCTTTCATTTATAGTGTAACTAAAAACAACCATAACAGATAGAGGCGAATGTCATTGCTTCCCTCTTCGCAATCAATCACGAAATTGCTCTAACAATCCGAGACTTTTAAAGAAAAAAAAGAAAACAAAAATGTTTGAAGGTATACCCATAAGGGGTCATTTTGCTTTTTTACCTATTAAAAGCATTTTTACTTTATTGACTTACGAAGTACAAATATTAATAATTATTATATTATAAAACCAAATATGAATAAATATGAAATACCAAATCCATATAGACCTAATCAATTTTCCTTTTTTTTTTAATTTTAAGTTTTTTTAATATGTTTTTTAATTTATTTTACATTACTTTTACACTTTCAAAGTGACAGTTCAAACTGGATTTGTGTAGGTCTATTGCTTTTTTTTTTCATTTATTAAAATCAGCATTAATAAAAGATGTGTTCACAAACCCATCTTTTCAAATAAAACGGAACCAAATAGTTTAATATCTCTTCTTAATTTTTTTGATTAATTTCAATTTTATTTTAGTTCTTCTAAAAATCTATCTCCAGCTTTGAAATTACATTAAAAGGAATGGAAAGGAAAAATGGAAACATACAATTTCAAAATGTTTAACAAGAAGTCAAATATTTACTTTTCCTGATAATTCAGCTGAAACGCTCCAGAACAGAAATTTTTGAAATAGAATTTCGAATTCCCTGTTAATGTTTATTTAAGTCTTATCTCACAAAATCTCAACCCATTCTCGGCGTTTCGCAAGAAATACGACAGGGGTAGTCATGTTTAACTTCCGCAATTCTGTGAACCTACATCCCAAATAGATGTTATCTACAATGCCACCATAAAAAGAAAATCGTAAAAAATACCAGTTTTCCTACAATTTCTGATAAGTATACTGATAAAAATCTTAATTCCTCTGTGTTTACATTAATTTCATTTTTCATGAACAGCTAAACGTTAATTAATTAATACAACATTTTTAAAACTAAAAGTTGGGAAGTCAATTTTAATTGGAAAAAATGTCATATTCTGCTTTTTTTTTTTTTATTTGTCTAAGCACTCTTCATGGAAACAGTATAATATCAAAAAAAAAAACAAAAAAAAACAAAACAACCACAACAACTCCAGAATTCATGAATATATTTCGATAAAAAGCGGCAGTTTCACACAACAAACTTAATTGCTTAAATTAGTGATTTAAGGGTTCAGTTAAGAATGTACAAAATTGTGATGTTTTTTTTTTCTTAAGAATGCATTTTATTATACTCGATGAACTGTATCTTTATACAAATTCAATAAATTATTGATGTTGTAGTTATGATTTTCCTTGGATCTGTCCTGTTTTGGCTATAAAGACAGATCATGAAATACAGTCGGACCTCTATTTAAAGAAGTCGCTAAATCCCGAAAAAAAGTTCGTTATATGGAAAATTCGTTAAATAGAGATTCACCTTTTAAAATTACTTTAAACTACATAAAGCAGATTTAAAATATATAAACAGTAAATATTATTAACAAAAGGAATAATTTTAATGACATGAAACATACATTACCACAGGCGTACTTTAATTTTAGTAATAAAGTCTGTTAATTTTGTCTGAGCTTTTTTTTTTTTGAAAAAATGTTTTCGCTTATAGTACATCTCGCATCTTTGCAATACACCAAAAACCCCTTCAGGCGTATTTTCTTCAAATTGTAATCCGCGTCGGATTGTTTCAAATGATTTTAGCATTTCATCATATGAAGTTTTTTTTGATTTCTGCATCATGATCATTTCCATTTGCATCATCTTCATCTTCATCGCAATTCATAGCTGTATTGTTTTTATTTTTCACACTGTCTAAAATATCTGATTCAGTTAGTGTTTCCGAGGTCTCAACTTCAAAATCAAGTGAAAGATAATCATCAATCAGCACATCATCGTTAATTTCTTCTTTTTCCCTCAGCTGTATCCACATTTCTTTCATTTCCTCTATGGGAATATTAATAATAAAAACATTTCAAGGAGAAAAAAAAAATAGATACCACGAAAAAGTTCGTTAAATAGAAAATGCACTTCGCTATTTGGAGGTTATTTTACGAAGAAATTAGCAAAATGTTCTTGGTTCCAAAGAAAAGTTCGCAAAATAGAGAAATTCGCAAAATAGAGGTTCGTTAAATGGAGGTCCGACTGTAAATGTCAATAAATGCTTTATTCAAATACACTGCACAAATAAAAGTAATAATATATATTAAAAAAAATAAAAATTCCATTCAAGAACCACTTCGGAATGGTAGGATTCTTAACAGATCACTATCAGTCATATTCTATATAGGCCTACTTTATGTTTATAAAGTACATAATAGAATCACTTAGTTCTCTTCATTATTCAATCCAAAAATTGTTGAGGAATTTAATAAGAAATGAAAAAAGTAGTCATGACCAAAAAAAAATCTATATTGAAATTACAGTATAATATTTTTAGAAAATGATTTTTAGCTGAATTTGCTAATATTTAAAAAAAAATAATTAGTAGTAGTATTCTATTATTTCAATTATTATGTGGTTCACTAATTTTGCTTTGTCTAGTTGTGGGCCCGCTGTAAGACTGAAAAACCTCACTATGGTCCTTAAATTGAAATATTAATATTCTGACTTTACCACTGCTTTACCACAATTTTAATACCACAGTTTTAAAGCCTATTTAACATATGGTTGATATCTTTTTGTTGCGTACTAAAGGATTAATACTAAAAAAAATAATACTGCAAGTTTACTGGTTTGAGTCAATTGATGTAAAAATATACAAAAAATTAATACATAAATAAAACAAATAATAATAAAAAAAGAAGAAAATTGTCATACATGAGAAAGCCAAGCTATAATATAAATGTAGGCTAATTATTTTTTCACTTTCGCTGTTTCTTTCTTTTTCAGAAACACATCTTAAGTGGAGAAATGACTGTAATGAGAAGCTCCAACTAAATGAGCTCGACTTACTAATGAGCTATAATGGGACTGAAGAATGCATTTGTGGGGTCACAGTATCTCTACGATCAATAAAATCCAAGCTAATTTTAAGTCCTTTCATTACTTCACGAACTGTACATAACGATTCTCGAAATAAACTATAGATGTTGAGACATCGTTGTTATTGATTACATTTATGTTGGATCAAGATATCCAGTATCAGAAATAGCTAGCGTTGAAGAGGCATTTTGTTTAACACGAATGATCGTTAATCTGGTTAAATTCGAAGCTCAAATGGCAAAATTATAGCCGTTTAAAACAAAAAACAATATGTGGGGTGGAGAGATGGGAATGTTTTACTTATATTACTCTCCAAACCTAACAATTCATTCATTCATTGTATCCTGTAATCTCAAATTCCGTTAGATCTGAAATTTAAATGGCAAATTTACAGCTTGATCTAGAAAATAAATAAATAAATAAATTGTTCGTATAAAACAGTGAATTTCACATCTTTTCATATGTAACACCACTCCTTAGGGGGAGGGATAGAAATACAGTTGTAAATAAAAAAAAAGGGAGTGAAAAAAAATTACGCTCAACATGCAGATGTCTCTTCCGTGCTATCCAGGAAAATTCGCGATATGTTCTATAGAAAATTTTATTTTGAAGACTAAATCAGATAACTAACACTTTAATACTGTGTAAAACATCTTCATGGTTGTAGTTCTTAAAGTTAAATATACAATCTAAAGAATAAAAAAAAAACAACTTTTTAAAATATTACATTTGACCGTAAATGATTTACATATTCATTGTTTGACTATTCAAAGATTTTTTTTTATTTGAAGTAATATTTCATATTTTTACATTTTAGTATTTCATAAATTCAGTTTCTGTGACCAGCAATGTAATTGTTCCATTTCTACAAATTGTATTATTTTATTTTTTATTCATTTAAAAGGTTTGAAACATTGCATTAAGGAACTCCCAATATCCTGTATTAAAAAAAAAAAAAACTTTTTTTCAGGCAGAATTACTGAAAGGAATAATGAACAAAACCTGAAGCTTTATTTAATAGCATTTAGAAAACAAACTTGAGGCTGTGTTCTTTTATTTTCTGTAGAGTTAGGTAGAACAGATTGAAAAGAGTAACCGGAAGAGAAGGGTGAATAACAGACAAAGAACCGTAAAATAATTGCAATATTTTTATCATTAATTATTATTTAAAATGACAAGTTAAGAACAGTGACTTTCCCAATGGTTATGGTGAATTGGTTATTACTCGAGAGCAGGAATGCATCAGTAACTTCTGTTAAGCACGAAATTCTCATTCAACCATTGAATCTTGCCAATGGATAGAAATGTAAGAAAACCCTTTATTTTCTACAATAAGCTATGTTAAATCACCCAATCACCGTGGTGTGATTTTGTTCTCAATTCTATTAACAAAGATTTAAAGCTGATATTAAATTTGGCGGAAATGGTATTGATGTGCTATCTATTGATCATAGGCGTTGAACAAAAGGATTTTTATTAATGAACTGTTCCTCTAATCCCGCAAATTTCACGGTACACAAATCTATTTAACTGACAAATTGCTTAAATGGGCTTTTATGTAGTGAATTATAGACTTATTTGTAAAATAAAAGCAGTATTTATTATAAACATAAAAGAAAGCATATATAATAAGAAAAAAGCTCCGTTTAAAATTACTTTTCATTACTTAAACATGAGTTACGTATTTTCACTTTTTAATAGTGATATAAAGAAATGTATAGTTTTAAGAATGTACTCAAGGGTTACTGACCGAAAGGGGTCCCAACCCTTAATATTCCCAACTATCTGCCATATTGCAAATCGCTACTTTCTAAGAAATAATTAGCTACATTCATCTATCCGTGTAAATGGAAGTTAATAATATGAAACGCCATAAGAGGTGCTTCATTGCCAATATGAAAGCATTTGACTTTACAGTCTCTTGTTTCTATTCAATGGTTGAAGAAGCTCATGTAAAATCTAGTCATGTCCTACAAAATGAATTTTCCAAGAAACATGAAAACATTTTAACATAACAGATTTTAAAGCTGCTACCTTGAGGCTAGAATACAAAAATTACAGAACATTCTGCAATGTTTCTGTAAAGCCGACTTCGAGCTAAAGTAGGATTTTATTGTTTGTTTTCGTTGAATAGGTGTCGTCTGCTAACTTTTGTCGGCCACAACGTTCCCGTGTCAGCTGATCTCAATGCTAGCTTTCTATTGGCCCAAACGTGGCTTACGCTATATATGAGTAATTGGGAAATTTGTAATCCTTTCAGAACATGGAACTATGAAGGTTTTCACAAACTAACACAAGATTCGGAAACCCGTCAAAGAATATATCACTTATTTTTTTTTACAATAAAGTGGAGTTGTGCATATTTTGTATTAGCTTTTTCAATTTAGTTTTACAAAAAAAGTTAGGTTTGTTGAACAATCAACAATGTGCAATATGAAAAAAATTTAACTTGAAAAATTAAAAAAAAATTTTGACAATCATTTTGTTTTTTATGAAAAAAAAAAATTATACAATCTTGAATTAATATTTTTCAGAAGTCTATCATCATTCTTTCATTTCTGATTGATCATTCATAATCTTAGCACAACTTTACTAAAATACGATTTCCAACCTTAGAAAAAAGTTGAGAGATTTGTTTGTGGAGTATGGATTTTTAATTTCTTTTCTTTAGTACTTTATTTTCATTTGTTTATTTGACAGAGAAAGCAGTGTGTTTCTTTTATCTTAATAGTTCAACATATCAACGCTGAACACTCCTAGTTTGGAAGATCCTCCAGGAAATTTAGATAACCAAAATTCCTCTTAATTTCGTCTTTAACACCGTATTCATGAATGCTTGTACTAAATCCGCCATTAGCGGTGATTGGTTAACCCTATACATTTCCATGTTTGAAGTTCGATTTCTCTGAATTGTTGTAAGCTGATACTAAAGACAGATAACGAACACACAACGAAAAACTAGAAAATAAACAAGTGAATATAAATTTAAGGCGACCCACAATAATAAAAAAAGTTAAAAATAATAATAAAAAAGAAAGTACATAATAACATAAGGAAAAATAAATAAAAAAATTAGGAAAAAAATAAAAAAAGAAAGTTAAGAAAATAAGAAAAATAAAAGAAAAAAACTCCACCCGGACATTGAGGGAAAAAAAAAGTAGATACTGTATATGGATTCGAACCGACAACTTTTAGGAGTCGTCCATTAATTACGTGAGGTCAAAAGGGGGAGGGGGGGTCCGGCAAAATCTCATCAAATCTTACCAAGGGGGAGGGGGGGGGCCAAATATTTAAAAAAACACCTCACGTAATTAATGGACGGCCCCTTAGTATGTAAGTCCGAAACCTTAATCATCAAGCTATATTTGACAACTAAAATGAGATGGTTGTATTTCTAACATTTAGACTGATAGTGCAAATCCAATGAAAATAATGCCAAATATCTCGAACATGGGGGGGGGGGCCCTGAAAAATACCCCATTCCTACAGTTTTGGGGCCTCTGAATACGACGGTGAAGTCCGTTTGTCAATCCAACCTTTCGTTCGGGAGTTGATAGGGGAGGACAGACACGGACAGACGGACAGGACAAACCAATAGCTACCGATTTTGGTCGCTATCACAATAGCTCCCAAATGGGTCGCTAAAAAGATGGGAGGGAGTGGGGATTAAAGACGGGATATGCCTTCGGATCCAATGAGTTGCTATTTAGGGATTCCACTGAAAGCTGTTTTACATTTCATTAGCACTCATCATCTACAGTTATTCAATTCACTAACTATTTAGATGGACTAATGGTTAGCAACTCATTTTTGATCACGTTTGGTCTCCAACAAGCAAAATCAACTGCAGGAAAATTCAACCGTAGGAGATGTACCAATGGTGCATTGCACCATCATAGTTTTGATCAGTTATACGCAGGTTGAATGGCAATGAATACTAAACAGCTGTCGTAGGATGCTTAATAACAGTTCGTGTTGCACCAACGAATACATGTACTTTTTCTTTTTCTTTTCTTTTCTTTTAATCTCTTTCTTGATTCACCTATACATACTAAAATTCTTTTAATAAAGGACATTTCATCCAAGATCAATTAATTGGCGCTGAAGTGAAGCAATTTCGTTGTTTAGGTTAGGAATAAACTTAGGAGCAATTAACATCTCGAATTCAATAAGAATTAAATTCCTGCATCTTTTATTATTTTTTTTTTTCAAATAATTCAGCTTGCCTGGGAGAAAAATTGAATAATTAAAAAAAATACGTTTCAAAAGGATTTGTATAGTCCCATTGATTTTAATACAGTCAAACTTGGATAATTCGAACTTTTTCTCTGGTCCCTTCAACTTCGAATTATCCAAGTTTGAATGTATATTTTACTCTATTATGAAGCAGAGTAAGATCTCTTCGGATTCTCTTCAGAGAAATTTGCGAAATATTCTAAAAAAAATATAAGTTAGATGTTACACAACAGATAGAGTAGAAACATACAATCAAGCTGTTGTCTATCCTAACACCAGAAGTTCATTAGCTTTCGTAGTTTTGAAATGTATGGCAAACTGACAAACAGACAAAGTTTCTAAAATATTTATTACATGTATATATGTAAAGTTTAGATCTAATAAAAACTGCTAATGCAAAACGATTATTATAGTAGAGTCCCGTTAATCCGGACTAGATGGGATCGGACCCTGACCGGATCATCGAAAGTCCAGATTAAACGGAATTTGACATGCACATAACACAAGTTTTAGATGGGTAAAACTAAAAAAATCGGCGTATTTTTCTTTCCCTACAGCTTACTTTTAGTTTTAATACTACTGTATATGTAGACCTAAGTTTTTACCTACGAACTGATGTAGGATTATCAAATGTAGGTCCATTGGTTGAATCAAAGCAGTGACGTTCGAGGGCAGAAATTTCACAAAAATGTCCCCCTTTCGCAATTCTTCTTCAGGTGGGTGGCACGGTGCATTGTCTATGAACAACATAGCTTTTTCTGGGAGTTTTTTCTCTTTCAAAAAATTCTCTTTTTTTTTTAATCCCGTCCGGATTAACCGGATGTCCGGACTAGCGGGGTCCGGATTAGCGGGACTCTACTGTATTTGCTTAGGGGAAACAATGTTGGCAACTAATAAACTGATAAGTTCAAATAGCTTTCTCTTTTTTTTTTTTTTTTTTCCAATGCAATGTTAACGTTTACATTTTTTTTTAATAATGTTAAATTTTGTATTCAGTATTTTAAATATAAAATATCCATGAGATACTTTATATTTAAAAAAATACTGAACGATATTTTTTTTTATAGAAAAATAGGTAATGAAATCATCAATGCAAAACAGTAAACGTGTCACAGTAATTAAAACTGAAAACTTTTGTCATACTTTAATTTCCTCTGCAATTTAATTACTTTGTTTTTTCATTCCTTCCTGATTTCTAATAAAGCACTTTACTGCTTTTTTTTTTATTTTTAGGTTGATCTCATCTTTAAAATGACTCAAATGTTTTCCAATTACAATCATACTGTTATAATATCATCCAAGTGATATTATAATAACATTACGTTATTACATCTGAATGTTGTGGTAATCGATATTAGTATTAGCTACAATAGTTGTTGTTGTTTTTTTGTTTTTTTTTTTGGGGGGGGGGGCACTGTTAGCTTTATACTTCAGCAAAGGTGTCGCCTAAAGTGAGATCGTTATAACTGAGTTAACTGTAATTGTATGATGGCTTGAAACATATTTTAAGGACTGAACTCCTAATCCAAAGGGCTTTTCTTGTTTGTTTGTTTTTTTAAATAATAATAATAATAAAGCGTATTAGAGTCATCCTCACATAAGCTGTACTGGGATCGCCCCATTCACACAGACAAAACCATACATCACAACAGACCTGACATCACACTTGTTGATAAGGTCAACAAACGGACCTATCTCATTGATATTGCAGTGCCTATCAGCAAGAACAAGCAGAAAACTCACGCAGACAAGATCAGTAAATATACCGATCTAGCACACGATCTCTAGAAGCAGTGGAGGCAGGACCGAGTACGTGTTGTACCCATCGTCTTGTCCGCCACTGGTCTGGTATCTCACACTTTGCACCACAGTCTCAACACACTAGGACTTCACAAAAACACTTATGCACAACTGCAGAAGGCTGTAGTACTCAACACAACACGCATAGTTAGGAAATTTATGGACACAACCACACATCCCTAATCATTCTTGCACACATCTTTACACTTGGCAATATGTGCTTTGATTCTTGACCCGCCATGTTGTTTTTGCTGGGGAAACCCAAGGTTTGAAACATAATAATAATAATAATAATAATAATAATAATAATAATAATTATTATTATTATTATTATTTAATGAAGTTTTATACAACTGTTAGTTTCCAGGACAGCTGTTTCGCAATCTTTCGTGCTCTTAGCTGAGACTAAGTTATCTGGACATAAGATTTTATTTAAAGATGTTATCGGATTAAAAGACTGTAACTATATAGAAAACACTCAGAATAAGAAAAGATACTTAATTGATTAATGGAACTAATAATTAGTCTAAACTGATATATTTGGCCTTATTCTAGGTAGTCACAAATATATATATTAAATATATATACTGTATATTTAATGAATGGGAAGAGGAGCAGGAAAAGGTGGCGGTATAGATGGATCCATTAGTAAGCAGAGCAACTGCAGCAACTGAAGAGTAAATTACCAACTATTCTTTTTATATCATTTTTCTCCATCTGAATATTTTGTTACGTAAGCTTTAATTTTTTACCGATCCAACCAGGTGAAGATCACAAGGTATCAAATCAAGACTCGAAAGCAAATTGAGAAAAATGTCAGAGTGATGGGCGTTGGTTTGCTGATGATACTGAACTTCAGGCTATTATGGAGAATGGCGTCAACCTTACTAACATTAACGTCAAGTTTCGATGCCAATTCACGCAGTAATTCTTCAGATATACCATGAGTTATGAGTTCGTTCAAATATTGATTGCGGTTGCTCCTCTTGCTTTATCCCCTTGATCGTCTTTGATTTCCACATTGACAACCATGAAGATAATATTCTTTATACTGGCTTAATGCTTCTATTTGAATTTCAGGTTCTTTTACAAATGCTATTCTTACCGACTACAAAGCTTTAGCCAAAATGAAATTAAAGAAAGTACAACGATTTTACAAATGCGAAGGACAGAAAGAAAATTTCTAGGTATTCTGTGATGTTACTCGAGCTTAAGTGATCTGTTATAAATAGCTTTGATATGTAAACTATAAATAAAAGTTAATTTATATTAACTTAGAGATTAGATTAGAGAGGCCTCATTCAGCTCTGCGTGCGGCTACAAATCCTAGATACTTCACTGAATGCAACCCAAGATTTGTAGAAAGCCATATTTTATCAGGGATTTTTTTTTTCATAGACAGATTTTTCCATGTGCATTTACCCTGTAATGATCTCATTCTAGTGGCGTATGCTTCTGTTACAATTTTATTATTTACAATACAGTAATTGGCTTATTACTACAAGGCGTGACTGTTCATCACTGGTTCCTCCCACGAACCGCAAAATCTGACGTCATTTATCGTTTCCACTTGGCTGAATTCGGAATAATCCCAGCTACTTCCCCAACAATCGGATGCTTAACCTTAAGAATAACAGCGTCTATGAATAATACTTTCCCCTTAATTAGGCAGATTCATTTTGACGGAGGGAATTTAATTAAAGTCGACAGCACAGGAGTCTGATACTCGGAAGCAATAGTTAGAAGTGCAATATTCTGCTCTGTTAGACTCGTTTGTCTGTAGGTCAGACTTCCAGCGTCGCTTCGTAGGTTTTGACGGGATTTGTTCCAAAACATTACTTTTCTCTTCCGGAAAATACGAATCAGATTATGGAGACCATTCACATGAAAATGGCGTTTCCTTGAAGGTTCGCTGGAAATTCGTTTCCGATAAACATTTGTTGGTGGTCGCTCGTCTCTCGTATGTCAAACAGATTATTTGAAAACCCAAAGTAAACCAGACTACTATTATTTATCATCGTCAACAGTAAATAGGAGGAGTGGCAAGAAATTCACTGTTTTCCAAGAGAACAATATAGGATTAACAACAATGAAAACTAGAATATTCACACGGACAAATTCCCCTATGAAACTGTGCAGGATGCTTACCACGTTGCATTGAAAATAGGATCGTTTTAATGTATTGCTTGCGTAAAGTAATTTCAGAGATTTCCAACCATTTACAGAGCGTTAATATTGAATGAAGAGAAAGAAAATCGTGAAAATAAATCTCGTCTAATAAGGGTATCCAGAATGCACTGATGCACAGGAGATTCACCAGAAAGTTCAACTGGGCTGTAAAACGGATCAATGCAAGCTAAAATTGTATTACCCAAAGACATTTCGGTAAATCATTGTCTAAATTGAACCAAATTATGGTTTGGTTTCTTCTTAGAGTAATTATTTATAAATAATAACTTAAATGCGATTCCTTTTGTCCAGATCAAAATAGGTACTAGTTAATTGTAAATGTAAATGTCAGAATGTTAAAATTATTACCGCTTCTACAATGCTCTTTATTGTAAACTTATACCGATTGACAGGCTGTGTTTTATGATTTTGAACAAACCTAATACAGTAGAACCTCATTATAACGGATCCTATTATAACGGACGTCGCTTATAACGGACAGTTTTAAAAAAAATTGTAATAATAATAAAGGATGTTAAGTTTTATCTGACGAGTTTTACATTTCCAAGCGAGCAATTAAACATCGAACGAACAAACCCAGCAGAAAATAAATTATTTTTTCAAACCAATAAATGTAAGCAATGAACATGAACCAGGACCTTCTTGTTCTAAAGATTAATGCAGTGTATATTTTGTACACATCTTTTTCAATTCAACCTATAATGTTGAAGGCTGTTTTTTTTTTTTATTTGATATATAATAAACACTTTTTATAGCTAACTATTGTACTTTCATTGATGTACACCCTGCTGCATTACACCCCTATAAGAGTTATTTGTTATAAACCGGACTTTCATTAAAACGGACAACCTTCAGCCCCTATTAGTCCGTTATAATGAGGTTCTACTGTACATATATATAAAAAAAAAACCTTATTACAATATCGACAGGAAACGTAAGCAAGTAATTCACATCAATTTAATAATTCTTAGTAATAAAATACTCCATTAGAGTTTTTTTGTAAAGTTGGAATTAATGAAATTGAATATCGAAAAGTTCAAATCTATAGTAATTTAACGAATCAAACATCTAAAGACATATTTCCACAGTTTCGCAATATAATGTAGCGTTGTTTCATGGGTAGATGGACAAACCATCAGATGCGGAAATACAATTAAAAAAAAAAGTCAAAGTTTCATCAGCAATATCTGAAACAAGTTACTCTAAGTTTATCATATCCATCTTCATATTTATTAAAAAAATAACTTAAAAGATAATTTAGAAGACATTTACAGTTTGTTTTTTTAGTTACCAAAATGAACGAAACACTGAACTAAATTTGTGAAAAAAGTGTATTACAACTTTGCTAACAGATACTTCTACTACTAATAATAATGATAATAATAATAATAATAAAATTTCCAAAGGCAATATTTTGATATTTTTTAATATTTTAATAATAATAATAATAATAATAATAATAATAATAATAATAATAATAATAATAATACACTGACTTCCGAAAGGCATTTTCTGAAAACATAAAACTCACTTAACAAAATATATTGTATTTTACTATACGTACAAATAATGTATTTGTACAGTTCAATCTAAATGTTGAGTAGGTTTCCCTAACATGCAGATGAGCAGGACGAGACGTTTATTTCTCATGAAAATGTATGTATTACATATCGCTTTAGAAGAAAAACCTTTTGTAATGCCTCATGTACGCCTCTCTCATTTATTTAAAGTAGAGTTTTGAGGAAGACTAGAAGCAAAAACGATTGGCAATTGCAGACCCATTTGGCAACAAACTCATGTCATGAACCATTTCAAGATTACGGCAACAATTGCAGCAGACCAAGAAGTGTCAAGGGCCAAGAAGACAAACGGAGAAGCTCCGAAATTCCCAATTAGGATTTACAACCAAACAGTTATCTTAACACTTATTTCAATTAAAGGGAGAATTATTTAAATATATACAGAATCGTTGGTTTCTAATTAGACAATATCAATTGTCTTTTCTTGGATTTGAACCCTATAGCATGTCTATGAAAGTGCTGTTGCACCTATAGATGGAGTTACTGTGTGATGCTTGTTTCAGGTGTTACTCTGAGAATGCTTTGTTCTTTAGAAACACCGTTTCTTTAAGAACAGCCATTTAGGCTTTTAAGATCAAGTGTTCTAATAAGGCGACGCCACTTTCCAGGAGGCAGACAATTAAGGGAGTTCTTTTCACAACAACTTCGCAGAAAGAGTCATTTCCTGTGGTACAGATTTTCCAAAACAATCTCACTCACCTAATATCATCCCACCAGAAGCTGCATCAGGGGCGTGCTTAAAGATTCTATTTTCATGAAGAACCCTCTTTTATCCTCTCTAAAATGAACGACAAAATCTCAAAATCTTCTTTTGATCATTACCTCAGTCTTCTTTTTGACTTTAATTCCAGTATTACCTACAACGTGGAGAGGACCCCACTGAGCATATTTTTGTAGGCAATCTAACAATATGTATGAAATCACTCTTCTGGATATATTAGACTATTGTCTACTTGTTCTTCATGCTCAGTACTGTAAAATATGGTGCATGTCATATTTTATCGTCAATTATGCTTGAGCTGTCTTAAGATTAGTAATAAATAGACTCACAACACTGTTTTCACCTATTGTATTACATGAAATTCTGAGATAACAGTGAATGGGCAGTTTGTATTTCAGCAGCCCTAATCTGTCCAGAATTCTTTCTAACTCATTTAATAATCTAGTATTCCAGAAATATATTTATCTGTATTACGTTTCGAGAGTCTACAACGATCGATCAAAATCAGTATTCAGTTAGAGATAAAGATTAAGAACGAAGACACTTTCTGATTTGTAAAATAGATCAAACTAATTCATTGAAATAATAACTGAAAACAGTTCAAATGATTTGTTGTCTCCAACATTCATTCATTTCGACAGCGATGTCGTTATTTTGTTTTTCTCTAGAAGCCTCTTTTGTCGTTAAAACTTCGCTGACAATAATTGGTAGAAACTGATAGAACTTATTAGAAGCTACCCCAGATGTGAATTCCAATTTAGCTTTTAGTAGAAAATCATTCCATGATGTTTGACTTAGCAAGAATAAATATCTACATCCCTATTTTAAAAGCAATAATCGCATTAAATTTATTCTTTCATTTAATTTACTTAAATACATGCTCTAAAGTAATGATTCTGATTATGGAAGAATTTGATGATCACCTGTAAATAAAGCGCCCTCAATGAAAAAAATAAATAAATAAATAAGAAAAACTGGTTAACTCTCTTTTGTAAGCATATAACAAAATAAAAAAGATTAATGTACCAGAGCGCCACGGCCGATTTAACCACTAGGCGAACTAGACGCCAATTTTGTGTGAAAATTAAAGCAGATACAATACATTTTGTGTTAGGTCAGTAAGTAAAGAAATGTAGATTCCAATTTTCTTTCTTTTTAATTTCCAATGTCTTTTATATCTTGAATTTATTGTATAAATGCTATAGGTTCGTAATAGAAAAGAATAATATGCTGAGGGATGGATAGTTGTTTGCCTAGGGCTCCAAAAGGCCTACTTTCCAGTAGACGAGCAATATATTATGCTTGGGAACTATTTATTTATGTGAGAAACGAATTGTACATTAACAGAGAAACTGTTTTCTTATTTGAATTACCCAACATTACAGTTAAAAAAAAGAGCTTTGGCAGTATAAAGGTTACATCAAGCCTCATCTTACAGAATCCCATTTTGTACAAAAAAAATCATATATCTACATCAGAAGTCTATTAGCTCGCGTGAATTTTGCATTGTAAATTATTGTGATTCGTTTTATTAGCGACCCATTGGGAGCTATGGTGATAGCGACCAAAATCGGTTGCTATTACGTTTGTCCTGTCCGTCCGTCCGTGTCTGTCCACCCCTAACAACTCCCGAACGGAAGGTCGGATCGACAAACGGATTTTACCATCGTTGTCAGAGGCCCAAACAACGTAGGAATACGGTATTTTCAGGGGCCAACGCTCCCCCCCCCCCCATATTCGAGATATTTGGCTCTATTAGCTTAAATGTTAGAAATACAACCTTCCCATTTAAGTTGTCACTATAGCTTAATGCTTAAGGTTTCTCGTATACTAAAGGTTGTCGGTTCGAATCTGTAAATCTACTTTTCGTTTTTTCTTTTCTTTTTTCTCTTAATCTTTTTTTCTCATGTCCGCGTGGGTTTTTCTGTTTGTTTGTTTGGTTTTTTCTTATTTTCCTAATGTTTTTTTATTTTTCCTTACGTTAATGTACTTCCTTTTTTATTATTATTTTAAAATTTTTTATATTATTATGGGTCGCTCTTAAATTTATGCTCAGCACAAAATTATATTCACTTGTTACTGATTTTCTTAAATATATTATTTATGTACATTGGAGTTAGAGTTTAATTATTCATTAGTTAGAGATAGTTCAACAATCATAAAAGGAAAATTAGCAAAGAGATAATATTTCCTCTTCGTGGCATCTCCAAGAAATAAAAAAATAAGGAAAAAAAAGAAAAGAAAAGGAAAAACACTGTTAAAGTGACATAAATAACATCTGCTGGATTCATCTTTAATCGTAAGTAAATGAATTTTCATTAACAAACAAAAAAAGTATTCATTTATTAATTGACAGCAAATAAATTATTAAATGCTATACAGAATATCACCTCCATTTCGTTAAATGTAAGGAAGAGGTATTAATATCCCTATCAATTATTGCGTCATCTGAGAAGGCTCCAGTGATACTTTATTCACTACCATTTTTAATGCTCTTTTTTTTATTCTGGGATGAAGTACAAGCATTGTAATTTTTTGCTTAAAATTTCCTTGAAAAGCCTACATTGAAAAACCTAGTTTATTAAAAAATTTAAAAATACTATAACAGATTCCTGCGTTATTTTTACAGTTTTACGGATAATATAAACTATTTATAATTTCATTCATAAAAAACAAAACAAAAAAAAAACAAACAAACAAACAAAAAAAAACCCCACATATTTGAAAGTGAAGAAAACACAAAATAATAATAACAATAGTAAAAAAAAATAATTCATGAATACAGGAATTAAGGTATTACCTTGCGGCCTCAAAATAACAAGGTTCTAAACAAAATTCTGAGAAAAACAATTTTAAAGGTAGGCCTATTCAACAGTACATAAGGATTTTTTTTTATGAACTAAAGAAAAAATGTAATTGTTCAAAGTCATGCGAAGCAATTCATTAAAATAAATTTTATGTTATATTATAAAAATATTAGTAAAATATGTCAAAATGTATCTGCATAGAAGCAAAAAAAAAAACAAAAAAAAAAACAAGCAAAATACAATTAAAATAAATAAATAAATAAAACTTCATTAGTTTTATGCATAGAAATATTTAATAATGATAATAAACTATAACACTGATTTTCTTTTGAACAACTTCCACTGTTTCATTTTTGATGTTGACTTCTGTTATTCAAAGATATAATTTATCCTCCCTTTATAGTCACATCTAAAACAGATAACGGGCAATAATGATAAAAACGTCATCAACAATAAATAATAACTTTCATGACCAAACTATATCTCATTCTAGAATAAAAAAAAGTGAAACAGGAAAGTTTCAGGAAGATTATAATTATGAAAGATCAATAGTTTCTTGTTATGAAAATCATAGCTTTTTTTCTGCCATAGCTTCATTAGTTTTTTTTTTCTGCAGCAAGACGTTACTGCAACAGGATTACGTGTTTTTTTTTTTTCCTTTCCTCTTCTCTGTCTCTCGAGTTTCTGTAGATTTCGGAAGATTAGCAGTAGATTAGCAGGGCAGCTAAAACGAGGGGAAAATAATTGGAGAGGTTCTGATCCTCCTATTTCTCGACCAATTTCGAGTGCATGTCAGGATTGGAGGCTTAAAACGTCGCCATTAAGAAAGGCAATCGGTGCAGACTTTGACTGGGCCGATGTAGACGAAAAGAAGAATGGAACTATAATGACCTCAGTTGGGGTAGAGAAAAAAAGACACGTGAATGCAGGCGAGCGACCCCTCGCCGGCCCATCTGGACCCTGTGGGAGGGAGCAGACAACGGCAGCCGGCACGTTTTACCCTCCAACAAAATAGAGCGACGACAGTACACTGATTATATTCGCTAATACAGAAGCTGCAGACGGCAGAGGGGAATTGTCCCTCCCTGGTTAACCCTTCGACACTCATCTAATCCTTCCGATCCACAAGTGGCAGAAGGAATTAGCTCTCATTCACGGTTACATGTTTAATATTCGAACTGAGGCTCGGAAACTGTAAGGACCTTTTCATTCACTGTTCTCAATCTTTTTCCTGGCTATAATCTTTGAACAAAAATATTCAAAGAAAATAAATAAAAAATAATAAATGTATAAAGATGGGTTTGAAATTTTAAACCTTATAAAGCTTTCAAACTCTCAAAGAAAGAAGACAAATAGAGCCTGTTTAGGCCCAAGCCTATAAAATCAGCCCCAAGTATAAATAAAATAGAAGCAACCTGCAATTAGAAATTAAAGTCAATATTCATTTACAAATAATAACAAAGCACTTTAAACTAGCTTCATTTCATTCGTCACTCAAAATCTACCAAAAAATCTAAAAATGGGAATTTTATATGAGTGTGTGTGTGTGTGTGTGTGTGTGTGTGTGTGTACCGAAAAAGAATTTATTTTTGAATTACAATAAACATATAAATGCGTCCTTAACAAACATTAGAATTGTTATGTATAGGTATATTCTTAATAAAAACACAAACATTTAATCACACGACTTTTCCTCTTGACCTCTATCCTGAGACCTCCTGACTACTCCTGATTGATGATCGCCAATATGCGAGAAACAGTTCTTTTGGAATATTATCTATTCTTATTTGTCCGCAGTACTATTAATATTCTTCCAAGAAAATTATTTCTTTCTTTTCAAGTTTCTTTCAAAAAATATCTTCGTAATCAATGATATTAGGAAGATGTACACGATCTGGAGATCATAATCAATGAGAATTCAATTGTCTTATTAAAAAATATATTGAATAAAAATTTAAAAAAAAATAATCAAGGGACAATATATAATTTACTCATTATTAATAATTTATTATTAACAGCAAACACACATACATACATAAAAAATATTTATTTTTTCTGAAGTACAGTAAAACCTCTCAAATCTGGCCCTCGGTAAACCGTCCCCTACGGTAATCCGTAAAAATTTTACATTTTAGTATTTTTGTTTATTCGATTAAATTATAATTTTTCATGTAAATTTAAAACATTAAAATAGACATTATAAACTAGATTTTTTTTTTTTAATTTTTCTTACATTACGTATATTGTTAAAATATAGTTTAATGCATTTGCGTCATTGTACACTTTTATACACTTTTTTATTTGTATTGTTTTTAATAAACATTTGAGTGCAAAATTATGAAAATGGGGTTAAATTAATTAAACCTGACACTATGTCTTCACAAAAATTGAGCTATTGAGTTATTTTAAGAACACTCTGGGTAGTCCGGCTTTTCTGCAATCCGGCCTACTGGGCGCCACATTAGGACGGATCTGAGAGGTTTAATTGTAGTAATTTCTGCGATCAAATCCCATTGGTCATAATTAATCATGCAAAACACTTTATAGACAAAGCGTAATGAATATATAGCTGTCAATCAATAACATATAATGGAAATCGATTTTAAACGAATAGTCGAAAACACCAAATTTGTGTAAAATGGAAACGAGATTTCTGAAACAAAGACTATGTGAAAATCTACTAAAGTGGTAATTAGGTCTTGGTATTTGGCTTGATAATCGTTAGTAACTTATTAAACTAAAAATACTCATCAGCAAATTCAAAAAGATTAAAATTGTAATTACAATTTTTAGAGAAATGTCCAAGACGAAAAAAAAAAAAAAACCCACCACATTATTGTTGAAAGACATTGAAAAGATCTACTAAATAATGTTATAATTAAAATTTATAAGATTTTTAAAACTAACTTTTTCATCAGAGAACAAACTTTTGTAATCGGAAAACAAATAAAAACAAATCATACTAATTGGGATTTCAACAAATACACGTTTCAGAAAAGTTGTATGTAAACTTCCTAAAAAAAAAAGGGGGGGGGGGAAATTGAGATTTAAAAAAAAGGGAATTATTCAGTAAATATCTACAGAATATGTATTTTTAACTTCCTTTGCCGGATTGCGGGCTGACCAACACGACCTCAACTTTGTCCCATTGGTCAGGAAACGTCGGAAGTCTTATATCCCACGACCCC
Source organism: Thereuonema tuberculata (assembly GCA_023159025.1). Lineage (NCBI taxonomy): Eukaryota > Metazoa > Arthropoda > Chilopoda > Scutigeromorpha > Scutigeridae > Thereuonema > Thereuonema tuberculata. Next base: position 184,575,807 of record JAFIDM010009631.1, read on the forward strand.
AAAGGCCACATAATTCTTTAATGGGATACTGTAACTAATTTTTATATATTTTTAAATGAACAATGAGAAAGTTACATAGTTTAGTTGAATAGTTTATTATTATCAATAGTAGTAAAGAAGGAGATTTCGTCCCCATTTTCACCTCCCAGTGAATAAATCAAAAAACAAAGTTTAGATTGAATGACTTGTCCGACTTTCGCCCACCTTTATCGCCTGGAAAAAAGGTAGTCATTATTTTTGTGCGCATCCTAGGAAATATCTGGACGAAAATAACCTATGTAAACAAAATTATCAGGCGGGAATTCGAACCTTCCTACTCAATCCGCATTTAAGTGCCTCATCACTTGAGCTATCAGGCATGGATAGATTTAAGTAAAAAATAGTAAACAGGACATGTACCCTAGTGACTTCATTTTTAATAAGGCTTTTTATTTTCCGTATATCATAAGTGACATGCTTATATATAAATGAATCTCGCTAACAGCAAAAAATTAATACTTTACTAGCATTAGTACATGGTTGACATATTCATGATCTTAAAAATTACTCGAAAGATTTGTCGTCGTAAACAGTAGTGTAGAGATTAAGGACATCCGAAGAGAAGCAATTTCAAAATGAATTACTAAAACGAGAAAGTAGAATGAAAAAAAGAGAGATAGAGAGATAGAGGAAGACGAAGTGAAGAAGAACAAGGATGAGATAGAAGAAACATAATTGAAAGAAACGGAATAGATGGCTTCAAGCCAGAGATAAAACACAAGAAGAAAAATGAAAAATGGGACGAATTATGTTCTGGGAAGGCAGCGATTTAGTTCTGTGGATCGATTAATCAATTACATCAGGAAGATAGAGAGAGATGTTTGTTTCTAACTGAAAGAATAATTATGTCGAATAGGCAATAGAATATTCCCACGCTATTTAATGGTAATTAATAGTACCATAGCTTTAGTGTTAGCTTTCTTCAAAAGTTATATCAACTTCAACTATCTTATTATATAAGTTTTTAGATATGAAACGAATTTAAGTTAAGTTTACATCATCCAGTATTCCTTCGATTAACACAGCGAATAAAGTAAGGGGCTATAATCCTTCTTTATTTGGTTGTGAAATAATATAATATTTTAATACTTGACCCGGAGATATATTTTAATCTATATTTTTACAGATACCCTTTAACATGGAGAATTTGGTTCAGAGTTAAAAGAAATAAAAGAATAAAAAGGTAAGAATGGCAAAAACTTAAAGTCACATTTACTAATATATCATCAACATACCAACAATCATTATAACAAGTAGTAAGAAAAAAAGAAAACAAGTTTAATATTATAATAAATTTTACTATAGGCAGATAGGCTCAGTCCACGGGGGACCTACGATGACCTAAAGGGACGCTGGAGGTAAGGTTCCCAACGTTTCAATGATCCGGGACTGAGATGAGGTCGGATGATCAGCCCAACGCTCGCCCGCCTGTACCCTCGGGAAGAAACCCAGTATCCATTCTACAGAGAGCTGGGTGGACCCTAGGACCCGTTTCAGCGTGGAAAAAATCTCCGACCTCCACCGGGGATTGAACCCAGCTCCTCCAGTCCTCAGTCAAGAGTTTATCCACTTGGCTGCCGGACCCCCTAAATTTTATTATAATATTACAAACATTTATAGAACTAAACTATATATTCTGCAGATTTTGAAATGATCATCAAAACAAAAACAAAAATAAATAAATAAATAAATAAAAGAGGAAATTCTTGCATAATCTATCAATAAGTAATGTATGGGCAAAAAATTTCAGAAACGTTTCTAATTCTCTATTCAAATATGACATTCGACTAACAACAAGGATTGTCAAAATGAATTTACTCTTTAGTGTTCTTTGATATTTCATAACTGTCGAATTATCCTGTTTTCGTTAGAGAAAACATTGGATTTTTCTCGAACACTTAATTGAATTCTGTTATTTTCACGAGAGGTTTAGCTTTTAGACAAGAGTGATAAATAAACAAATTTTTAGGCCTAACATGACACTGAATGAGTCATGAAAAACTAAAAAATTTTAAACAAAATTAAAAAATTGAAAAAAGAAATAGGCCTACTTAAACAAAATTCATCTATGGTCTCCAATGGACAAAAATTGGAATATTAAGTCTGAAGTAAAAGCCTTCCACTTTCAGAGTTTGTAAAGCTCTGGTTTAAACTGAATCCCCGACGCGTAATTAAACGATTAAAAGTGAGTTCCGTTAACGCATCCAATCACCTGGAGCAGAAAAACACATCCCAACACGCCCTTTGGACCACAGAAGAAGAGAGATCTATTAGGAAATCACAGGCCATCAAGTATAGAAACAGGGGCAGCTTCAAGTACACCCTCTCTAATTAATTTGCCAAGGGAGCACTTGGCTCCGTTTTTAATTCCAACCAAACCCAACCTTTGCTTATTGTTTAATTAAGTTACCTGTCTAATTAAGTTAATGACTGATGTGACGCCTAGCTGCCCAGTACATTATTTCTTTGGAGTTTGTTGAATCAAGGAGAAAAACGGAATAAAAGATTCCTTATGAAATTTTAATGATTCTTAGTTTTCTTTTCTCCTCAAATACATATTGAAATATTTCAGGAAATGAAAGTTTTTTGAAATAACTTATTATCTTTTCCTTTTTACAGGTTTCTGAAGTTCACTTCACACTATATTTGCTGAAAATCACTTCGTTGGGTAACGTCCCATGCAAAAGTGGTTTTGTGTGAATTATCATTGTTCTTTATTTTATTTTATTTCTTTTTTATAATTACATAACAAAATTTACTTCTCTTCAATCATAAGACAGGAAATTTGTAGAACAGTTGGGAAGATATATTACATTATATAAATGTTTCTGCATTCAAAAGATGGATTGGGAGAAAATGAATAGTTTATAAGCAAGGCCATTTATTTAATACAACTTAAAAGTCATAGGATTTTGCAGTGAAGACAGATTCTAAATTTTACATTTCAGCTATCGCAACTTTTACAAATAATAATAATAATAATAATAATAAACTATAGGTGGATCGCATCCTACCTCTGGGATTTGATAAGAGTTTGAGTTCTGATTAGACCACAAAGGGTTTATGATACGTTAGAAATGAAAGTTACGTTAGAAACATAAGTAATATTCTTTGCTCTAAATGAGCAAAAGCTAACGGATATAAAATTAGCATTTATAAAAATCATAAATAATATGAAATATTGAAATTAAAGAACTTTAATTAAGCCAAACAATTAAAATAAAAACGAAAGAAAATAAAAGGTTCGACCTTTTTGAAATTGTAAAAATAACATTTCCTTCTTATAGCTACTAAATGTCAATGACTGGAATAGTTGAAGTAATCAGTGGCGTAACAAGGGGGGCGGACCGCCCGGGCCCCGCCTGAGAGGGGCCCCAAAAGCCAACGTAGGGGGCCCCACCAGTCAGCCTAAGGGCCCCATCCACCCAAGTATCCCGACCAGCCTCTTTACAACGTTTTTTTTTTTTTTTGGTTGTTAAAGCAAGAATTCCTTTTTTTTTGGTTGTTGAATTGGAGATTCCGTTTTTTTTGGTTGTGGAATAATGGAACTCCCGCCCCGGGCCCCCAAAGGCGTTGCTACGCCACTGGAAATAATAAGAAAACTTTCCTCCAATTGAGAGACCAGAATGAGAAAAAAAAAAAAGCTTGTTATCCTTTATTTTAATTTCTTTGAATTTACGGAATATCCGACATTTAAAATAACTAACTAAATCCAACTTAAATCAGATCTAGAGAGCCAATTGAACCCTGTAATATTGAATTTAATGTATTTCGATTCATTGGAGGCATCACATCCGACCATCTTAGCCATGCAATTCCAAACATGAAATTTCAAGAATTTAGAGCATTTATTTCCTGTTTGAGAATGGGCGTATACAGAATTTTATTTCGTGGAGAGAAGCAGTTTATGAGGTTCTATCTCTGTATTATTAAATTTCTTGGTTAAATACCCAATGGTTTGACGCTATCTTGTCCAAGAATTTTAAATCCTTAGTGTCCTTAAAATCAAGTTGCATGTACTTCATATATAATCTATCCTTATTTAAATTCAAGTATTTCGAAAACATTATTATTTAAGCCCACAATGATCATCCTTACTTAAAGTAGCCTTGAAACAAATCTATGTAAATCAAAATCTAATCAATCTACACTTGAATAATTAATTTTTTAAATATGAGATCTCATGTAACTTATATCAGTGTTTGAGTTGTACCCAGAGAATAATTTCAATTAGGCCTACTTCTTAAAAAAAAAAAATCACTCAAAAGTTAAATAAAGGTTGTTCAAGGGAAAAATGTACATTTTTGTCGAATTAATTTCTCTTATACAACTAATTATCTAATAAAATCTATTATTTATTTATAAAGCTTTTTATGGATCTGTTTTAAAAGACAGACAAACGTCTTCGAACCCGAGAACCTCTTGAAAAATATGAAATCGTAAATTCCATTTCGTAAACAACAATTTAATCAAAAGCTAATATTTTAAATAAAACACTGAAATACGAAAATGCAACAAAGTATTAAATTTATATTTTAATGTAAACCTTTCCTTAAAAACCAACCATCCAAAGTAAACATGAACAGTTGTACTAAGAAGATTAATTCGTGTTCAAAATTTTGATATTTTAATCGTTTATTAAAAAAATCGTTTATTTTATAATAAAATATATATTTGATGTTTTCGAATACGAATAAATGTTTTCCACTATGTCGTAAATAATTATACAAAAAATAAATAAACATTCTATTAATGATAAAAGATAATAAGAAAAAGCATTTATCGGTATAAAGATAACTTGAAACAGTATTTCAGTTCACAAATAAAAGAGTATAAAAAAAATCAAGTATTTCAAGGTTATTTTCGTTTAGTAAATGTTAATAAAAAGAGATCTTGTATTCGGAAGTGACATCCTTACAGAAGTTTCGTGCTAATTAGTGCTCATCAGTTAAAACTAGTCGCCATTTCTGAACACAGATCTATTGTACCGGCGGTAGAAGATAGAAAACAGAAAATACAATGTTTGTAATTTTAAAATAAAGTCACTACGACACTGGAATAACTAATTTCTATGCCAGCTTCCTGTAGAATTAGTTGGTTTCATGTTATTTTCTTCATTTTTGGAAGATCCTGGGTGATCCTTCGCTCAGTGTTGATTAAAAAAACAAAAAACAAAAAACAGCTTTTTTTCTTTTCTTTTTTTATAGAGATTCATGAGTAATTAAATACCTTTTATTACTTTTTAAACAGGTCTATTTTAAACAAAATAATTATTAAACGGATCCACTGTGAGGAATTGAGCAAATTAAAATCAGAACACGTCACGCCGTATTTCTCCTTCTCCTCAGAAAATAGAAAACCTGTCCAAAGATGAGTACAAATCGAGAAAAGTCATCGAACTATGGCAGGCAACCTTTTGCAGACCAATTGTATCAATGTCACGTGGCATCGTGTCCTCTTGACAGTGCTCTGCTTCGACACCCACAATGATAAGAAAGAAGGGGGAGGTAAAAAAAACAAACCTATTTCTTAGTGACTTCTAATTTTCGTTAAAACCAGCAAGACATTACTTTAAAAAGAAAAATTAAACGAACGATTTGTATAAAATTATTAACACTTACAAATTTTGTAAACTATTATTATAGATGGTTCACATTGACGCTAGTAGCTTACATGTTTTCTTTCTTTTAGATCAAAGCAATAATAAATTTTATATATCCCTACGGCGACCTAATGGAAAGAAAGCACACGTTAATGCCACTGCTATCCATCTAATATATACAAATTTGTAACGAACTGTGCAATAATCCCATTGTCATATAAAATAGTTACAGAAATTAGATTGTTTGTTTGTTTACAATTACTAATAATTGTTATGATGGTTTACATTTAATTTATTTGAATAGTTTCCAGTAACTCTTGATTAGTCTTAAACTTCATTACTGTTTTGGTTCAGTCTTGTAAAGACATTTCGTACATTAAAATCTTATTCTGGCGCCATCTTCTGCTAAATTACACCAACTCGACATTAAACCATTATTACGATGGCACATCTTGAAATATAAGACTAATGAATGATATTTATAAAGCACTAAATAACTAATAAGCAAAACAACTTAAAATCTCGAAATGGATAATTAACTAAAGAAATTATTTAAAATCAAAAGAATGCATTAGGGAGGTTAAGTCAATGCAAATTTAATCAGTGTTTTTATAATAGAGGTAATTACAGAAAAGAAAGAAAATTAATGCTAAGTAATTGCTTCATAATTACCAAACTGGTTACTAATAAATTAGTGGTTAAAAAAAAAAAAAAGGACACTTTAAGACAAAAATTAGTTAATAAATCTTCAATCAACCCAACAAGGAAATTGTTTATCAGTTAATTACTGAATAATGAAATTCAAAACAAATGATCTGCAAGTAGGTGTCTCTGAAATACATACAAACACACACACACACACAAAAAATAAAACTTTAAAATCGCTTTTATTCTTTTTTTTTTATTATAATGAAATACGCAGTAAAATCTAAAGTTCCAATAATAAATTAATTTAAACAACATTCACAGCATGGAATTGAACTTATCTGTTTTAAGAAAACTAAATTAATTAGTTTGAACATAATTAGATTGAAATGTATAACAACTCATTTCTACATTTTAAACCAAATTTGATGCTTTATTATTATTATTATTATTATTATTATTATAAATCTGAGAAGAAGGGAAGCTATAATCTTATAAATGTCATTTGCTGTTTGTTATTGTGTAGGTTTCCCTTCAATTGGATTCCTTCTTCTTTCTTTCTTTCTTTCTTTTTTTTTTTTTTTTTAAAGCAGAAGACACAATATTTTTCTTTATCCGACACATACCGATATCGTTTAGCCTGGATAGATTAAATTGAAGGTAGTATCGTCAAAGGAATTCTGATAAAAAAAATTGCATTTATGGATGAAAGTAAGTAAATCCATGGATAATAATATTCGGTAGAATCCCAGACTATAAGTTTCGGCCATCCAAGGATCCATATTACTGAATAAAAAATATAATCCAAAACAACAAAGAAACGTTTACTGTATACTAAAGTAGATTGTGATCATTTAGTTAGTTTATAAACAGAATCTGTTTTTTTTCAATTCAAAATCATAGAGATTTATCTATTTCTAAGTATGTTATTTCAAAATCCTCCAGAAACATATAGAACTGAATGAGAGTTTTGCGGAGCTCAGAATAACATAATTTGGTTAAAAATTGAAAAATGTAACAAAAAAAAACATATTTGATAAGGGGTTTCCGTTGGATAAAAAAAAAAGGAAAAAGTAATTTGCGTGGGACTCGGGACAACGGTCTTGGTTGCCCTACCCTTAATCTATTCTGTTAAGATTTTAATATAGTGTAGCTGGATATCTTTCCTATATTAGTTGCATGAGGTGATTAGAGCTTTTAAGATGTTGACATATTAAATGCAATATTATTATGACATGTGCTAATATTTACTATTATGTGCTTCGAATTTAATTAAAAAGAATCCTTAGCAAACTACTGTGGATGGTTAATTTGTTCGATTTTCATTACCAGGAACTGGATTTAAATAAAGTTAAAATTTATTCTTTTTTGATATCTAATGACTTGAGCAGCGCAGACCAGAAATAAAATATAAGATCTAGACAGAAAATCCTCAAATTTTTCGAATGTATGAAGCGTTAGTTTTCCATTTTCCATTCGTATTTATCAATGTTCTTTAACATTTACTACTTAATAATGTATCAACAATTACTTATGCAATTTAATGATGCGAGGATAATTGGTATAATATGTTCACTGGATCAACAACTGACTAAGATAGTTAGGATAGACCAATCGCAGACGAGTAGAGTGACGGAATCGCGGTAGATTTCTACATCGATTTAGTTAGTTTGAGTTCACAAGAATGAGTTTATGAATTGCAACGACAGTTAACTGACGAAATTAGGAGCGGACTGACGATAGTTACTAATGTTTCCCAATGATGAAGCTGAGAATAGTACATAAAAAAAAATATTCTTCCAATTCGTCATTTGCAGACAGTTACAGCTATTAATTTCTCCGGAAAGCTTGCGCACAAGTGATATCCAGTGGCTAGCGGATTTAAACAGTTTCAAAGTTAACTTTAACCTCAAATTTGAAGATTTCGTTTATTCTGACCTCTAATACACGAACTTAGTAATGACTCTCCTATAAAAAACATTATTGTACATTGTGCTATGAATTACTTTCGACCTGCGGGGGGGGGGGGGGGGGGGGGGGG
>JAFIDM010009631.1:184584233-184677861 GCA_023159025.1 Thereuonema tuberculata
CCCTCGGCCAAATACATTAGCGTCAATTTCTCTAACAAAGTTTGTTTTTGGTGGGGTTGGTGGGGGTTTGGGGGGGGGGGGGGGGGGGGGGGGGGGGGAAGGTACTTTAAGCGGCCAGGGACACAGCCCTCTAATTTATCATTTAATTTTAGGCGCTATCATCAATTCAGTGTTACTGGGTTTCGTTTAAAATGCTTATTTTATTTGGGTTTCCGACCATTCGAGTTTATCTCGATTCCCCTGACCTTTTAGGTAATAGGAATTCTGAAAGATATATAAAACATAGTTAGTAATTTAGGAAATTTAAGATCACTTTACATTTTGCCCTTCCAAAAAACACGTGATAAAATACCAATAAATAAAATTCAATAGCAGGAATGAGTTTTCAATCACTTAATTGTTTCTCCAGTGATCGATCAGTGCTAGCAAACGAACTGAAAAGGATAACAAATGGATGAACGAAGAGGAAGACCATAAATAATAGACTAAAAGGAAGAAGGTCTAAGGAAAAGATGGCAACGAGGATGTCAATTAGCCCAGTCCATGGAGGAAAAAGAAGACTTCCTTTTCTATATAGTTTATATTTTTGTATCCTAAAATATAAGATTTAAATACATATATATATATAAATTGCTCGACCAATTGTTCACTAAGTTTGCAATTTTGTAATGTGCTCGTATTCAATTTTGAACTCCAAAAGCATTCTTTTATATTATTTATAAAAAAAAGCCATGTAACAACGTGTAGGGAAATCTTTTTAAATGTACTTGAATAAATATATAAAGAAACATTGAAATACCATTAAAATATTATGTCTTCTACAAGTTCGTGATCAATAAGCAATCAGATTGCATCCACCAGTTCATTAATGAGAAATTCGATCTTCTCTCACAGCCCCACAACTCACAACAACATTGTTGATGAACTCAAGTAACAAATTCCATTCGTGAAAGAGGTCAATCGAAACCCATAGAAAGGAAGGGTTTCGGAAAGGGAGTAACGATTTTTATCACAATAAGTCCTTTATAAAAGTAAATACTCATTTATATGTTCGAAAATAATTCCGAATAATATGCCAGATTGACTTTCACGTGTAAAAGGGATTTGAATTGTTCATTTTTTAATAGTTTGTTTGGTTTTTTTTTTCTTCTTTTTTTCTCGTCGTTCTAGTAAGAAATCATGCTTTAATTTCTTATTTATTCATTCAGATGATTGACATATGATATGTTAGTTTATTTCCTAATAAGATATTTAATTTAGTTTATGACTAAATGTTTTGAATTTTTAGTCAAAGTTTAACTAAGTTCTACAAATTCGATTTTAATCTTCTAATAAATTTTCTGAAAAATAGGTTTTTCATCATATTGTTTGTAATAATGGGTACAGAAAACAAATACATTTTGTTCATTCTGAAACGTAACCAATTATTCAAGATTTAGAATTATCAATCCAACACTCTTTGACATTGTGAAATTAGAACTTTATCAAGATATTCAGCTGCAGGACGACGAGTGGAATATAATGGTGATAACGATATGGCGCCAGGGGCGTATATAAGGGGGGGGGAGGGGGCCCCCCCCCCCCGAAATAATGAAGATATGTCCTTTCAACGTTTTTTTTTTTTTTTTTGGTTGAACAGATAGGTTTCCATGGGGTGTCTACTTAATTATATTAATCTTGGCCCCCCCCCCCGAAAATATATTCTATATACGCCAGTGTATGGCGCCATTTGTTACATTTCGAGATCAAGGAAATACTGTAGAAATTTTCTTGACACTTTCAATTCCTAGTGATCCTCTAGGTCTCCAGATCTCTGTCCACAAATAAATATAGTAACAACTCAAAGGATTTGCCTATCACAATAATCCTCACACCATAAAAGATCTAAACGGACATCTTAGAACAAAATAATAAGCTATTTATCGAGAATATGAAGATGTAAGTGGATGGTTGGCTGCGAAGAAAAGGGGCACCTCAAACTTCTTTCATGAACTTCTTCAGTTTGTTTTGTATTCTATGTTAAATAACTTGGTGTTATTATAATAAATTTTATGAAAATGTTTTTAAAACGAATAACTTATACATTTGCAGAAAATAAAATGAATCGGTCAATGATTCCAAATATTGATTAAAAAGAATATTGATTTTATTATTATTATTATCCTCAACGAAATTTGTAATTTCCGAACTGTAGGAAAATGGTATTAGTGTCTTTGCTTGACTTTTAGTGACTTCATTTCTCATATGAAGTTATCACGAAATTCCAATGTGTGTGATTCATTCTTTGATGCAATGAGAGAAGGTCATGACTGTCAAGACAAAGAAAAATGGCTTAACTTAGAACAACAACAGAATAAAGAGACAAAGTAGTTAAACTAACTAGCCATGGTAAGTTATTTGAAAAGGAAAAAAATAAAAGAAACATAAATACTTCATGTAAACATAACTTCTTCTGTTTGTCAAAAGCCATTTCCTTTTTTGTTTTCTTTCCTCCTCTTCTTTGGTTTACGAAGAGTGACAACGCTATTAGTTAGAGCTTTGCCCGTGTTGAAGAGCTCTTAACAGAGCGAAACAACGTGAGTTTCAGACCACTGAGTCAAAAACGATTTTTTTTTTAATTGTCCTCCTTTGCTTCTGTAAATCCTTGTGTTATTTCGATTCAGACAATTGACAAATTAGAGAAAGAAATTTCAGTTTAAGAAGTTTGATTCCTAATGTTGTTCATATTCAAATTTTTATTTTATCTTTGACTGAAATTGATTTTCTGAGGATTTTTTTCTTTCGCGAATACTGCTTTTAATGATAGTAGGAATGAATGAGTTAAAAATTTCCCACAGGTAATAATTTCGCAAAGGAACAAATTTAATGTTAATTAATTAACATTATAATGAGTAAATAGATAAACCTTTAATAATGAATTTAATAATAACTAAAATATTAATAAAGCTTCTGTTAAGCTTATTAATATGAATACGAGCTGAGTTTTCGAGAGTACTATTATCGGATAATCCGTGAATTAAGAACAAAAAAAGCTGTTTATGCAAAGTATTAAATAATTTTATTAATGAATTTCATCAGAATACGTTTAAACCAGTTAATATGCAAAAACTGACAATGAATTCACTGACTAAATGAATTAAATTTGTAAAAACGAAAAAAAAAAACTTCAAAGCATATTATCGGAGTATTTATTCCAAGGAATTAAAAAAAGAAAAAAAAATGAATTTTTGAAATTACTATGGCATGTGACATTTTTAAAATTCTAATTTACGATAAATCAGTAAAAATAAAAAGGGGTATGTTAAGAAAATTAGTAATTTTTTTGACCCTTAAATACTTAAAATGGACTTCAAAGACTCATAATACGCAGATAAATAACAGATACAACATTTGTACAAAAAACGAAAATACCAATGAGAAGAACTGCATATAATTATGATGTTCATTGCAATCTCATTCTACGTTACAACGTTCGAAACGATGAAGACATTGAAATATGGTGAAACTACTTTGAACTAATGCTTCTCACGGATTACATCACTTCATTCTCTATAGCTTTAATGTAGTCGCAGCGTTGTCCTTTTAACATTCTCTTAATTCTCGGAAAAAAAGTAAAAAAAGACCGAGTTGCCAAATCGGGTGACTAGAGAGGGTTTTCGATAATTCTGATCGCTTTTTTCTAATCTTGGCTCGTCCTCAATTGGCTCGCAACCGTCACGAAATTAAGCAAATCGGTCGAACACACGCGTACACGATAGATACTGATCACCAATGAACCTTTTTAAGGTCTTTGAACGCTTCCCTCACACTTTTACCCTCTAAGACTGTGTTACTCATCTTCAAATTTCTACCATAAAGTTCTAAGAAAATCTCAGCTAATTATAAAATTACTGAACCTACACTAAAGTGCATATTATATTAGAAGAGCACAGTAGTAATGCAAATGATATATTACTATTTCTTATTTTAGCATTCGAAGTGGGTAAAGGTAAAATCAGACATATATAGAGAGTTTTTGCCATAACGTGATTTATATACGGGAAACGCAAATGTCACGTGAACGAATACGGTAACCACAATAGCGGGCTCTGTCATGAAGAGAGTTTTTGCCATAACGTGTCAGTGGACACTGTAAGCTAATACACAAGATGGAAGACATACTTCAGATCGCTGCATTTGGAGGAATTGTCGATGATTTGTTTGAGGATCTAGTGTTACACAAAATATCCTAAAGAGAAAGAAACATTCAGATTCGAGAAGAGGAAAATTCAAGGTTGAGTTTAAATAAAATGAATGATGAGGATTGTCGATTGTACTTCCATTTCGAAAAAAACGATATACAGCGACTAGCAGATGGCTATAATGTACCAGCAATAATTAAAAATGAATTGAAAATGAAATGAAACTTCGCGCAAGAGTATCAAGTCGTCATTCATGTTAAATCTAATTCTCTAAGATTTATCGGAACTCATGTTTCCTACCGTAAAACGATACGCTATTCGAGAAAAGTTAACTTATAACGTTACCGGTATTTCCTCTACGGGACAGTGACGCATTAGCAGAATACCAGTCATGTGACTTTAGCGCTACCGTGTAGAATAGCGAGCTGGGCAAAAACTCTTAGTACTCACATTACGTTACAGTATATCATTTTTAACATTCCTAAGAGTTTCACTATAACCAAAATATTTCAAATCAACTATAAACTTTACAGGCAAAATTCTGGTTAAATATTGCTCCAGCAATGCTTAAAAAGTAAGATAATTCTAAAAATAAGTTGTTTTTTTTTTTTCCAAAAGATAATTCAGGAAACACAAATTAAAGAAGATTTTAAAATTCAATCAAAGAAGCCTTAAGTCAATTCAATTGCTTTAGCAATTTAAGCGGTTTCCAAAGTTTTTCCTTGGATATGTAATGCAAATGGATTTCTAGGGTATCTAATAGGATCAGCAAACATAATCTAACCGACCAACGAAATTATAAATTGTTTTATTAAAAGTGGTTTTATTTAAAGAGGTCTGGATATTTTAATTTAAAATACGTAAATTTCGAATGGCGTCTACACTGCAATTAAATTTTAACCAATAATTAAATGGATTATTAATTGGTCGATTTCACTTCATCATCAAGACTTCTGTTTCTCAACAGAAAATTTCAAACAAATAAAAAAAGTACAAATTTGAAAAGAGATAATCAAAGATTTATGAATATCAATTATATTTTTTCCTGAGTAAAATATGTTTTTAAATACATATTCTCATAATGATCTTATAAATGACGAAATCCCTTAATAGAGTTATAAATTTTAGTTATGTTCTGTATTTGGATATTTTTTTTATCGATTTTATTAAACGGGTTATCTAATTATAAGATAATATCCAAATTCCAGATAAAAAAGTACTTTAATGATAGTATTTTTTTAACCTTTAATTTGATAACTTTAGATAATAAAATAACTTAAAATTAATCTTCGTTTATTTATTTTTTTTTACTCATATCACTTGTTGAAAGCCTGAACCTCCATAAATGTGAAATTAATCATTCCCAAATTCTGATATTTCCCCCCCCCCACACACACACACACCATAGCGTTATTATTATTGCTATTATTATTATTATTATTATTACTGAAATCGGATTCAATATACTAACAATAAAAGTCACCCTGATCGCCGAACGGTTAGACTGCTGGTGTATCAGTCTGTAGTGTTAAAAGAGTTATGGACACACGTAAAAAATGTGTCCATTTTTTTTCCCTCTGTTTTTTTACATTTAGCTATTTAAGTGTACGAAAGGATAAAATCGTTTTTCAAATGCAAGTTTGTGTGAGTTTTTGTTTGACCATACGAATATTTTATTTAAAAAAATAAATGACTATGACACTGAACTGGATCTGTCAAACATTGGTTCAAGATTTTTAAGTTTTCTCTAATAAGAACTGTGCACATGCATTTTTTTTAATGACTTTTCCATAAAAACAATTTTACAGATTTCACACAATATTAATTAATGTTTATCACTAATTAAGATAGTTTATTAGATACTGAGAGAGTTCCACCGTGGGAACAAACGACAAAAGAAATTTAACAAGGTAATTTTGGTAATTGCCGACTAATTGGTCAATCAAATGTTTCTGAAATAGAATCTGAAAAGAGTATTCATTTGTGCTATAATTTGTTAGATGCTTGGGAAGTAACTCTTTGATTACAAGGTTTTCTGCATAATTCTTTTCACTGTTCAGTTAAAGCTAGGTGATTTTTTTTTCTGTGGGATTTTTATATAGATATTTTATACCTATAATGAGGCTAACTAATATACGGTAACTATCGAAAAAGTATTTTTCCTGGACTGTCTCTTTATAAACAAATAACTGGAAGTGGTAAATGATACTGAAATTATGAAATAAATTAAGAAATAAATAGTTTTCCAATTCCCACACACATACATCAAAATGGAATTTTTATAATATTTGGGCTTTTGTAATGATCTATCTGTTGAAAGCGATTAATTTTTATAATGGATTATCGATTTCTAAGAATATGTTGAACATACGGATTATAAATTAAACATACTGAATTTTTCAAATGTGAAAAATTCGTCTGCTTATTGTTAAATGTGTTTCTGAAGAATTCGTCTGCTTATTTACGAAAACCCTTATCTTTACTGCGAACCAGTATTTTACCAGTATTTAACTATACCATAATTGACACTTCGTTTGTATCATCTGAAATAACAAAGGCAGTGAGACTTAAGCAGTGAAATATACACCAATGTTTATCTTAAGATTGAAGCCTATATAAAGCAACTTTTAACTTTTCAAATAGAAATATTTCTCTTTAAGCAAAATGCAGTAAATGCCAGTGTCTCATATCCACGATCAATGATCTACCACCAATAATTTCTCAAACATAGTCTCCCCCTGACATCTCCTCTCATTTCCGGACGCCTATGCCCTGCGGATATTAGAAGGTGCTGTACCTTCAGTAGTTGTTCCTCCATTTCTAATGAAGAAATATTACAGACCCGCGATTTTCGAGATATCAAAAACTAGATAAACTACTTTTCTATTCCAAATGTTCTCATATGTATATCTTTCTTTGTGTCATATTTTAAATTCATTTGATAAGTTCCACAAAAATCGCCATGAAAGTACGGAAGAACACATGAAGTATCATTGTGAGTTCTTATTGACATTTCTCGGACAACAAAATCCTATCAAATAGAATCATTTCACTTAATAGACACTGTTTTTAAAATATTATACTTAAACAAGCTATTTTGATCATATAAACGTTCAATCTGATTTCAAAGACATCAGTGCATACAGCAAAGAAGGCTGACGTGGGTCAAAAACTGCCTACAATAGAATTTCGCCAAATTGATTTTTCAAATCCATAATGTTTCAATAACCATTATTTGTACTGTGGAAACGTGTTTTCGTCTGCTGATAAAATTTAATACGTTTCTACATAGATGCATGAACACACATTTCAAATAAATAACAATAATACATATCATTCCTCTGTGCTGTTTATAATGATTTGGTATTTATGCTGAAAATGTCTATGGTTTTCATAGACTAACTGCACTTCGTTAAACTCCACTAAAATACTATAAAGTAAAGGTGGAGACCGCGAAGTATAACTGAAACTCTTGTAGTGTATCTCGTCTTTCGAACAATGAATTTCTCCATGTAAAAAAACATTTCTTAAAGACTCCACTGCTTACTTAAGATGATGCAGTTCTACATCTTTCTTTCTTTTTTTTTAACAGTCTCAAACGTTGGTTTTTGCTTCTTAATAACGTTTTAATGATCTCTGCTTCTTTAAGTCATAAATAATGCCTTCATGAAACAGACAAACTGCTGGTTTCCGCTTCCAACTCTCGAAAAACGCAGACAATAGCGTTGGCGCGAATATTTGTCGCTGGCTGGCTGCTTTCTAGTGGTGGTGGTGAACGTAGTCTTGCATGGTTACCAAACCCAACAAGAGCAGACGGGGTTTTCCTTAGAAGAAACGCGGAGGCGGGCGAATCAGTCTTCCGAAACAGTGACTAGGTGATCCCTTTCCTCGGCCCTGATTACCAAAAACTGCTTCGTAGCAACTTACAAGAACCATTAATGAACGATAACAGAATAATAATAATAATAATAATAATAATAATAATAATAATAATAATAAAACGGAATAATTACATTAGAAAGGAAACATATGCCAAAATAACATTTACTATATAAAAGAAATAAATAAAAGATGGAGTGGGCGGTTAGAAGATAAAATTACAAACACTTCCGTAAAACCTATGAATAACAACACAAACTGATAATGATAACTACAGATGATTCCAAATGTAAACAATACAAATAAGAATTTAAATAAGAACGAAAAGTTCCTGAATGAAGTTGGAACATACTTCCCTAAAATCATCATGGTTACTGTGACTTATCGAGAAGCTACCATTTCTGAAATTTTACGTTTGAAGAAAATGTTTCAGACAGAAGTTACAAAAATGTAAGATATTCCTATCTGCAGTTTCCGGTAGATTTGCTAATTTCATCACATCGCCATATTGAATTTTCAAAAAGATAAAGCAAACGTCTCAAATATCCAGAAGATTCTCTCACTGGTTTAAAAGTTATTATGAAATACACACACAGTAAATTTTATTTTGTCTTTGTAATGTACGATGGACTCTATCAAATGGACTTTATCAAAGCGGACACAAACAGAAAGGATATAAAAAAAAAGCATCGCAATGATACAGAAATATCTTTTGTTATCATTACTTTTTATTTGCTAAAAAATTGCATAAAAATTTGTCGTTTTCATTTAGTGTAAATAAAATGGAATGTATAAAGTAATAAAAGAATTCATATTTCCTTTAAATATTAGAAAAATTTATCATGTCTTGAACTGAATATACTGTTACATACTCTGCTTAGAAGGACAATAAACAAAAAACAAATAACGGAAGCAAGAAAGCCTCTCTCTCCTCATTTTTTTTCCCAAATTTACTCTTGTAAAAATCCAGGATAAAAAAAAAAATCGAAGTTTATAAATAACTAGAGTATTTGCCCGTCATATATTATGACGGATAGAAAATTAAAATGAATGCATTGCTAGGAATATAACTGAATTTGTTTATTGGAAGGCTTGATGCAGGCATTACTGGGAACTGACGGCGCTTCAACTTGAATGAGAAATTGACATCATTCGGTTGAAAATCAATCTTGGGAATAGTGATGATATCACCTCTGTTACTATCTGAAAGAACTTCTGCCGTGATTAAATTGCGATGATTCTTCCTTAACGACCAATCGTGTGCCGTTACAGAGTCCTTTCTTTGGATTGAGATTGCGAAGGAGCATCTCAATTGATCCTTTCTTCAGCTGATGAGGTGGTACGCCGGAAAATGTTAGAGTGTGAAGAAACTTTGCAGGATAGCATCACTTGGATCATCCGACACTACTACATCTGCGCTGCGGTAGAGGTGAGACTTCCCGGGCAGCTTTCTGATCTCTTGCGTTCAACACAGATGAACATACACACACAAAATTGAAAATCTTTATATATGTTGATGAATAATAATTAAAAAAAATAATTAAATAGGTTGTATACCTTAAAATTCTCTCAACGATGTATATTATACGGAGTAGAATATAATAATATAACTTTAATTACTGTTAGCAACATAGTACAGACATCGGCAGAAGAACTGAAAGCCGGTAAAGAGCCTCTGTCTTGTGGCCTGATTTTGTTTGATCCATGAGTCCGATCGAGGTTAAAAATTCCAATACTTTTCATCGAAATCCATACGCAGATCATTTTAAAATAGTATTAGGTACATAGAATCTATGATTAATTCAGTTAACTGTTCAGTTAATTGTGATAAGTTAAACTTTGGCATCTGACAGTTAACTAGCCATAAACCGTTAAAACTGACCAGTGCTTCTCAAAACTGTGATACGCTAAGTCCTCCAAGTAGTCTGTAAGAGTCTAACTTTTGAATACAAACACGAAGTACACGATGGTACTTCGACACTTTAAATTTTTGGACAATACAGTTTTCTATGATACTCCCCGATTATTTGAACCCTGGCTGTTAGTTTGTAATATTTAGAGAGTAGAAACATTTAAACAGAAAACCAGCGTCATGCTTTCCATAAGAACAATCTGTGAAATCAAGTTGTTTTTTTTGTTTTTTTGTTAATTAAGTGCTTTGGGGATCTTTTTTCTTTCTAAAATGACCTGCCGAAGAAAAAAAAATGATAATAATAATAAAACCTATTCTCTATGTCAATGCAGATGAATATAAATGAATTCAATTTCCGGAATGAGATATAACGGACGGAAGAATCCGTCTCCACGTGATTGTCTTGCTTTTTCCATTTCCGGTAACAAAGTTATTATGAAGAAAGACTGGTGGTCACCATCATTACCTCTCATGAAATCATGTGCGTCGCAATAGATAATAACATAGAAATGGATAAATCCAAAACAAAACAAAACTGTAGTGACCAGAAAGTGATGGAAATAGACACACAACAAACTGATTTTATAAGCATACTGCTCACTCGCAATGTAGACTAAACATTCTTTGTTTATTAATTCCCCTAGTTCACATTGAAAGTTTTCTTTGTTGTCAATAGAAAGGAGTAAAGGATAAAAGGAATATCTTTGTTTATCTAACTGCATTTGTTTTAATTTTAATAGTGAAAAATTAAATATTATGGTAAATTTTAGTGGTAAACAAAAAATTGTAGAAAATGGATTTCATTAAAACTGAAGTAAAAATCTTAGGATACAACTTAAAACAATAAAATTTTCATGTGTACAATTACAGAATTCTTTTTAGAATGTTGTTCAGAATATCTCTACTCGTACACGTGTGCGTTCGTAGAGGATCAGAAAGAAATCCAACTTATATTAAACCCTAGAATCTTCGTTCCTGAGTAGTTGGGTTTTAAGTTTCGTTATACATGTGCTGCCTGTTTTACCTTTCCTTCATAAAATTAGCGATATTTTGCTTTCTTATCAACATTTTATTATTACATAGTTATTCACTTTTTTATATTTATAGTCATTCCGTTGATGGGCTCATTCTACGAACTGAAAGAATGAACTTAGAAAGATCCTTTTTTTATCCTGAGATCAAAATAGCTATTGAAAAATAAAAAAAAAATATTTAATTTTTCATTATTACTATTATTATTTTTATAGTAACAATTAAACAATTAAAAAAAGTTAATGTAAATGAGCACGATGATTTCATGAACTATTAATATTTTGTAACTATAACTTAAGATTACTGGACTGCGGACTGGATGAGCCCGGGTACAATTTCCAGCGGTGGTCGAGATTTTTCCACGGTTATTTCTCCTCCAGACAGATCCTAGGGTTCACCCAGCCCTCTGTCAAATGGTTGCGGGTTCTTACTCGAGGGTTAAACGCGGACGAGAGTCGGTTGAACATCCGACCTCAACTAGTCCTGTTGGTGGAGAATCGCTGGGAGTCTAAACCTCTCGCGCACCTCAGGTCCTGTTGCGGTACAGTTTAAGTTAAAGTGTAAGTCAAAAGATTAACGTTATTTGTTTTCTTTTTCAATCATTTGTTAAATACAAGTGTTGAATCGCAGAACTCCTTCAATTAAAGCGAAATTACATCTCAAAATGAAACGATAGGCTTTTCCGTCCCATATAACCTTCCTAATTAGATTTTTCTATCAACAAAATCTCTTCATTGAATATCAACGACTAATGGTTCGAATTCCAAATGGGTCTTTGAACGCTATCGAATGGCAGAGCAGAACGGCAGAGAAGCAAATGCATTTAAACGCTATTCAATATGGATAATAAATCTCAATCCAATTAGAGTGCATTTTGTCTCCAATACGGCAATCACCGCCGCTTAGCTTCGTTCAATTTCGTGGAAAGCAAATCGTGTAGGGATTTCAGCTACAATGTAAACAAAATGCCTAATCTTATTACAAATCAATCACTCATCGAAATTGAGCAATTTTTCTTTGATGTCATTCTTATCTGATTAAGCAATAAATTCTAAATGGTTAAAAATTAAAATACTCGATTAATTTTAATATGAAAACAAAGAAATCGTTTTTACTAAGCCAAAATTATTTTTTTTTTCCTTAATTTTTCTTTCTTTTAACTTTTTGACTGCCCTGAAAACGATGAACAATCCTGCACCTATATTATCTGTCTCTGCTGTGTAGCTGTTCGCCTGTGAACGTCGAAAACAGTTAATAACGATTTCCAATAAAATAAATGATAATGTAAAATTATAATTATTAAAATATAACTTATGGTTAAAACACCAATGATTTCTCCATCACTTCTATATGAAAAAGCGGGAAACAAATATCCATACTTGACACCACGATGACTTTTTTTTTTTCTTTTAACCTCTTTCTTAGCGTTGTCACGAAATTCTAATCCGATCTTTTACAAATGGCCTAAATTCCCTTCCCTTAATTTTTTTTTTTATTCAAAAGTTAATATTAATAAGACAAAAATAAAGTAATAGTGATACGCCGACGAATATAGATAAATAATTAAATACATAAATAACGCTTTTAGATATAATTAACTAAAAATAACTTATGAATTATGACATAAAGCACCATATCTGTCCCATATTATCATCAGAAACTATTCCCCTTCCAGGCGATATCATCTATCTATAGACCCGTAAGTGTAAAAATACACATATTCTTAATAAAAAAAAAAACTTGATTTTTAATTTACTAAATATTTAATATTTTCATTAATGATATGATCCAACTTCAGAAAAAATTGTAAACTTGTCAAATTACCAATACGATGTATTTATTTTTCCCGTTTTCCTTGGTCTTCGATTAGTGTAATGAATTATTGTAGCTGGAATGCAGGAACTGAAACAGATTTTTTTAAATAGCAAAGAAGTTAAGTGGCTAGTCGTTATGGTGATAAATATCGAGTAAATTGCCAAATATGAAAATCATTTATACGATGCCTTATTTGGTTCGGAAAGAGCTTTTCAGCTTAGGCCAATAACAATTGCTTCCGTTTCAATTATTTTCCAGATGAAAACCCTTGTTTTGGAAGGAAGATAAGAACTTAATTATCGATTTCTCAGGGAAGCACGCACTCGTAAAATTCAAGCGCCATTATCACATTTAAAAAGGTTGTTGATAAACAAAATCAAAATAAGCATTTAAAAAAAATTACCCAATTACAGAATAAATTTAGAAACAACTGTAGTGATTTAATTGTTGGAAGAATATTACTTTGAAAATAATAAAAGAAAACTTATTATAAAGCTTTCCAAAATTTCACATAAGTTGGCTTTAGACATAAAAATGACTTCTAGTTTTAAGATTAAGAGAATGCGAAACGTATTGCATTTTTTTTTTCTTTTAAGCTACATATAAATACGCCTTCTTTTCTAAAATCATTGAAAACAAATTGTAAATTATTATCTTACATATAAAACTAATATATAATTAAATCAGAGAATTATTGAACGAATATATGTAAAAAATATGTTACTAAAATTGTCACCTGAGAAACCGCAATTATGTGAGACTTACTAAAAAATATCGTCTACATTTTTCTATTTTTTTTTCAAACGACGCAGAGATGATAATCAAGATTTTTTTTCCATCTTGTGTTTTCCCGACGATTTTTTTTTTATCATCATAAAAAGAAGCACGACTGCTTTTACTTAACTTCCATTCTGAATTTTAATATTAAATTTGTAAAATACTTTTACAATATTCGTATTTAGGTTGTATTCATAATATCCAATCAATATTCTGCGGAATATTAATTAATAAATGAAACCTTAAATCGTATTAATAGATAAATAAAATATTAAATAAACTTACAAAAGTTCTTTTTTTTAGTCAAATTTTACTTTTTTTGAAAGTATCTGTAATGTCGAACATGAAATATGAAATTTCAATGCTGAAATTTCAATACAGTTATTGAAAATTTATTTTTCATTATATTTATCACCATAAGTTCCTGTGGTTGACCTATACATATGTGGTTGAAAATATATTCTGTTTATCTTTTAGGCAAATATTTAATAAATATAGATAAGAATATAGAAATAGAATACTAAATATAGCCTAATGAAAACTTGCAAAAAAAAAAAAAAAAAAAAAAAAATACTGCTGCAACATTTTTAATATATGAAGGATTGTACTAATCTCTAAGCTACATTTTTCAAGGAAGTAAGTTAACATTCCTATTATGAATAAAACATGAAGTCAGCAACTTTACCGTAGTAAAAAGAAAAAAAATTCACTTTGTATCAAAAAAACAAAAAAGAACCCTCAAAAAGGTGCTTGTGTGGTGTGGGTATATCACATTTGGCAAGCTCCCCAATCACCAGCGCTGTTCTCCATCAAATATTCAATGCCTACAAAGGGCACTTTACGACGGCATCATAGGCAACACAGCGTGCAAGATCCCATTCATCACTCGGTGATTTTGTTTATGCTACCGGGCTGTGGTCTCACACTAAACGCTCAGCTCTATTCTGACGTGTCAATTGCTGCGATATTTCACGATAATTAGCAGTGTAAAAGCTCATTCATTGTATTTTTTTTTTTACACAAGGGAATCAAAAGTTTCAGCATTTATAGTAGAATTAAACAAAATATAAAACTCTCACAGTTTTAGAAAAAACGTCTAAGTTACTTCAGTACTTCATCTTTCTTTATTTCCACATCGAAAAAGTTTTTTCGCAGTGATCTCTAGTTAAGTATCCCAGGAGAAATAACAAAACAAAACAGCAGTGGAATACTATTAATGTAAGCAATATTGAAAGAGACCGCACTATGTGCTTAAATTTTAAATTCATTAGCGTACTGAATTTAGAATCTGAATTGCACTTCCCAACAATAAGAAAACCTAAACTTCAGTAATATTAACCTATAACTTGTTAAGCTATTTCAAATATCTGAGATTCATAAAATGTATTTACTTAAATCATAAAGCAAAGAAAATGAAATACAACACTAAAAATTGTAACATTAACAAATTTATAATTGTAATTAAATCATAAATCTATTTAATAGTCTAACAGGAAGCTCAGCCAACCAAGTTAATAAATATCTTAAAACAAATCTTGATTTTTAGGTCTTTTTTACTATTTCGATTGTGGAAATATTCCGCTGTTCAACTTAAACGTATTTTAAAAATCTTTAACTTTTAATTAAAAAAAAAAAATTCAACCTACTTTTAATAAAAAAATTGCAAAATCCTTTTAATGTTATATAACTCTAAGTTGAAAAATTTATTATTATTATTAATTAAATATCAAGGAAAGAGCTTTATTTTAATTGAGAAAAAAGTAATTTATGAGAATGATTCAAACTATTGAGGAAACACGAAAAACCTTAATTTACAAAACTGATATTTTAATCTTATCTTTCATTTATCATGATGAACGTATAATCTAAGACAGTAGTTATTCAGGATTTCACCATGGAAATTATCAAGTCATTAATGCTATAGTTATCCTAGAAGAACTATGCATATTTGTATTTTGTTTCAGATATAAGGTCATTACGTTTGACAGTCAAAAACCCAAGGCTGGAACACATTTCCGTGTTTAGATATTAAAATATGTATATATATATATAAAGAGAGAGAGAGAGAATTAATATTTAAATAAAAACATTGGCAAGCATCAGTCATATTTATTTTTGAAGGTATAAAGACGTTCATTCTCAAGAAATTACTTATTAATATTAGAAATTACTATAGATAATATTAGAAATTACTAATTTTATCCATTTCAAAATGACAGGATGAAATGATAACTTAAAATTCAACTATACAGACTCATGACTTCTCCAATACTTTAAAATGTAGAGAGCTAAAGATAGTACAATACTGACTATTCAAAAATAAACAAACTAATAAAACAAATAATATACTACTATATAAGTTAAATCGATTATCTAAAGAGGCAAAATGGATAAAAATAAAATGAAAAAAGAAAAAAAAAAAAAACTTTCATTCCAAAAGTTTTGAATGAAAGAAGCTGGTCGTTTATATTCTTGTAATCCAGGGGAAAAAATGCAGATGAGGCTGACAGTCCCCCTCCTGCGAGACTTGTAAATTAAACTTAAGATCCTTATCTTGTCAGACTATTTCAGAGGGATTGCATATGAAATAAAGCTTCATTTTATAATCGTATCTCACCCGTATCGAGAACACAAGAGAAGTGCTGTAGCATCACAGAACCACGGTGTTATGTGAAGCATCATCCTCACTCACGCCACCGAAGAGAAGACGTATTTATTTTCTGATAGAAGGCTTTATACTCGTATTTGAATGTTTGGCTACTTTTTTTTATTCGTTCAAATTTGAATAATTTGGAAAAAAGGCGTGTGTTTGAAGGGTTTTTAAAATTTGCGCCTTCTTTGAACTTTTTTTTTTTAATTTGCTTTATATATTACTTATGATGAAACGAAAATCAGCACGATTTCCCTGTAAATTCATTTTTTTTTTCCAGAATAAATCCCCCATCATCCATTTCCCGTCAGCAAAATTCTAAATACGTGCCCTGATGGAAAAGCCCTTTTATTTCGTCCATACAACTCTTTAACAGGCTGGCTACTAGGCTTTGAGTATTATAACTATGGAATAAAGCAAAATATTCTCACTTACGTTTCAAAACCGAGTTGCAACGATAGTCCAATCCATGATCCACTATCTGGCAAAACCTTCACGAGCTGCGATCCGCGAACACGATTGAATGTTAGTAAACATCGCTCACCTCATACGCCACCCAACCTCGCCACCACTCATATCGTCTGCCTTTCAACAGGTTAAAAGCATGCCGGGAACAGGAAGTGACGTTGTGACTTCGCGTTGCACCTTGGCTTCAGTTGCTAGGCAACAAGACAGCAGGATGAACAAAAAGATAGCGGGTTCGGTTTGAATTGTGGAATTCATGCTTCAAAATGCTGCTTAAATAAAATATTGCCATCGGTAGGATGGCTGATCGTATGGAAAGAGAAGCCCGTAAACGACAGGAACTATTAGATAGGAAATATGCCCACACCTTAATGGAAAATGTATGATGTTATTTAAAATTAAATAATGATATTTATTTTGTAGAATACTTCATTATAATTTTTTTAAGAATCGATGATTTAATAAGAACGTTGTTTTAATTCTGATTGCTAAAGCTGTTCTTAAAAATAAAATCCTGGAATATTTGGAAATATGTTTATTAATAAAATACTTTTAATTTCGAGTATCGAACATCTAATGGATTTTAAGTGTAAAATATAACTGCAGTCGGAAGCCTACTTAGCTGTATGGAAGTAAGCCTTAAAAAATTACAAATCCTCTTAAATCATTGATTCTTGCAATTTATTTACTTAAAAACAATTTTTCTTCATTTTAAATATGTCACATTTATTTTTATTATAGAAAGAACATTTTGTAACTGTTTAAATCTGAATTTAATGTCAAAAAGTCTCAAAAGAATCATCTCATAATAGCACTAACGTATTCGAAAACAACATTTTCAAAGCTTCTTCCTAAGGTTTTATTATATCACTAAAGTATTAAATCTTATTTAATTTCAGGTTTAATAAATTATTATGACTCTTATAACACTTATTAGCTTAATAAAAAAAAAATGAAAGAAAAAAGTTTAAACTGATTTAATATTAAAATTCGACTTTTAATGTATATAAAATATTTGAATCGTAAAAAACTAAAAGATTGTTTTTTAATAATGAAAGTGATTTTGTACCTTTTTTATCATTTTTTTTTTTACCTTTTATCTCATTTATTGGAAAACCTTAAATATTGATAGATTGCATGAACTTCAATTTTTTTGTTAAATGTGATTAAGTTAGATAAGTTATTTATTATTATTATTATTATATTCTGCGTTTTATAATTACCATATATCTGTTAAGTATTGATTATATATATATATATGTAGTGTTTAAATGATCATAATCTGAAAATACGCATATTTTGAAATTGAAGAACGTTGTGTTGATTTGCATTTGCTTTTCCATGTTTTTATTTATTTATTTATTTATTTATTTATTTATTTATTTATTTATTTATTTATTTTAGTTGACAATCGTTCGTAGCGTTTTAGACCAATCATGAGCTCTCTCTCAAAATTTATGTGGTTTATATTCTGTCTTTTTTTTTTTTTCATTCTCAAAGACGTATTTTGAAAAAGATAATTGTTTGAACTGCTTTCAAGGCCCAGTACAAAAGTGAGCCAGTCGTTATGCAATGAGTCATTGATCTACCGCATGATCTTCTGTGATATAATAATGGAAACTTTAATCAGTAATACGAGTGCTTCAAATGCTCTACATCCTTCGCACATGCAGCATTTTAACCCTTCCTTCCTGATCTTCGAATTTCCATTTCCATCAGTGTAATTGTATTTCGAGGACAGCTGTGGGGGCTTATGAGGCGCTCGGGTTTGGGAGCTTAACTTAACCCCCGTTTATGGGTATCTTATCTTCAAACAACATATATCAGTAATGATGTACTCAAAACCCAACAATTCTTTTAAGTTTGATTTGCAATTTTCGAGAATATTACGAGTAAAGCATGTCTATGGGCTTCAATTCCCCCCTAGTCTTCTGTCAAATGGGTACCCATGAAATAAGGCAGGCGAGGGTTGGACCGGCCTCCGACTTCAACTTTGGCTGGTGATCACAGGAACCTTACTTCCTGCCCTGTCTACAAAGGCATGATGCTTTAGCCTTAATGATTGCAATGGAAGAATTTCTTTTAGTATAGACTGATTTTACTATAAGTAATCAGTCCAATTCGAAAAACCTATGTATACTTAAGCAGCATTAATAACATTATATATATATATATATATATATATATATATATAAAGATTATTTTTGAACAAGTATACATATATTTATACATATATTTATTTTAATGCAGAAAACGAGAAAGATAATCCAAGACGTTTACAGAAATGCTGATGTACAGTGGTTGGCTCAATTGGCTATGTACTGTCCTTACTGCCTCTACTGTTTGCTTGGTGTTCATCATCCACCCAAGTGTTCAAATCTGAAGTAAATTTGATTTCCAGCCTATCCGAAGGTAGTGTATTAAAGATTAAGTTTAAAATTAATAGTACATTTTTTGTTAAATGAGTTTTATTTGTTTATAAAATATAAATTATATGTAGGGTGCAAGAAATTTAATATGTTGCCGTAATGGGAAACAAAAGAACCTTTCATAATATAAGCAATTAAAAAAAAATAAATAAATGCCAAACCGGGTGTCAGAATGGTTCGAAATGAATTAATATTGAAGTTCATGAATTGCTGTGGAAGCTCTTAAACATCCTCCGACAAAATAAGCAATTCTACATGTTTTATATTTAAATTGAAATTATCGACTCTGATTTGATGCGGTTTTATTAAAGAGTAATTGTGATATGTAATAAAAGAACTAAACTAGAAGTTTTTAGGCTGTAGGTCTACGCAGAATTCAAGTAAATCTTAACGTTTGTTAAGATGTTAACTTCCGTACAATAGGCTATAGTTAAAGCGATGATGATTTGGATGATATTTACACATGGTTTCCTTTCCATTTGCTTTTAAAACGGGAATGAAATGAACGTGTATCTTATTGAAACATGAAGGTTTATAGATTTTATTTCAGAAGGGACAACTGAAAACTAAACCCCCCCCCCCTGCCATTCCACCCACAAACAAAAAATCATCACCTTCAAAGGTGGGGAGTTAAGGTCCCCTCGGTCCCCCTAAATACGCCCATGGAATGAAAATACAATTTTATTTACAAAAACAGTCTTAATTTTGTTTAATTCTTTGATTTCTATTATTCATTAATTTGTAGGGAAAAAATATCCGAATCGACGTTGAGAAATTAAGTCTTAAAAGTAATTTTTAGGTTGGTTCCTAAATCTCAAACGTTTGCCAAATTAATATGTTCGCATTGATTTCCAAATCTCTAATCAATTTAGAACTTCTCCAGTCCAATTCATTTTTTAAAATCTTGTCGCTAAAAAACTTTATTTTCAGCCCAAATAATAAATTATCATTAGCAGTTATAATAGGAAGTAATTGCTTTTCCTTTCAAATAAATATTTAATATTTTGTTAAATAATTGTTTTTCTGCTTCCAGACATGACCTCATCGTCTGCGGATCTAGATATCGATCCTAATAGTTGATGTATTTTATTTTTTTTTTCATAACATCATATATATATATATATATATATGTTCAATTTTCTAGTTGAATCAAAAATCGAATTCTATTGCCGCGACGCCACCAACGGAAATTATTTCAAAAAGGGAAATGAACTGTGACGTGATTTCTATCGCTTTTAATTTATGCTATATTTTTTGGTCGGTTCGAAAAAAATTAATGAAAGTAAGAATTTCATAACCTTACTCTTTGATCTACAAAGGTAAAAGCACTTAAAAAATAATTTTTTTGTGTGTGTATGTGTGGGGTTTAATATTTTTGTTATTTTTATGATTACAAAGTTTTCTGTTCATGATATATGCAAATATTCTCTATCAGGTGAATTATTAGATTGTCTTTAAATTTACTACTTTTACATTGTAAGACCCGGATTGCAACTGAAAATGAAACTTGCGTTTTCAGATATTTGGTTTTACCAAATAATCTAATAAGTTACTCTTAGCGTGCGTTCGTTTTACAATTCCATAGATATCACCACTGCTTTAGTTGTAGCTACTTTTTAACTCTACACTGAATAATTTCCATTGTATATGGGCGCAGCGAAGGGGCTTAAGCCCCCGAGGACAGTTGATTTTCGATTTGTTGTGATTCCTGTATTTTTTTTTGGTTGGAGCTAACATAAAAGGTTTTATTATCCCCCCCCCCCCATAAGACTGAAATCTACTCAAATGGAACACATTCGCAATCCGTTGTTTATGTCATATAGCCTACGACCAACCTCTTCGTCAGAGGGTGATAGCTTTTTCCAAGTGAAAATTTGCAAGGGTATGTTCCTTACAATTACAATGTTAAACCTAATCTAACGGAACTCAGGTCGCAAATCTTTAACGATTTTCGTGGCTATATCAAATCTTTTTAATAAAGTCAGACGGCTATCCTTAACACACCTATCGCATACAGCACATTCTGTACCTTAACCGCAAGTCCGCAATAGATAATGTTTTTTTGTGCTTATTGAGCCAAATTAATGCTAGAAAAATTTAGTGAGGGTTTACAAGCTAAACCATCTTAAAATTTGCAATGAAATTGATTACAATTTTGAATAGTAATCGATGTAGAATTACGATCTTGGATGCTTCAAAATGGATTAATTACCTAATTATTATTTTTAGTTAATACAGTAGAATCTCTCTTAACCGGCAACAACGGGACTTCCCTGATTCCGAATACGAGATTTTGCCGGATAATTATACAGTATATTTATTTCGAGAACTATCTGTTCATGTTTTGTGATGCCATCTCGTATAACGACACCACGTGGGCTAGGAGCGTACATATACGAATGTAGTTTGTTGGCACGAGTTCTGGCTGCTTAATATACAGGGCCGCGCCAAGGTATGTTGGCGCCGGGGTGCCAGGCAAAAGTTTGCCGCATCTAATAAACTAAATTATTTGCCGCCCGCCGTCCCACAAGACGTGCCGCCCGGTCGCCGTGCACCCCTGGCACCCCCACTTGGCGCGGCCCTGTTAATATACAAAACAATCCACGTGATCTCCAGCCAATGAGTAGCTGGGAGTATTGTGTGAAGCATACGTTCAGGAGTTATTCGCCTGTATATGCGACAGTGTTGCTAGAATGCAAGCCCATTGCATATTTTTCTTATTTCATAGGTTTAAATTTCGGCTTTAAATTTAGACCTTCGAAAGTGCCGTTGTATTGGTATTGCCGGTTAATTGGGTGCCGGTTACGAGGGATTTCACTGTAATAATCCTTAGCGATTTCATAAAACTTTTTGTAAGAATTACACATTTATTTTAATTTCTGGAAAGTTTAAAGGTTAAATTTCTTTCATGATTTTATTAAATATTAGAAAAGTTTCCTGGAAATGCGAAATCTTTAATGCCCAATATTTGAAATAATAATAATTCAGAGAAATATTTTAATAATTCAGTTTAAAGACAATTATAAAGCAACCTCACCCCTCCTTCCGTTACTTTCGAAACGTAGTGTTAGCATAGCTTGCTCCGTCTCAAGTATTCGTTTAACATAGTCTGAATACGATAATTCAATTCGGTTTGAAGCTTTGAAGAAATCAGAAAAACCTCGGGTTTAGATCCATTTCAGACAGAAAATTATATATGTAATAGCCGGCTACCGTCGCTTCGCTCCGGAAGCCTTGCATTTGTAACATAAAAAAACGCTTTATTTAGCAAATTAACATCGAAATCAGAATTAATTCCCAGCCCTTTGTGGTATTCTCCACACCTCTATCACTTGAAATATTCCCTTCTTCGTAAGAAATCACACGATCATTACCAATTAAGTTTATATTCTAAATTAAAGTTTAAATTTTAAAAAATACCGTATATGCTCCAATAAACGCCGAGGCTCTTATTGTCGCCGGGCTGCAGAGGGGACACGGCCAAATAGTAGCCGGGTCTTTGATATTTGCCTACCGGCAGGGCCGGCGCTAGGAGGGTGCGGGGCCTCGGGCGAAATGAATTTTGCAGGGCCCTTGCCAATCCTATTTTAACATCCAAAAAAAACAAAACAAAAAAAAAAAACGGAAATCTTACTTTAACAACCAAAAAAAAAAAACCCACGATCCTATTTTATCCTCTTTCTTCTAACCAGGCGCGGGGCCTTGGGCGATCGCCCCATTCGCCACCCCCTAACGCCGGCTCTGCTACCGGTACTAGTGTAAGCGTCCGTATCTTTATAGTCGTACGTAATACCTTACGGTACATTGCCTTATAAAATGCCGCCGAAACGGTCATTTAACATTGCCTTTAAGATTCGCGCGGTGGAATACGCGAAAGAAACTTCCGGTGAGGCGACCGCCCGTCATTGCGGATTTGGATGACGAATAGCAGCGAAAGGTAGAGAAAGACATTGCCATTTATCTTTAACAGTCTTATGTAGCATGCGAATTCAAATAAAGTAGCTGTTTGTAATATTAGCCGGTGTTTATGTGTAAAAAAAATTGCGTTCTGAAGGTTTTTGTTAATAATGGCCGGCCTCTAAATAACAGCCGGTCTCTATTAAGCGCCGGGAGCCGAGACTAGTTTTGCAAATAAACGCCGGGGGCCTCTATTGGAGCATATACGGTATGCAACGTATTAATTAATCGTATCGTATATTTATACATCGCCTAATAGAATTATCAGATAACTCGTGAGTTCCCCGCCTGCAAAGAATGTCCTCGATTTAAAACTGCGCTGGCGCCATCTATCGGCAGCTTTGGGAAGTGTTTTATTTTGGGCAGTTTTTGAGACGTTTTTCGTTCATCCCACGGGAACTATTTGATGAGTCGAGATGAAAAGTAGCCTATATCCTTCTGCATGTCATAGACTATCTGCATGCAAAATTTTATTCAGACCCGTTGCGCAGTGATTGAACGACAAACTTACAGATAACGTATATATTAGTTAGAATATGAGTTGCACCATGTATAATTTCGATTTATTATTAATTATTATTTTTTATTGAAAATTTTTGTTTAATTTATTTGTGAACGTTAATTTTGTTTTCAATGAATATTGAATTTTATAACAAATTTATAATATCTCGACGACCCTTTTTCTTCTGCAGAAAAGAAATATTGTGAAATATTTTCCATCAATCCAGCGCACACCGTAGTCTAATAAAGCAATAGAGACTGTGTTTTTAGAGTCAAATGAAAGTTTGAATATACCATATATAGTTTCTTAAGATATTTATATTTTCTATAAATTAATATTTTTTAAGATAGAGGCTGTCCAATTGCACCAGCGCTTTTTCCCTGTTTTTCAGTACATCCTTCAGATTGACTTAAGTATAATATTTGTCTTCCCATACTTTGAGATTTTTTCCCCCTATAATACTTAGTTTGTTCACAATATTAACCTATTTGATGCCCTCTTTCTAATGAGAAAATTGCTTCCAATTGATTGATAAAAAAAAAAAAATGAAAAATGGCTAACTTTGAGGTCCCCAAAACTGTTTAAAAAATAGTAAAATCCGGGGATATTCAATATAAATATTTTTAGCACGCTTGACTTTCATATCGATGTCGATATAAAAACTCTTAAAAGTTGTTTTAATTTTTTATCAATTCAAAAATATCCATATTCAGTCGACCTTTAAAAAAGTCCCCATTTTGAGTAATATTTGGGGGTAAAATACAGAAGATCCTGCACTTTTTCATTTTATTTTCAGAGCATTTCAGATTTTTATTTTACATACTATAAAATAGTCTGAAAAAAAAAGAGGTGCTATATTTGTAATTCACCTTTTCTTACTGTATCTTAGGTATATTTCACTCAACTAAATTTCAATTTTATTCTGCATTTGAAAAGCACTGAAAACAATAAGAAATGAATGCAAATGATTTTATTTTTGGTTATTTTTAGTTCACATTTAAATAGGCTGATGAGGTATAACTGACCACTTCTTATTTATCTCTCTGTGCATTTAAAAGAGTGGTTCAGCCTGGTCTGACAGTACGGATATCTGATTAGTCTGCATAGAACAGCTTAGATGAATATTATTTTAAGAAAAAAAAAAAAAGCAAACAAATTAAAATTATTTAGAGCTAGAATATCCCTAACCACTATATATAATATATAAATTTATATATATATATATTTTCTCGCCCCTTGTTAAGGCCAGTAGTTTTAGTAGTAGGAGCCCGGGCGTTGGCGAAAAAAAAAACAAAAAAAAACTATTTATAGTTTGCCGAAGTGCCTACTACTACTAATAGTTCTAGAAGAATTCAATTTCTTTCAGTTTAGATTAAATATAAACCAGAAACTAATGACTTGTTGACTACTCGGTTATTTCAATAACAAGAATCTTTCGATTTTCAAAGTCCCCAAATATTTAAAAGGTAATTGTTCCTTTAACGTTACGAATATTAACTGAGCTATGGAATGAAAAAGAACTTCCTAAATGACATTTAAAGACTTGTAATACTCTAACTTTATAATTATTTTCAATTGTCCAGTGTATTCGATTGGTGGTATAATTCATTATATATTAAATTACATTTCTCTGACATAATTACTACTATAAATATTAAATCTTAATGGCTGCAGATAATTTATTCGGAATTTTTCTTTGCATTCAAACATTTTCGATAATTTTAGGTAGGAAAAAAAAAATCCTTTGTATTTCCATTTTAATGATGATTTCAATGAACCACCTTAATGCTGCTAATTTGCGAAAATTTCCATCAACGTTCCCGAATCAAGTCCTAAACCGTTCGCATATTCCTGTTTTAATTCATGTTTAGGTAATCTTGATTTGCAATCGCAACAAATGCAAATTAACCGTGTGTTTTCTTCTATGTAGGTCAGTAATCCATTGGTTAATAAAAGAAAAATTACTGGATATGTTTTAAAGGAACAATAGATGGGACTCCGAGAAGCCGATTCTCCCACTCTTAACGACAAATACTGAAACAAACAATGTACGATCCGGCTGTTTCTGGATACTAAAGAATACACAATATATTCGTGTGCCAATTCCCATTGCTACTCTATTGTGAACAGATTTAAAAATTTACCGGCCTTGAAGACGATCTACTGAAAGAAATCTAAATGTACCGTGATATTTTGAAGCTTTTTGGCATGTACCTTCTGGTAAGTGCGTTGCTCTCAGCCGTCGAGTATGCATTTATGTGAAGTAAGATACTCGCTATAAATTACCACACTATAAGAAAAAAAATATATATTATGGCTATATTTACAGCAGTTGCTTAATAAACTTACTGATCTTTTTTAATAAATGTCTCCCTCTTTATTTTTTCCCTTTGAAATTTCTAATCTCTCTCCATTGTGATCGTTAGGTTTATGATTATCCATAATAAAGTCCTCAGTCAATTAAAAAAAACCCACGTTTTTTTATCAACTTGGAAGCGCAATTCACAGAGGCTATTACAGGTTTGGGAAAAGTTTGTTTTGAAAATTTTCCGAAACATATTTTTAATATTCAGTGATGTTTATATACTCATATTCAATTACAAATATTTTTAGTATTACGACTATATTGAAGAGTATATTTTAGTATTACGACAAGCTGCAAAGTTTTCAAGCAGATTAATTTAACAGTTTTTGTTACTGCAATATTCAAAAAAATATGAATTCTGTTTGCAATTTCCTTTTTATTTGCAAAGGAAGAAAATCCTTTTTTATAATTTACTTCAGATGCTGGAAAGTTGTTTTATGGAAGTTCTGAAAAGCAGATATAGTAGGAAAAAAGAATTATATGTTTATCATTGACTTTAATAAATGTAAGTAAAAAGTTATTCAGCTTTAATGAGTTGCTTTTCCATGGTACGTCAAAAGTTATTTTATGATCTTTTCCAACACAAACAGAACGCAAGAAAATTAATAGTTTTAATATCTGCATGGTAACAACTAATGATGATAGTTCAGACAGAAAGTGGACGAGTGTTTCAACCTTTTTTTTAAGTGTTTTGTTCACTTACTATCATGCTCCTATTAATCACATCTAAAAAGCAAAAAACAAATTGGAAAGTTGTAATATATTCTCTGTCCCATACCTATAACTTTCATTCTATCCAGTCAATCCTTTGAGTTTAAGTGAAGACAAAAACAGAAGACCCAAGCGAGGCGGAAGTCAGTTTGGATGATTTGGAAGAATTTTAACACTTACAGAACGATTTGAACTTAGACCTCCAAATCGTCCAACTTCCGCCTCGCCTTAATTTCGAACGACGAGTCAATATTTTTAGACTTTGAGAGAAAACTTAAAAATGTATTCTTTTCAAATAGTGAAGACCATTTATTACTAACTTATAATAATTTAAATTTTTTTTAACCATATTAAAATTAACTTCTATAACATTTAGGACATGCGTACTGCAGCTTTCACAAATAAATATTAAGTTACTTACAGTGCTAGCGCTTAAAGTTGAAACTCCCAGAATGCAAAGCAGATTATAGATTGTTCTTTCCTGGCCGTTCGCTAACATTGAAAGAGAAGAGAAGCGATCTCTTCTATTTCAATGTTACCGATCGGCCAGGAAAGGACAATCTATAATATGCTTTGCATTCTGGGAGTTCCAACTTTAAGCGCGAGCACAATAATTGATTGTCTTAATACATTCTCGTAAGTGAAGCACGATATTGTTATGTGGTGAGTGTGGGTAGCAGGGAAGCCGAGCACCGCGACCGTCGGTCTATTGTGGAGTGTAATAACTCACTGATCATTTTGAGTGCAAGGGAATGTTTTATATATTTTTGTAAAGCAAAAAGATTTGATTCTAATGCCACGAATATACTGGGTAACATCATCCCCGTATCCTGATGAGGTGTAGCAATTTTATTTTTTTATTGCCATACTTATTAATTTTTGTTTGTTAATAAATTATTATTACGTATTATTAATTCTAAATTCTATAGTTGAGAGACAGTGGCGTATTAGGAATATATTTTCGGGGGGGGGGGGGGGGACAAAAAAATAAAAAAACAAAAAAAAAAAAAAAAAAAAAAAAAAACCTATCTCTTCAACCAAAAAAAAAAAAAAAAAAAAAAAAAAAAAAAAAAAAAAAAAAAAAAACGATGGAAACCTATCTGTTCAACCATTAAAAATAAAAAAAACGTTGGGAGGACATACCTTCATTATTTCGGAGGGGGCCCGGGCCCCCTCGGCCCCCCCCCTTATATACGCCCCTGTTGAGAGATATACAAAAACGGTAGCAAAATGGCATCTAGAGTGGTATTAAGTTCTGATAGTGTGTTGAGGGATCTTGCCAATTTTGAATTAATGAATCAATATGAAATTGTATCCCATCTTATGGGTGAAAATGTCGACTTTTAGATTTCACTGAACATGGAAAAGATAACTGAATCAGTGTAACTTCACCATTTCGTAACAAAATATGTTGGCATATTGTGAAGACCAAATGATGATGATAGGCAAAAGCATAGCTTAGAAAGAAGATATCCTAATCAAATAATAACAAAGAGCGTGCACTGTAACGCCAAACATTTATTAAAGCGAGTTTATGCCTTTCGTTATGTATTTATTAGTTAAGGAAATTTATTAAGGGCAGTCGAAGGTAGGAAAAAATTTCCGATTTCAGTTACTAGATGGAGACATGATCTACGTAGTCAAGACATTTGCTGTGAAAGATTTATGAAAAACTAAACGTATGGCTCTTAATTTCCATCCAATCTCCATGAAACTGCTCTTTCAATTTCACTGATCTTACTATATATCAAATTTCATTCCTTTGAAAGTAAAGTTACTTCGTAGATGGATAGGAGGAAAAATATCTAAATCTTTACACCTACAATGTGGGCATAAAAGAATGGTGGGTTTCAAAGACATGTATTTTCTGTATTGCTTAATGTATACAGTCATGACATCTCAATTGGAAGTGCAACTGTCAAGTTTAATGTGCGTCACTCAATGTGAGCACCTTTCGTCACCCGGCACACATCCAAGCAGTAGTTTAATTCCTGCTAAGACTCCATGAAGCTTGTCTGGTAATCCGTTCTTTGATATCACTGGTGGATATGGGCTTTAGGGGTACGTACACGTTGTATGACCATAGGATGAAGTCACATGGTGTTAGGTCTGGGGATTGTGGTGGTGGTTCGCATCTGTAGCACGTCCAATCCATTTTCGGAGTCAACGCCACCTAGCGGCATAAACAAAATCTTGAACTACGTATCCACAATAACGATGCATTACAATTCGTCACAAGACACGAACAACGTTAAACGTCTTTGAAATCCCATCATTCTTTTTATGCCCATCCTGTATATAGCTTCCATACTACAGCACTTTATAAGCTGAAGCTGCCATACGCCATTAGTCAAATGTTTTTGAATTAATTCTCCCTTGTTCATCGCCCTTTACATATTGTTAGTTTAGTCAGGGATAGTTTCTAAGTTATTAGTTTGGTACATAACTAATAATGATCTACCAAAATTAATACCTAGAAACTACTATTCCAAGCTAGTTAATAGAGAAGAGAGAGAATTTTTTTTTTTAGATATTTAAAAAAAAAAAACGTATTTAATAGTGATACACATACAAAAATAACAAAATTTGTCCATAACACAGCTGGAGAACATCTCTTCAGTGAAACGTGAATTCTCTGAATGTTTAACATTAGAAATCTTTAGACAAGTTGTAGAAACAGAAGAAAATGAATCGACATTTGTGTTCTCTTCAGATACTTCATGTTGTTTTCGCCTGCTATTTATAGCTATCTGTAGAAAAAAGCGGACTGATGAATATCCGCTGTTGATAAGATAGATCTGGCTGTAACTGAAAATAATACATCAGCTTCAGTTCTGAACATGCCCAATGCAAAAAATAAAGAAATCCGAAAAAAAAAATAAAAATTTTTTTTTTTTTTCATTGATCGCTAACATCTCTGTTGCTAATAACCAAATTGGGCTGTGGTGCTATTCTCTTTAAAGGAGAAAGATCTATGAAATACTAAAATGTGCTTTTGGAGGTCGATCTTCAATTGCAATTTAAAAAAATAAATGTCCATTTAAAAAAATAAATGTCCATTCAGGTATGTTGATAGTTTTGGGGCCATAGGTCATTGCATACAGACTAATTTCCATCAAATCAATAAGGATCTTCTGTTGTTACCCCTATACATGAGTAGTTCAAAACAGGCATTTTTTTTTTTTTATTTGACTTCATTTAAAAATGGCGTCCATTTTTGTTTTAGGGTTCCCGGCATTTTTGGCCTTTGCAGACAGTAGTGGTAAATTTGATAATTCACCTAAGAAAAATGATTGGTAAAAAACATTATTTTCAGCACATTTTAAGCTACATTTTATGTCCTATACTTTTTTACCATATCTCTACTGCAAATGGCTGAAATTTAGAATCAAAACTGGTATTCGATTTTGAATAAAAATCAAAAGTTCCGGTTTTTTTTTGGCAGGAAGGAATGAAATAGAAAAGCTTATAATTTTTTTTAGAGTAAAGATATACATCCAAAGGTTTTCGCAAAAAATATTTCAGCTCTGTTACTGGCTTCCTAATTTAGTTATAACTCTTGAAAAATGCTCGTTTTTCATTTTTTTCAAAGTTTGAGCCCCAATATCTCTGGTGGGGGACCTTCCAAAAATTTGATATTTACAGTATAAAAAGAACTTTATGAGAGGTACCTGTGAAAAAATTTTGAGTTTGATACACGCAACAGTATCACTTAGTTGAAAACGCAGATGTACAATCTTGTTGATAAATGATCTTCAAATTGTTCTGATTTTGATGTCATATAACTCCTAATAGCATGTAGAGTTGTTATAGCCTAGCGTTCATTTGTCTATTTTTCACCAAATTCCCCCTGCTGTAATTTTGTTCTCCATGGAATTCCATGGATAACTCAAAATTCTGCGGTATCGTAAAATGATGATCTTAATCTTTTTTTTTTCACTTGTGTACCCACCCTGGCAGACCATGCTCACTAATCCTACCATTGTATTTTGCAAAGCCATAACTATTCTAATTAATATAATTATAAAGTTAATCTACCTACATAAAAAGAAAAGTTGATTTTTTTTTTCTGTTCCTATCTCCACTGAAACCACAAAGGTGGCAAATGCAAAGTATAGTATTGAGGATGCTCACTTTTTCATTTTTTTTCAACGTGGGGCAACCGGATGTCCCGGAATGACCCGAAAAATCCTGTGAACTCCTCCGCGATGGTGTCCTAGATGCGCTCGCTGGTTCTGAAAAGAGTCGTGGGTTGGGAGAATCCACTTTTACCAGGTGGCTGTGAGAAACCAGTTTTCCCGGGTTGCTAGTTTTTTAATTAAAAAAAAAAAAAAAATTACTAGAGAAACCTATGTAGCCGTGCCGGCTTGATCACGCGGTCTGCCGGTACCCGGGTTCAAATCCCGGTCGACAGCATGGATGTTTTCATCTTTCTTCTTCTGTGTTTCATCTGTTTCTCCCCTGGGACTTACTATCTCAGGGTTACTTCTGGACGGGATGTGAATCTCATCCCCCATTTGGAATTTCCTAGCCTCACCCTGACGTTGTCAGATAGAGCTAGCCCGCGGTCCATAGTTGACCAAAGTCGATGAAAGGAAGAGAAACCTATGTATTTTTATCCAACTTTTTTTTTTAATAGAAAAATATAATATATATAATTTTTCAAAATACTTGAAACAATTTTTTTTGAATCCTTCATCCCCCCTCCACAAAACTTGCTTTATAAACCGACACCAAAATCAACTACGTGCGATAAAAAAAACTTAACCAAAAAAATTCATCCACTATTTTTCATTAAAGCCTAAAATATTTTTACTCACGAAATTATTTTAGTAATACATAAAACTCTGGTGCTCATTTCAGAAGAGACAATTTCTAGATCTCAAAATTCTTGAGTTAAAGGGTACAGTGAGGACTTCTTAGTGGCCAAAATATACCATTAAACATTGCTCTGCTGATAAGGCAAGCATAAGAACCCAACAGAAATTTTTCCAGGAGGGAAAAAAAAAAATCCATAGAAGTTGTACTAAATACTGAAGAATAACTCTAACTAAAATAAGTTATAAAATTTACCATTTTTTGTATCGTTCGTACTCTTGAGTGAAACAAATTAGATGAATTACATAAAAATTGAAACTTTTAAGGTTGGGAAAAATGCCCCCAGCCCTTTGCCCTTACGTGAGGGCACCCATTAAGGCAACAGCCTTCATCCCCAGGAAAAACTTCTGTTATTTAGTATTATGGCAGGGTAGGCAAACATTTTTGAACCGGAAGGTTAAATGTTACTTAACGGTTAGTCAAACATTTATCAATAATGAAATAATAAAGAAAACATAATTTTAATGACTTTAAATATTTTACATTTGATAATAGTACTGTTACTACTACTAATACTTCTTTCTCTTCATCGTTTATATCGTTGAAAATACTGGAAATTCTAAATGAAGGTTTAATAAGTGCTTTCAAAATATGTAGTAAGTACAAAATAACTTTTGTTTGCCATTACATTAACGAAACTATGCTATTGCTATGTACCTAGTCCGTTGCAACAAAGATACCGCTCAAATTTCCATTTTGCCTGAAGTCATTTCCGAAGCCAAATAGTAAACAGATGAAAAAACACTTGACGTTCTGATAAATGTTGGCTTTCGCTTTATTTATCAGCCCTGAGTATAACTTCGGATGCCAGTGTGTGTATATATATTTTTGTGGCTTCCTAAAAAATCATATCAGAGTCTGAATGTATTTAGACAAGTATTTGGGGGGGGGGGGGTTAAGAGCGCACGAGGTTATATATTCCTACAGGAAATGAAAACTGGAAGCCAAAACCTAATGTTAAATTTTTATAATGCTTTTGAATGTATTTATACTATCTCACTTCAAAATTACTTTCAGCTTGTCATGTAATTTATATTACGTGTAGTGGCTTTATTACGATTAACCTCTAGTGAGTTTAATTAAATTTATACTGAAGTTTTGAAATAAGAAATTAAGAGAAAAAGAAAAAAAAAACTTTTAATATGTGAAGGCATTTAAAAGAGCATCTAAAAGGGGCAAGTGAGATCGAAAAGTTTGGAAACCACTGAACTACTTGGATTACGTGGGAAAACAGCATCTATAAAAATCCTAAGTATACGATGAGCTATAAGATGTCTTAAATTTATAATTACAATAAGACATAATATTTAACTTTTATTTTCTACATTGATTTCAAGTTGCTGACAGCAAAAACAGAAACTTACACATTCATAGTTACTTATAAAGTTTGATGAGATTAGAAAAGAAATTATATTCAAATAATTTGCATTTTAAACAAATATTTATAAACAATTATTAACTATATCAAACTTAAACATTTAATAATTATCTTAATTTCATTCATGGCAGCTTAAAAGTTTTAATTTTAAAATAAGCCGACGCTGAAATTAAAAAAAAACAAGAATTTATTCCCTTTAAGCAAAGTACCCTTGGCA
Source organism: Thereuonema tuberculata (assembly GCA_023159025.1). NCBI lineage: Eukaryota > Metazoa > Arthropoda > Chilopoda > Scutigeromorpha > Scutigeridae > Thereuonema > Thereuonema tuberculata. The sequence goes on from JAFIDM010009631.1 coordinate 184,617,382, forward strand.
GAAGCAAATAAATTCCCTTCAGAAGATTTCTCTGACCAACTAGAAAACAAAATAAATAAAATGCAACACAATAAATGTTAATAGTTTTCTTTAATATCAAATTACATAAATTAATTGGAAATACAACATTTAAATTTAATGAGGTGATACAGGCCAAATGCAGAGGTCATCTACATTACTTCCATTTATTCAAATATATCTTACTGTTCTAAATTTATATTTTTTTAACACTAGTAAATTTTTTGCTCTGGAAACATCTCATTAAATATGCATAGTTTTTCATCTAAAATGAAATTTATAACACTGACTTAATCGAATGCACTTGATAAAGTGTTCTGTTTAAAAAACATAAAATAAAGAAAACTTTACTAACAAGAAAAAAAAAAGTACAGTAATATAAATAGGTTCGTATTACACATTGTAAATAAAATATTTTAAAAAGATTACAGACACCGGGTATTGGGATACATCACTGATCTAGCAGTGATTTACAGCCAAACATTTGAGTTATACAAACAATTTGTACTTTATGTACATAATAAAGATAGATCAATGTAAGTAAATACCCAGAAATGTACTAAACAGATTAATGTCTTTTCATTTTTTTTTTTTAAGTTGTGTAAGTATTGTCAAACTAAAACTTCAAAATTAAAAAGAGAGAGACTATAGATTTGATCCTGAAAATAAGTACTTGGTCTAAACATGGAGTTTTACTTACATGGCTAGGCCAGCTCCACAAAACAAAACATACACTTTTTAACATTTTTCTAATAAATATATATATATATAATTTATACATAATAGTTTGTGCCTTCAAAGCAAAAATAACATTTAATATCACTTACATTTGGCAGATCATTGACACTGCTTCTCAAGAAAAATGTAAATAAATAAAAGTTGTAGGGGATTCAATTACGACTGTCTTCTAATTGACTTTTAACCCAATTTGTCATCTTTGGTAAATAGGACATATTTTATGTCCGAAAGAAGAAGAAGAAAAAAAAATTTAAAATGAGCTTGTTAATGAAAGGCCAAAGATAATGAAAATATTACTATTTCTCTAGAAAGTTATGCCTAAGTAGGAAATAGCTATAGATATGTACACCCATTAAAAAACAATTACATTCTGTACATTCGGATTTATCAAATATAATAATATATTCTTTGTAAGATTATCCAATGCAAATACAATGTTAAACCTTGAATTCAAATATCTTTAATTACATAACCTAAAAACTAAGAATAATTAATAGTCGTCTTTCAATGATTAAGAGCCAAAAATGATCATAAGCTGAATACTTTATAAATAATAATGGTAATAATTACCATTAAAATATACAACAAAGGCAAAATCTTATTGCAGATTTATTACATTAAGAGAGATTTTTTTTTTCTTCTTTTATTAATGTTTTTTGTATGGAAAAAAAAAAGCACTTGAAATATTGCAAAAACAGAATCATTTAAACAAAGCCTGAAAAGTACTCACATGATTGGATTTGTGAATATATTTCAACATACAAAATACACCGGTTCATAATAAAACAGATGTAGAAATAATAATTGAACATTTTAAGTAAAATGCTTACACGATGGAATGCCTGCTAAATATATATTTTTAATGGCTAAATGACAGCTAAAAATACCTTAAGGGAAATGGAATGTCTTCAAATGATTTTATATTTTAAAAGTAGATGTAATGAATAGTCATGAATTATTAATTTCATTCAAAACTTTGCTCTTTAGCTGTATAGTAAACTATATATCTAATTTGTAACTAACTGATGTTAACACTTGTGCAGTTGTGTAGGAAATGAAATGTCTACATTGGAAAATTCCAAAGAAAAATAATTGAGATACTGAGGAGAATGAATGAATGGGACTTTTTTTGATTAAGTCGAAACTTAGTTAGTCTTAAGTAATTATATCTCTTAATTTCAGAAAAACACCCTCTGTGCTTCTACTTTAACATAATTAGTAATTTTGTTTACTAAGTACACAAACCAGTAAGAACAGAAGATTTATTTCTTGAAATTTTCAATTATGACATCCCCTTCCCCCAACTAGACTTACTTTCTAAAGTACATTAAAAAGTACAAGTTATCTGGCAAATCTACACCTTTGAATTATAGAACTTCGGATAACTAAGTGACAGCTAAATGTATACCATGAAGTTTTAATACAAATATAATATAAAACAGTTAATTTATTAAGATGCATGAAGTAGAAGGCAAATTTCAATGAGTAAGAAAGTGAAGGGGAAATATCAAATACTTGTACAGAATTGCCAATAAGATTTTGCCTTGAACAGAAATTGCATACTGGAAAAAAAATAAAATAAAAATAATAATAATAATTATAAATATCAACAATTAAGGAAGGATGGTCTGGCATGATTCAAAGCCTCAGTGACTGTTATTTAAATTTACTTAGTATTTTTTTTTTCTCCTTGGTATGTGTTGTAATTTTTTCACAGCAATAACACTCTTAGATAAAAGACACCTATTCTTTCCATGAATCCCAAAAAACTTGGGAAAAATTATTAATTTCAGCTGAATGAAAGCAAGTCATAATAACACAACAAATTGGCATTCTGGATAAAAATGGATCTGAAAACAAAGTTTTGTTTTCCTGAGGATAAGTTTCTAATAGCTTTTAAGCCTTCTGTGTCCATTACTACATAAGAAAGTGATTTAATTTACTTTCATAATCCCATTTAAAAATAACTAAAATTGCTGCTATAATATAAAATAATGATAAATATAAGAAAAAAAAAACTTAAAAAATAGAAATAAAGGGTATAAAAAATTACAAAAATTCTGTGAATTTTAATAAACACAGACAAAACTAACTGAAATAACCTTAAAAATCACAAAGAATTGGTTTGTTATTAAGAGGAAAACAGATAATTGGCACAAATGGTTTTTTTTTTTGGGTTGTTCTATTTCTAGAATAGGCTGCATCCAAGAGAAAATGAAATGATATTAAAATAACATTTTATGAATAAACATCTTAATGTTTATTATCGGCAAATTTTCTGGGCTCTATTGGTGAAAATAAAACACTTCAACCTCATATTATAGCGAATTTTCGAAGTCTATTAACCTGTACCCCTTTTTCAAGCCTTTCTTTTTACTTCCATTAAATAAATACAATATAATACTTACATAAATCTATGAATATAAAAATATAATTGTATATTATTATTTTTATATTCATGATTTATGTAATTATTATATTATTTTGTATTTATTTAATGGAAGTCAAAGAAAGGCTTGAAAAAGGGGTATAGGTAGTAATAGAACCTGAAAATTCGCTATATGTGGTTGGAAGTGTTTTGTTTTGTTTTATTTTATTATTTATGATCGAAAAAGAAGGAATAAAAAGATCTATTAGTGAATGCTTTATAAGCTAGTGTAGGAATCTTTTAATTGATTATAATTATTTGAAATTGCAACTTTAATTTCACATATGTATCAACATTACCTTACAATGAAAACAAATCCATAATTATAAATTTGAAACTGTTAATATTGCACTGTCAAATATATATATATATATTGGCAAAAGAGTTGGGTTACAATGCATAAATTAGAACATGATAACTCGTATTCTAATTTGTAGCTAAAGAGCACTTCTTATGTGAATGTCTTCAGAAAATGCAGACTGCATAGTTCTCAATTAAAACTTAAAATAAGTGGTTGTCAGAAATGACTTGCTGAGTTGTTTAGTATAGCTTAATTGGAAGAGAAAAGATTATATCTGAAGTTCTGATTTTCTGATCAGAAGTTCAGATTCTAAATTCTGTAACCTGTAATAATCAACAAATTTATTATGTTTTATTAACTTCTACTTAGTAGTAATAACATTGTTCTTGTTATTACAGTAGTAACTAATAGTAGTAATAACACTTATCTCATTTGAAAAAAATAAATGAAGACAAATGTAACCGTCTTCAACTATAAATTTTCTATAATAACAGCATGGCCATAATTGGAACCAGAGAAAAATTTGCCAATAATAAAACATTCAAATACTTCTTCATAAAATGTTGCATTTTTTTTTTGTACAATTTAATTGCCTGACAATGAATGCAACAAAACACAATGCCAACAATGGTAGTTTAAAAATGAGAGAAAAAAGAAATACTGAAAAAGATAATGTAGTAAGGTAAATATGTAGCTTAACTTGTAAAGGCTGTAAAGGAATCTTTTAGAATATATATATATATATTTTTACATTTTTCTCAATGATTGTTGAATCAGTGATATGGTATGGTATATATTAATAAATTACTGCCTAATCATTGATAATAGTGAAGAGACTGTAAATACTACGATAAGTAGGTTTTTGTAAGCAGACAACTATTAAATATCAGCTCTACTCTACTTTAGTACACAACAATTTGTCTTGAAAAGTTTTACCTTGAGCATCACGATCAAATGAGAAAACGAAAAAGAGCTTAATATAAAATAAACTATGTTAAAATTCCTAATCTTTTTTTTTTTCCTCAATAAAAGAAAAAAAGTATAAAAGGATTTAGTATATATATTTCCCATTGGGAAAACACTCCCAAAACAAACTGAATATGAAGTTTTACTTAGGCTTCATTCAGGAAATTTCATATTTGGTGAAAAATGGACTTGGCATGTTCCACTGAAAGAGCACAAAATATCTTAAGTGTATAACAATTTGTACCATGAACTTGCTTTTTTTTTTCATTATTGAAAAGAGGATTTTTTTTTAAATATTTTTTTATATATATATATATATCTTTAATTGTTGGGATAGAAATGCCAGCAATAACAATACTTTTAATATATCCAAATTTAAGCAGTTTCCTATGTTGACAGTAAAACAAACATTTCCAACTACTCAATGTATCTTTTCGAAAAGAATCTGTAACCGTAACATTACCTGATTATTACTTTTTTAAAAATACAAATATTTACAAGCAACATTTCTGCTATTCTTAACATGATACCACGCCAAAACAACATCCAAGACTATTAACCATTATAAAAAAATAAAAGAAAGAAAGAAATAATAATAAACATATAAAAGTAATATTAATTGAACATTATCAAAATAGTATGGCAGGTAATATAATAAATAACTCTTGAGCAAAATATAATGTATAATTGAAACCATTTGTTACAAAAAGTAATATCACCCAATCTAAATAATTATTCAGAATAATAAATATGTACTGTAATACATACATTCAGTTACAAATCATTTTTTTTTCTTTTAAGTCATTGAGCAAATAACTAAATAATGACAACAACAAAATAAAATAAAATAAAGAAAATGATCATTTAAATGCAGAATGGAATATAGTCATCATCCTTCAAATGTTAATGAAATACCTGAGCCACAAATACATCTCCAATATGGACAATAAGCAATGGAAACTATTTCCAACATTTTTATAGTATTTAATTACTAAAACACCAAATTATTTGAAAAATTTAAGTTATATATAAATATTTTGTACAAAATATATAAAAAAGTGCAGGACATCTAGAAAATATTTGCATTTGATAGAAAACTAGATACATTTTATTAGTATAATATTGCTGATGAATATTGAAATCTGTAACCATAACATTATCTAAGCAATGTTGCTTTTTTTTTTATTGTTATTTCTTTTTCTCTCTCTTTTTTCAGAAAATAAATATAATAGTATATAAAAGTATGTTTAAAACATAATTTAACCAACTTTAAATTTAGCTATTAATTTTCTTTAAAGAGGGGGAAAGCCAGGGTTAAATAACTTAATTTTCATGCATTTTTTTTCCAGTCTTTTCAACTGTTGTTGTGGTTTTCCTGGAATGAGACCAACCAAAATAACTGGATACAGAAAAATAAAAACTAACAACTCTCAAAATGCAACATTTCCAAAATAACAACATCTAAATGATTCCAATTTCAATTTTTACATATTTGCAAGAAAAATTTTAACCGATAAAGGTCTCAAAATTAATTGCATAAATATAACCACATTGTAGTTGAATTTTCACCCAACAGTCTTAATTAAGTTTCTCCAGAAGCTGATCTTAATAATTTGCAATTATCAAGTTTGAAAATTTTGTGATTTTCAATGCATATTTTTTTATATAATTACCAGTATTTCAAACAATGACCTACTATATTTTTATATATAAAATCATATTAATGAAATAATATATGGTAGCAAATAGTGTTCTGAAATTCCCATAATTTACTAACTGTATTTTTTTTTTTTGGAACTGTGAAATATGTATATGAAGTGATATACACTTTAATATCAAAACTTCCTTTTCCCCTGCTCATCTTTCCTTCTTCCATGAAGAAATAATAATAATAATAATAATAATAATAAAAAAAAAAGTGAAAGAAATATAAAATAAATGGAAACCTCAACATGACCTGGAAGAACTCCTATGGCTATGTGAAGGTGAATTCGTTTAAGATGTCTTCAATTTGTTCCTCAGTCATATCAGATGGGCATTTTGTGAGTAATGATGCCTTTAAAAGAAAAAGAAAAAAGTTATATATACATAGAATTTAATTTTATAATACTGTTTGTAATTTTTACAGAATAATATAGTTTCTTCTTTAAAAATGCTAAGTTTATAGGTTAGATCGACAGGAATGACTGATATTCCTTTGAGAAGGCAATGAGGCTATCTGTTATCTGCTCCAAAATCCAATATGATTGGGACAAAGTTAGATCAGTTTTTAGTAAAGTGTTATCCAACACTACAATTTTTTATTTTATTTTGTAGTTATTGGTATCACAATGTTTGTCTATCACAATCTAAAACAATCTTCATGGATTTCGCATCCAATTTCTGAAAAATCTGTATAAATAATTATCTTTAGTCTACACCTCCCTGTCCTGAAATGCTTAAAATGTGAAGAATTCCCAATAACACTATATAGAACAACAATGGGTGAGACCAAATTGTTTACCAAGTGACATCCTGGAACAGCTGTTTCACGCTCTTTGGCGATCATCAGCCAGTAGCAGTCACCACTAAAGCAACAAGGTCTCCGTACTGAGGCTAAAATGAATGATTATCGGAAGCGCAGTGGTGCCTCATAAAAAAAAAAAAAAATGAACAAATTAGCTTCAGTACGGAGACCTTGTTGTTTTACTGGTGACTGCTCCTGGCTAATGATCTCCAAAGAGCATGAAACAGCTGTTCCAGGATGTCACTTGGTAAACAATTTGGTCTCACCCACTGTTGTTTATTAATAATTCAAATGCGCAGTTTTAATTTTTATGCTTTAAAAAAATTCACTGAGGCCAGCAAACGGCTGGCACATGAATTTTCTCACTAGTGAATTTTTCATTAGTGAGTTGTTTTTTTTTGTTCATTTTTCTTTTGAGGCATCACTGCGCTTCCGATGAACACTTTATAGAAAAATCTGTAACAATTTTTTTCAGAAAATATGATGGAAAAATATTTGAAGTACAGACAACTATTTCTGTTGTTCCTTATAAGCTGGAAATGCTCAGTTTGAGAATTTGCAGTTTTACAAAAAGAAATAATATAACAAAAATTACAACCTAGGAATGATATATCAAAGAAATATTGAATGATCATCCAAGTTGATATTTTTAAAAATGTGTGTTTTTGGTCATAAAACAGCGATCTAACAACCATTAAGACATGAAATTCGATGTTTGGTCATTATCTCAGCAAGCAGTGAACAGTTTGTTTGTATTCTGACTTGGAGACATGTTATGCTGTCAAAAACAGATTAACATAAAGGATATATCAAAATGTTCAGCTAATAAAAACAAAAACAATGACACCAAAAATTTGACGGGGTGACCTCTAGGTCAAAAGTTATAAGCTTTTAAAAATCTCCAAAAATAGGAAATGACAGTTAAGACATGCATATGAGTGCACCTAGCGGTGAACAGTGAGAAGACTTCAGTTTCAGGGTCAATTTCAAAGTATTATTTTAAAGATATATTTAATATTTTAATAAATTTAATAAACATTCATATAACACTTTCAAAAAATGTATCATCCAAAAATGTGTACTATATCAAAAACCATTCAGAACATACTGCGATTTTTCACCAAGCGCATTTAATTACAGACAATTTTTGCGAGATGGAAATTCGAGTTTTCATTCTATTACTAATGTGCAAAATTTGCAAATGTTTAATGAAATTTTCGATTTGTCTGTAGAAATATACATCATATGGTTGACAGATAGGTGCACATTCCAGTGGAATCACTTTGAAAGTTTATTTTTTTTATTATATATCATTATTTTTCTTATTTATTTTAGTAGATTTTTGCTTGTTTGTTTTGTAATTTTCAAAATACAAATCAAGAGAAGGGAAAATTAAGTACTATTTCTGGGTGGATGACTTGAGTTTATTCGGTTTTCACTCATAACTGTTCATTCAGAGGTCACCCTGTTAAATTTTTGCGGATCGTTGTTTTTCTTTTCTTGAAAATAGAAACAATTTCATATGTGACCTTTGGGTCTAAAGTTATGAACCAAAATAACACAAAAGTTCTTCATTATTATTATTAATTTTTTTACAGTCTTACAATGTATTCAAAACTGTATGTAGCTGCATTTATTTTAAATTTAAAATTAATATTTGTCTAAACATGATGTAAATTTAATTAAACATTCAGTTTTTAATACCAATTTATTTCTATTTATACAGATTTCTCTATTTTTTATTTTTTTTGACTTTTCAGAATTCAAATCAAATTAAATTATTATTGACAAGTGAGAAATTATTCAATGTAATTATTACAATAATGAAAATTCCAATAATGATAAAAAATTTCTGCTTTTTAATTAATTAATTTTCATTCTAGTTTATCGTAAATCTAGATCTAGTCCTTTTTCTTTTTGACCTTCTCAACAACTCCTTAGTTAACTGCTAGCAGATGTCAGCTAGACTTTCTGTCCCTCTTTATTGCTTCTTGAATCTATAACTTTCCTCCATGTGATGCAAACCACAGGATACGACCCCCTATTCTCATATGCATTGCCGAATTTGATGAGAGGTTGATTCTTTCTTGTCATCGCTTGTTCTCTTAATATATATTGTTTTGTTTTTTTTTTCTTTTATATTCTTACAAATGAAGCATTACAACAAAGTTATAGAACTTCTTTCACTTGTTAAAGCTGACAATAAAAACCAGGGGATATTATTACAGATGAAGAGAAAAAAATGGCAAAGTATTTGAATGAACAGTTGACCAATTATGATAAACTTGAGGAATGTAGTAAGCCCTCGACATAGAAGAAAGTGAAGATATACCTGTTCATTGCTTTGACCCTGAAAAGCCTGAAACCATACCAGAAAGTAGCAGTGATGCAGAATGACAACATTTGCAAGATGAACCTAGCAGTAGCCCGTTAAGTTATCAACCAACTCCGAAGAAGCTTAAACACGACATCACATTCGAGGAAATGAAATGTGTAGTTGATTATTGGCCATTACCAATAAAGCTAGGAAAGAAACTGCATCACAAACAAAAACTGAAACATCATAGTTTTGTCTCAATGCAAGAAAGATTTATAAGGCTCACAGAGCAGATACAACTCTATCGATTTAAGCAATATGTTGACCAAGGAGGCACTTGTGAACACAAGCTGAATAAACTATCTGAAATAACAATTAAGAAGTTTTTAGAACACCATAAAACGGAATCATAATAAGCATGATGACTTGATTGATGTAGCTTGGGAACATGCAAAAACTTTGACTGGATAATTTTGAATTCAGCAATACTTGGCTTCTAAATTTCAAGAAACATTATAAAATTGTAAACCAAAAAATTACCAAATTTATCTCTACCAAGTCCAAACTAAATAAATTGTTAGTAACAATTTTAGATAAAGCCATAATACAATTTAAGGAAAGTTTTAATAAGTTAAAACAAGAGTATCTCATTCAAATATTTGGAATGCTGACCAATCTGGTTTTGAGAAAGAGTTCCGCACAAAGCACTCTATTGCTATTCGAGGAACAATAGACATCGTTGTTGTCTCAATAAGTGGACTAACTTATTCTTACACTGTTATTCCTCAGTTTTCTATGAGGGTTGAATTGGGAAAAAGCTTGTTTGTCATTCTTCAAGAACCTAATGGAATTAGCGACAATATACAGAAAGATATGTTCACTGCTGAAAACTTGTACTTGATGCGTAACAGATCAGGCAAAATGATTTATGAAATATTCAAAGAATTCTTGAAATAGTGTCTCAATGAAATGAAAGCTGCTAGAAATCTACTACTATTTGATTCACAAGGACAAGCACGAGATGTTGGAGAAAGTTTTGCAAGAAGCTGGAATGGAGCTTGAAAAATTCACAACCCGAGATCTTTCCACCTGGGTCAACATCAGAAATGCAACCAAATGATGTATTTTTCCTACGCCTATTCAAATTGATGTGCAGGTACATTGGCGAAAAATCAAACAAGATGGAATTCCAAAGAGACAAGTTCTTTCAGTGGAACCTTTAGAAAATATTGTCATTGGTATACAATCAATTTCAGTCTCCACAGTTTATTCCTCTACATCGCTATGCTTGGAATAAAGGTGGTCTCGGAATAATTTGGATTCACCTTTTGCAGTGACTATAACTGAATTTTGTATTCGTTGTGAGCGTAACATAGCTTGCAATCAATGTGCCTCTTGTGCTACAATAAGATGCGGATGGTGCAAAACTTACCACTGTTTTAGTCATTACTGGAATTTTTATTATTGTAATAATTACATTGAATAATTTCTCTCTTGTCAATAATTAATTGATTTGAATTCTAAAAAATCAAAAAGAAAAAAATAATAATATAGAAATCTGATTAAACAAATAAATTAGTATTTTTTTTTTCAAAATTTTTTCAATTTGATACATATTAATTATTTTTTTTTTTTCAGTCTTACTAATAATAAATGAACTTGTGTATTATTTTGACTCCCTCTACCAGGTTCATTTGTTCTAAAAGGACAAATGAAGCAATAACATCATAGGATTTTAAATGAATTCCGGACAATGACTAAAAAAAAAAAAAACTTAAAAAACATTTAATTCCAATACAATATTAACCTTACCTTTAATTTATTAAGATATGTGATGCCATCTTTCCATTCATTGTTGAAATGCAGAATATCTGGTGCATGTTTATAATATTCAAACAACAAGTGCTATATACATAAAAAAAATATTACTTGCAATTAGAAAATAATGTTAAAACATTACTTTTTTTTTTATAAAACAAAACACACTTTAAGTTTATTACAGTGCTCCAGGCCATTGTCGTAAAGCAAAAATTATTGGCTTGAGATGCACTGTCTTTTCTCTCATTTATTGAAGTCAGTGATGTACTGCACTGCAATCATCATATACACTTAATAGACGAAACATTAGAGACCCCTAACTAATAGCATGACGGTCCTGTGCTAGCTCATATAACAGCCTATACATTAACTCCACCAGAAGCTGGATGATTGCAGGAGATGTTGCCAGCCAAGCTTGTTCTACCATTGTCCACAACTCCGCCCTAGATGTCGGTATGGGATTCATGGATAGGATGTCTTGTAGAATGGCATCACAGAGATGTTTAACAGGATTTAAATCCAAGGAACTTGTGGGCCACTGGACGGCTACAAACTTAGACAAGTATTCCTTCGAGCCATGCCTGGGTGGTAGTGGCTTGATGGGTAAGGCACACTGCATCGCTGAAACACATCATCAGCTGCAGGATGGCCATGAAAGGGTTAAGGTGATCAGCCAGCACATTCTGGTAGCTTTCAGTGTTTAAGGATCTCTCTAGACCTAATAAGAGACCTACAGTGTCCCATGAGAAGAATCAACAACAGAGTCGACTTGGCAGAATGGGGCCATCGCCTCATGCTGTCAACACTACACCTGCACCTTCCTGTCAGACTGGCAAAGGAGATAAAGGGATTCATCTGATCACAAGACTCTGCACCACTCTGCAGACATCCAGTTTTGATGTTGCTGGTATCAGGCTAGATACAATCTCCTACGATGAGCACTCAACAACAGCACACAAATAGGGCGTCGACTCCCATAGCATAGAATGCAGCATGTGCCGCACCATTCGCTTGCTACACTGCTTGATTCTCCGACATTGAACCTGAATGTGATCTTGCTGCCATTTCCCTTGTGTCAGTCTGTACAATCTACGCTGACCCCAGTCATGAATGGCGTATGGGCGCCCACTGCTTGTTCACTGGTGCCTTTGAAAATCCTAGAATAGTTACCACTTGGGTGACAGAAAGACCCATATGTCTTGTGTTGACACTGTGTCCACAATCAAGTCACTAAGATCGCAACATTTACTCATGTTCATCTATTGTAGTATACTGCTGGAAAGCCCAGATGTCCACCTATTCATTGAGTGAGTTTGGTTTGGGTATGTTCCACCATGCACTGGGATGCCAATATCAACTTCCTATTACCTGTCTCTAATGCTTTGTCTCTTTTCACTTTTACTTGCCATTATTAAATTTCTTTATATTTTAATCACAAGAAAAAAAGAAAAAGAAAATGAAAGTTATAAACAGTTTAATATACAAAGATATACAGAGCGTACCATGTTCGTAAGCAAACAAGACAGCATCTGAACGTTTCATATAAGAGTGTCATTGCAGCAAATCAGGCATCGCAAAATTGGGAAAAAGTGGCAACTGAAAACTGTTGTATGAGTGAAGCATCAAAAACCTCATCAGTATAACTGATCATTGGTCATCAGAATGACTATACTGTGTATTTTACATTAGCATACTTTTTATTGATCCACACAAAACTAAATAATGTTAAAAAAAAATACTGCTAAATTTTTGAATATTAAATATATATTTCCCTAATTACAGTATCGCAGTTCTGAAATAGCCTACTGGATTAGGTGGCAGTCTCCCAAGGGGGCAGATGTGTTGGAACCTGGGTTCAAATCCCGGCATTGGCATGGATGTTTGAAAAATTTTCTTTCCTCTATTTGTCTGCTTCTTCATCTTCTCTTCAGGTCTGAAATCATTCCTAATGATTTCCCGAGAAACACAACAGGGAAACCACCCTGTTGTCTATTTTTCCCTTGATATTCTATGGACTCTTCTAGGAATTCCCAACATGGACCTTTGGACATGAAGATCACACTTCAGTGCGAATCGTACAACAACAACAATAATTATCGTCTCACTTTCTTTAATCAATCTGAGGATCTATTCCACAAAATGCCAAGTAATATTTTGGATCTTAAATGTTAAAATATATAAATCCCAAAAAATCTGAATTTGTTTTTTAGATATTGAGGAATGATATAAACAATCTTTTTGCAATACTCATTTTATATTGTGCCATCAAATCAATGATTTTGGAACTAAGCATTACAAATAGTTTTCTATAATAGGGAGGTAACATTAAAAAATGTAGAAACATTTAATTATGAGGCATTTTCGACTGATATTCCAGGATTTGTTGTTACAGCTCATCACTGGATTTAGTCAATCACAAAAGCTTCATATTTCAGTTGAATTATTACCAGACAACTGGCTAAAAAAAAAAAAAAAAAAAAAGAAGGATCTGAGAAGAATCATGTTGTGATTGTTTCTAAATAATGTAGATACAACAAAGCCTGGACAGAAGAAGGTAGAATTGGATTTTCAAGGTGTTTTGCTGAATAAGAAGTGATGCAAAACATTTACAAACCCAATCAAGTGAAAGAGTGATTCAATGGTTTCAAGCATTTGTTATTCGAGTAGTTGATTGCCTAACATGTAGGTAGACAGATCATTTCTGACAGTGAAGGCTGTCAGGACTATTGCAGTCATAAATTGAAGGTGTTACTTGACACCTGATACAAAAAGCTGGCAAACAGGGAAAAGAAAATGAATGCTGCATTTATGGATAACTAAAGTAATGAAATGGGTTCCAATTGTACACAAGGGCTATGTAAGCAACCAAATATATGAGCCAGATTTCATGGAATTGATATGGAGAGAAGATCTAAACGAGTTCACATAATCATAGTAACTATAAATTTCATTCAAACTTAAATTAATCAGTAATATAAATGCAGAGGTAAATGTTTAACAACTAGAAAAAAACATTTTTTCAATGCTTAAAGAAGAATATATACTGTATCTGTGGGATTGAAATAACTGGATCTAAACTACTGGCAGTAGCTTAGTATTTTGTTTTCTGGATCTCCCAGTGCAGGTAAGATGAAATTGGTAATGGCTGTTCTAAACTATTGTCTCAGAGCCTCTCTGTTGAGAGACAATAAAGAGGATGAAGGCTGAGAATATCAGTATTATGTTGAGACCAACTTCTAAGATATGGCAAGCTGAAAAGTCATAAAAGAGAGAACAATGGTACAAGTATGACTTTCTGCATTTGCAAGTACTAATTTAGAATTGCTCTAGCCAGTGTTTCTCAAATTGTAAAGCATAACCAAATCCAAAATGGGGCCAAGAATGTTTAATTTAAGGATTGTTTTCATTTGTAACTTTTTTTTTTTTTTGTAGTAAATTAATTGTTAAAATATAATTCAAAACTTCGAAATACCAGCTATTCTTGTTGGAATACAACAACAATTTCAGCATTGCTAAAAGCCTTCATTTTGCAATTACAGTTCTTAGTTTAGCTTCTCTTATGACTTTTTCAGATGCAATTGTAATAGATTGTTTCTGTTAAATTCCTTTAGATTAACAGTCAGTGTTACATATGGATTCTCACATTCAGAAAATAATTTCTTGAGGTCTGAGGGGGAGAGCACCTGGTAGTGAGAGTTGGAGAACTATTGCTTTAAGCAGATGAGTTATCATCAAAGGACACAAATGAATGTGAAACTTTTTGGTGACAACTATGAAAATGGAAGTGCAAATAATTTAACAATTCATAGATCAAAATGATTTAGCCTCAACTCAATTCAGATTTTTTTCTTTTAAAGAATCCAATACTGCAAAATTTTAATGTTATGCTTATATTATATGAATTTTTTCTAACAATCTTAAGACAATTATATTCACCATTCAATCCCAACCCCACTAATACATATAAAACCTATCTGCTTTTTGAATCCATGTCCATCTACATTTTGTATACTGCACTGAATAATTCACAACAACTAATAGCAAACTTGTGATGATAAATATCAACGTAAGAATTACAGTTTGAAACAAACACACAAATGTAATGTAATGTATTCAGAATTAAAAAAGATGTTAATGGCTCAAAATAAATCCTACAGATTACAAACAAAAAAGGTTACTGATGTTCATAATGACAGAAATAGTTTTTATGAAATCAAGTCACCTGTGCTACACTGCAATTTTATTACAAATAAATTATAGTCATTACATAAATGAACTCCGCAACTCATCTCATTAGTATTTAAAAATTATTTATTTTAAATACAAGAAGCAAATTTTTGGGAAATGTCCATCTTCCCTTTTTCAAGCCAGAATAAATGGGTTAGAATCTACTTAACAAACAAAAATGGTTGAAAAACAAAACAAAAAATTTAAAGACATGAAATATCAACAAAATTAATTGTTGTTACAAAGGTATGCTAATATTAAATTTGTGTCAATTTTTATAACAAAGGAGCCTCTATTACTAATTGAAAACATCAAAGGCTGCTATTTTTTTAACTTCTGTTTTAATAAAATCCATTATTAATAAAATAGTATTAGGGTCAACGAAGGTTCCCTCATATCTATTAAAATTTTCATCTTTTGTATTTTTAATTATGCAACTCTCCAGAATTTTTCTTAAATTTAAGTCAGTTTCTTTATATAGAATTTTAACATTATTGTCCATAACATGCCCTTTTTTTTAAGCAGTGAGCTGCGATGTCAGAAATATCTACATTTTTATTTTTCAAGGCTCTGCCATGTTCTAAGACACATTCTAGTAAGGTGGGTTTTGTTTCTCGTATGTAGAATTTACCACAAGATTTACAATCAATTTTGTAAACTAATCCCATTTCATTTTGATTTTCAATAAAATTTACTTTTTCGCATAGTAAATTTTTAATTTTATATTTGTATCTAAAATCATTATTAATGTTACTTATAAGATTTACACAATTTTTTTAAAAACACACTATTTTCATTGAGATAAGGGAAGAACATTTTATTTTCAAATTTATTAATTTCTTTAATTTTAAAAGTGTTATAGTATTTTATTTGGTCTTTGATAAATTTATCTGAATATTCATTTTTCTTTAAAAGGATAGTCATATCTTATTTTTTCTTTGTAGGCATCTTCATTACTAGTATTTCTATCTAATCTTCTCATATGATTTTCAATAATATTCTTTTTTATAATTTTTAACGAGATGAGTTGCGGAGTTCATTTATATAATATCTAATGTACAAAGTATGAAAAGGAAGAAGATTATAGAAAAATATAGTCATTACTACTTAACTTCATTATGTATTTATTATCTTAATTTGCATGAGTTTTTTAAGAAACCTATTCATCAGACATTGTGAGAATGGTTGTATTGAAACACAATCTCACTAAAATATTTAAACTAATTAGTTTAAAGAAATATATCAACTACATTCAGAACAAAAATATAAATACTTCTCAGCTCCTAGTTCTAACAAAGTTGTTTGTAAACATTATTTTTTATGCAGTTTAAATTTTATATCAAGGATTAAACCATCAACTTGCAATTACCATTTCTTGAATGAGATCCTGAGCATGAAAGGCTTCTTGAGCAATGGTGAAATCCATTAGCATGGGCTTGCCATATTCAAATGGCCTGCTCTGTGAAAAATAAATAAAAATAACATGAATTTCTCTAACAATCTATTTGTTAGTGGAAATTGAGATCTTACAAATTATATAAACTATGCTTCCATTAATATAAGTAAATATTAACTTATTAATAATTGATATAAAATATTGACATAAATATGAAGACCAACTTTTGTTTGGTTAAGTAGTAATTCAATTTTCTATTGCAGCCAGTAAATATATTTTCTATAGTCATGTCTGTTTCTTTTATATTACAATGTATTTGGGAAAAATAAGGTGAGTGAAGTATTTTTTCCTCACAACATCAGATAGTAAAAGCAAGATTAACATGAATGGGGATATGAATGAATAACAAGGTAATAAAATTGCTTTGTTTCTGAAACATTCATTTCTATTACTGACTACTTCTAAAAGCCAAGAGTGGAAGAAATTAAAAAAAAAAAAAAAAGTTCAAAAATGTAGCAGAGACAATAAAAAAAAAAAAAAAAAACCAACCCTCAAAACCCAAACTGCCAACCTTTGGAGTAGACCATCACAGTGGATCACTATCTTTGTGAGCAGTTCACATCAGCCAACAAGCACCTGTTTAATGTCCCAGCATAAATGCACGTGGCTAAGCTTTATTAACCCCAGTTTAAGTCGAACAATGGCCATTCTAGGTTGATCAGCTGTTTCTTTTATACTGCTCTTAGTGGTAACAAATGCCATCTATAGTAGTCAGGACACTTCCACTACTTCTTTTCATGAAACTGTAATTAAGCCTCAATCATAATGCACTGAGAAAACAGTATTAATTATGGATAATCAATAAAAGTTCGCAGCTCTGCAGTGACTAAAGCGATTAAGAAATCTCTCAAACTAAAATAAAACAAAACAAGTTCAACATCAGTATGTAACAATTGGAAGACTGGTGTGGATGACATTCCAGATGGAATACACTATACTGAGATCTAACTAAGCAATATTAGACAATCTAAATATTGCACAGATAAAAGAACTTCTATAATAATTGATAATAATAATACCAGAAAGAAATTGGATCGTGCAATCAACAGGAAGGAAAAGTAAGAAACTTCAGGACACTCCAAGATTTTTTTTTACTTAAAATAACTATTTGAAAAAGAAGAGCAAAGCCAAGCATAGACTTGCTTTGAGGTGATACTGACACTGGAAAATCATATTCTGGATATAAAACACACAAATGAACTGCAATAAGAGATATAACCCAATATGTAATTCAAGAAATAGCCCAAGATATTATATGACCTGGAACTGTAATTTGGATGCACTGCCTTTATTAGTCTATTATCTGAATATATTCTGCTAGTCTTAACTTTTATTAATCAAGTTGTTTGGAAAATATGCAAGTCCCCAGTTAAAGGTCTACACACTGAAGTAGTGTAATGTGTAATCAATTGGTGGCTAAACATGTATGACATTTTGGCCACTTTAATATTATATAGGTTCTCTAGGCTTATGCAATCTCTTGATTGTGACACAATCAGTCCTTTCTTTTGTTTTTTGGATTACAGTGGAGACTGCTAAAAATTGGAGAAAAGATTCTGAATTCTGAAAAAAAAAAAAAAATCAAATCTATTTTTGAAGAATTCTTCTTAGGGACTGAGTTGAATGTTTTCAAATACAAATATGTGAATAAAATAAAAAATAATAAAATACAATTTAAGTAAGAAAAATAAAAATAAAACGCACAAAACTAAGAGTTCACTGATCTGTTTTAGGAAATTGCGATACTGGCAACCCAAATGGACCATTTCTGGTTTCCTGACCTTCGTCAGTTGGGTCCATCCAGTATCTTAACATCTCAGTGAACTCGAGAAACATGTAAATAGAACAAAAGTAAACATCAAAACGGCCCTCCAATTAAAAAAATCATCAAAACCTAAATAAAGAATAAAAAGGGCCAATGAATTAATCCCGCTAAGACCCGCTTAGCATATGAGATTAATTATAAAACAAGAAATATATAATACATAAAATTAACGTTTTCAACATAAGTAAGAAAAATAAAAATAAAACTAAGAGTTCACTGATCTGTTTTTGGAAATTGCGATACCGGCAACCCAAGATGGACCATTTCTGGTTTCCTGACCTTCGTTAGTTGGGTCCGTTCAGTATCTTAACATCTCAGTGAACTCGAGAAACATATAGAACAAAAGTAAACATCAAAACGGCCCTTTTACTTTTGTTCTATTTATATGTTTCTCGAGTTCACTGAGATGTTAAGATACTGGATGGACCCAACTGACGAAGGTCAGGAAACCAGAAATGGTCCATTTGGGTTGCCGGTATCGCAATTTCCAAAAACAGATCAGTGAACTCTTAGTTTTGTGCATTTTATTTTTATTTTTCTAACTTATGTTGATGTAAGCACGTTAATTTTATGTATTAAAATACAATTTAAATAGATATTCTCTGCTTTTACATGAAAATTAAATTTGTTTAAAATTCACAAATTTTTTCCAAGTAGTACTGAATAACGTGACATGCAGTTGAGTGTTCATAGAAAACCTATTAATTGTAACTGGCATTCAGTTGTTTTAAACTTAAATATCAATGGTTATGCTCCAATAAATGCTATACTGCCTGCTCAATTGAAAGTGGACACCTGTTGTATGGAACAGATGGTTTATTTACAGCGTGTCTAATAGCACATACTGTGGCCTTTTGCCCTAAGCACAGCATCCACACGCCGCGGCATGCTCTCCACCAGTATCTGATAGCAAGCAACCGGTATTTTTGCCCACTCCTCCTTCAAAGCCTGCACAAGTTGGATGCGTGTTTGCGGTTGTACCGGATGCACACGAATCTGGCGCTCCAATTCATCCCACAGATGTTCAATAGGGTTGAGGTTCGGACTCTGGGCAGGCCAGTGAAGTTCCTGAACATTATTCTCCGGAAACCAGGCGCTGACAACACGGGCCTATGGCATGATCCATTGTCATGCTGGAACACAAATGGCTCTTCACCGAACTGCGACCACAATGTAGGAAGCATGGAATTGTCTAGAACGTCTACTGTGTGGATGCCATGTTCCCTCAATCACAACCAACGGACAACATCCAAACCAGGAGAAAACACAACCACACCATCACACCACCACCGCCAAACTTCACTGTTGGGATGACACACTCAGGTAGCAGCAAAGCAGCAGATCCCTGGCGAACGCCACACCCAGGTGTGCCCATCCGATCGGTAGAGTGTGAAGCGAGATTCGTTGCTCCACATAATGCTCTTCCATCGGTCCATTGACCAAGACCGTCATTCTTTACACCAGGCCACATGACGCTGGGCATTTACAGGGGTGATGTTAGGCTTGTGGGTAGCAGCTCAACCGGTGTACCCTAAGGCATGGAGCTCCCGACGAATCGCCATGGTACTGACAGTTGTTCCCGTTGCCTGCTGGAGTAGCCCTGTTCTGCCATACCAACCGCTTCAGGGGCCTCCGGTCTCTCTCGGTCAGCATGCAGGCTCGGCCACCTCCATGACGTCATGTTTCCACTCCTTCAGTGTTTCATGATAATAGCACCCACAGTCGACTTTGGCAGGTCAGTGTTGTGCCTATGGCTCGCACACACTGGCCACTAATATGGCAGCCTATGGCTACTCCACGTTGAAAATCGCTCAGTTGCTTTGATGGTGGCATTTTACCTCAGCACGTGGTTAGACACCAGATGACTCCAACTACACATGATCGTGTTGTTTTTTAACGAATATATTCAAATTATTGCCCGAATTTGCATGGGTTGTTCCACTATGGCAGGTGTCCACTTTCAATTGAGCAGTCAGTGTATATAACTTGGGATGTTTCAGAGTCTCAATTTTGTGATATTAAAATTTGCTTGATCAGAGGGTGCAAAGTTCTTATTTGATCTTCTGATTAGTAGTTGGTCTTTTTCCCCCTCCTCCTCCAAAAAGTTGAATTCAACGTGTCAAGGCTGCCAAGGTGTTAATTGGTAAAAAGTTATAAATCATAATTTTTTTCTATTATTTTTGGAATATAATTTGCTGTGGCATATATAATTTAATTAGGGATAATAATAATCAGGATGCCAGGTAAAATGGTACTGTGGAATGTAATGCAAACTTCTGAGTGGCAAGTAAAATGTCGAAAGTTTACAAATATAATGGCATCAAATTAAGCACAAGAATTTAACACAAAGCAAATCAGTCTTACATTAAATGTTGGGATATTAATTGAAAAAGTGTGATTTAGAGAAATAAGGATGAAACTAACTGATCTTCATTGATCAAAAAGTTGTTAGGAAATAGCATTAAACTGAGATTTCAATTAAATCTTTTCACCAAAATATCATTGTTACTTAAATTTGTTATTTTTGCAATTGCCTCCATGGTTCAAAAAATGACATTGATCAACATCTCTGTTTCTAAATCCCTCAATTATAACTTACAATTCATGTAGCCTTAACACTGAAACTAACTTTAAACATCAAATATTATACACTGTCAGGCCACTTTATTAGATATGTTACCAGCAATGTGTGAAATCCCGGCGTTCTATAGAATGCCTAGGAAATGTATAGAATGCCTGATGGTTTTATGCAAAGTATGAAATATCAGTTTTTGTAAAGATTTTGCATACTTTTCCGAGGCATTATATAGAATGACAAGTATCATTTAGGCAAAGTGACAGAAGAGCACAACAAAAGCGTTTACAGTAGAACCTCGATTAACCGACGTTGTTGGGACTGGACCTCCGTCGGTAACTCGAAAATTCCGCATAAGAGAGAGCACAAGGGGGATAGAGGGGAAGAACTTGTTTCTTTACCAAAAAAAAAAATTAAGGAAACTAACATCGGTTAAACGAGGGTCCGGTTAAAAGAGTGTCGGATAATCGAGGTGCTACTGTATTGATCATTACAGCAGAACTGAGATTGAAATACTTGTTAGAGTAGGTAACATTGGAATGGCACTTAGAATTGTACTTAATTTTCTTCTTTCACACAAAAACACTTCATATATTGGCACTTAGGTCTTGCACATTCATATTTCATGAATTAGTAAAGAATTGCTACATAAAAAGGACAGGATGTTGATACCAGTGAAAACAAGTAGAAAACAACTGGAATGAGCTACTTGTTGCAGCAGGGAAGAATAGAATGACATTTTGAATTGCACTTAATTTTCTTCTTTCACACAAAAACACTTCATATTTTGGCAGTTAGGTCTTGCACATTCATATTTCACGAATTAGTAAAGAATTGCTACATAAAAAAGACAGGATGTTGATACCAGTGAAAACAAGTAGAAAACAACTGGAATGAGCTACTTGTTGCAGCAGGGAAGACTAGAATGACATTTTGAATTGCACTTAATTTTCTTTTTCACACAAAGACACCTCATAGTTTGCCATTTCGTCTTGCACGTACACCTGACGAATCCTTGGCCGCTTCCTGTGGACTGAGAAGTGGCAGGAGATCGCAGAGCAATTTAATGGTCAGGAACGTCTTCCGCTTTGATTAAATCCTTTGGACATACGGTGAATTCTGATCTGGCACAGAGTTGCTTCAAGATTCCTTGTGCAGTTCCAACCCGGTAAAAGCCATCTTCTGTCATGCTCATAACAACTGCCAATAGATTTCGCGAGTCTCCCCGCCCTTTGTCAACATCGGGAATGGGAACTCGCACAGTGGCTCCCAAAGGCACAGGAGGAAATTTTTTGTCAGAATCCCTTTTCATTTTTTTGGCCTGCATTTCGAGGTTCGATTTCGATTTCATTTTATTTTTGATAGCTTTCTCAATATTGAAGCAAACAGTGCACAAAATGCTAACCCCATAACCTTCTACTTCGTTGTCGCCAGCATCGTCTTTAGGGGATGTCCAGAGATGGCATGAACATTTCGGCTACACTTTCGACATGTATGAGCCCCGCTGGTTTCTTTTAAGCAGACGCAGCAGGTAGTGGAAGAAAATGGGGCTTCGGTAACCTCGGAAATGGAAAGCTCTTCAATAACCATGGCTTCACCACTGCTTTGGTTTCCGTCATCATGGATTGCATTCTCATGCATATTTTCTGCAGAAAGCGCTGTCTCTTGCATTTCTTCATCTCTGTCTTCCTGCTCTTGTGTTGTTTGTACGCTCTCTATTATTTTTTTGAGCTCTTCCTCTGTTTCCATGTCTTGTAAAACATCTTCAGGTAGGGACGACGTTGTGAGGCCTACTTTAGCTTTGCAGCCAAAGAGAGCTTCGTATGGTGATCTTTTAATCCCAGAATGAAAAGCTGTGTTCTTCCTAAGTTGGACTAATCGTAACCCCTCACTCCAGCAGCCAGTTTTTTGATCTTGCATCCAAGCACACAGCATATTTTCGATGTCCTGGTTAGCTCTTTAGACGCTCCCCTGGCTTTGTGAGTGGCGCGGCTTACCATGAACAATCTTCAAGGTGGGCCAGTACTCCTTTAGGGCTGCTTACCACATTGTTTGCAAACTCCCTGCCATTATCGGACTGTAGAATCGTTGGAACACCAAGCAACGTAAATGTCTACGAGCTTGTATGCTACTTCTTCTGCCCTCTTTGCTTTCAGGGCCCTGAGAACCACGAACTTGGTGAGATGATCTTGGTATACCATTATAAACTTGTATTCCCCATCAGGATGGGATTGAAAGTCGATGAGATCGACCTGACAGCGGGAGTTAAATTCAGAAAAAAACATTGGCTTGACCACAACACCTTTTTGTTTTTTCTGGCAAGGCTCACAAAGGTTAATATACAGTTCAATATCATGACTGGTAATGTTCTTGTATTTGGATGAAAGATCTTTCAACATTCTGTCCCGTCCTCCATGACCAATAGCCAAATGAGCCTTATGAAGTATGTCAAATAACTCGGAGTCCGCTACGTAAAACTGTATGGCACTCACACCTTCTTTGACAGGATAGATCAACTTACTCTTATTTTCCACCACCATGACATCATAGTGTTTTACCAGCCAATAGTCCAGTGGGTTCTTTCTTAACCCTCAGAGCACTATGGGCCGAATTATCGGCTCTGGTGAACACGTTTCTACAGCACTAAGAGCCGATATATCGGCTCTCAACTTGAAACGCGTCGAAAATAAAATGTATTGTAGCTAGCCAATCATGTAATAGCTTGTTTTGAAGCTTGGTGTGTGTATTTTCCAAATATTCCATTTGATTGGTTCTCAGACACATCTACGATTTTTAGCAGCCAATCACAGCAGACCTTGCATTTGCTGGCAGGCAAGCTCGTTCTTCGAGTTTTCCAAGATGGCTGACGCACGTGCGAATTCATCTCGGCTTTCTCTTCCTACTTATGCGGATTTGTTTGGCGATTCAGACAATGATTCTGATGATTTTGAAGGCTTCCATAACGAAAGCCTTCAAAATGTACATCTTGATTTGATTTATCGTCAGATGACTATTTCAGCAGCGGGACTTCAAGCGAGTCCGGGAGTGATGCCGATGCTTATGAGGACGGCGATGTGTGGGAGACTGTGATCGACGAAGACGAGTCCAAACGCCCCAAACATCATAGGTTTTCTGCAGTTCCTGGACCCGAAAATGTTCCAAGACGCTGCATAAATCCTTTGGATTTCTTTTTGCTGTTTTTTACTGTAGAACTGATGGAGATGATTTGCGTAGAATCGAACAGGTACTCTGAGCAATTGCACGCCGCATATGAAAAGCTATTGGCAGCCGATCCCGGAAAACGCTCAAAAACTTTTGAACGGTTGCATTTGTGGTTCAGCTCTACCGGTAAAATGACAACAAATAGATTGCGAGCACTTTTAGGCCTTCTGCTGAACATGTGTTTAGTTTGGAAACCCCGTTTGACAGACTACTGGAACCAAGTAGATTTTTTGCAACGAACGCCAGGATTTTCAGACGGCATCTCCAGAGATAAGTTCCTATTTCTATTTTGTTTTCATTTTACTGACAATTCTGTGGCTTCTAAACGTGGCGATCCATCTTTTGACAGGCTATACAAGATTAGGCCTATTCTCAATCACGCAAATGTTGTTTTCAAAAAATATTTTATACCCAAGCGTTTTTTGAGTATTGATGAAAGTCTGGTAAGCCTAAAAAATAGAAGCAGCCTCATTCAATATATGCCAAATAAAAAACATCACAGATGGGGTATAAAATTATGGGTTTTATATGATAGTGCTTCTGGTTATGTTTGTATGTTACGTATTTACGCAGGTAAAGGTACAGATATGGTAACAAGTGCATTTGGACAAAGTTATGATGTAGTCTTTGAACTTATGAAAAATTTTATGAACAAGGGATACATTCTTGTTGTTGACAATTTTTATATGTCTTTTCAACTGGCCAAGGACTTGTTTGAGAACTCAACTTTCTTGATTGGTACTCTGAGACGGAACAGAAAGCAAATTCCTGTTGCCATATTGCAGGCTAAACTAGAACCAGAGACTTTTTTACACCAGCGTTCTGGGAAAATGTTCTGCTCAGCTTTCCGTGAGAAAAAATCTCAGAAAAAACCAGTCCTGCTACTATCTACATACAACATTGCAACTGGTGTACAAGTAACTCGACATGGAAAAGACATTATTGTACCAGAAACAGTTGAAACATACAACAAAAACATGGGGGGGGGGGTTTGATTAAGCAGATCAAAAAATCTACACTTAGGAAGATGAAGGACGATCATATAAATGGTATAGAAAGGTATTTTTCCACATTTTATCTCGGATGCTGTCAAATTCCTATATTGTTTACTGCTACACACTTGAACAAAGAAAAGAAATGAATAAGAACGATCCTGATTTTGATGGAAAAAAATATAAACCACTATCAAGAGAAAAATTCATGAAAAGTGTCATTGTTGCCTTGATTGGTCAGCATACTGATCGTGATGCACCCTTTCAAGAAAAAACTAATGCAGACTGTAAATTAGAAAAACAACCAAAGGTGAACACAAGGCAAAAGATGAACTGTGTTATATGCTCTATGACTGCAAAGAAACGTAAGCGGTCAACATACTTTTGCAGGACGTGCAATGTGGGCACGTGTGTGGTTTGTTTTGAGGCCCACAAGCAAAAAAAAAGTAAACCCTAGGCCTACATACTAATAGGCCTAAGCTAGTCTGGGTTGTTGCATGCTTGGATTAGCTTACCTGCAGTACCGTTTAGTGTTTTGAGATTACAACAGCATGAATTTTATTTTTTTTCTTCAATACTGTAAGCTTTACATTATGTACTTTTGAATCTGGATAGTTAAATGTATGTTTTGTGTTTTTGTAAAAAAAAAAATGATATGTCACTGCATTAAAAGTTTGTCAAAATTTACTTTCTCCCGTCAATTTTTTTTTATTGCAATGCTTTTGTCAACTTCAGGAATTTATTTAAAAAAAAACTAATGGTAATTTTTTTTTTTAATATATATAAAGGAAATTTAGCCTGATTCATGCTCTTAAAAAAACATGTAAGATTTTTTTTCTAGCTTGTATAGAACATTTCTTATTGGCTTTTAAGTAGACCTATGCGCGGCCATCTAAGACAAGCTACAAAACCTTTAGTCTTGAAGCACTGTGACCTCTAATCTGCCTCTAGTGCTCTGAGGGTTAATGGTCGTCTTAGTCTTTTTCACATCGTCCACTAATTTTTGGTAACTGGTTTCGGTTAAAAAAACACAATTTTTAGCAGCATTGGCTCTTACTTGAGATAATTCATCGTAGAACCGTTGTTGCATATCAACATGGTGTGATTCCTATCCTGGCACTACACTCCCTTCCGACATGGTCACACAACAATCCACGGGGAAACGTAACGGGAGAGCGTCTGTGGAATCTCAGCCGGATATTACACATGCACTGACTCGTGAGAAAACTTAAGCTTCTATTGCCATCATCAAATAACGACCCAAGCGCCCCCGTCGGCCAGTTACATACTTTGCCGCACTGCAATGTATTAAGTAGCAATCATTTCATACTTTGACGTTCCATTTTAGGCATTCTATACATTTATTTCTATACATTCTATAGAATGCCGGATTTCACACATTGCCGGTAACAGATACATCCATGCAGTGTGCACAAATGCACCCGTTGGGTCCGCTGATACCTCTGCAGACACGTCAGGATGCTAGAGCATACCTAAACATTGAAGCTGACCAAGTGCAATCGTACATGTTAACAGTTTATCCTCATGCAGATGGCTACTTCCAGCAGGATAATGTGCCAGTGCATAAAGCCCGCATCACTATGAGATGGTTTGAGGAACATGATGATGACTTTTCTTTGCTGTAGTTGCCCGCTCAGTCCCCAGATCTCAGCCCGATTGAAAATTTGTGGAATGAGCTGGAACGGGCTGTTTGCTCCAGGCCTCCATCAAATTTCAGGAACTGTGTGACATACTCATGTCTGCATGGTACACAATACCTCAACAACATTTTTAGCATCTTGTGGAATCCATGCCTCGACAAATTTAGACTGTTTTGAGGGCTAAAGGAGGCCCAACAGGCTACTAGGTAGGTGTACCTAATAAAGTGGCTGGTCAGTGAATAATTAAAATATTAATAATTAAGATACTTAAAAAAAAAAAGGTAACAAAGTGAGGCACAAAGCTAAAAGAAGGAATTTGCACCCTGAATTATTCAGGCACATGAAATTTCTTTTAAATTAAGATACTTACTTCAGGAGGTGGCATAACCCAGTATGCTTGAAAGCGTGATTCTTGACTGGCATTGTCTTTATCATAAGGTGCTAAAAAAGTAATGAATTTACAGGATCAGTAGATCTAAAAGATCTGGATGTTAATACTAAATTACAAATACATTACTTTGAATTTAGCAAAATTACTACTTTACAGCATTCCATCTACCAAGAAATATGATTTATGAATTAACTAGTAGTATGTGATTTTTTTTCTCTTGAGATTGCTTTCGGATGGCCTCTAATAGAGCTTGTCTTGATCATCAATAATAATGTAAATCTTTAAAATATTCTGGACAATTCCCACTGAAGCAATCGTTCACATCAGAAAATGATGGAAAAATAAAGTCTGGGAGAGTTCTTTAGAGAACAGAAGTCTTCAAAAATTCTGTAACACAAGGTTGTAACACAAAAAGAATCATTTACCTATAATGATAGGCTATGAAGAGAAAATTGTAATAAAAAGCACAGTGAGTGTGTGTGGCATGAAAGCTGATGCATACCCTCCAACTTCTACAGAGTATCCGTAGTTTGTACGGAAAATAAGTAAGTACTACGAAACTACGCATAAATGGGGAAAAGCTATGGATTCAGAAATTTTCATCCTTAATTTTTTGCTGATCAATTACGTTTTTCTGTCAAAATGGACGCCGCCATCTGTTCTCGCCAAGAAATTATAGTTAACTTATAGTAGGCTAACGTTTAATTATCGGAGAAGTTCTAATTTATAAAAATACTTGTTTATTTATAGACTTTCATTTACAAATTATGTCATGTTAGATTTCAGGATTTATAAATACAATTCGCTTTTGATAAGCAAC
The DNA here is from genome assembly GCA_023159025.1 of Thereuonema tuberculata. Taxonomy (NCBI): domain Eukaryota; kingdom Metazoa; phylum Arthropoda; class Chilopoda; order Scutigeromorpha; family Scutigeridae; genus Thereuonema; species Thereuonema tuberculata. The sequence continues at coordinate 184,645,643 of JAFIDM010009631.1, forward strand.
CAGCGATTAGCGCAATGGCGGACTCCTGTCAGAAGATCAGACGGAAGTGCTTGACCAGAATAAACGACGCTACATGCGCAGATCTCACAAAAACCGGGCGGCCAACTCTCATTTGGTTCGTAAATTTGTTGAAAGCTGCACATGCTTATATCATGGATCGGTTTTTAAAACCCTGTAATAAGGATATAGATGTAGATCCGCCTAGAAAGAAAAAAAAAAAACTATCAAAAATTTCGAGAGGAGTATCGAAAGCTTTTCCCTTGTCTTCTACCAGGAAAGACTTATTTTGTCCGTTTTTTGATTGAACATAATATACCAATTTCGGCTGCGGATCATGCAGGTCCATTATTTTCAAAAATGTTTCCTGATTCTGATATTGCAAAGAAGTTTCGCTGTGGTCACACCAAAGCTAATGCTGATATGAGCAAAGAAAAAAGTATCAATAAACTCAATAAATAGTGCTTTAAGAAATGTGATATGTATTGCTATAGGGTATGTGCTTAAAGACTATATATTTATATATATATATGTGTGTGTGTTTTGCGGCACTGTCGCACGTTCTGTGTAAATGCATGTTGTTGCATGAGTACTACAAAGGGGTCGTCCATTAATTACGTGAGGTCAAAAGGGGGAGGGGTGGGATCCTGCAAAATCTCACCAAGGGGGACGGGGGTGTCAACAAAAATTCACATCAACTTTTCCCGCGGCGTTTTTTTTTGGTAGTTAAAGCAAGATTTCTGTTTTTTTTTTTTTTGGTTAATTAATGGACGGCCCCTAATGAGATGATTTCCACTACGGATAGGAGGATGACCAATGTTGGAGGGTATGCTGATGACTAAACTACAAAATTCTTGAGTAGTTTTGATGTTTGATCAAATGGTCATGCACAAAAGAAAAGTACAAGGAGGCTTAACATGCATATATTAAAACAAAGAGAAAGTGAAAATAAATAAAATGCACTTACTTACAAACATGTTGAGGAGAGAGAATTAACAACAATGGTAATAAACCGACAGTTTCGGAATACTACGCGTATTCCTTCATCAGAGATGGCATAAACATATAAGACATTACAACAACATTTAAGACGACACAAGGTGGGAATGCATGTTGAGAGTGAGGGTAGTGAGAGAATTAGGAAAGTTTAGCAATAGTAATGGCATTTTGCCTGCCGGTGATAAGGTTGTAAGCCTTAAACTGGATTATATGGAATGATTCAGCTAGGAATCAGTGGGGGGGGGGGGATGTTCAGTCTCTTTGTAGTGCGTAATGGTGCATGAACGTGTGGATAGGGGTCGGGATGTTTGTCTCACTTAGCAAGAGAAGCATTGGTTACATGGGATCCAGTATACAGTGTTGGAAAAATTAATTAGTTGCTTGATTAGGATTAATTAGTTGTTTTTGTGTTATGTTTATGTTGGGTGATTTGAAGGCAGGGACATACTGGTGTTGGTTGAGGAATTTTTTAATGAAAGCTTTCAATGAAACTTTCAAGTTACCCCTCCCAGCTTTTTCACAACCACCTCAGTATCCTCACACACAAACTGAACAAAAAATCTAAAAATACTACCCCCAAACCCCCTGTCAAACACATCCTTTTTCCCTTCTATCCACCTCTTGAAAGCTTCATTAATTCCTCAACTAACACCAGTATGCTCCCTGCCTTCAAATCACCCAACATAAAAATAACACAAACCAAGCAACTGAATAATTCTTCCAACACTGTATACTGGATCCCATGTAACCAATGATCCTCTGGCTACGTGGGACAAAGATACCGATCCCTATCCACAAGAATTAAAAAACAAACAAGCCTTCAAAAACACAGACCACACACGTTCATACAACGTTACGCACTACAAAGAGACTGGATACTCCTAACTTCTCAGCTGCTAAACCCCTTTCCCACCATAATAAACTATCCCACCAACTCCTAGCTGAATCATTCCACATAATCCAGCTTAAGGCTTACAATCTTATCACCAGCGAACAAAATGCCATCAGTATTGCTGAACTTGCTAATCCCCTCACTCTCACCATACATTCCCACCTCGTGTCTTCTTAAATGTTGTTGTAATATCTTATATGTTTGTGCCATCCCTGATGAAGGAATATGCAGAGTATTCTGAAACCGTCGGTTTATTAACATCATTTTCAATTCTTTCCTCAACATTTTTGTAAGTAAGTTAGTGTTTTATTTATTTTCACTTTCTCTTTACAAAAGAGAAGTATCAGATGGCTATAATTAAAGAGGAGGTGCTTTAAGAGCCCAATTACAAAAACCTATTGGGCCAAACTCCACCAAATTTGGTGTGAACACTACTTAGTAGACCATGATTTCTGAAGAAAAATAAATTAGTTCAAAATTTTGCTACCAGGGGAAGAAATGGCACTGGAAACTACATGCAGAGAAAATTGGGTGTAAGAAAGAAAGTAAGTTTACAATCAATAGTAATTTTTATTTGGCATCATTTACAGATGTGATTCAATATGTATTCCTTGCAACTGTTTCAATAATTACAGTCTTTGACCTGCATTTCCTACAGAAGAACACAACAGTTCTCCAGTGATTTGCCTCCAGCGTTATTCAGTCCTTTAACATTACTGAATTATCCACGGCACCTTGGTACACCAAGCTTTTCAAAATCCCCATAACCAAAAGTCACAGGGAGTGAGATCAGGCAAATGGGCTGGCCAACTCATAGAAAACGCTCGACTAATTATTTTGTCTTCTGTGAAATGCTGCTGTAAGTCTTGCTGTACACTCAATCCAATGTGAAGGGGTGCTCCATCCTGTATATATATGGTGGATCCGAGGCATCCATGCTGCTGAAGTTGTGGAATAACAAACTGAAGCTGCATTCATTGATACTTCATAACATTGACGGAGCAAATCACGGGACTGTTTGATGTTATTTTTTCACAAAAGTATGGACTGATGATGAACGAAGCAGTAAAGTCACCCTATACTGTGACTTTCGATGAGTGCAAAGGAATGTGCTGAGACACATGAGAATTCTGCAACACCCAAATGCAGCAATTCTGTGTCTACAATTCCATTAAGATGAAAATGTGCCTCATCACTCCATAGAATATTTCAATGCTCTGATGTTCCAAGCATTCCTCAACTTCCATTCGAGCTAGGAAAATCAGAGAAAAGTTCTGACGAGCATCCCACATCTTCTTGAAGCAGTTGAGTGTGGCTGATCTTGTACAGGAAAACTTCAGCAGTTTACATATAGTTTTCCACACCGTTGCATATAGCATATCAAATTGCCTGGATATTGCCCATGCGCTGCTGGACGCGTATGCAACGTTTAGTTCCAGAGCAGCAGTTGCAACTGTTGGAAGTTGTTGGTTTGATGTCTGTTTACGTCCTCGTCCTGGCAGCACTTGTAATGATCCTGTATTTTCAACTCGCAAAATCATTTTTTGCAAATTTGTGATTGTTATTGGGCCTTTCCTTAAATTCTTCCCGAATTGTGATAGAAGCAATGTTGTGTTTTTGATAGTAAAAAGTTTTACCAGCAAAAAAATGATCACGTACATTTAGCATAGTGAAAGTTGAACATGAAAGTACCACCTCGCAACCATACCACATCACTCAGACCTAATACACGCTGTTCGTTTTCATCTTTTTATATCCTTAAATCTATGACATCAGTTTACTGCAATTTGTATATTTTTCTGTACTTCCAGCAAAATCCCCCCCCCCCCGTGGCGAAATTTTGAACTATTTTTTTTTCTCTTTAAAAATCAAAACCCCTATGATCTAAATACAGTTCATACCGAATTTGGTGGAGTATGGCCCAATAGGTTTCTGGTAATTGGGCTCTAAAACACCTCTTCTTTCATTATGGCCATCCGGTACCTTGATTTTCAATCAAATCTGCTATCATTATTACAAATGGTTATGACTAACCTAAACACCTCAACATTTAAATTCAGAATTGCACAATTTGTAGTTCCACTTCCATACGTATACCAAATATAATAAAAAAAATAACACTTATTGATATTACAGTTATATCACTTTAGCAAAATATACATTAAAAAAAAAGAAAGATAAATGCCAAATTTCAATTCAAATTTATCATATTGATGAATTCAACTTATTAAGTAAAAAAGTAAAGAACTTTGAGGCAATAAATAAGGTGAATAGGTATTTATTTTGCAAGCAATTTCTAAACAAATGAATAATACCAAACAATGGTATATGTTAAACCTACAGCAAATTATTCCTACACAAGGAGTGTAAGCAGCGTCATTACTGCCTTTCATCTTTATTTGATAATCCATTTGGCAATTGATATCACGAAGCGTTGGATTAGGACTACATGATGGGTGACTGTGATACCATCCAATAAGAGTGAGTCCCCTTTTCTCAATATTATGGCGGACCTAAAAATTAAAAAAACAACATTACATTATTCTTCTTTTTACGTTACCCTTCAAAATAAATCTTAATACCATTTTAAACTAACTGAGATTTGATAATTTATGAAACTAACCTCTGCTTCAACAAAAACGGCAGCTTCCTTGTCACCTAATCTACATTTGCAAGGAAATGCCTGAGTAATGGCAAGATCTGAAATTAAAATAAAAGCAAAAAAAAAAAAAAAATAATTAAAACTTGAAATTTTAGTAGTTTTATTTTTGTACAATCTGAAAAAATTCTGTTACTGAGAATCATCTTAGCACTAAAAACAATAGGCGAGTGCAGTGGATTAGCATAATATGGAAACAGTATTTAAACAATTGCTATCTACACCAAACCACACAAATCTTGCCGAATGTAAAAAAATTAAGGAATGGCATTTTCAATGTTTGAAAACATTTCACATTTAAGGTTTAACCACTTAAGGACGGTATTTGAGAGTCTCTGAGCTGGATGCAAAAAAAGAAGAAAAATAAAAAGTTTTCAAATTTCTTTTACTTTCTTTCCTATTATCAAAAGTATTTCTGAAAACTAAGTAAACAACTGGTAGCCAACCTGACTTTTTGGCAATATCAAATAGAGGTTAAACAACTATTTCTTTTACTATCTTTCCTTGGAGGGCAATTGCTACCGCAGGAGGTGCATCGAAGCTGGCAGCGATTGAGGACTTTGAAACCGGTCGGGTGGAAAGTGGGCTAGGGAGTTGGTCAGCTGTCTGGCGGCAGCTTGTGTCGAAACCAATGGCCCTCGAAATTCACCAAAGTTTTGTACTTTCTATCACAACCAGGCTCGAGAACATAATATATACTGTGTCAATTAGCCACAACCGTCTTTAAAGGGTTACATTAATCTTCAACACATCTGCACATCATGAAGTTAAGAGAAATAAATCATAATAAACACAACAAAAGTATCTATATTCTGAGGGGTACAAAGTTATTTGTAGATAAAAATAGATCAAACTGAATATGTGGGATAAAGACCACAATAGAAGCTTAAGAAAAACATGGCTATTTTGAAATGGAAATTACATGTGCAATTAACTTAATATGTTCAATAATTTCCATAGCTGCTAAAGACAGGGAGTGACGTTCCTGAAATAAATTCATTGGTTTGAAAAAACAAGACAATTGAAGTGTATTAGCAAAAAACAAATATACTTTCTATTAATAAAGATTTAAATATTATTTTTAAATTATGTTGACTTAATTTATAAGTAGTATAATTCCTTGTCTTAATATCCAAGTAATTTCTAACTTGCTTGTTTCTTTAATGTATGGGAAAAGTTTTAAAGAAAAGCATTAAACTGTTCTCAAGCAAAAATGTTTTCTATTTCGATTTTATGTTGAAGAAGGAAGTTACATACTACCTAAAAAAAGCTTATGAATGCACTTTCTTTGTAATTTTTCAGTTACCAAAATATCATCTGAACCATACAAAAAAATCAATTTTGAAATTCTGCAAACAAGTAAATGTCTTGCACACAACCTGACTAAAATTACATGCAGTTAATTTGCATATTATATACACTCATTGTCAAAAAAATTAGGGCAACCATAAGCAGCAGTCGAAATGGAATGACATTTGGCATAGACAATAAGAATAATGATGCAAATAAGTGATTACAATATCAGAGCAAATGAACTGTTTATTTGGGTAAAACACTACAGGTCAATAGTCCCTTTAGTACTGTGTTATACTGCCCCTAGCATGGATACATAAGGCTTGGTATGGAGTCGCAGACAACTAATGCTGCCTGAGAAAGATCCTCTTATAGCTGTTGTAATTGCTGCTCCAGATTGCTGATACCAATTGATGGTGAAGTTGCGGTCCCAGGAAGAAAGAAGGGTGTCGACAGCATGGAGACAATCCAGGGAATTCCGTGCTGCATGTGGGAGGGCATCTTGTTTGAAAATGGACTGAATGAAGAGCAGCACATGAGGCTGCAGAATCTCCTGAACTACTGCTTTGCTATCAATTTACCCTGATCACTTATTAGCAGAGACTGAGAATTTGTAGGAGATGGCTCCCCACATCATGATGCCACCAGTTCTGGTGGTGTGTAGCTCAACAATAATGTCCGCATTTTTTGTGCTGCCCAGTGCTGCTCCATACTCGAGTACAGCGATTATCAGTGTCCAAACAAAACCTGTATTGGTCACCAGTCCACATCCGTCTATGCTACCTGTTCACTATACCACTGCAAAAGAAGCTGCAGATGGTGGGGTGTTGATGGCAGACAGAATAAGGGGCATCGAGAATGCAATTCTCCTCGCAATCATTCGGGTAGATACAGGTGTTTCTAGAGATGCAGCTATATGTCTAGATGATAAGACAGGTAAATCCTTGGATCAGTTTGCTATCAGACAATGATCCAATCTTCTCTTCTGGTAGTCTGCCTAGGTGTCTCAGTGCCTTCCCTGCATGTGTGTTCTCTTACATCTCTACTGCCCCCAACATCATCATCACAGTATAGTCGGAACAGTGGAGGTCAATTCAACAGAACGAACAGCCTGCTTCCTGCAATCCTACAATATGACCTCTTTTAAACTCTTGTCAGTTGTTCAAAACTGCATCGTCAAGGCATGCTGAGAACTCAGACTTACACTCTACAACCACAATGATTATACAGCAAACAGCGGTGAAATGACGTCATTCACATGACCACAGATGTAGCAATACTAACCCTCCTGGTGGCAGTTCTCTGTATGTAATCGCAGCCCAACTACCTGTGATGGTGCCGAATACCGAGTTTAGTTGTACTTGGATCACTGATTATGGGTGAGCTAATTTTTTTTGGCAAGGAGTGTGTGTGTGTGTGTGTGTGGGTATGCTTACAAATATATATATTTGTAAGCATTAGTAAAAGTAGCTTCCTTAAAACTTTAGGTCTATTCCTTATAAATTTGTAATAAGTCGTTTTAGTTCCCTCATGTTTAAGATCATCTACTATTTGTATTTTGTAGCAAAGAGATGGAAGATAGAATATGTAGAAAGTAATACAACATTTCACCGAACTTTTGCACATGGCTTATCTGCAATATGTGATTTCATTGTCTTTATTTTGTGTAACATGGAAATTAGCTGATTTCACAGCAATTACTAAGTATACTTTCTGGCAGAATTGTCTCCCTATTTTGAAAGGTAAATAGAAAAGCATCATTCATATTACTCCAAATTTTATTTTAAAATCAGAAAAAAGAAATGTTTATCATTTTGTTTTATCAACTAAGCACTTGTCTTATCACTTCTTTTTAAAATTACATCGTCTAAATGCTGCCATCATGTACTACACACTCCTGAAATCTCGCTCTTCTGCAATCGCTCATGATCATTGCACAACCATCATTTTTAAAGCTGAACCAGTTTCTCTGAAATCTATATTCCAATATGATTTTTCTTTCAGGACAAGGACCCCTTGTGTTTGGATATAGCCTGAAATGCTCCTGCTTAAGGTCATATCCCCTCTCCACCTCCCACCACTAACACCTTGAGTGGCAGTAATTTCAAATTTGGAAGATAATTCTGCAGAAACATTTGGATGATATAATTTTTAAAAAGAAGCAATAAGATGGTGCTTAGCTGACAAAATAAAATGGTAAACATTGCTTTTTCTGATTTTAAAATAAATTTTGAATAGTATGAATGATGCTTTTTTTTTATTTAACTTTCAAAATAAGGAGATAATTCTGCTGGACCCGTATGTGTATGTGTGTGAGTATATATATCCAGGGCTTTTCCGAACTTATGTTACAGAAGAATATGGTAGATAGAGGGCACGGAAACAAACAGTTTTCATTAAGTAATTTGTGTCCTGTCTTGCACTGATACAGCGCTACAGTCATTTTATTGTTGTTACTGGTAGACAAATCATTCATAGAAGGGCCATTGCCATCTGCCTATTTGGAGTGTTGTGCCATTAGAGAAGATGTTCAAAGTGATGTCCCTCTTGTTCGACACAATAGTGGCATCACTGGAGCAGTGACTAATGCACTCGTTCAAAATGCCATGAAAATACGGATGATGTTGCAGGCTTCAACAATTCGTTGACGCAATTTATCGACTCTTATCAACAAGGGTAGAGTACAGGAGGCTCTTTACATGGCCCCAGCAGAAGAAATCAATCGGATTAAGATCCGGTGATCATGGAGGTCATAGGACTCCTGTGCATGGCTGACAGCCACAACACTAAAACGACTGTAGCACTATATTGGTGCAAGACCAGATACCATTACTTAATGAAAACTGTTTGTTCTTGTGCCCTCTGTCTAACAGAAATTGAAATGCAACACCAGAAAGCTGAATTTGACAAGGCCGTCATGCAGGTGAAGAAACTGTATGATAACAAATAGAATGTAATATGCTATGGTATATGCAGTGCAGAGGGTCCAATGTGTGACACACATATTGGGTATAATTATGTCATACTGCAGTGCAAGTCTGCACTCTGGTATACATATGATTTCAGAAATGTTGAATATCCTCTTGAGGAATGTCACTCCATGTTAGAGAAACAAGTAATCCCATCCAGTCCAGACATGCTAGAACTGGAGGTCAGGTAACCGTGCTGACCATGATAGTCAACAGACATGTGTCCCCAAGTAAAGCAGAAAAGATATCAGGACTAATTGGATGATGTTCTGGACATACAGAGAGACAGCCAACATCCTTTCCATGAAAACCAGATGTGCACAACTCCCCACATCAGAGCACCAGGAGTGGGCCCTTGTGTCTCAGCCAAATGCATGCTGCAAGTTACCTCTCTGTAGGTCGCCATTGGACATGTATCAGACCCTCACTAGTCTCAACAGAAATGCCTTTCATCCACTGAAGACCACAGACCTTCATTCTTCCCTCCAACCAGCCTGTCCTTAGCCCTGCAGGCATGCCCAGAAGTGACGAGGAATGAGTGGCAGTCATGGCAAGGAACACAAAGAGATGATTGCAGATTGTTCGAACAGACATCTGTGGTGAGACAAGAGCTTCGATGTGAGTCTCTGTGGCCATTCAGTTGTCACAGCCAACCTGCAGATGTGCCGGTCTTCATGTGCAATTGTCCATCTGAGCTTTTAGGAACTGGGTCTCGCATTTATATAAATATATCTTCCTCCTGTCACAGTTGCTACACTGTAGACTCATCCTGCCCAATCCTTTCAGCAATTTGATAGTCTGCCCGACATGCTTCTCACTGGTCCATTATGGGATCCTAATCAAAATTCCAGTAACTGCAGGAATGGGACACGATTCTGTCTTTCAGTCATAATATACAGTTTCAAGAATATTAAACGACACATGGATGCTCTGACAAATGGTTTCATATTGTCCACAGGTTCTGGAAATGACAAAAGTATGACTGTTGCTGCAACCTGTAGCAGGTTAGGACACTCCAATGACATTGACAATTTCATCATGTATTTGTCTGCCTATTACGTTTCATGCTGTGTATTCCAACAATAACCCATTCTGGGTGTTGCATTTTCGATTTCCATCAGTGCATTTCTTTTCCAAAAAAAAAAAAAAAAAAATGCATCATATAATAATTTTTAATTAGATAACTTTTTGAAGTTATTTAAATGAATATTTTTATTATATATTTTATTTCAGCTCTGAAGCTCTGCTGTTATCCTGAAATGTATGTATAAAGCCTAGAAATAAGGGAAGAGGAAGGGGGTATTTAATTAAGCCTAAATCACCTATGTTTCTCAAGAAATGAAAACTTTTTTTTCTTCTCAGCAGTGTTAAAACACAATTTTACTTTTCACGCCAAAACACATTCTACAGTGGAAATGTAAAGTAAATTCTTGAAAAATTGAAATAACTGTTAAAAAATTGACTTGAATCCAATTCTGAAGAAAAAAAAACCAAAAAACAAAACCTGTTTACATTCAGAGGAAATGGAGGTAAATGTTTAGAAGAAGTTGAAAGAAGTTCTGATGTTTATTTTAAACTGACAAGGAGACAACATGCCCTCTACATCAAGAGTAGTAAGTACACATGAAGTATATTAAAAATATATATGGGTTTAGGTTTAGGGGACCAACACTCTTAAGGATTTTGAGATATTTGACATTGTTTTATCAAATTTTCACTAATAGTTTATTTAAATGTTAGAAATGCAAACATTTTGTGTAATATGTTGTTGTTGGCCATAGCTTTTTTTAACGCTTTTTTTAATGTTACATATTACAAAGCTTTCGGAGTGAAGCGACGGTAGCCGGCTAGTTAGATAATAAAGTAAAATGTCATGGGTTCATAACCGAATTCGGAAAGCCTACCAGTATAAATACAGGTAGGCAATATATATTTTGTGCATGAGAAATGAGTGATCTTCAGATTTCTTATCAATTTTTTTTTCATTTCGGTCCAAATATAAATATAAACCCCAATAAAATAAATTAGCTAAACAAGTTTTTCTTTCTTTCTTATATTAATCAAATATAAATGATTTATTTAATCAAGACCAAAACGCACTAAATAAAATATAAACAGTTAATAAAATTCATGCTACATCACATGTTCCAAGAAGCCGATTCGTTTCTCTTCCTCAGATTGTGATTCTTTGAGAAAGGTATTAACTGTTTATATTTTATTTTGTGCGTTTTGGTCTGTTCATTAAGTATTGTAGCTGCACATTAAAGATGGCCGATTTATATAAATACTTTATCTTTAGTAACATTTTACTTCATCTTGTAATTAAAGGGGATATCATTTAAATTTCTAATTATTTACTAATGTAAGCCAGAAAAGAGAATAAAAATGATAAAAGAAAATATATTAAAGTAAGGAAAAACAAAACAAAAATATAGGAGATTTAATTCCAGTACCTCGAGTATATGCATGAAGTGAGCAATCACTGACAACCATAATAACTTAAGTCACATTTCTAACATTTAAGCTATTAGTGAAAATTCATTGAAAAACAATGTTGGATATCTCCTACTCCATAGTATGTTGGCCCCAAACCTATATTTTTGAAGTTCTTTCTGTAAAAGGGCATTAAATTTTTTGATGAGTGTGTTAGTCTCCTTAGGAGTTTTGTTGACAGTAGATACTTCATTTTAAAGAAAAATACATTAAAACCCTTTGATTCGCAATTTATACAAACTTGTCATATCTTCTGATGATATAAATACTGCACAATTGGCAGGATTTCAGCATATTTTTTTTTTTTTTATATATAGGAAATTTTCTTCTAGTGAGTTTTTGAACTTTTTTCAGTAAAACCATATTTACTGTACCTTTTATTTTATCTAATGGGCTTCACAAAATTTTCCATATCTATTAATTATCACATGCTTGGTCTACCTCACAAGAAGTTTTCGTCATGAAATTGCTAAGAAAAAACTTAGCAGACAAGTGCACGATTTTCACTACTTGCTATTTTTTGTTTTGAATTGAATGTACTGCAGTTGGTAGAGAACAAATGTTTGCAAATTCATTTGTAGCATTCATAATGTCGAGGATTTGAATTCAGTCAATTTTTCCAGAGGATAAGCAGCTTTCAGAATCCAAACTATGTAACTATTAAAATATAATTTCATGTATCAAGCTATTAATCACAAAATACAGTGGTGGTCAGAATTATAAGGACAACTGAAAATTTCACAGAAAAAATTTATTTCTGAAGTAAATAAAGTGAAATGTATACATAAAATGCTTTTTTATGCTAGAAATCATTGTAGAATGCAAAACATTGGAAAATGCAAAATATGAATGATTTGCCGTATTAAACAAAAAATGTCATTGTAAAAACTGGCCAAAATTATAACGACAATGAATGTTTTTGGCCTAAAACATACTAATAATTAATAATCTCCCCCTTCTTCTCAATCACTTTCATCAGTCTTGACGTCATAGAGTTTGACAGTTCCTTAAGAACGTTTTTAGAAATGTTTTTCCAGGCTTTTTCGATGGAGGACATGAGTTCTTGCTTATTTTGATATTGAACACCATTTTTGTATACTTCGTGTGCCAGAATACCCCACAGGTTTTCCATTGGATTTAGATCTGGGCTTCTGGCCGGCCAATCAAGTAATTTCACGAAATTAGCATCAAACCATGCTTTCGAAGTTTGAGAAACATTTACTGAGGCATTGTCCTGCTGGAACAAAAAGTCTCCACTTGTAATTGACGGTGCTTCTGATAAAAGATTATTGCCCAATATGTAAATATAACTCTCAGACTTCATTTTGCCCTGCACAAAAACTATTGCAGTGGCTCCGCCAGTTGCGAAACCTCTTCAGACCAGCCACTGAGCCACCTCTAAATCTATGGTTTGCAAAAATTTCTTTTTCTTTACGGAAATCGTACCAGAAGTAGCAAAAACCATCTGGTCCATCCAAATTAAACTTTTTCTCATCAGAAAAGATAATATCATCGCACTTCTTTTTCCATAGTAATGCATTTTTTGACAAACTCCATCCTCAGTCTCTTATGAACTTTTGTAAGAGGTGGTCGTGACCTAAGATTTCCTAACGAACCTTTTTTTTCTTTTTGTAAAACATGTCGAACAGCTCGAACACTGCATCGTAAGTTTAATTCCCGTTTAATTTCTGTTGATGTTTGTTTTTTGGAGCAAGCTCGCCTTATTATCCTTCTTTTCACACGCACAGAAACAGAAGATGGCCTACCTATACGTCTTTGCCGTCCATATTTTTCGGGATTTTTAAGAAAATTATAAATAACCGTTCTCGATCTATTCAGCTTTGTCGAAATTTGATGTACAGTAAGTCCTGAACTTTTAAAAGCAACCACTTTCCCTTTCTAAAACTCCGAAAGTTTCGTACCTAGTGGCATGACTGAAAAAATAGAATATGACGTTCGCAATCTCTTACTATGCATTTATATCGTCTGGGAGTGCAGTGTGCTGAACAAAAAACATGCAAATTTTGCTTTTTAGAACACACAAATAGCATTGTCCTTATAATTTTGTCCATATCACAGTGCTGTCTAAATCCAAAATACATTTTATGAATGTGAATTTCCCATATATTTCCATAAAAACTAATAAAAAATGCTGCATTTATCGTTGGTTTCCAGCCATAAAATTTGCATAATTTTCCAGCCAACTGTAACCAAGTTTGGCGATTTTTTCCCTTGTCCTTATAATTTTGACCACCACTGTAGGCACACAGTAATGGAGTGAGGCTCTAATACTTTAAGGAGTCAAGGATCTCTGTAGAAGACAATGTCAGAACTTAAACTGAAGAAAGCTTTGGTGCATCTAGCTGTGGGTTAGAGACCAAGCTCATCCACCATGTAAAGAAAGGGAAGTTATTTTGAAGCTGTAAGAGTGGTTTGTGGAGCAACTTTTAATTACAACTCCAAGATAGTTGGTGTGTAAGCAACATTGACTGATGGGAATGAATCAAGTACATATGAATTTTGATACCTGAATAGTGTATGTAATAGGTATGACTTAACCATCATTGTGAAGACATATCGTTCTGTCTTTAATTCTGAAAGGCAGATCTTGGAAATGGCAACACTGGTAGTCATTAGCATACGAAGTTGGTGTGAAAGGCTAAATGGATAGGAATTCAAAGGTAAATATCCTGAAGGTTGATTAACAATGACCTTCTGCAGTACCTGGCAAATGGATTTCAGTGTCTCCATATAGAAATTATAAGCAGAAATGAAGTGGTCCAAGCATGAGTCATATTATTAATGAAGGTTGTTTTTTTTTTATCTTATTTGGCACAAGAAAGATCTCATGAAAAATCCTGGGAATAAGAGAAAGATAGCTGTATTGGAATAATGGCATTGTTTGATGAGTTTGTGCATCTACTAAAATCTGAGTTTATACAAAGACATAAGGAATCTCTAGTTACACAGATCCATGTACTGCATTTATTATTAGACTGATTAGCCAGGAACTATCAAAACAATATGAAAATAATTTTTATAGAAATCCTTTTTTCTTTTTTTGAGAAAGCAAGGGAGATGCAGAGAAATTTTCTAAGAAATTATTACACTATATTTTACACAAATACAGAAAATTAACTTTTAGGGAAAAAAATTGTTGTGCAAAAAAAAAAAAAAAAAAAAAAAAAAAAAAAAAAAAAAAAAAAAAAAGAAAAGAATAAAAGCAAAATCTTTACATTAGATTTCAATAGTTTAGGTACTGCTACAATTTTGGTTTCTATGGATTCCTTGCCTTCTCAGTATTTTTAATTTTTTTTTGCTTAGAAAAAGTAGATAATTTATTCTGTTGAGTCAGTGTTGATACTGGATTTTGCTATGTTTGTAACCAAGAGCAAGAGAAAAGACTACAATTCACTAATGGGGTGTTATGTACAAAGGTATGTTGATAAATAAAAAATAATGATAAGGATTCATTGTGGAAATTAGTTTTATTTTCCTGAAAAAGCAGAAATGAAGTTATGCCCTTTTCCAGGAAAGGCAACTGTTCTGTATTAACAAACTTTTATATGTACACTGGTGGAAAATGAAAAATGAACACCCTGAAGCCATGGTCCTAGGAGAATGAAATTTATTCACACATTCTGTAGGTTGTACACTGTACATGATCGTGTGCAGGGAGTAATAGGCCTATGTACAGTGGCTACAGTGTGTCTCAAAAGACCATGTCAGTTCCCTGTGTACCCTCCTCCAGCAGCAATGCAGGCCTGCACTCTCGTATGGAGACGATCTTAAAGGTGCTGAATGTCATCCTGGGAATGGAGATCCATGCAAATTCCACCTGGTGGTGCAGTTGATGAAGGCTTGTTGCCGCTCGGTTGCAGACCCGGGCCAGACACTGTCCAATCTAGTTCCACACATGCTCAATGGGGGACTGGTCTGGTGATTGTGTTGCCCAGGAGAGTTGACAAACGCCTTGGAGAGCTCGGTTGGTTGCACGAGAGGTGTGTGGTCGGGCATTGTCCTGTTGGAAGAGCACATCTCCCTGATGTTGCAAGAATGGCAACAGAAAGGATTGGATGATGGTCTGGATGTACGCTGCCCTGCTCAATGTTCCCGGACAACCAGAGGCGAACGGTCATTGTAGGCTATGGCACTCCACACCGTGATGCCAGGCGTTGGTCCTGTTTTTCACTGTGGCAGATACTGCTCACCTGGTCGATGCTGCACACGCAAATGACCATTACTAGTGCCCAGGCAAAACCTGCTCTCATCATTAAACATAACAATGTGCCATTCATCCCTCCAAGTACTCTTTCACGACACCACTGGAGGCAGCTTGCATGGTGGCGAGGCGAGGGGAAGTCTGGCGTGTGGCATCCATTATCGTAGCCCAGCTTCCAGCAAAGAGTTGCAGACGGTCCTAGATGACACTGGTCCTAATCTGTGCTGCAGTCACAGTGCAATCCATGATGACCACTCGTAAGATGCAGCAGTTCTGGCATGCATCCGGAACCAGACTGATGAGCATCAACACTTTCCTCGGACCACCGGCAACAATACTGATGCACAGTGGATACTTCACGTCTAACATGTTGAGCGATTCTCCAGAATGACCACCCAGCCTCCTGAAGACCCACAATACGATCTCACTAAAACTCCCTTAACTGCACAAATTGTGCTTGCTTACACTATCCTGAATGTCTAGAACGTTCACCATCACTTTGGCGCATAGTACAGTGCTGGAAAAAGCCCACCACTCTTGCGGTTGGTCAGCATTGGCTGATAGGGGCTCGGATTGTCCACAGCCAGTACTTGCTTCCTAATTCTTCCACAGTGCTGAGCTTTTGATCATCACATTTACTGCCCTCTACCAGTACCACACACAAATGCAGTGCTTCCCATTCACTTTCTTTGGGGGTGTTCATTTTTCATTTTCCAACTGTGTATAAATATAAATTTCTGATTTTCTATATTGCCTAGTATCAGCTTCTAGTCTATGCATCATGTGATATTTAAACTGTAAGAATACTGATATGATGCAATAGAAAAGAACAACCTGAAGGACAAACCAAACAAACTTCTAACATGGTTTATTTAACATAACCATATGAGAATAATCAGTAATATAACTGGATCTCAAGAGATGACAAAGATAAGTTATTTATAATCTTGAAATGAATACTCACTATGTGAATTAACATCCCATGTGCCAGCAACATAGCCTACAACTTCGCTGGATGTTAAATGGCAATGGAAATCCTTTCAAATGTTAAAGAAATGCATTAATGATAAAAAAGAACAAATTGATGTATAGTACATTTCTAATAGTAACATGATTTTTAACAAATTATTTTTAGCAGTTTTAAAAACTTTTTAAGAGAAGGAATCTTCAAACTTCTATAACATTTATTTAAATAAATAAAAACATATTAATGACATTGATCTTACAATTAAAAACATACAGTTAGTAGACAAACTAACTGTAAATGGTTGGATCTTTCCTAAGGCACTGAAGGCTGTACAAGCTACGAGAGTATTTGGATCCCTACAATCAAAACAAAAAGATAAATAGTTAGAAATGTTTTTATCTACTGGAGTAGATATGACAAATAATATGCTTAAAAATGTCCACCACTAGCATCCTTGAATTTTCATTTGAAACCAACAGGTTCAAAAATATGGAAAATACTATAAGGGCATTTCAAATTAAATCAACCAGAGTTGCTTTATAGTTTCAAATTAAAAAAAAAAAAAAAAAGAGATATCATATCTATGGAAATAAACACATATTTAAGTGTCTTGTGATATTTAAACTGTAAGAATAATGATTGGTTTCCAAGAAAAAAAGAAAAAAAAAAAAAAAAGTTCTGGATTCCTTGTTAAAATTGTGAAATCAGACTACACATTTTTAAAAATCTCATTCTAATCAAGCTACACCAGTGATATATATATCTTCTGAGAAACGAAATGTAAGAAAATTATCAGAAAAAAAATAATATATAAAATAAATTCCTGAAAGTGGGGAAAAAATAGTTTCATGATTTTAATATTTTTTTAAAAAATCTTTAAGTACACTACATGGCCAAAAGTATCCGGACACCTCTCTGGAGAAGTTTATCTGGCTATTATCGCATAGAACAAAATTAAAGTGGTCACTGCAGCATCAGGTGGTTCTAAATGGGCATTAGACAATAAGTAAGTCAGCAGAGCTGAGTGATTTCGAACGTGGCATGATCATTGGATGCCATCAGTGCAACAAATCGGTTCATACAATATCGGCCTTGCTACAAGTAATGCGATCAACTGTAAGTGATGTCATTATAAAATAGAAATGTCTGAGAATGATAATGGCAGGAAAATCACAGTGGTAGGCCAAAAAAACTCACAGATCGCAGCTGTCGAACCCTGAAGAGGGTAGCAAAGAAGAATCGCAAGTTCCCATTGGCAACTAGTGAGTTCCAAACAGCTTCAGGCATCGCTAGCACCAGGATTGTTCGTCGGGAGCTGAAACACAACGGTTTCCATGGTCGTGCGACCGTTCACAAGTCTAACAAAAGCAAGGTGAATGCTAAAAGGTGGTTGCAGTGGTGCAAAGAGCACTGCCATTGGACTGTGGAGAAGTGGAAACTAAGTACTTTGGAGTGATGAATCCCACTACACGATCTGGCAGTCCTATGTACATGTCTGGGTTTGGCAGATGCCAAGAGAATGCTTCCTCTACCCAAGTGTACTGTGCCAACTGTTAAATTCGGTGGCATCATGGTTTAGGGCTGTTTCTTGTGGTTTGCACTGGGTCCCTTAGTTCCTTTAAATGAAAACATGAACACAGAGATGCATGTTGACATTCTTGATAATTCTGCACTTCCCACCCTCTTGCAGCAGTACGGGAGAGGACCGTTTCTGTATCAACAGAGTAACTGTTCTGTCCACTGACCGAAGGCTGTGCTACTGTGGTATGAAAAGATATGTGTTGAACTACTGGACTGGCCTTCTCAGAGCCATGATCTGAATCTCATAGAATACCTATGAGAAGAATTGGAACACAAATTAAGCACCAGGCCCAACCGCCCTTCATCAGTGGTAGGACTCACTGCAGCTCTCATGGACAAATGGAAGAAAATTCCTGCTCACATATTTCAAAATCTGGTGGAAAGTCTTCCCAGACGAGTGCAGGCTGTGATTGATGCTGAAGGTGGCCCGACATCCTATTAATATGCGCCACATGACTTTCTGATTGTACAACAGTTGGTGGCCGGATACTTATGGTGATATATTGTAAATAAACCCACTACATTTTTTATGCAAAACTGAAAATATCATAGGGTGTCCACAAAAATTTTCTCTTAAATTTCCCTGACTCACGAAAACTGTTAGTTCATCGACAATATTTTAAAAGGAGGGAAAAAGAAACCCAGCTTCCACCTTCCCCATAGCTGGCCTATTCTCTCTTCCTTTATTTTTTTATTTTTTTATATTTTAATTAAATTTGTACTTTTCAATAAATATCAGATAATGAAGCAAAGTTAAAAAAAAAATAATCAAATTTCAAACAATTGTTTTGTAATGTATGCCAACTCTGATTAATTATTTTTATTTTTTTTTGTGATAAGAGTAACAGCAGTAGGAAATCGATCACATAAGACACTGTCTTGGTCAAATGAACATTCAGTAGCTGCAAAGACTTGGATCCATTCTTGGGAGTTTCAATTTAATGACACTTTCTCAAACAAACCTATAAAAAAATCTGATATGAATCTAACAAATGTTACAACAAAGTGAGCTCTTAAACTCATTGACATAACAATTTGCACACCACAAAAAACATTCTACAAACGGCAAAGTAAGTAAATAGCTACGGTGAGGATAGATATGCAAATGAATAATGTTTGGTGCGATTGTGCATGGTCGCTTGTCTTACAGCAGTGCTGCAATTGCACATAGTGGAGTCCACATACACTGGAAGGTGATCAGGTGAGGTCTGTGAACGCTCAACATGCAGCCTTAGAGGTCATTACAAACAACTCACGGAGTTTGAGAGAGGCTGTATCATCAGGCTGCAAGAGGTGGGCTGGGCAGCACAGCGAATTGCCCTCCATTTAGGAAGTTCTGACTTACAGTCAGATAGTGTTGGGAGCAATGGACATGTGAAGGCACCTCTTCCCAGTGGACTGCCTCTGGACGACTCAGACAGATAACCAGGAGATAGGATCATCAGAGAGGCTCAAACAGATTCAATGGCTTCCTTGTCCACTATCCAGCGACAAGTGGCAGAGTCACAAGGGAACCGTATCTCTGCCAGAATCATTTCCATACGCCTAGCAGATGCGAATCTGCATTCTAGACACCCCTTCCGTTTTGTGCCTTCAATACCTCAACATCATCTCTACATTTGCAGTGGTGTCAGTAGAGAGCAATGTGGAATGCCATGGACTGGCGACATCCCCTTTAACGACGAATTCTACTTTTGTTTCGGAACAGATGACCATCATGTCAGGTTTGGAGGACCACAGGTGAGTACTAAAATCTCAACCTCACTTTACAGAGGTATACAGCCACCACTGCAGACATGATGGTAAGGGGTGCATCACATACGATTGTCGTTCATCACTAGTAGTGCTACAAAGGACATTGACAGCCCAGCTGTACATTCAGGAGATCCTGTGACTCCATGTGCTGCCTTTCCTGAATGGACGCTCAGAAGCAATTTTCCAACAAGACAAAGCTTGTCTGCACATAGCTAGGATTTCACAGGACTGTCTACGTCATGTTGCGGCAATTCCTTGGCCTGCCCACTCACCTGATTTGTTGCCAATTGAGCATGACTGGCACCAGATGGGACGCCAACTGTTGCCATGTAGCAGTGTTCGTTATTTCAAACGTTATTTGCAAGAACTGTGGGCAAATCTGCATCAAGACAACATATGGCATCTGTCTGACTCTATAATCGACCGTATCACCGCATATATCCAGGCACGAGGTGGTTCAATGAGGTACTGAAGATCTTATTGTGTACTGCAGCTCCGCAGGACATTGCACTGCTGCTGTGGTATTGTAATCACTCCTGTCCTTTGTCTCTACCATCACACTAATAAAATTTCATTTGAATCCAACGCTTCCTTCGTTGTTCAAATTTTTTTGTCAATGAGTGTACTTTTAAAAATAATAATAAAAAATAATTTAATAAATAATAATAATAGAGACAACAGAATCTCAAAATTATGAACTTTTTAGCGAGGCAATTAAGAGATGCCATGTCCAGAGAACCTGCAACTTTCATTACTGCTTATATTTCAGTTTTCCCAAAATGATTAGATTCAATTTGTTAAGGTTTTATTACCAACACTTCAAGAATGTAACTTCAATTTTTACAGCTTTTAAATGGATCTCTTACCATGACAATGCTTTGTGATCAATTACCTACTTTACTCTAACACAGATACAAAAAATTAGTGAATAAGAAGAGCAGTGGAACCTCCATGACTATAAACTAAAAACATAAAAACACATTAAAAATAAAGGAAAAGAAAATTCAGGTGCTGGGCTCTGCCAGCCTCAAATGAATTTCTTATGGCATCAAAATAAAGAAAAAGTGCCTAAAAGATATGTAAACACATTAAAATTGAGACCAATGTTCATTCTGACTACTCTCAACTGATGATCGCCTAATAAGCGTGAAACAGGCTTGTCTTGAGATGTCAGATGAACATTGGTCTCAATTTTAATAAAAAATTAGTGATCTTTACAATTTTCAGGAATCAAGAATTTTATTAATCCATTTTAAAATCTGACATATTTTAATTTAAATTAGATACTCCATTGGGAGTAATTTTGTTCAGTTTTGCATAAAAATTAGAGAAGGCAGGTATAGGTTCCCAAGGTCTGGAGTAATTGAAATACACAGGTCAGAAGACCAATCTATTATCAGCCTGCACTGAACATCTAGAAAAATGTAATCCCTTTTAGAAGGGGAAGATGAATCCCAGGGCCTGATAATAAGGGGGAAAAAAATCTTCACTCCTTCCTGGGATAATAATTTGGTCTCCAGCTCCTAAACAAGTTTCTAAATTATAAAACTAAGCCAACATTTAAAACCAATATATTAATCTTAGCTTGGATCTACTTCAGATTTTTAAAGTAATTTGTTTCATTGAAGGTAAGATAATTATAAGCACTATACATTTAAAATGGACTCTGGAATAAATTTATTACCACGTTACATGAATGAATTACTTTATGGCTTTGAGAACTTTCTATAATATGTTAGAAATTTGTAACACCTCAGAAAGCTTCTGAAAAATTCTTAAGATACAAAATAAAAAAAAAAATTGTTTAATTGTTTTTCAGTTAACTTTAACAATAATGTGTTACCTTTTCCTGGGATAAAGTAAATAAAGTATTTCGGCCATTCCATGTAAAACAGGACAAACATACCATGCCCCTGGTATGGTCAATGACCCTGTTCCAATTAATAGTAGAGGGCAATTCAAATTTTTCTTAAAAAAAGCCTAAATGTAGTCTAATAATCACCATCACATAGCCTAATAAAAATGAAATTTAATATTAATTTTTGTGTTTTGGTTTCAATATTCAATGCTTTTTTACATTATCAAAATTACAAGAGGCTAATTATTGATTTTTGTTTCCACAATATCCCAATGTGAGTGCAGGTTGTGAGGGTTGAGTAGCCTGTAGTAATGTAACAATGCAATGATACTGGTCAGTAGATAGGGGTTATAATAGGTAATGATTTCGCAGTATGTCACACCCGTAACATGATTTTCTGAAATTTTATGCTAGCAAAATTTAAGCCTATATAAAAAAAGGTGAGCATCCCTAGTTACAGTGAATATTCCCATAATAGAAAAAAAATATAACCTTTGTCTAGGTGTTCTTAATTCACAGAATATTTTCGAATATGTAGGGAACTCAGAAACCAATGTCCATTTAGTGTCACACCCGTAACACCTACTAATTATTTTTTTTAGCATTGACCACAATATTTTCTTAACATTACAATTTATGCAAATATTAACAACCCTAAGAACTACACTTTTGCAAAAAATTACGAATTTATATGTAGAAGTTTATTAATTATAGAGCAATTAGTGTATGCAAATGTCACACCCGTAACAATGGAATGGCCGATTTCAAGAAGAAATTATACATATCAATATTAACTTTGCTGGTATTCATCAAGAATATTTACTTTATTCTTGTTGACTTGTCCTATTTCAGAAATCATGCAGCTTAAGTGCTGCATTCATATTAATTTTAATAGTAATATTAAAAAAGGTTTCCCCCATTTGCCCAGACTTGACTAATAACAATGATAAGACTACTTTGCAAAATATAATGTTTATTAAATAAATTATGTAACACCTTTGCAACAGTGCTATTAAAATAAGGATATGATGGATTCAAGAATTTGATAGCGAGAGCTTTATTAATAATCTATTTCATCCAGTAATTCCTGATTTAAATCAGTAATAAATCTTGATAGTCATGATGACTGCCAACTCCTGAGTTAGGATTTTTGACTACGAAGAGTTTTTTTTTTTTTTTTTTTAATTTCAGCAAAAGTTTGAGATGGGCTTTCCTACAAACTAACCACAAAATACACTGGCTCATTACCAAAAAAAAAAAAAGCAGGACATACATTTAAATTTATAAGGTATTTTGTACAGTGCAACTTGGATAATTCGAAGCTGAAGGGACCACTACAAAACTTCGAATTATCCAAGATTTCGAATTAAACAAGTTACATCTTTTAACTTTAATTTCAGGTCCACTGAATGCTTGAAAAGATTATTCTGTCAATAAGTAAATATTTATTCAGAAAGATCGTGGTATGAAAGACTTAAACACTACTATTCTCCAAATGAGAGATGGCCGCCCTGTTTTTGTGAGATCTGCGCATGTATGATCGATTAGTCTGGTCAGGCACTTCCGTGTGATTTTATGACAGGACGCCGCCATTACGGTAAATCGCTTGTTACTTTGTAAAAGAGCATTGTATTTATAAATAATATATATTTATTTATTTATATAAATACTTATTGTTAGCAACTGGTATTGAAATAACGCTAAATAGTCGAGAGAAGTTTTAATTTGGCGTTATCAACATGTCTTTCTCAGTGAAAACAGACGACGGCGTCCATTGTGACAGGAAAACATAATTGATCAGCTACCGGAAGGGCTGCGCAGTTCAAACTTCCGCCGGCCATCTCTCATTTGGAGGACAATATATGTATGTAAACAAAATAAGATTTATATTACGTAAGCTACAGTACATATTGCATTCAATACAGAAAATTATAGTTTTTCAAAAATAGAATTCAGTCGCTTAAGGTTAGCAAAATCATCAAGCACATTTAGTGAACGGAAAACAGCTTCACTTACGTTGGTTTGTCCTTCAATGTACCGATAAAATTCGACGCTATCCCGTACTCGTTGGCGATTTGGCATTTCTTCTTCACACCCTTTTCCACCTCGCGAATGACGGCGGCCTTTTCAGCGAACGTTAAACTCTTGTACACGCGTAGTTTACTGAAAGACATGGTGACACTGACAGCAGGAAGCTCGAATGGCGTCTGAAGCGTCACGTGTCGAAGGGGATTTCAGTTGTCACGTGTCGAATTTCTTAACGATGAAACGCCGAAAAGTCGTTATGATTCGAAATTTTTTATAAAAAACTTCGAATTATCCACGATTTTTTAACATCGATTAAATAAGAAATTCAAGGGACCAAGAGAAATCTTCGAATTAACCACGTTCGAATTATCCAAGTTGCACTGTATAGGGCGATTCCGTGTTACGTGTGTGACATTTGGAAAACATTTTTTTCTAATTAATCAAGGAGTTTTCAATATATTTCTTATTTAAAAATCCAAACAAAAGTTCTTTAAAATAATATACACTTTACCATATTCTTTTATGCAGAAACCTATCAGTTTGATATAATAGTTATTTTTTAAATAGCTTTTTAAAAAACGTTACGTGTGTGACTCAGAAAAAAAGGAAATTTTGAGTAATGACATTAAATGATATATTTCTGTGAGTTTTATTGCCACACATTTAAATTAAAAAATATGGTAATAGTTTATTTACCGTATCATCTAAAATCACAGTTAAAATTTAAATTTAATAAATAATTGAATAAATAAAAATTAAAAATCTGCGTTACGTGTGTGACACCCTGATCGTTACGTGTGTGACCATGTGAATTCAAAGTAAAAGTTTGCTTTTAAAAATGCATGAGAGTAAAAAACGTATTAAAATATTACATGATATTTAAACATTTATACAATAAGACAATCAATAATTATTTTTATTAATGTTTATGTAACATTTCAAATCAACTTTAAGTTATTTAAATCAATTCTTATCTGAACAGAGTCACTTATAAAATTGAAACTTTCATAGTCAAAACAAAATTACATTTCTTCAAATTTAAACTGTCCCCTTGAACCAACTACAATAGGTGGAGAAAGTTTTTTTATGACATTTTCAATTGGATACAGGAGAACATCAGATTTTTTGGGCCATTTCCAATAACTTCCTGAAGGAATCATCACATTCACTTCTATATCTGTACCAAAAATATTAGAGATTTCCCCTGCATAAACATTTGTATCATAAGTAACTGCACACCAGTCACCAATATTAAAATGTGAAATGTTTTTGATCTGTTGACTTGTAGCTTAAAATAGAGATACAATGTACTTCAATATCAGGAATCACATTTGAACAGTTTGTTTTCCATAGTTGAATTTTTTTATTTTGCAAATTGCATTTCATCACATGCATTTGCTTAATACCAACTACGTCTTCAACATTAATCCATGGATTATCTGAACTTATAGCGCACTCAATATCTACTTGGCTCATATGGAGAACTGTAGTGTTTGTCATTAAGCTGGATGCAACATTAGCAAAGTCTAATGAGTTTTGTACATTTGTAGTTTCAGATTTGCTCATAACTTTCATTCGAACCAAGGATTTCACTCTTCCTCCCACTCCATCTACTACACCTTTGCCATGAGCTGTAGCAAAATATTTCAACTGAAAATTTTTGAGAAATTTCTCTGAAAGTATATAAAACAATCTTGACATATATTTATTTTTAAACTCAGACGATGGTCCATCACTATAAATAATTTCATTTACTGACAATTCATTATTTTTTATTATTATATCATATAATCACATTAAAAATGCATATACAGAATTCTTACCTTTATCTTTAGTATCGGAACAAATGAGAAAAGTAGTGCATTTGTTTTTGAAAAATAATGCTGCTGTAAGTAATTGAACATTTTCTCGTGACCATCAGTTTTGATAATCACATGATTAAAAGGATTTTAACGTGTGTTTTATTATACTTTATATTAGAAAACAACTATAACTCACACATAAATAATTCATTTAAAAAAGTTTAAATAAAACATGTTAAAAAATACGATACATTAAAAAGTTCCTAGGACAGGACAGTTTCGGGGAACATATTCCCAATCATCAGCAAGATCTAACTGTCCTGTCCTAGGAATTTTTTTTAATGTATCGTATTTTTTAGCATGTTTTATTTAAACTTTTTTAAATGAATTATTTATGTGTGAGTTATAGTTGATAATCACATGAATAAGCCATTGCAAAATCAATTTGAAGGACTCTTATTATTGTCAATCGATTTTTCTTGTTCAAATGAGTTTGACTGTATACGTTTTATTCTAACATGTTCTTGAAAAAGGGGCAAGTCATTTAGTATTCGTTCTTTTAATTGAGCATTACATCCATTTTGTGTAGTTTTCCTAATCTTACACCAAAATTATTATTCAATTTAAAGATTAAAAAGATTTTTAACCAATTGTATCTAGTTATTTTTTCATTATTTTGATTTTTTTTTCCCTAAATGTTATTCATAATTATTTTATAAATAATTTTTTCTTTAATATTAAGTATTTTAAATTTGTTCCTAATCCTGTTTTGTTTTGTTTTACAAAATTTTTTCAAAATTTATTTCAAAATTTCAAGATTTATTTCAAAATCTGTCACACACGTAACAAAAATGTTACGTGTGTGACATATTTTGAAAGTTATACAATTTCTTCACTTTTTAATAGATTTTTATATAACTTTACAAAAGTCATCTTAATATTTAGTTAAAAGAGAAAAATAAGTTTTGTGTTAAAATTTTGACTAAATTAGAAGTTATAAAAACTTTTAGATTCAAATGTTACGTGTGTGACAATAGTTTTATCATGTGTCTTCAAAAGTTTTCTAAACTATTAATTTTTTTACAAAATATTCACTTCTAACTCTATTCACAGTCTTGAGTATTTCATAAATTGATTTCTATCATTTAAAATAAATAAAGTATGCAAAATATTTTTTAAATTCAGAAATCATCAGTGTATTTTAATTTCATCATTCTGCAATTTTTTATGTACTTATATATTAAAAGGTATTTTTTGTAATGAAATTTTATTTTAATAACAAAAATTTTTGCATCATGAGAAAGAGCACAGTTTTTCCTACAAATAAAATTCATTAACATCTTTCTATGTTGAAAAAAATTTTTTTGCTCTCTGCACGGAATGGCCCTATATATAAATATCCTTTTAAATTTAAATGTGTCCTGCATTATTTCTTTCTTTATACTATAAACAATTTTATTTTTTATTGTCATTAATTTTAATATATATATAAAACCCACAACTCTTGATATCAGCCTAAAAGATCCACATGTCATTCCGGAACCGTAAGTTGCCAACATATGGCCTATTTAAAGAAATCCTTGCTGTAATATGTTAATAAAGAATATGAGCTACAATAATGAAGTTCAAACTGTTAGGAAAATTGCACAACTTTAAGCTGTAAAGTTGAAAATAAAAAAGACAAAAAACAGAGTAGTCTGTTTAACTTTTAATATTTTCCAAAAGAGTAAAGGAAAGAGAAGAATAAGGTAACATCAAAAGTTAAAAAAGTAACTTTTAAAATTCCCCAAGCTTAACATCACCAAAAATAGGAAGTTTTTTTCTTTTTATGTAGAAACAAATGTTTATTAAGAAAAGATCTTTTCCATTTTCTAAATGGAGAAAAAATTCCAAGCCCCTTCATTTTTTTTTTCTTTTTCTTATTGACATGATTGGACAAAAATCAAAAGGTTCTTTGTTTTATTACAATTTATGTCAGTATTAATCTATCCAAACATTTTTCTATAGCAAAAATCAGGTTTGCAGTTAATTAGATAAAAATAAAAAAAAAGAAAGAAAAAGAAAAGGCAATATTAAATTCAGGAAAATATCAATGAAGACTACTACAAATACATGGGTAAAGCAAAATATTTTTCACAATAAACACAATCTTAATAAACATAATTTTTTAAAAATAAAATTTGACTTACAAATCTTGAGGAATTCTTCCACAATATGACAGCTGGCAGGTCATTTTTAAAACATTTTGTGTAAATAAATATTTTTAATGAACATTTTTAAATGAACCTGTTCAGAATTCCCATTGATGTTGGCTCAATGTGCAAAGGCATATTTATTGTCCATTGGTGAATTTCTCTCTCTATTTATAAATATTTTTATTATTGAAGGAATGAGTGACTTCTTGTAATTGCATTTTTAAAAAATAAAAACAAAAAGAGAAACGCCAATATGATATGATCCTGCAACCCCTTTCTTTACTGGGGATGACGTGTTGGCAGCCTCTGACATAAATATCCAAACTGTACATGAGTGAAAGCAGAATTTTATTTTAATTTCTTGTTGGTTGCTAAGACAGGATCTGTGAGAAAAAAGTTACAAGCCTCATTTTACCACACATTTAGGTATTTTTGGTTCATTTTTTCTGAACACACTACATAATTAAATGTTTGTCTTTGGATAAGTATGTACACTACTTTTAATTCCTAGATTTTACATGTCGGTGCTTTTTCTTTCTACTATTGTCTGCAATTTAATCTACGAGAATTTAAAAAAATACTAAAATGTAAACTAGAGAGAATCTTGTGGAGACAAAAAAAGGTCTTTTTGTATATCTCTTCATTCCTTTTCAAATTAGATCACTGAATAGCAAAACAATAGATTTACATTCTTCTATTTATTTTTTTCACCCTGTTATATATTAAGTCTTATGAAACTGCACTACTGTATTGTAAATCTTTCTCAGAAGTCAAAATAAAGCATCCCTCTTATCATGGTATGACAGAAAATCTTTTTTCTTTTTTATCTCTAGAGATAAAAATATCCTTTATGATGTAATTTGCAATAATAATAATTTGGTTAAGGGACTACTTGGGTCATTATGGCTTATTGCATGATACAAACCAAGATTAAAACACTGTTTTTGACCACAGAAGCCACTGCTGGAATCTGTGTAACTGATTGATTGTAAATGATTGACAAGTGAATAGTTTAATGTGAAAAAGAATGGACTTAAAGAACAAGTCAAGACAATTTCTTTTTGGTTTTAGAGTGAATTCTATTTTGTAATAGGTCCTAGGCTTTTGTATGAGTGGCGTTACATGAAGACGTGTTGATTATGTTGTGAATGCAGTCCTAGTAGCATCTGTGAATAGACTGATGAGCTGATATCCTAATGGCACATCTTCATTCTACCAATAGAATGCTCTACATAATAGGTCCCAAATCTTAGATAAAAGATTTAAACCATATTTCTGGTGTTTCAAGAATTTAGCATCTTAATTCAAACTACTATAATGCATGGAACATGTCAGCATAATAGCTTAAAAAGTTTGGAGGAAACTACAACAACTCATTTTGTTGAAATAGCATCAACATTTCAAATAAGCACACAAATGTTAGTTCACTAATGTTATTACACATATGTATGGATTTAAGATGGAAAATAGCTGATGAAAACTATTTTTAACAAAGGAGCAGAAATTACAATAACTGGTTTGTTTCAGTAAAACAGAAACAAATAGGATTTCTGGTAGCACATGCAACATAAAGAGATCTTGGTAAAGGTTTGCATGATATGTGCTGTTCAGAGAAAAGTGATTGGTAGGTCTATGGGATTAGGCTTGTTAGAGTAATTTTCGAGGATAATAGAAATACACTTACTGTTCAGGAGTTCTATTTCCTAAAGAAGAATGCTGAATTACTGCTCGCCTTGAATCAAAGGCTTTGTTTCCATCAATTCCACTGTCTATTTCAATTCTGGAAATATATTAATTTCAATAGTTAATGAAATTAATCTAGGATGTAATAAGAAAGTATTACTCTTTTAAGGGTCATTCGATAGCATTTTGGATTAGTGTTGCCTTTACACTATTTCAGTGAAAACACTTAGAAAAATTAGATTTTACAGTAAAATGTATTTCTTTTTCATATATTTGCGAATATTTGTTTTTATTGTAGTTGAAATCAAATACTTCAAAAATTTTTTCTAACCACAGTTCTTGAACTTTCAAGTAGAACACCATCTTGAGCTGAATATGCTGCTTTGAAGATTATCTTGCCTCACAACATTTTGTAAGTACTGATGAATTCTAGGAAACTGTCTTGGAAGGCTTAAGGTTAATTAAATGATATAATTGTTATCATTAGTAAAAAGTTTTATAACAAACAAATATTTCTCACTATTAGAAAATTGATACATTGTTGGCTTGCATTTTGGGAGTGGGAAACCAGAGCCACCAACAAACACAATGCAGAATTATAGAATGAATCATAAAAGTTTCCTTGATATCAATATATTATATAAATCGTTATTAATGAACACTTAATATTTTAAGTTAATGTACAAAGACTTGGGATAAATGTACTGCCAGTTCATACTATGGATAAGAGATCAGTGTTTCTCAACTGATCAGACTTGAGTGGGTTGAAGATATTGTAGTACTCCTATCAGCTATGGGTTTCCTGGCAGTTTATTGCTGTCTTTAAAAAGAAGAAATTACACCTCAATTTTTGAAGAACCCCTTGGAGGGAACACATCAATATCTAAAAGATTTGCTTGCTTTTTCAGATATTGGTTTCACTGGGCAAAAAGAAATTTAACTTGCTTAATTTTGATCGGGGATTTTAAAAATTACTCCTTACGAAGTACTTTTAACTTACTGACAGAGCAACAAGCAATAAAGAAATTCTCAATGGATCTTTATGTAGGGAACAACCTTAGGAAAAATGCTTAGGAATATTTAATTCCAAATTAATGAACTGCAATCAAATTGAATAATTCCAAATCCTTTTATTTAAGGATGCAAGTAACAATTATCTCTCTATATCTCTCTAATTTAACAAATGGATACATGATTACTGAAGTATCTGAATTTAATGTATCACATTTGTAACTGAATATTCTGCATTACATGATTACCTAAATGTCATTAAATACTTAATTATTAATAAAAACTGAGAAAACTAAGATACTGCAAACGTGACACTTTTCAAATCTCATAAATAGCATACAAACCAAGAGATGTAAACAATTTGCTATTTGCTCTTTACTATTTTTACTTATGCAGAGATTTCTTTTACTTCACAGGGCTCAAGAATACATCCCTCAACATAGGGATTCCTTTTTTCAACAACCCTTCTATCTGATTTTACTCATCTTTTTTCTTTTCTTTTGGGAAACAAGGAAAAGAAAGTTGCAAGAGCTAAAATGCTGAAAGGAAAAAAAAAATTCAAGAAATAATTTTTTTTTTTTTTACTTTATTATTCAATTCTAAGACTTCTATTGTCTAAAGTTAATAATTCCCCTTATGGCAAAAGGAAAACATAAAAAAAAAAAAACAATAAATAAATAAATAAATAATACAGCTAAGTAGCTTCGACAAAATATCACTGCAGGTGAAACTTGATGATTAGGGTGCCAAAGACAAGAAACACTGTATTATTTTATAATCTTTACAGAAAGCCTTAAAGAAAAATGATTTTTGTTAAGTTAACAAAAACACCAAAGACATAATACTTAGACATTTAAGACACAACAGAATTCATTTAATGTCAACAAAGTTTTTTAATGGAAGCATGGAGTATTTTCTTGAAGCAGAGCCAGAACTTAGTTAAATAACTATTATACTTATTATGGGCACCATCTTTTCCAAAAATACTTTGAGCTGACCCTTTTCATTTAAATGTGCTTTGAAAATCAATTAAATGTTGAAAACTTACCCATCTTTCCAAATTGACTTCCCCTGTGGAGACACAAATCCATTCTTGCTCTGTGTCAAACCATTCACCGATTCTTCATCCACTTTTCCATGAATCTAAAACAAACAATAAAATAATGAATAAGAATAGAAAAAATTGATTTCCATTATAAATAAATAAATAAATAAATAAATAAATAATCACTACATTATTTAATCCACAGAATTGTAAATGAGAAGCTCTTTAGCCAGAAAGAGCCCTGCACAAGCATAAACACTGTATAGTTAGTCTTCATTATTTGCATAAGACCAATGGACTATCAAGCACACTGTGATGGGCAGGTTCAAAACTGGTATTAATTCAAAATGGATGATCTTCGAAACACTTATTTTAATTCCATAATGCCTAATTTCTTATTACAAGCTTAAGTAAGAAAGGACTTAATTCTGATCTCAAGAAGACAAATGAAATATGCCAAGCCAAAGGGGATCCAACATAAGATTCAAATCATATCACTATTAAAATGAGAAACTCACATTTTAAACTTAGTTTAGAATGTGTCAAACAGAAACTGTATTTTATATATATATATATATAAAATCCTGTAATATCTGATTCTTAGATGATCTATCAAGATGTGCCATAATAAGAACTGATAACAAGGACGGAAACATTCCACTGTTTTTAACATCAAAAGTAATTAGGTTCCTAAGTTGCTGCATGATTATAATGATGTTCTTCACAGTAAAAAAATAGACAGATATATATATATATATATATATATATAT